>JAGVSN010000038.1:0-658534 GCA_022651745.1 Parapsyche elsis
GCGTAGTGGTACATTTAGATCGATTGGCTCGATACAAAGCCACGACAAGTGAGACACAAACAGTGATGTGTGCTAATTATGACTTTACTACTTGTTTATGTGTATTTGTTGAATTTGAACTAATGGTAAGGTTATTTGTAATTGATTTGAACTACTTGTATATTTCGAACTACTGCTATGGTGCCGAGATTTATGTATATGTTTAAGGCTACGTGTATATTTACTATTTGTTTATGTGTATTTGTTGTATTTGAGCTAATTGTAAGGTTATTTTATAATTGATTTGAACTACTTGTATATTTCGCACTATTGCTATACTGATAAATGTATACATATATGTATGTGTATGTCGATCGAGACGATCTCCTCTAAAGAGAGGGCAATGTAGCGTTATGAGACCGCGTGGCGATCCCGCCAAAATAGACCAATGGCGTTCTGATCGCCTACTATAAATAGAGGCACAATTGGCCTCAGAGATCATTCTCGCTCAGGATGCTGGACCGAACGGACCGTTCGGCTCCAGTGGAATAAACCTCTTACAACCAACTTCGATCTTTCTCTCCGTTCACGGAACCACCCTTCCTGCCCACGCAACAATATTGTAATTGAAATTTGTCTTTATGTACGTATATGTAGGTACATATGTATGTGTTTTATACTGTTTATAAGTATAAACAGTATAAAACACAATACGTACGTTGCCTTTTTTTTTTTTATAGTTTTTATGGTTCTTTTTAAGTTTTTAGAATAATTGTTTTTTTTTTTTTTTATTAAATATAAAAATAATAAATTGCGCGCTAACGTCGGCGCGCTAATGTTCGCGCGCTAATGTCCGCGCGCTAATGTCGCCGCACCGGGCTTATTATATATATGTAATGCTTTGGGAAGCGCTAACGTCCAAAAATTTAAAATTAACTTATTAATCTGAATAGGTAGACACTAACGTTCCAATCTGATGTACTGTGCAATTCGCGCTCGGTCCCGTTCCGTTCGGCGCCTCCACCACCACGACAGAGATGTTATCAAACAAACAAACAAACAAGCATACATTTTTTTTATTATTTTTTGTTCGATACGTACATCACGTACGAGAACGGCACGCATTCGGAAGGATTAGCACGGCGCGCGGCTTGCGAGGCATTTTCGCGATAAATCATCTTGGCTAGCGAGAGCGCCCCCGCTTAGCATTTTTGTACAGGAAAATATAAAACCCCATCTGAGCGGCGGATCGTATATCTGAAAGGGGATGATTTAAGGTCCGTAATGGATTGTGATAGAGTTCACTATTTGTGTTTAGACGGGAAGGGGTGGTGGGATCCTTCCAAAAACCCCACCCCCACAGCTCCCGATAAAGCCCCCATATATTCTCGATAACTTAAGGCCGCCTCGGCAAACCTTCATACGTCACACCTATATGGTGATCGTTATTACCTATGAATACGTGAATTGATTCCGGATTCGGCGAATTAACGAGTTTTGATATATCGTGTACGAGGCGTCGAGTACGAAAGTGACCAATACGCCACGTCTCAAAATTTTATAACTTTATCCGTATACGTAACTAGCTGAATTGCCCGGCGTTGCTCGGGCGGGTGACATTTATTCTCCAGTACAAACAAAAATTGAAACAAATGAAAACATTTATTTTACAGTGCAACATTTTTTTTCAGAAAAAAAAAAAAATTGTATGGGGCCCCCTTGACCCCCTGATCCGACCCCTTCCAAAACCCACCTACGGTCTGACTTGGGGTATCATGAGATAGTATACCAATTTTGGCGGTTCTAAGTTGAAAACTGTAGATTTGCATAGCGGAATCACAAACAAACAAACAAACATTGAATTTTATATAGTAGATATTCATACATATATACATACAATTATTATATATATAATAGCCGAAATCCATCTGTCTGTCTGCTGATAACGCTCGCCTACATAAATAATTAAAAAAACAGAACGTCGCACGAGTGGGATTTGAACCCAGTATCACCAGGTTGAGAGGAATCGTGCTTACACTATCCTCCAAGCGAAGGCGATGACGGTCGAGCTATAATTGGCCAATATTTATTCATAAAGAGTTTGCGACTTTGCTAAATTGTTACGTTGTTGTTAATTATTATAACGCGCAATAGATGACGCTTGGTTGCATAGATGCAAAAACTATAAAAACTATTATTTTTTAGTACGGGTGATGAGAACGCTCCGTTGATATTCAACGCGCTTACACTAGTTATGTATATAATAGCCGAAATCCGTCTGTCTGTCTGTCTGCTGATAACGCTCGCCGACGTAAATAATAATAAAAAAAAAAACCAGAACGTCACGCTCGTGGGATTTGAACCCGGTATCACTGATTCGGAACGGAGCGCTTACGTGGTTAGCCAAACCAAATGATGCGAGATCCCTTTTATTTTGAACCCATAAATCGGTTGAAAATTCGCGACTTTGTTTAATTGTTACGTTGTTGTATTATAGCGCGCCATAGGTGGCGCATTATTGCATCGATGCAACAACTATAAAAACTATTAAATTTAATATTATTTTTCAGTGCGGGTGATGAGAAACCGCTCCGTCGATATTCAACGGGCTTACACTAGTATATGTATGTATAATAGCCGAAATCCGTCTGTCTGTCTGTCTGCTGATAACGCTCGCCTCGGTAAATAATTAAAAAACCAGAACGTCGCGTGAGTGGGATTTGAACCCGTGATCACCAGATTGGAAAGAGTCGTGCTAACACTATCATTCAACGGAGGCGATGATGGGCCTGCTACGATTTGACAATATTAATATATTAATAGGCTCGTGACTTTGCTAAATTGTTACGTGTTGTATTCTAACGCGCCATCTATGCAACAACTATAAAAACGATTAAATACACATATACTCACCCACACATCCGTTCATATACAACGGGCTTACACTAGTATATTATACATATATAGGCACCGAAAGGGCCAATCCGCCACATTTAGGACAGGAGAGCATTTTATATGATGTCAGTTCACTCTGTCCTACCCTCTATATTTGTTATTTTTTTAATATATTTTGTATGTCGTTTTTTTATACATTGGCCCTTTTCGTTCTCAACGTCTCATGTGTAACACAACGTAACACAGGTACGCAAACTTTTTTATTTGACTCGTTAAATTGACGAAAAGTAGTCGTCAATTAATTATATTATCTATAATGTACGTTGCTAATTAATGCTAAAAACCTTTTTTAGACTTTGACTTTAAAGGGAGTATTAGAATTTCAATTCAAAGAGTGTTTGAAATTCAGATCATACATATTTGTATTGCATACAGTACTCGTACATACATGTGCTTAAAGTTGTAAAACTGATTCTATCCCGTCAACGATCTAAATATGGAATTTTTACTCGTTTTAAATAAATACGTTGCTTGCACCAAATTCATAAATAAATATATCATAAATTACCTGAAAAATTGTATTTGTTGTTTTACATAGAATGTTAAAAATAAATAAAAAAAATGTTAAATATAAAAATAAAAATAAATCTTCAGTGACACTTAAAATATATCTATGTGATAAAAAATAATGTTGTATAGACATAAATTATTTATTTAATTTTAATAACATTAAGTGTTAAGTTTATTGAGTTGAATACGTCAATGGCAAAAACAACTAGCCATGTTGGATGATATTTTTCATCACGGGGATCTCCTTATACTATTTTCTCAAACAACCTCTACTATTCACACGATTCAATGGGAATTTTTCGAATATTGAATATCGCGTTGGTGAATCGCCAATAAGAAGCGATCATATCAGGGTTTGGCAACAGTTTCGGATACGAACGCTTTTAAGTTGTTTTCAAACGGTAGGAATGATCTACATAGAAACAATTAAACTCTTCGTACAATATCATGCCCGTTTCTTCGTATACATGTGTTTCTAAGTTTTCAACATAGCACTGTGAAAATATACTTACATATGTACCTATATAACAGGGAAAATGGCTGTGCCATTTCGCATCACGATTCCATCTAAATCTAAACTAATAAATAAGTCCTACTCAGTTTCATGAAAGTGTAGGACTTCTCAGTCGGTTTTCACAAACTTACTTTATTGTCGAAAACTTTTCTCATAAGCTACTTATGTCAATAAGTATATTGAAGTTTCACCATACGACGCTTAACGACGCTCAGATCATTTACATCCCTATTCCGAAAAAAAAAGTAGAATATAACGCATTATACATATGTATATGTATCTATGTATATTAAAAACTATAATCAAAATGTACAGCTTAACTGTATTATAATATAATATACCATATACCCAACGACGTATAAAAATGTTGTTGAATTGGAATCGTAACAAATTAAATGTTATACAATATATTATAAAATAGCATGAAAATGTATAGCAATCTCCACACGACATTCACCTTGAATTTCATACGCATAAATTTAATCTTTAAATATATTCTGAATACGATTTTCACTAATGTTCCCTCGAAAGGACTGGCGAGTTTGCATATATAATATTTTTAATTTAAATATTAAATTAACGGTCTCTTTGCAATAATAAAATTCTCTGCACACACACCGAAAATAAATACAGAACGTCTGTCAGTAAAATAAATATTATTTCTAAGATTTACAAGTAGACTTTGTTCCTACCGAAATTTATTTCATTGCGAAATATTTTCTCATTACTTTGTCTCAAATAATACTCGAGTGTTTTGATAATGAGAAAATAGCGTTCTCGAAACACAGAAAAAAAATCACTTCCCTCCTTAATTATGACGATTTTGCACGCTCGTAATTAACCATGGCTTCATTATCAAGTGGCTTGTTTTATTGTTTGAAAATTTTGTAAGCATTTAAAAATGTATACAGAAACATTAACGAAAAGTTATTGGTATAACCATAGACAATTTCAGGGTGTAATCATAATAAAATTAAATCAGTGACGAGAAAGGTATGTATGGGTATAATATTCGACGAAAGGAGAGTGGGGGGGGTTTGAGTGAAAATCGGTTTTTCCGCGGCTAACAAGCCGCTTAGGTTTCATGAAACATTAATTTCGCTAATAGCCGTTAGAAAAACCGGAGAAAATTAAATCGTAAATCACGTCACAGCTGTGTTTGTGAATTCTAACAAATGTTCCGGTGATCCGACGCAAACTTTCGATCGGTTTAAATGTCTCCGAAAACCAGTCGACCTGACACTGCGAAGTGAAACTTTATAAAAAGTGCACTTCAATAATTCAAACCTTCGATTACGGTGAATGTATTCTTCTTTGTCATAAATAACGAGTGTTTGTAAAAGTCGTATAACTTTTTATCCTATTTCATAGAACATCATTCAATTGACCGTTTGATATTTGGCTGGTAAACGTGTTTGAGAATTTAGTTTACGCGCAATTTGTTCAAATAGAAAAATAACGGCACAAGATATATATAAAATTTCCAAAAAGTAGAGGAATGTTTTCCGAATACGAACGACTTTTCCATTAGTGTACATATTTTATTAGAAATTGGTTTAACTTAGGTAAGGCTAGTTTAGGTAAATGTATGTTAGCTTACGTTATTTCACGTTAGGTTAGGTACTTTTTTTCCATTTACAATTTATTTTTAACTTGATTTCAAAATAAAATAGAAAACGTCAATTAAGAATACTAAACCAAATAAACTACATATAACTTTAAAATTTTCATTAAAAAGTGTTTCAATTGAATTTATTGTATATCAAAAGAATTTCAAGGTGGAACAAGGTGTATATCATTATCATCATTTTCAGCCGTTCACCATCCACTGCTGGATGAAGGCCTCTCCAATCCTCTTCCATTCATGTCTGTCTTGAGCAATCTGCATCCAGTTGACTCCACACATTCATCTCAATTCATCAGTCCATCGTCCACTCGGTCTTTCAGTATTTCTCGCGTCCATCTGCCATCCATTCTTCTCGCTGTGTGCTAATTCAACTTTTTCACACGTTCCGTATAATGTATAGGTATATTATATATAAAGTAAAAAATACATACAAATTAAGTTGTAGAGATAGTAAGCTACCTGCGTAGTGTTGTAAGTCGAAAATATTCTCCAAAAGATTATTCTGCGAGAATATTCTCCAAAGATTATTCTCCGAGAATATTCGAGAGTTTTCTTTTTTCTTGGTTATAAAACATCTCTAGATAGTTTAATAGCTTTTTAGAGGATTCTAGGATATTTTCAGAACCTAATAGGAGTAATACGTAATACGTTCAGCTATATCTGCCACTGCCTTACAAAGCCATAGAAATTCATGCGTTTAGAATTTCGTCACAATACGTGTGTGGTGTGGCGTGTGGTAAATGTGTGGGAACCTTTACTTTTAAACGATTTTTCATTTTTTTTAATTTATTTTTTGCAGCTTTTTAAATATTTTTATATGTAACAAACGATGACATTTTTAATCATTTAAGAACATAGAGAAAATAAAAAAGTGTATGCTATGAACTAATTTCTTTTATTTATAAATGATGACAATAATGGTTGTTTACATTTCAAGATAAATGGTTGAAAGTTATGATCGGTGAGTGGGATACGAGTGAATACGATAGGATAATTTTTTTATATCAGTGATTATGTCCTTGGTGGGATTGAGGTTGGCTGTAGGAGTAGAAGTGAGAATCAGAGTGAGAGGCAGAGGAATATGAGTGAAAATCGGAGTTAGAGGCAGATGCGCAAGGGGTTGGTGCTGGTTTGTAGTGGAGGTGGAACTGCGTGAGCGTTCTGAAAATTCAGTAAAAAAAATGTTAATGTCAGCTTATAATATTTGCTATGTCGTAAATTATACATAGTACTTATTAAGTGTGGTTTTTAATTCAAGGATATACCTGGATTAAGAAGAGGGCTAGGAATCCGACGAAGAGAGACAGTTTTGCCATGTTGATGGATGCCATGTTGATGGATTTCTAATGCCGATTGATTGAATCAATGGGATTGAATGATGTTTTCGACGATGGATCTCTTTTTATACAAAAATTGTGATTTTTGTGCGTGAAACTATTTCATTATCAGCACGATTTGCATTCTAATGCATTAATAACATATCACGTACTATACACGTTACATGACCATTCTTGTATTTTATTAAGTGCAAACAATGTGATTAGACATTTAAGACGCCAAAAAATCTGCTGAGACACAAATAGTAGTCACGTACTTCATCTGAGATATAATCAATGTTGTAAGTCGAGAATATTATCGGAGAACGCGAATATTCCGAGAATATTCTCCAAAGATTATTCTCCGAGAATATTCGAGAATTTTCTTTTTTCTTGGTTATAAAACATCTGTAGGTAGTTTATTAGCTTTTTAGAGGATTCTATGATATTTTCAGAACGTAATAGGAGTACCTAATAGGACTTTCTATAGTGTCTGAGAGCATTTTGAATGACATTTTTTCATTTTGACGACACTGAATGTGTCATTTCGTCATTTTAACATACGCGCACATGAACGTTTTCCGCGAAATTCTGACAGGAATGCAATGCTTATTAACTCTGGAAGCAATAAATTATGTATACATATTTTATTGCTTTGTTTTTGATATTCCAGTGAAATTGTTCCAACTTATGATATAATCATTCATGTAAACTTATCACAAAAGATCGTAAAAAATCTGTCATATTCACGCCCCATCAAATTTAGTTTTTGTCACGGATACTATACTAATACTATTCGTGTAATCCGTATCACCTCTCCCAAGTATTAGCCCGGATTAGAGGGAGTTTACTGTATATTTAAGCAAATACAGTAAGAGTTAGTATTTATTTATTTAAAATACACGGTGGCCGATGGAGTCCAGGGTACATTGCATTATGTACTACAATTTTAAACAGATTATTCCCGAGAAGAAATTTTTTATCACATGCTTTTAAAACTATTTCCAAAAAAAAAAAAAAAACCACTTCTACCGACCGCATCAACTGTTACAGCGAGCAATTCGCATTATCAGAATCGCTTTCAATGGATACATTTCGCGTAATTTATACACTTGAGCACCACTAATGCACTCACCGCTCATCCGTACAATCTACCTATGTATGTACATATATACCAATACAGTGCTCGAAATGGCAATTTTCACGAATGGGAGCGCTCGATAATTTTCAAAAAATATCAAACGACCTTTTTTTTTTAAGTATATGTATAGAAAATGTACGTACATATATTACAATACCAAAACACTTACGTAACATATGTACACCAATATAAATGAATTTATGGCTGTATATATTAGGTTATTAGTATTATTATTACAGAAACTGTATTACATACATACATACATACATGCACAATTTACATGGATAATTTTTTTTTAATTTGAATAATTGTTAATATCACTATTTAGTTTAAATAGGAAAGCCGACAATTCAAAGAAAGATATCGTAAATTATCGAAATGACCGATGCCCCGAGAGGGACCCGTTGCAGTTTGACCATAGTGTGACAGACAGTGCCGACCATAAAGCAATAAAACTTTTTGCGCATAAAAACCCTCGAATTCTAAACGTTATCTTCAAGTAATACAAGTGCATCCAGCTTTTTCAAAACATAATAATATTTTAAATGGCTTTTGGCTACAGATAAGATGCCTTTGTCGGAATTGAAATGTAAAGAATTTAACTTTCAGTCAAAGATTGTCATTTAGGAGTCATAAATGTAAAAAAAATTCTTGAAACTAATTATTGAAAGAGCACGGAAATTTTGGTTTTTTACGAAAGGGAGCGCTAAATTTACAGATTTCACGAAAGGGTACGCTACGTTTTCAAATTTCACGAAAGGGAACGGCCGCTCCCTGCCGCTCCCGCTGAATTCGAGCACTGTACCAATACCTGCAGATACGTGCACATTTTCCACTCACCCGATACTTACTTCCGGTACATTTGGCGCGCGCAACACTTATGGGCCGCTATAGTCTCGATCGGGGCCCACTTTTGTGCAACGTCGATGCATCGCGTATCATGAAAGCAAAACCACCATCGGATAAGAGAACAACTCGTGGTCTATCTGGACCATCTGCCATCGACTAGTAACCGGTAGACATTTGAAGGGTATTCTGGTAAGGGTATGGAGAGACACACCCTTCGACAAGGGTGAGGTTGCTAATGCCACCAACGTGATTGTGTTACGTTCGGGCCATTAATAATGTCGAAAGGCCCAATTTCCTATGGACTGGTGGGACGCGTGACTTGTCGACATGCCGAGACTCCTCTTTACTACTAGTACTACTAGAGTAGGTACTACTACTACTACTACTACTACTGCCGGTGCTAGTACCCGCCCTAATGGAACATCCCGTGCTGGAGATTTTTACAACCGACTCGATAAATCAAGTTTGCCGAGCGATTTCGCAGCGCTCAGGTGAAAAGTGGAAAAGGAATTTCCCGTAGGGGATGATTGTTTTCTGTATCTGTCAGTGTCTTCTTATTTAAGTGGCGTGCTTGATGTCAAACGTTGCCGCTTTACTT
Organism: Parapsyche elsis; assembly: GCA_022651745.1. Taxonomy (NCBI): domain Eukaryota; kingdom Metazoa; phylum Arthropoda; class Insecta; order Trichoptera; family Hydropsychidae; genus Parapsyche; species Parapsyche elsis. The sequence goes on from JAGVSN010000038.1 coordinate 9,490, forward strand.
TTTAATAAAATTATACCGTTAGTGTCTCGAGTGAAGGTACGGGTTCGATCTGCGTATGTTGAAAGGTTTTCTCATTGTCATTGGCGAAATCTGTTCATCACTATATCCCGATCGGCTATCTACTGTTAGAATTTGCTAATTTATCAATAACCCGGTGGTTAGAGCGTTGGACAAAGGTTCGGCATTTATTCAATCCCGTACGTCGAAAGATATTCGCAATGGTTTTCGACTTTAAGTATCATCGTTGGCAATCTATTGATGTTACGAAATCCAGATCGGCCATCTCCTGTTAGAATTTTCCAATTACATAATCTAACTTAGTTGGGAGACGATTCCGCAAAGTTGGCACAACTCAAAATATTAACAAATCATAGTCTGTTCATCGCCTCCATAAGGAAATGGAAAACTTGAGTGAAGGTCCGGTTTCGATCTCCGTATGTTGAAGTGTTTTCTCATTGTCATTGGCAAAATTTGTTTATCACTAAATCCCAATCGGCTATCTACTGTTAGAATTTGCTAATTTAACAATAGCTCGGTTGTGAGACTGTTCTATGAAATTGGCACAATCTAGTGCTAGGGCTCAATGGTTAGAGCGTTGGACAAAGGTTCGGCATTTATTCAATCCCCGTGTGTCGAAATATATTCTCAATGATTTTCGAATTTAAGTATCATCATTGGCAATGTATTGATGTAACGAAATCAAGATCGGCCATCTCCTGTTGGAATTTTCTAATTAATTTAACTTAGTTGGGAGACGATTCCGCAAAGTTGGCACAACTCAAAATATTAACAAATCATAGTCTGTTCATCGCCTCCATAAGGAAATGGAAAACTTGAGTGAAGGTCCGGTTTCGATCTCCGTATGTTGAAGGGTTTTCTCATTGTCATTGGCGAAATCTGTTCATCACTAAATCCCGATCGGCTATCTACTGTTAGAATTTGACAATTTATCAATAGCTCGATTGTGCGACTGTTCCATAAAATTGGCACAATCCAGTGTTAGAGAGCTCAGTGGTTAGAGCGTTGGACAAAGGTTCGGCATTTATTCAATCTCCGTGTGTCGAAAGATATTCTCAATGATTTTCGAATTTAAGTATCATCATTGGCAATCTGTTGATGTTACGAAATCTAGATCGGCCATCTCGTGTTAGAATTTTCCAATTATAATTTTCCAAATAGTTGGACGACGATTCCGCAAAATTGGCACAACTCAAAAAATTAGCAAATTCCCTTCATCGCCTCCAGAAGGAAATGGGAAACTTCAATATGATAAATTAAAATTAAATAAAATCGCCTAGAAAACCTTTCAACATACAATTATCGAACCCCGTACCTTCGATCATGAGATAAATAAGGCTCTGAGCTATCGGCTGTTCGTTAATACAGGTATATTTATCGTAAAAAGTTTTAGAAACGTTAAGGATGGATTTTTGCGGTATTTTGATATTTTCAAATGATTTTAAGCTTAAAATAATTATTCAAAATATAAAATAATGATGCAAAAAAATCCAATAAATTGTCACAAACATTATATGTATACATATATATATAGTCGTAGTTCAGTCGTTCAATTTGTAATTTTCATCTTCGGCATATTACACGTAATTCTATTGCACTTTATTATGCGCAATTATAATTATAATTGCAAATTCGCGTAATTAATACGTCTAACCTTATCACAGACGCTTCACACGTACACGCACACGCACACGCGCACACGCACACGCGCACACACACGCGCACACACACACACACACACACACACACACACACACACACACACACACATACACACACACACACATAATTTAAATTAAACGTAACAAACGGAATATTCATAAAGCCATCAACCTATAATTAACTAGAGTAGACCGCAAATCAATACGGAATGCGCCCTTATCAATATAATTTTTGATTAACTACATACACACTATGAATATTACATTATACACGTATGTATGTACCTTACACGTGTACCAAATTTTTACAATAATAATTATAATATGCGAAGGCTGTTAATTAAAATGTGTAAGTAAAACTTAAAACGAAACTGTAAAACTTTTGAAACGACCGTTAGTGAGTTCCAGTAATGCAGATCTCGTTGATTCGGTTAATATAGAAGACATCACAAATACAATACAACAAATTTCGAGAGTTGTTAAATTGTGATGCGAACGGTCCTGAATTCCAAATTTTTTAATGTTGAGGAAATAGTTAAGGAAATATCTGACACACCTTTTAGAAAACAAGATCAAAAAGGCAATGAGGAGATTGCCGACGAGGAGAAAAATATTGGTATTAAACGTTCTGAAGCTTTTCAGTGTTTAAATGTCGCCATGAAGTGATATAAGAGACAGGAAGAATGTATGTACATACATACATAACTCAAGACAACTTACATATATGTCTCAAAAGTATACGTGATTTGGCGGATTCTAAAAGGAAAGCTAATTTTAAGCAAAAATCAATCAATGATTTTTTTAATTGTCAATAATTTTAAATTAAAGTTTTATATCTACATATGTATGTGTACATCTATATATATATAAATGAATGTCTGTTTGTCTGTCTGTCTCTAATAGGCTCCTAAACACTCAACCGATCGCGATGAAACTTTCAGGACTTATTGTGATCATGCCGGGGATGGTTCGTGTGAAAAAAAAATCGGGAAAAAATGGGAATGGAAACGGGCCTGCTCACGCGTCAGATAACGTACTAGGAACGAGATCGGGAACGGGAACGGGATCGGGATTGGCAACGGGATCGGGATCTGGAACGGGAACGGTATCGGGCATTGCAACGCATGCCGGGTCAGCTAGTCTATATATATAAAAATCAATGTCTGTCTGTTTGTGTGTTTGTCAGTCTGTCTCTTATAGGCTCCTAAACCACTCAACCGATCGCGATGAAACTTTCAGGACTTATTGTGATCATGCCGGGGATGGTTCGTGTGAAAAAAAAATCGGGAAAAAATGGGAATGGAAACGGGCCTGCTCACGCGTCAGATAACGTACTAGGAACGAGATCGGGAACGGGAACGGGATCGGGATCGGCAACGGGATCGGGATCTAGAACGGGAACGGTATCGGGCATTGCAACGCATGCCGGGTCAGCTAGTCAATATATATAAAAATCAATGTCTGTCTGTTTGTTTGTTTGTCTGTCTGTCTCTTATAGGCTCCTAAACCACTCAACCGATCGCGATGAAACTTTCAGGACTTATTGTGATGGTTCCTGTGAAAAAAAATCGGGAAAAAACGGGAACGGGCCTGCTCACGCGTCAGATAACGTACTAGGAACGGGAACGGGAACGGGATCGGGCATTGCAACGCATGCCGGGTCAGCTATATTTCAATAAAAACATTCTCAATCATGTGTAGATTTTTTTTTTCCGTTCTCCTCTTGATTTAAATAAATTTTGTTTCGATTATCCGGACTACCATCATCCCCAATTAGTCCGGATAATCGAGGCTCTATTGTATATTGTTTTAATTTTTTGAGTTTTTTTTTTTATCATAACCCTATATCTACTAAGACGTGACCTTACTGAACGCACCGCTTCGGCAATATATCATAATGTACCGAGTAATTTGATGAAAAATTATGTCGAGAACGCGACACCTCTTTATCTCACCTCACCTGTCAATTGTGGGTGGGTGGGTGGTGGGCGACAATCACGCGCTTCAGCTTCAGAATCAAACCGGAACCGAGATGATGAGAAAACTGTCGTTCAGGCAGGCAAAATAAATTGCACCGAGGTAGTAGCTCGCCAAAGTCGCATTCTTCACGAGCGCGTGATTTATTCGCCGAACCCCCTCAACCCCCGCTCAAAACACCCCCATAATATATCACTACCCTTCAAATCTGTGTAATGTATAATGTACGCCACTGGACGTGGGCTGGGCGACCGAAAACCAACGTTTAGTCAGCTTTGCTTACGAGCGTGCCCATTTTCAAACGATTCCATATTACAGCTTGGCCCTACCGGCGACTGAATCGAAAGAAACAACCGTATACTCTTCAACTAATTCAATGATGGAAACACGACACTATTTGGTATGCAACATTTTAAGGTCAAAATCTTGCGTTAAATATTTAACCTGTACAGATAGTTATTTACATATACCAAGGACAATTGGTGAATATGACTGGATAGTGTTGTAAAATTCTCGGGAATAATCTTTTGGAGAATATTCTCCAAACCGAGAATTTTCTGTTTAAAATTGTAGTACATAATGCAATGTACCCTGGACTCCATCGGCCACCGTGTATTTTAAATAAATAAATACTAACTCTTACTGTATTTGCTTAAATAATATACAGTAAGCTCCCTCTAATCCGGGCTAATACTTGGGAGAGGTGATACGGATTACACGAATAATATTAGTTTAGTAACCGTGACAAAAAATTAATTTAATGGGGCGTGAATATGGCAAATTTTTTACGATCTTCTGTGCTATATATATATTCTCCGATAATATTCTCTACTTACAACATTGATTATATCCCAGATGAAGTACGTGACTACTATTTGTGTCTCAGCAGATTTTTTGGCGTCTAAAATGTCTAATCACATTGTTTGCCCTTAATAAAATACAAGAATGGTCATGTAACGTGTATAGTACGTGATATGTTATTAATGCATTAGAATGCAAATCGTGCTGATAATGAAATAGTTTCACGCACAAAAATCACAATTTTTGTATAAAAAGAGATCCATCGTCGAAAACATCATTCAATCCCATTGATTCAATCAATCGGCATTAGAAATCCATCAACATGGCATCCATCAACATGGCAAAACTGTCTCTCTTCGTCGGATTCCTAGCCCTCTTCTTAATCCAGGTATATCCTTGAATTAAAAACCACACTTAATAAGTACTATGTATAATTTACGACATAGCAAATATTATAAGCTGACATTAATTTTTTTTTTTTACTGAATTTTCAGAACGCTCACGCAGTTCCACCTCCACTACAAACCAGCACCACAAACCAGCACCAACCCCTTGCGCATCTGCCTCTAACTCCGATTTTCACTCATATTCCTCTGCCTCTCACTCTGATTCTCACTTCTACTCCTACAGCCAACCTCAATCCCACCAAGGACATAATCACTGATATAAAAAAATTATCCTATCGTATTCACTCGTATCCCACTCACCGATCATAACTTTCAACCATTTATCTTGAAATGTAAACAACCATTATTGTCATCAATTTATAAATAAAATAAATTAGTTCATAGCATACACTTTTTTATTTTCTCTGTGTTCTTAAATGATTAAAAATTTCATCATTTGTTACTTATAAAAATATTTAAAAAGCTGCAAAAAATAAATTTAAAAAAATGAAAAATCGTTTAAAAGTAAAGGTTCCCACACATTTACCACACGCCACGCCACACACGTATTGTGACGAAATTCTAAACGCATGAATTTCTATGGCTTTGTAAGGCAGTGGCAGATATAGCTGAACGTATTAAAAACTTAACGTGCACACAGCGAGAAGAATGGATGTGAAATAAAGCAAAGTAGACCGAGTGGACGATGAGCTGATGAATTGAGAAGAATGTGTGGAGTCAACTGAATGCAGATTGCTCAAGACATACAGGAATGGAAGAGAATTGGAGAGCCCTTCATCCAGCAGGGGATGGTGAACGGTTGAAAATGATTTTTTTCAACTTATATACATATGTATATATTTTTTAATTTATTATACACAGTATGTACAATGTCTATTAAAACGTGTATTTCTAATAAAACGTGTATTTCTTGTGATTTTTTTTCTTAAAATACGAGTTTTTCGTTCGTTTTATATTATTTTTACGGACTTCGTTTACAAAAGCGCTCTTGTGTGAAAACTATTTATATTATTATTATTTATTCCTTTATAAAATTATTTCACCAAAAAATCCGTATACAATATGAGCAATTTTAAAACATCAACAACGTTTAAAATTTTATCATACAATAATAAATCGATGGGCTCAGTGCCAGACCGTCCCAAACCACATTTATGTTGTTTTGAGTAAGTGTATGTAATTAGTCCAGGAACACTTTGTATGGAGATACGACACATCGTGATAATGACAGTGGGATAATAATGACAATTTTAATATAGAATATTGTTGGCGATAAATAATGTGAAACTCATTTTTTTTTGTTTGTGGCTTGGGCAGCATTAGCACTGACTTCAATTGTATAGGTATTTGAATGATTAAAAAGAATAGTTGATTTTCACATGAAGTGTATCATAAACGAGGTGCGTTTTAGCACCACCAATATAAAAAACGACTTGATGTTTCATGTGTGTAATAATAATATACGAACTCCTCTGAAGAAGTACACAAACAAGCTTAAAGTCACACATTTTCGTGGAGAATATTCTAAGAATATTCTCCGAGAATTTTCTTTTTTCTTGGTTATAAAACATCTCTAGATAGTTTAATAGCTTTTTAGAGGATTCTAGGATATTTTCAGAACCTAATAAGAGTAATACCACTTTCTAGAGTGTCTGAGAGCATTTTGAATGACATTTTTTCATTCTGACAACACTGGATGTGTCATTTCGTCATTTTAACATACACACTACTAGCATGAACGTTTTCCGCGAAATTCTCACAGGAATGCAATGCTTATTAACTCTGGAAGCAATAAATTATGTATACATATTTTTATTGCTTTGATTATGATATTCCAGTGAAATTGTTCAATCATTCATTTAAACTTAGCACAAAAGATCGTAAAAAATTTGCCATATTCACGCCCCATCAAATTAATTTTTTGTCACGGATACTAAACTAATATTATTCGTGTAATCCGTATCACCTCTCCCAAGTATTAGCCCGGATTAGAGGGAGTTTACTGTATATTATTTAAGCAAATACAGTAAGAGTTAGTATTTATTTATTTAAAATACACGGTGGCCGATGGAGCCCAGGGTACATTGCATTATGTACTACAATTTTAAACAGAAAATTCTCGGTTTGGAGAATATTCTCCAAAAGATTATTCCCGAGAATTTTACAACACTAGTTTGAATGCCGATCGGGCACAAAACGTTTGTGTGTGTTCGCGATATTGGCCGTTTTCCATCCATGTTGTGGTCTAATTGAATAGAAGTAGGAAGGCTCATGCTCACGTGTAACCGGAGACAGGACATATCCTGTTTTACGATGCTTGCAAGTATGCTTAAGGCGAGGGAACTTACAGCTAACCGTACCAGAAGATTAGATGACGTACTCGTCGAAAATGCGGCTAGCTGTGAAAACAAGCCAATTTCATAATGTACATATGTATGTACATAGGTATTTACTCGCAACCGCACAAGGAGAAAGTAAGATAAGCCACTCACAAATGGGGGGATTCACTAGTTTAATAAAATCCATAAAATCAATGCTAAAATATTTAAACTTGACTAATAAAATCTAGTACTATGTACATATATACCTACATATATGTATGTATGTATGTACATAGTAGTGCAACTCGAAACTTGTACTGTTATTTTAAATGTACACAATGTACATATGTACATACATACATAGATGTGTTTCAACTAGACGTTGTCATAGAAAAGAGCAATTTTTCGAAATTGTGACTTCATACATTAATATTATTGTTAGTCTTACAAATTGTTACATTCATTCAATTAACAATACACATAAACACAAATTGTAATAAATTGTAAACCACAGTGAGCACTATTATGCTCAAACATATTTTTTGTTTTCATAAAAAAATTGTATTATATTCTTTTGTTGTCGCCTGTACCAACCGCCAATGTTAGTAGACTCATATGTCAATAATGAACACCCGTTGATCGTCAACGGGCAATACTCTAGGTATTGTATAGGTAGTCGTCGATGGCAATGAATTTTTGTTGAAAATCGTTTTTTTTTTGAAAATCATTTAATAGGTATTCATCATGATCATTTTCAGCCGTTCACCATCCACTGCTGGATGAAAGCCTCTCCAATCCTCTTCCATTCCTGTCTGTCTTGAGCAATCTGACTCCACACATTCATTCCAATTCATCAGCCCATCGTCCACTCGGTCTACCTTGCTTTCTTTCACATCCTCTTGTACCATTCCAGTATTTCTCGCGTCCATCTGCCATCCATTCTTCTCTCTAGGTGTCACTTCAACTCTATCACACGTTCTGCTATATCTGCCACTTTGGTCATACTTCTTACCCATGTATTCCTCTTACGATCTCTTCTCGTTGTACCGAGCATACATCTGTGCTTCTCTGTGTGCCCTGGATCTTGCGTAACATTCTTGAATTTAGCATCCACGTTTCACATCCATACGTCATAACTGGCAGTACGCATTGGTCGTATGCCTTCTTTTTTAATAATATAGTAGGTATTATGTGCTGTTAATCGTTTTGAATAGTATTGCAACTCGGTCTACTCGGTCTACTTTGCTTTCTTTCACATCCTCTCGGATACCATTCCAGTATTTCTCGCGTCCATCTGCCATCCATTCTTCTCGCTAGGTGTCACTTCAACTCGTTCACACGTTCTGCTATATCTGCCACTTTCGTCATACTTCTTACCCATGTATTCCTCTTACGATCTCTTCTCGTTGTACCGAGCATACATCTTTATGTGCTTCTCTGTGTGCACTGTATCTTGCGTAACATTCTTGAATTTAGTATCCACGTTTCACATCCATACGTCACAACTGGCAGTACGCATTGGTCGTATGCCTTATTTTTTAATTATATAGTATTATGTGCTGTTAATCGTTTTGAATAGTATTGCAAAAATGAACCGTTTCAATTGAATTTCATTCAATAGAGTGGCGATGAATTGTTTTTTTTTGTTTATCATTTCCCGGTTATTTTCCTCGTTTTTCTTTATGTTATTTGAATTGAATTTTCAATGCGAAAAATAAAATTATATTGTTTTTTTAGCTGTTGATTTGTGCAACTGATTACTGTGCAAATCTCCAAGATATTTTTTTATAAATGAAAACAAAACCTTCAATGTCTTATATATGTATGTATGTAAATTTTACTTTGTATAAGACACTTCAAGGCGGCCATAGACTGTCAAACAGTTTGTCTTTGTGGTTTTTATCAAGTTTGAAGTTTGATGAAAAAATGAACAAGTTGATCATCATCGTGATGAGGATTAAAATTTTTCAGATAAACATAGATCATTCAAAATCTAAAGGTCAAATTTTAACACGACAATTGAATAAGTCCATTTATACTAAACTTGTTCTGATTTATTATTTCTCAGTACACACACGTTCCGATTGTCGTGTACAAACCGAGTGTGCAAATCACAGTGCAAACGTAAGCTAATGTTAAAGTTATGAATTTCCATATCACAGATCCATAGTTGTTATGGTTATTATTTTATTCGTTTTTTTTTTTATTTTTTTTTTTTTAAACCATTGTCCGAAATAAAAATTCGCATACACTACTCGAGTCGACAATGGCGTCCGCGAGCAACTTCCGGTCGCATTGTTATCTTCACGCACCTTGACCACAACCGGGAGACTCGCGAAATGAAAAACTGGGTTGACCTGTGCTAATTATTCACAAAGCCGCAACCGGACCGAGACCTCTTCGTCGTCGCCATTTTGTTTCCAGAAAAGACCTCAGCTGACGGACCACTCTCGGGGCGCAAAGCACTCCTCAACGACAATGTGCCATTTTAATGCAGACGACAATGACGAATTTTTAATCAAAAGACGCCACCTCGTCGGTATTGTGCTCTACCGTATACGTTTCCAGCTTAATTCAATAAAAACCTAAGTAAAAAGTTTTTATATATATTTTCTTATCATACCAAACTTATATTATACATATATACACATATATGTAGGTATACTAATAACAAATTAAACGATATTCAAATCTCAGCAGAATTGAATATCGTTCAACATCGAGAATTCTAAAGATAAATGTACTATAATATAATCATATGTGCATATCTCTACTGGTAAATTCAAAATTAGCTTATAATTAAACCTGTCTTTCTCTACATACATATACATATACATAAGTATGTTTAAACTATTTTTTAAATGTGTATGGCTTGGTAATCTTTCATACTATCAATATGCACAGCGAGTCTTGAATCAACCTAACCTAACCTATGTACATATGTAAGTGTGTACGTTGCGAAATGTAATCGAAGTGTGCGTTCAACTTTACACGGTGGCTCTAAGTGAGTTGATATTATGATTTAAATAAAATAAAATGTAATACCGTTTAAATATATTTTTAATTTATTCATTGTTACAATTTAATCAGTTTTAATTTATTTGTGTTTATATACATACATACATATATAGGAAATAAAACGAAGAATGAAACTAGGATGGAGTGCTTTTGAAAGAATTAACATAGTTTTTAAATACGACATTCCGCTATGCTTAAAAAAGAAAGCATACGACCAATGCGTATGGATGTGAAACGTGGATGCTAAATTCGAGAATGTTACGTAAGATCCAGTGCAAACAGAGCAGCATGAAAATATGTATATATGTATGTATGTTTGGTATAACAAGAAGAGATCGTAAGAAGAATACATGGGTGAGAAGTAAGACCAAAGTGGCAGATAAAGCGGAACGTGTGAAAAATTTGGCATGGACAAAGCGACAAGAATGGAACGGTATCCGAGAGGATGTGAAAGAAAGCAGATGCAGATTACTCAAGACAGACAGGAATTTAAGAGGATTGAAGAGGTGATTATAAAATTGGTGAATATGACTGGATGTAAAGAAAAAGGAATGAAACTAGGATGGAGCGCTTTTGGAAGAATGAACATTGTTTTTAAATACAACATTCCGCTATGTTTAAAAAAGTAGGCATACCAATGCGTACTGCCAGTTATGATGTATGGATGTGAAACTTGGATGCTTAATTCGAGAACGCTACGAAAGATCCAGTGCACACAAAGAAGCATGGAAAGATGTATTGTCGGTATAACGAGAAGAGATCGTAAGAGGAATACGTGGGTAAGAAGTTGAAGTGGCAATGGGCTGAACACAGCGAGAAGAATGGATGGCAGATGGAAACGAGAAATACTGGAATAGTATCCGAGAGGATGTGAAAGAAAGCAAGGTAGTCCGAGTGGACGATGGGCTTATGAATTGAAAATAATGTGTAGAGTCAACTGGATGCAGATTGCTCAAGACAAGGAATTTAAAAGGATTGAATTGGCCTTCATCCAGCAGTGGATGGTGAACTGCTAAAAAGGATGAAATACATATATTATGGACTACCGCAATTGTTTTACTCTCCCTCCCTGTCGTCTGGAATAAAAAATATTACTATCGATGATTATATACAAATTATTTTAAGCTTCTGTATCTTGTTTAACCAACAACATAGCAGGAATTATCAAAGGGAAGAGAGAGACCAAGAATATAATATTTCAGCCAAATAATAGAACGCTCTGATTCTTACAACTATGAGTTCGTGAAAAGAAAGGCCACTGACCCAAATATTTGGAAAACGACTCACAGACAAGGATTTGACCCTTAATTACAGACCAATACGTACCGTAGGGATGATACTTGATATTCTACGTATACATATGCAGAGTATGCGTTGTGTTAGCGGCCGAAAAAAAATTGAATTCATTAACTATTTTCGATACAAAATTCACACAGCTGGTATTTAATAATGGCCAGAAAAATAATTTTTCGCACACGAGCAGGTGGTGGGTGGTGAGCGTGTGCTGTCACTTGCCATTCTGGCCGCTCTCCGTCATTTATATCCCCTACCCCTGAACTGGACCGGGTAGTAGTTGGTTTGAGGTAGAAGGCGAGGGAGACTGTAAGAGTAGCGTATTTATACACTTTATGGCTCGACTTTTTTTTTTCTTCCTGTTTTGGATTGAAAAAAAGCCGAGAATAATGCGGACATTTCTCGCTGTCATCGAGCACCCTTTACTCTTAATATTAAAGGAGGAAAACCACCCACCTCCTCTGCTATCAACCTCCCATCTCCTATTTCCCCTGCCCTACCCCACTCTTTCGGCAATTAAGCGAATTCTCGAGATCGACGTCTCACTCGATGGAATATTAGGATTATTATTACACAGTGACAATAGTGAAGTCAATTGACGATTATAAATGTGAAACTGTCACTATTCATTACTAGAGTACTGCCCGTTGATAATTGTGTTGTGATAACGTGTGAAAAAAGTTGAAGTGGACACATAGCGAGAAGAATGGATGGACGCGAAAAATACTGGAATGGTATCCGAGACGATGTGAAAGAAAGCAAAGTAGACCGAATGGATCAAAAAGTAGACTAACAGCACATAATACCTACTATATGCTTAAAAAAGAAGGCCGTGACCAATGCGTACTGCCAGTTATGACGCGTGGATGTGAAACGTGGATGTTAAATTCAAGAATGTTACGTAAGATCCAGTGCACACAGAGAAGCACGAATAGATGTGTGCTCGGTATAACCAGATCGTAAGAGGAATACATGGGTAAGAAGTATGACCAAAGTGGCAGATTTAGCGGAACGTGTGGACACATAACGAGAACAATGGATGGCAGATGGACGCGAGTAATACTGGAATGGTATCCGAGAGGATGTGAAAGAAAGCAAAGTAGACCGAGTAGACCGAGTTGCAATACTATTCAAAACGATTAACAGCACATAATACCTACTTACTATATTATTAAAAAAGAAGGCATACGACCAATGCGTACTGCCAGTTATGACGTATGGATGTGAAACGTGGATGCTAAATTCAAGAATGTTACGCAAGATCCAGGGCACACAGAGAAGCACAGATGTATGCTCGGTACAACGAGAAGAGATCGTAAGAGGAATACATGGGTAAGAAGTATGACCAAAGTGGCAGATATAGCAGAACGTGTGATAGAGTTGAAGTGACACCTAGAGAGAAGAATGGATGGCAGATGGACGCGAGAAATACTGGAATGGTACAAGAGGATGTGAAAGAAAGCAAGGTAGACCGAGTGGACGATGGGCTGATGAATTGATGTGTGGAGTCAGATTGCTCAAGGCAGACATTAATGGAAGAGGATTGGAGAGGCTTTCATCCAGCAGTGGATGGTGAACGGCTGAAAATGATGATGATGATGATGATATGAGATACCACCATTGCTGACAGAATTATAAAGTTGATAATAAGTCTTAATAATATGCAATGATCAATCAAAATCAAGTCAAAATCAATCACTCGACTACTAGGTTCCGTTGTATCGTTTAAATTGTCGCGTCGGATTAACCTATAAAATATAAATAAAAGTGTAAATGTGTGTGGTGTAAATTCTATGCTGTTTAATTTCAATTTAAAATAAATAAAAAAATATTCAAGATGGAGTTATTCTTTTTGATGTGCGTTGAAAAATTCGTAAATATTTTCATTGTAACGCGTCAACACTCAATATCGATTCTGGACATTTTGTCCGGGGTCTGTGTAACCCCTGGGTAAAAATACACCTCTGTCCCCGTTTGCCCACATCAACGACCTTTCAAATTTAATGAGACTTCATTTGATCGGCGACCACAATACTTCTCTCACCTTCTTTTGGCACGACAATCGCAAACACCCCAAAATTGAGGTGTGTAAAGGGGGAGGGAACGGGGGGAGAGGACGGGTCCTTTTTGAATGTCGATCCTGTGCCAAAGAAACGAGGCGTAATGATACACGTCGAATAGATTCTTTTTTTCCGCAAAATGATTAGTTTAATAATGTATTTTGAAGTGACGTGTGTGTGTCCGTTGAACGTATTGTATTGACACACACGGGCAAATAGTAAAATGTCGCATTGCTTAAAATGCCTAGGTATTGTATACAATGCCCAAAAGGCCAGACAAAGTGTAAACGCTTCATAAATTAATGTAAAAATAGCACGAATGCGGTTTTTAAGCGGTCAGAATTGTGAGATAAATAATGATTTTTATGTAAAATACATGGGCAGGCGGCATAGTCGATGTACCCCAGGGTTTTGATTATTATTTGTTTCATACTTTTCCTAAAAAAATTAGCATAAAGTAAAAAATGAGTGCAATATAGAGCAGGCGTCGGCAACCTATGACCCGCGGGTCACCATTTTCAATTGATTTAATTTCAAGTGACGCAAATAAAGTATAATATAAAAATAGTGCATAAGATTTTTTTTTTTTTTAATATACATACATACATATATGAACATATGTACATACATACAAATACGTATAGTGGAAAGGGTGTGTGGAGTCAAGTGGATGCAGATTGCTCAAGACAGGCTGGAATGAAAGAGGATTGGAGAAACCTTCGTCCAGCAGTGGATGGTGAACGGCTGAAAATGATGATGATAATTAAATCATTGCGGTTTGGCAATGTATGATATGCAGTAAAAAACTGTCTAATTGTTTTTTGAATTTTCTGTAAAATATAAACGGAAAACACGTTTATATGAAGAAAATTTTTGCCTGCGGTGCATTATACGCATATTTCTCAATATGACTAAATTTTTTGTTTAAAACTAAGAAGCTAACATTGTTTAATGACCCACCAATTATTTTTGGTTGCAACCTTTTGAAATTTATACCCAACGCAGAAAAAGGTTGCCGACCGCTGATATAGAGGGTCATTTGTAAGTTTTTAAAATAACGTACATTACACTGTGCAACAAACAAAACTAGCGGAGCGGAGACTAGTCAATCTTTACTAAGTTTGATCCATTGAATCCGAATATGACAATGAAATTTGTTGGTTAGCTCTCGTTTATGAGATATGAGCGTTTAAAAAAATCGACAATATTATCATTTTTTTGACTTTTGCGGTCTGTAAAACAAAATTTTAGTACTTTTGTGTTCAAAATGAGTATTGGAATCAATAGTCAGATGTTTTTGCTATTAATTGTGATATTTTAAAGTTTTAAAATACTTGTACGTAATCATTGTCTGGCAAATTTTAAACGTCAAAAATATTTTTTTTCTTTCGGATTTTTTCCCGGTCTTATTATGCCTTAGGTTGGCCAGTTTTTTTTTTATTTTGACGCATTTATATAATAATTTATAATGTAATTGTCAGACCTCATTTTATGTATTGTGGTTCATTATTAAATATGTTAGATAAGTCAACTAGCGATAGATTACAAATATTGCAAAATAGAGGTATGAGATGTATTTTAAATGCGGATAGGTATGCTAGTATAAAAAAGATGATGATTGAATTAGATTGGTTGAATGTTAATGATACTTTGAGGATTTATATGCTCGTATTTATATTTAAGTTAGATAATAATATGTTACCATCATATTTTAGTAAATTTATTGTGAGAGGAATGGATGTATGTGAATATAATTTAAGAAATAAAATTAATTTAATTATAAAAAAAATGTTAGAATAAATAGAAATAGGAGAAGCATCTTGTACAGAGGTGTTTTGGAGTATAATAGACTGCCGAATGGAATTAGAAGTTCCAAAACTATTGAAAAATTCCTGGCAGTCTTAAAAAAAAATCTCTGTACAGGTGCTTGGTTAAGGATTATAATTAATTAGCTCAAGCTACTGTATTATATAAATAAATAAAATAAATATATTCCAATAAGCTGTTAAAATTAGATTTAATGATTTTAAGACAACCGCAGTCGTAGAATTTGAAAAAAATGGAAATAAATTAATAATGTTAGGAATAGAGACGACGTTAGAAAGGATTTTGATACAATGACATATGAAATCAAGAATCATTTAATGTGTCAATAAGTGAAGTTATAGCCGGATAAAATTATCAAAAATAGATTGGCCTACATTTGATGGAAAAAAGATTGATCAAAGGCCTCAGTTTTCGGACCAATTTTACACAAGACCTGTTTACGGTGTGTACATCGATTATACTCATAGTATAATACCAAACAAAAGGAAAACATAGGATTTTCCCCTATGAAACTATCGGCGTTTAAGAATAGTGGCGTATACTTTTTTTTTAATATTTTTTATACTTTTATATTTTTTATATACAAATTTTACCTGTAGACGATTTGTAGTCGCGTTTTGCGTGCTTAATGCTTCTGAAGTATTGACAGAAATAAATAAAAATTATTGCCTAAGATTGTATATACACATACATATGTATGTACGTATGTATGTACATTGTACATACATATAAGTTACAAGTGTTACAAACACAATAGCGAAGGGAAATAGGTAGTTGTGCCCTTCAATAACACAAGTTGTACATTTCAAATTACGCTGAAAGGTAAATTTAAGTTTGTTAAGTGTGTTTAAGTATAGTTAAAATGTTCAGGTTCAAAAGTCGTTTTGAAAATTCAACAGTTGGTATGCGATGTGTGTGTGTGTGTGTGTGTTTATACATATGTACATAAAGAGGAGTGTACTTGATTTTGTAGTTGAACGTTGTGTTAGAGACTGAAGCGCGACGAGTGGTACTCAAAGTTTTGAGCACGAAGTCGAGTATTTCGTTTCGCATAATCACTGACTGACTGCGGCGGATTCGTGTGCCACTTTTGTGCGAAAAGTCGAATGAAAAACTCAACTTTCCAATGCGAAATTCTCGTGTGTGTGTGTACATATGTTAAAATAAATACAGAATCGTCAACGGCGAAAAGTTTAAACATCGTGTTACACTATTTGAAATTGAAAATTTGGTGCAATTCGTACAGGCCAGTCTAAAAGTATTGTTAAGCCGCGTACTCATTGGCGAACATGCGCGTGTAATGCAACAAATATTGTAAATGTGTACGCGTTCGCGCACGCTCTGCAACGTTCGTGACGATCCACTCGGTTTTTGGCGCGAGCACAAAGGGGCGCACAGTGTGCGTCCACATTACACGCGCATGTTCGCTAATGAGTACTCGGCTTAACAATACTTTTAGACTGGCCTGTACGAATTGCACCAAATTTTCAATTTCAAATAGTGTAACACGGATATAAGTTTATAAATAGTGTAAGTTTGATAATAATTTTTTTTGATATGCTGTCATTTATGAGATATTTGCGATTTAAAAAATATCCATTTTTTTTTTGGCTTTTGCGGTCTATAACTCAAAATATAGTACCGCTGTGCTCAAAGTGAGTATGGAAATCAATAGTCAGATATTTTTCCTATTGATTGTGATTTTTTATTGCTTTAAAATACGTATAAATAATTATCTAGCAAATTTTTAAAGTCAAATATTTTTTTTTTCCCGTATTATTTAGTATTTATTTGTCGAGTTTTTTTATTTCACCACATTTATAAGGATTGGTTTTCTATCTCAATATTTTTTTTATTTTATCTTAACGTACTTACTCGATAAGCGCACCGCCGGTAACATCTCATAGCCTAGTTTAAAATCATTTGCCGCTCGATAAAAAAAAAAAATATTGAGATAGAAAACCAATCCTTATAAACGTGGTGAAATAAAAAAAATTCCAAATAGCACGGGAAAAAAATATGCAAAAATATATTTTTGACTTTAAAAATTTGCTAGATAATTAATTATAAGTATTTTAAAGCAATAAAAAATCACAATCAATAGGAAAAATATCTGACTATTGATTTCAATACTCACTTTGAGCACAGCGGTACTATATTTTGAGTTATAGACCGCAAAAGCCAAAAAAAAAAATATTTTTTAAATCGCAAATATCTCATAAATGACAGCATATCAACAAAAATCATTATCGGATCCGAATTCAGTGGGTCAAACTTAGTAAAGATTGACCAATCTCCGCTCTGGGTTTTAAAAAACGTGATTTTTTGTTGCTCAGTGTAATTAGTAAACAGGCATAGTTTGTTGGTCTCCTCTCCGTACAGCAGTGCACTGTTAAGCAGTTAATAAGCAGTCGATCCACTTTACGGGAAATTATGAACGTAGATTGCAAGACAGGTCGGAAAACCCTTTCCCGATCACAGTTCCGGTCTAGAATAGGGGATGGAACGTGGAGGAGGGTAGACAGAGGAAGGGGATAAAGGACTTCAATCAATCCGCCATCAATAGCGGTCATTTGTCCGGTCGGTCTTCAATTACCGGACAAACAATGTCGATTTGATTAAGCCAGGGCTAATCATGAAGATAGAAGCCTCCATGTTTGCCATCATCTATTGTTAACGTAATACTCAACGCTTTAATAAGCCGACATGCTCGCATGTTTAACCCGTGCCCCTCAAAAGGATCAAATGTCTAATATTATGGTGCATTCTGATGTACATATGTAGCGTTGCATTTTGTTATTTCGAAGCTGGAAAAATGAGATAGTTAAAGTGACTCGGCGAAATATACATAATAGAACAGAGTACCTTAGAGCGGGGTTTTTCAAAGTGTGACCCGTGACGCAAAATAAATTTTATGATTTCATAGAATTTGTGTTCGCATGACACTGGAATGGTCAGTTCCTCTATCATTGTTTAACATGGTCAATGAAGATATTTTAAAAGAATTAAAACTCAATATATTGTCACATCTCACTTCTCTATCCGAAAGCTTTGGTAACTATTTTCCAGTGCAGAAATTTTTAAACAGTAAAGAAAAGTCTTTGGATAAAAAATCCATTTGATCCTGAAGAGGAGGCTGAATTTCTGCACCTTATAAGTTCATTTACACTGAAGAATTATTTTCAGTAATTAAATTTGTCATCATTTTGGATTAAAGTTAAAGGAGAATTTCCACTTTTAACTAAAAAAGGAATCTTTATACTATTATATTATACTTCAACTTTGTGTGAACTAGGATTTTACACTTTATCTCAATTAAAAAAGATGTTTCTAATTGAAAACTAATTTCATCCATAAATATGCATATATCATGTGTCAATAGTAAATAAAGGAACATAATGGACAGAGTTTGTGTTTGATATATTATTAACTAGGCATACTGGGTCCTCGTTATCGAGGATATGTTCTAGTTTTTGGTGTGTCCTTACACATTTTACACGTCTATTTTACGATCACTATTGTAGTATCTAAATGTTGAGAAGCATCTAATGATAAAAGTGTCTTCGTTTCGTCCGCGTTTTGTAAACTAATAAAGTCCAAGTAATTGTTTGTGCTTTATCTGATGACTACCTTAGAGAAGTAACCCAAATGAAATAATATATAGAAAAACCCGAATAAAATATTTGTATAAAAAAAATCAATGCGACTACTCTAGGTTGACTATTGATACGATAATTTTTGATTAGCGTTGCTAAAATAATTATTCGAGTTGTAAAACGAGGCTGATGCAATGTTTATAAAATTATCTATCTATGTATGTATGTATGTATGTATGTATCTATGAATTCTCCAAATAGTCAATAATTTTCTGCATGTTGCGCTATTCGATATTAGACCAATTGTTTAATATTTAAAATGTTTAATAATTATTTTGCACTAAAATACAATACACGAATAATTTATACTTGAAACACGATTTTAGATTTCAATCTTATCTTAGAACTTATCACTGTTTAAAATGAAAATTTTGATGAATAATGCGGATTTATTTGTGAAAAATTGCTGGAGTTAAATTTGTGCACGGCAATAACAGTATTCAATTAAAATTTAATTTACTTTTCGCAAAGCATTGTATTTATATTAATTGTAAATTCCCAAAGCTTTTAATTAAAAAAATTCTGATGCAATGTCGTATTTAATCATAGCAGAATGTCCAATTTCAAACAGTTTAAAAAATAAATAGTCAAAAGTTGAGTGCACTGCGGAAAAAACTATAAAACAAAAAAAAGGTTACTTTATTTCAAGAATTTCCTAACGGTTACTATAGGTTGTTTTAGTTCTGAAGTCGTTAAAAAATAGTTGAAAATGTGCTGCAAGAGAAAATTTTTTTGAGGAATGATACTTTTTCATAGAAATTCAATTATTGACTGCCTATGTATTACATACATATAATATTACAAAATACCTCAAAAACTAGAAATACATTCTCGAAAATGTGGACGTCTGATTACAGTGATAAGCCTACAATAGCGAAATGAACAAATAAAATAAATATAAAGTTTCACTGTGATAGGCTTAAAGGTGTTTGAGGTACATACATATATCGATTTCACACACATGCATTATATAGACATTATCCAAAAATCGTAAAATCAATCGAGATCAAATTTTCTCACCATCACAATACTTTATCATAGTATCTATGTATATGGATAAAGTAAATATAACATTAAGCGGAATTTTGCAAAGCGATGCTCGGAGAATCATCAATGAAATCCACGAAGAACCTTTAAGTAATTGTCAGAATTGTCACAAAAAATGGTAGGAAAATCGCTAGAGACGTTTTACTGTCATCTAGAAGTGGATTTTTGATGAAAAATGGACTTATAACGTTATAACTTGTAACACATAAAAAAAAAAAATAAAAAAAAAACAACCAGTTCATATAGTGTTGTGTGTAGTAGATAGGATAGTCCATTAGGCTCGACATTAAATAGCGGTCAATCCCAGCAGAATTACGGTCGTTGAAATTGGCGATTTTACCGCTTTAAAATCGCAACCGAGCCGGTCAGAGATACATTATTCAACCGGTGTATCGGCAACCGGTTGAAATTAGAGCGGCGGCGCTCATCAACCGGTTCAAAGTCACCGCACGTACGCACACTTTTTAGCCTTTATAAATTTTCAATAAGGCTTGTATACGTATAGAAACAGACACACACTCAGTGCATTGACAGTTGCTATCCGTATTAAATTATTATACAGCTGTCTCAAGCTAATGTTACAAAAATGATTCAAAGTTACAATTTCAAGCAATGAATCCATACATGCAATGTACATACTACATACTTCGCTCTAGCTTTGGTTACATTATTAATTCAGTTAGAGAGATTGCTTTATTCCCGATAGGCGAATAACGTATGCAGCGTTTCATACACTATTTGTTGCGAAATTTGATTCAATCGCGATACACATGAATAAACGATTGAAACAAATCACGTGAAAAAATAATGTCAAAGAAACGACGGCGCATACGCTTTTCATCTATCAGTGGAAAAATATGACGTCAGTTGACAATTAATCAATTTAAAAAGATATTGCGAACAATTATTTAACAAGTAGATAATATAATATGAATTTTACAATTTGCAATCAAATCAAAACGCTTGATTTATTTTCATCTAAACCAGTGGTCGGGAACCTTTTTCGAGCTAAGAGTCAAATTAGGGCAAACCTTGCAAAATTGGTAGATTTGGGAGCGGCAACATATTAAATTTTACTCATTAATCATTAATTAAGCAACGAAAGTATAAAAGTAGGCTTAAAAATTAATTTTAATAAAACTAAAATTATGTTTAATGAATTCAGCACGCAAAATGTAGTCACAGTAGATAATCATATTGTAGCGATAGTTGATAGTTATTTATACCTAGGACAATTGGTGAATATGACTGGATGTATAGAAGAAGAAATAAAACGAAGAATGAAACTAGGGTGGAGTGCTTTTGGAAGAATGAACATAGTTTTTAAATCCAACATTCCGCCTATGCTTAAAAAATATGGCGTACGACCAATGCGTACTGCCAGTTATGACGTATGGATGTGAAACTTGGACGCTTAATTCAAGAATGCTACGAAAGATCCAGTGCACACAGAGAAGCGTGGAAAGATGTATGCTTGGTATAACAAGAAGAGATCGCAAAAGAAATACATGGGTAAGAAGTATCACCAAAGTGGCAGATGAGAATGGATGGCAGATGGACGCGAGAAATACTGGAATGGTATCCGAGAGGATGTGAAAGAAAGCAAGGTAGACCGAGTGGAAGATGGGCTGATGAATTGAGAAGAATGTGTCGAGTCAAGTGGATGCAGATTGCTCAAGACAGACAAGAATGGAAGAGGATTGGAGAGGCCTTCATCCAGCAGTGGATGGTGAACGGCTGAAAATGATGATGATGAATCATTAATAACAGTATGAAATAAGTTGTCCTCGTGGTTATTTCTTAACGTTCGACAGTTTATTGTTAAAAATGATCATTAAGTTTAATCTGAAAAACGATCTTAAAGCATTTTATAGCCACGACGACGTTGTGGAAATGGGATTCATTTTGATAGTGTGTAATCTGTGTGTCAACATTTTGTATTTTACGCAAAACGAGAGCCGCAGGTTTTCGTACAGAGAGCCGCATGCGGCCGGTTCCCAGTCACTGATCTAAACTGTGCTTTATATAGTGGCCAAAATTGCTTAATGCGATCGATAGTTAGATAGATGTACATATGTACATAAGCCGTCACTGTCAAATTATCCATTACGTTGCATGCGAATCACGGCATACGAGGCTCGCTTTCATCGCATATTATATTCGCATAACTTCGGGAAAATGTGGGGGGAGGGTGAGGGGGGAAAGTAGGTTTTCCCGTTGAATTTTCTCGGGGAAATAACGTTTGTTTATGTGGTTCCTGGGAGACATTTTATGGTCGCAGCCTTCTGGCGCGAAGTCTTTCATGAAATATGCACTCAAAACTGCACTGTCTGCACACAGCACTGCACTTTTTAACATATTCTCTGCTACTCCCTCTTCTAAGATGCCACCTCTTCTTCTTCTACTTCTTCTTCTTCTTCTTCTTAGCCGACCGCTGTACGACTCGGGTAAATATTTTCACACTTCCGTTCAACATTCTTCAAACAACTTCACACGGTCGCTTTTGGCTTTTGTGTTTAGTAGCCGGGGACGATAAGGACTTTTTCACCGTATCAATCCCTAGTGTGTCCACGTTTTGAACTAAATTTATTTAATTTTAATGCAAAACTTGTGTTATTTTGCTGTCCAATTCGAATATTATGTACATTTCCAGGAAGGTGTTTCGGTTTTTGGCATTTCAAAGTTTAAATCGGCTCGAAAGTAATAATAAATAAACTTGAAAGGGAATCTTACGATTTTTTCACCCACTCTTGTTCTTCTTCTTCGTCGAGTCAGTTTTGCGGGATTTTCCCGGGGTGAAAACGGCCCAATAAACTTTGATTCGACCAATTTTCGACGTTGGCGAAAATTGCGAAATAAGCTCGAGCTTCGGTCGTTGGCAGGCAAACGAAAGCTCTTGCTCTCACTCACTCTATGCCACTCTCCGGTACAAATTGTCAGGCGTCGATGTTTAATCTGGACCGGGGGAGTTTCAATTCCGTTTTGATTAGAGCGCGCGCCCGCGAATTAACAACCCCTGCCAAATTGAAATTCTTCAAAATTAAGGAGAGCTTTTGCGAAAAACTTGCACCTAGTTTTCCCGTAAAATATCCATACAAGAAGCGTGTGAAAAAAGAGGAACGGTAAATTAAACGGTTGATTAACGAGGCAGGTGTATTTTAGGTGCATGGTAACTTTCAACAACGTCAGAATATTATACATTATGAAATCCAGGCAAAGTATAAACAATTTAATTATTCATCAATTGAATGAAGTGTGGGCCCATTTGGCGATCGTGACTGTGCAAACTGGGGACAGTTCTGAGATGCATATTGCCTAATTAATAAAGTAACTACTTTGCATACGAGTATGTATGTACTAGTGTAAGCCCGTTGAATATCAACGGAGCGCTCTCATCACCCGTACTGGAAAATTATATATTAAATTTAATAGTTTTTATAGTTGTTGCATTTATGCAACAATGCGCCATCTATGGCACGTTATAATACAACGAATCCCAATATATGTATGTATAATCGAATCGAATTTTTACTTTAATATTTATATTATAATATATATAATAATTATAATTTTGTAAGTAAAAAACCAAAAAAATATAAACTTTTTATAGCACCATCTATATGTAGGTAATGTAGGTAGGTAAGTAGGTATGTAGGTAAAGCAGTGAAGATCGCTTGTATAGGTAATGTTTTTAAAAAAAAAGGAGAATTTTAGCAATTGGCCGTGGCTGATGCGTTAGCGTCATAACTACCGACCTGTCGTCCCGGGTTCGAACCCCACTCATTCTGGTTTTTTAATTATTTTTCCTTATTTCCTATTTATTTGAACTATAGGTAATGTTTAAAAAAAAAGGACTAAATCGACCGAGAGTGATAGAGTAAGCGTTAGCGTGATGTGATGTAAGGTCGTGGGTTCGATCTCCCACTCGTTCTGGTGGTTTTTTTAATAATTTTTCCTCAGCGAGCGTTATCAGCAGACAGACAGACAGACGGATTTCGGCTATTATATGTATGTATGTACATACAGAAAATTGCAACAAATTGCACAGCATATAACTCAGCCAACCCCAACTTCAAAAAAAACATTATATGTTTAGAATGGGTCCAAAGAAGGATTACAAAAATGCCATCTGAACTCCGATCACTATCCTATTTATTTATTTATTTATTTATTTGAGAAAGAAACATACAGTTATAATTAAAGAAATACAAAATAGAGATGAACAAAGTTATGACATAAACCAAAGTAGTTTCTATAAATAGATTTGATATAACATAGGTGAAGAAATAGAAAGATAATAGACATAGTTTATATAAGTAAAATTAGATATAACATATGTAAATAAAGAATAGAAAGATGATGAATGTAAGAAACATAAAGAAAGTAGTGAGAAGGGAGAGGGAGATTTGGAAGAGTGTTTATATAGATAAAAAATAAAAATACAGGTATCCCATTTATAAGTACGTCCACAGCAACCATCCAAAATTCTTTATCTACCTTATATACCATTACATTCGTATAATATATGTATATTCTTCCTTATATATAACAAAACACCTCCGGTGTGTCTAGAGTTAGAATCACACCTCACAACATTATATCCTTCCACACACAATTCATAATCCTCAATATCACTAGTAATATGCGTTTCACTCAGACCCAAAAACCATGGTTTCTCACAAACAATCAAATTCTCAATTTCATCCTTATGACTCAGAAATGCCTGAACATTCACACTGATTCCAAATGGTGGTTGCTATATATAATTAGTTTTACTTCTCTTCCATCCCTCTTGTCTCTTATACATTGCACAATCACGATCAAAAGGATCATGATTCAAACTCAAATTCAAATTTAATTTACTATTTGTTCTCTCACAATTTGTACATTTAACACCCTCTGTGCAATTCATCATGATGTGATCCTCCGACCCACATCTCCTACACACCTTCTTATTCTTGCACTCTTCAGCCTTATGATTATACCCATAGCACTTAAAACATCTTAAAATATTAATATTTTCATATACATTACACCTATCCTAATTAATATTAATTTTACCCATATCTAAAATTTTTTTAAATAATTTGCCATCAACTTCAACAATTAATTCAAATTTATTTTTATTTTTAATTTCCCTAACATATAAAATTTCTAAATATTCATCCTCCAGTATAAAATCATTTTGATTACGCATACAGCTTTTATAATCCTCTTTAGTTAAATTGTCATTTATACCTACGATTTTAATCGTAGGTCTATTTTTCTTATTTAATTTAACAACATAATCTTCTCCCATCATTACACTAGCCTCCTTGGTAAATTTGTCCATGTCCATCTTATTGCACGTAACCGCTATTCCCCCCTTAGTAATTTTTTTCACCCCGTGAATTCCAATGTTTAAGAAAGGTTGAAGAAAATGAGTCTCACATCTTTGTATACGAGAAGATTAAGAGGCGATCTAATAAAAGTCTACAAAATGATAAATAATAAATATAAATTCCCAATGAAAACCCTCATTACTTTCAATAAAAAACGCACATCTCAGAGGTCATACACTGAAACTACTAAAAGACAAATCGAACAAAATTGTCAGAGACTCTTTCTTTTCAAATAGAGTGGTCGAAGTTTGGAACCGTCTGCCAAATCAGCTAGTAACTTCTGAAAATACAAATCACTTTAAAATCGGCTATGCCCCCTGCCCATGTATTTTTAAATAAAATAAAATAAATATAAAATCGCGATCCCTAAATAGGCTTATCCTTCAAGTGAAGAACGACACACTAATTCAAATGCGTATCTTATGTATGAAATTGTTTCAGTAGTCATTATGAAAATCAACCGATCAACACACTTTTTTTCACTCACACTCTGTCGATTACTATTTATATTTATTGTATTTTATCCCGTAACCCATAGTAGCCTTTATTATTAGCTTACTTATATGATATATCAATAATAAACACCACTAAATCGTCAACGGGCTATACTCTAGTAGTCTTGTACAGCGGTCGCCCACCTTTCGGACCTCACGGACCACTAAACTCAAAATTTCGAATCCCGCGGACCACTACCATGATTTTTTCCATAAAAATAACATTCTAAATAGTAAATGGTAATTAGACTTGTATTTACACTCCAAGTTATTTGCACAAAGTTAGATATCACCTTATAATAAGAAAAATTATAATAAATAAACGATATATTCATTATTCATTATGAAAACTGCCAGCTATGACGTATGGATAATGCTTCAATAATGCTACGTAAGATCTAGTGCACACTGAGAAGCATTGAAAGATGTATGCTTGGTACAAGAAGAGATCGTAATGCCGCCACTTCACCATCGCGCGAATGTTCGTGAAATGTTGGCCTTGGCGCTGTGGTCAGCTGCCGCTTGCTCGCCCGTCCAGAGCGCTGCTATCGTATCGCTAGTGGCGCTTCAGAGTTCAGAGTCACTGAATTGGTCCACACGATTACGCACTAAAGGCTCGCCTTCGCTCAACTTTTGCGAATGTTATAGAGTACGTTGGCGTTAATGCGAAAATGTTCGAGCGACATACCCACACCTTGGCGCTCGGCACCGCTCGTCAGCACTCGTCCAATATGAAGTTCCGGCGTAAGAGGACTACCATGAATGACCAAAGTGGCAGATACAGCAGAACGTGTGAAAAAGTTGAAGTGGCAACGCGAGAAGATTGGATGGCAGATGGACATAGTTTTTAAATCTAACATTCCGCTATGCTTAAAAAAGTAGACATACGACCAATGCGTACTGCCAGTTATGACGTATGGATGTGAAGCTTGGATACTAAATTCAAGAAATGCTACGTAAGATCCAGTGCATATAGAGAAGCATGGAAAGGTGTATGCTCGGTATAACGAGAAGAGATCGTAAGAGGAGTACGTGGGTACAAAGTGGCAGATATAGCTGAACGTATGAAAAAGTTAACGTGGACTCATAGCGAGAAGAATGGATTGCAGATGGACGCAAGAAATACTGGAATGGTATCCGAGAGGGTGTGAAAGAAAGCAAGGTATACCTAGTGGAAGATGGGCTGATGAATTGAGAAAAATGGGCGGAGTCAAGTGGATGCAGATTGCTCAAGACAGATAGGAATGGAAGAGGCCTTTATCCAGCAGTGGATGCTAAACGGCTGATGATGATTATGAAAAATTTGGACCACCGGTTGGCTACCGCTGGTCTAGTACATACGTATATTGTATTTTTACTTTATCCTTATCGGATAAAGTATTGTGATTTTTTTTTTGCTTTGCCTTGATTGATTTAAGCTATCGGTGGATGAAAAAGCAACGATCGTAGTTGAATTTTGCACAGATTGAAAATCAAAACACGATCGTTATACGTATACGTTCGAAAATTTTCTCGTTCGGCTAACTAGCGTCGATGCACCTGAGTATTCCCAGTGCAGCAGTAGTGCATCGGTTGGTAAGGGGCGGCTGAGTACTCGCCGCCCCGGGGCAGTGGCTGGGCTAGTGTTGGTAGAACAAGCGGTAAAAGCGACCAGGATTGGTTAGAGGAGGTGAGGTTGAACCACTACGAAAGGTAGGGGATAGCGTCGTTCGAATTCCGCTGGGAGTGCTCCTTTATGCGAGAACTCAGCGTCACTATTTTTATATTAATATATACATACATATGTATGTATGTATGTATATATATACATATGTATGTATGTATGTATATATATGTATACAGTGGAACCCCGTTGCATCGTTCTCGCTTGTATTGTTTTTTCGCATATATCGCTATTTTTTCATAGTCCCGGCCAAACACCCATAAGAACAGTGTTAAATAATCTCGTTTGCATCGTTCTCCTATGTATCGTTATCCTGTATCAATCGTCTAAATATTACGTACTAAATATACTTTATCGTATAAGTCGTTTTTCTGCATATCTCGTTTTTTTTTACGGTCCCATGAAAAACGATGCAACGGGGTTCCACTGTATACAATATACAAACGTGTATGTTTTTAAAAAATCCATTAGACTTTTTTTGATTTGTACTAAAAACGGAGACTTTTAGTTGCAAATTCAGAATATCGTTCAAAGTGGCATTTAAATCTTGAACCTGTCGAATGTACATACGTACATATGTATGTATTATATATATAATAGCCAAAATCCGTCTGTCTGTCTCTCTGTCTGTTTGTTTGTCTGTCTGCCTGTCTGCTGATAACGCTCGCTGAGGAAAAATTATCAAAAAACCACCAGAACGAGTGGGGGATCGAACCCACGACCGCAAGCTCGAGAGTCATCTATCAGCTCGAATACTCTATCACTCTTGGTCGATTTAGTCCTTTTTTTTTAAACATTACCTATCTTTACTCTGCTTTACCTACATACCTACTTACCTACCTACATTACCTACATTACCTACATATAGATGGTGCTATAAAAACTATATTTTTTTTTTTGGTTTTTTTACTTACAAAATTATAATTAATAATTATAATATAAATATTAAAGTAAAAAAAAATGAGTTGGGATTCGATTATACATATATTGGGATTCGTTGTATTATAACGCGCCATAGATGGCGCATTGTTGCATAGATGCAACAACTATTAAATTTAATATATAATTTTCCAGTACGGGTGTTGAGAGCGCTCCGTTGATATTCAACGGGCTTACACTAGTGTATGTATATTGTGGATGAAGTGTAAACTTGTTGATACAGCACAGTCCTATTTCATTTATTTTCGTACAATTTATATCATTTAAACCAGTGGTCGGGAACCTTTTTCGAGGTGAGAGCCAAATTAGGGAAAACCTTTTCAAAATTGGCGAGTTGGGGAGCCGCAACATTTTACGTTCGTATTATTTATCCAAAATGAAATTAAATGTTGCTTATTTATGAAATGGATAGCTGTAAGAAATATGTACATGAGTTATCTTCGTGATATTTCTTAATGTTCGTCAGCTTATTATTACTAAAAAGTACGTATTGTAAAGTTCAATCTGAAAATAGTTTTTTAGTTATATAGTTCCACGCAAGAGCCGCATGCGGCTCCGGAGCCGCTAGTTCCCGACCGCTGATTTAAACTCTTTGAACTCGTAAGCTCGCATGTCGAGTTACGTTCGACATGAATTTTGACTTCATTTTTAAGATAAAACCACTGATCTCGACAGCTGGTCCAGTTTTGATTTTTTTTATGCCAGTGATTCTAAAACGTTAGCTTTTCAACAGCGTAATTTCTTTTTGACTAAAGATGGATACTTGACAGTGGTTAAAAAAATAATTTTTAAAGTAACGATTCTCAAACATTCTCGTGAACAGACTTTCGCTAAAAAATTTCTTCCGGTGATCCTTATACTATTTTTATTCAAAAAATAACATTTTACTTTGAAATTATTGGTACCGGTATCAGAATATTCAAAACCAGTGCTTCTCGATCATTTTTGTACCAGTGATTCTCCAGAAAAGGGTAAAAAAAAATTATATTGATTCTTTATGAAGGTTTTTATAGTGGTAATTCTCAAACATTTCACTTTTCAGTGTTTCGTCTAAACTTTTCTACCAGTAATCCTCAAACTTTTTATATTTAAGAAATAATATTTTTTTTGTTATAAATACGATGTAATTATTGGCACATTGGATGAGTTATACATACATCAGAGTATTTAAACTGTCTATCATTTATTCAGGTGGTTATTCCCAAAAAAATAACCTTGTAGCAGCAACTTTACCACTACCCAATTTGTCAGACCTCCAGTTAAGGATCACGATACTGAAAATTTCCGAATTTCTTTCCCTCCGAATTTGATAAATTTAAAACGTTTTGAAAATATGACCATGTCTCAAAATACAAAATTAAACTTGATATTTTCAAATTATGGTAGCAGTTAGCTGGTATGATAGTATTGGGTAAATACGTAACACAAATAATACCGCATTTTTAATTACGTAGTTTAACATTAATATTACGGTTTTTTTCTACAGTTCATATTCTCGTTTGTATACATCCAGTATTTCATTCAAATTTTTATCATAAGCTACGCCGAAGGGCATTTTAATTAAAAGGTATCAAAGTGCTTCCAAGTTGAAACTAATTAATATACGTATGCACGTATATTTCAGGCGCAATGTCACGTTTTTAATCAAAAATTGATATTTTCTCAGTGATATATTTTTATATCAAAGTATATCGACGCACTTGTCCCGTTCCGCCACGCCAGTTGTAAATCATAATTTAATGCAAGAATTCTCACCGTACAACGGTATTTAATCACCCGCAATAGCTCGCATATTAATGAATAAAACACGCGAGTGCTCAATTTTTTTTATTATTATTTTGATTAATATTATTATTCGTACATTATCACTGCATATAAGAAGCAGATGGTGGTGCTAAAGGGGATGAGGATAGGGATAATAGGGGTAAAAAAGAAACGTCTGTAGTATTGGTTCCGTTAACGAGCCGGTATCGGCGACTGGGGACACTGGGCCTAAAGTGACGGTGATGGATTCGACTTTGATAACTTATCGGCAGCTTTTTCAGACCGACGACTTGCAAACTGACAACTCAAAATTGTCCTCGAAACGATCAACGAATCCACAAAGCCAACGTGAAAATAAAAAAAGAAAATGCCAACGAAAATCCCGTTAGTAGTACGAGTGGCGTTGGCTCGCTTTAATTTTTCCAGCAAATGTCGATGTGTTTTTGTGAGCCGTTTTTGCGTTTTTTAATCAAATTTTTTTTATAAAGTATCAACGTTTGATCAACATTACTAAAACTACGCTTAAATTTTTCAATTTATTAAATTTATTGCATGCAAAAAAAAGAATATACCATTGAAGCACGCTCGAAGACGTGAACGTTGCACAAGGTGGGCTAAAAAAGATCACCTTATTTTGATTGACTATAATTCTTTCATTCATAATTTTTTCTGATTTATTTTAATATAAAATTAAACAAAAAGCTTTATTATTTTAGAAATTGTATTACTTTATTGCACAGCAAATAAAATTTAATGCAATTGTGATATTTTGATACATTGACATAAAGTCTCAAAATGAAAAATTACATTTGTAAATTTAAAATTATTTCTTAATCATAGGTAATATAATTTACTATATACAAGTGTGCGATTAAAATTTTGCATTTTTGATTAAATGTATATTTAAAAAGTTATAATCAACAAAAAAATGAGGTTATGTATTTTGACCCGTCTTGTAATGTCGTAATGCCGTTGAAAACGCCTCATACTTTATAAGCCCAAAAGTAAGCAATAATAATTCAATCCTCCCTCGCCTGTAAAAATGATTCCATCAACAAAAGCAACATTGTCGATAGCGTAATAATTCGTTTTATTACACCGCAGCCGTCTGCGTGAAATATACATAATAATAAAAATGATATAATTTTGCAAACATAAATTTTATACGTTGCGGTCAACGCGAAAGCGCGATCTTCTCGAATTTCATTCGTTCTATTCAAAAAGTGGGTCAAAATATCGGTAGTAAAACATACTAACAACAGTTTGAGAGAACGTTTAGTGTTCAAATTAATCGATTGTCAAATTAGAAAATTCCTCATAGACGAACGATGATGTTGTTCGTTTCTTTGCTTATATTAAACCTGAAATACACAGAAGCAACATTGAATGCCAAAAGAACAGTTCCATATTTGCGAAACATGTACATAGTTGAAATCAAACGTTGCCTCTTCACTACCGTATTTCTGTGAAGCAACTAAGGAAACATACTCTCCACTGTTGAAACCATTGCCTTATAATGGGAAGAAAGGGAGAGAAGGAACCGACATTGATTTAATAAATAGGAAATATTTTTTGTAATAATGTGAAATCGTCTCACAACTAAGATAACACTATGCAACAAAAAAAAACTACCGAAGCGGAGACGTCAATCTTTACTACATAAGTTTGTTGACTTAATTAAATTTGTTGGTTAGCTCTTGTTTATGAGATATGAACGTTTAAAAAAAATGGTCAATTTTTATACTTTTTTAACTTTTGCGGTCTTTAACTCAAAATCTAGTATTGCTGTGCTCAAAATGAGTATTAGAATCAATAGTCAGATGTTTTTCCTATTGATTGTGATATTTCATCGCTTCAAAATACCCATAATTACATATCTATCGAATTTTAAAACACAAAAATGCGTTGTTTTTTTTTTCAAATTTTACCACGTTTATAATTTTTCGATATTTTTCGATATCGATATCGATATCGATATAATTATAATAATCGATATTTTTCGATATCGATATCGATATCGATATAATTATAATAATCGATATTTTTGTTTTAGTCTAAATGTGCTAATTCGAGTGGTAGACGATTTTCAATCGCGTTTAGAGATTTAAAATCGTCTACATATCATAAACAAGCGCCAACCAAAAAAATCACATTCATATTCGGACTCAACGGGTCAGAATTAATAATAATTTTTGCTAAATTGTTACGTTGTTGTATTATAATATACTAGGCGTCCAGTACGAAAATGACCAATACGCCACGTCTCAAAATGTTATAACTTATATATACATACAATTACATATTATATATAGCCGAAATCCGTATGTCTGCTGATAACGCTCGCCGACGTAAATAATTAAAAAAAAAAAAACCAGAACGTTGCGCTGGTGGGATTTGAACCCGGTATCACTGATTCGGAACGGAGCGCTTACGCGGTGAGCCAAACCAGACGATGCGAGATCCCTTTTATTTTGAACATCACATAAATCGGTTGAAAGTTCGCGACTTTGCTAAATTGTTACGTTGTTGTATTATAACGCGCCATAGATGGCGCATCGTTGCATCGATGCAACAACTATAAAAACTATTTAATTTAATATTATTTTTCAGTGCGGGCGATGAGAAAGCGCTCCGTTGATATTCAACGGGCTTACGCTAGTCTGAACAATAACTTACTCCGAAATTGATTTCGCTATACATACGTACATATGTATGGATGCTTGCGATTATTGTCGCCATTAGGCCGAACATCGACAAAGTCGACTTCATCATTGTCTCGTCGTGTAACAATCGGCTTGTTTTGCCGATGGAGAAGACGGGGATGGTCGAGGGTGGGAGGATGGGGGAGGTTAAGCCCTTTGGGTCTCAGCGAGCGGCGACCTTGATGACGGCTTATGATCTGAGACCGGATAAGCGTCGAGGAATTTTTGACTGAGAAACATCTCTGGTATGCAGATTGAGAGGGCGTTGTGGCCCTCAAAGCGGATTCGTGAACCCATTATTAAAAAGAGGGAGCCGTAAGCACGTGGGGAGTAGGGGGTAGTCCAACTTTGCGCTGGCGTTTTCCATAAATTACAAACTTTTTTATTATGTTACCTAAGGGTGGGTGGGTGGATTTTAGGGGGTGTTTGCTGGCTTTGCGCTTTGACGTCGTCAAAGGAAAGCCCCCACCCACCCCCTACCCTCTTCCCCTTCCATTTCTCGCGATCTGCTAACATCGCGATGGAAACTGTCGACGCCGGCAACTTTTCCCTTTGATGACTGTCACCCGGCAGTCGGAAAATCGGAAAAGTCAATTCGAAAATGAACCCACTGAAAAATAGCGCAGACGTCGCGACGCCGGCCGACGTTGCAAAAGTGGTCAAATCGCGTCGAAGTGTAGTCGAAAATCACGATCCCACAAACACCGTGGCCCAATCGTCTAGATTTTCGACTAGGAGTCCAGAAGTCTATAGGAGCTTTTGCCGTTGAAACAAAATGGCACACACACATATGCATATACCTCCCCCTCTTACGATAGATCCATCAAAATGCGAAAGACTTGTGTCACTTGAATTTTGTCGAATACTAGGAGCGCAGATCTAGCAGAAGATATTTTGTTACATGTCGGACGCAACCCATATGAGTGAGCGAGACAACAATGGGTTCGTCGGCTTAGACTTTGTTTGTCAGTTTAGAGCAGCAGTACTCAAGCCGTGGATATCGTTATTTATCTCCTATACGGTGTTGTGATCCTAGCCGGAAAAAATTAATTTTGGACGCTGGTATCAGTGGGACAAGTTTTTTTGGGACGCTCCCATTTGACGCCACTCACCCCAGTGTTCCACTGTGGACCTTTTCTCGTTCAGTTTCAACTAGTGCAGTGGTTTTCAGACTGGGGTCCGCGGTCCCCTGGGGGACCGCAAAGTGGTTTCGGTGGGACCGTGAGAGATGATAGCATATTTATACTATTAATATTTTTATAATTATAGCATGTAACATTTCTTGGCATATATGTATTATCCCGACAGTATTATATGGTGTGTTATGTGCGGCCCATTTCTCCTTCTATATTTCTATCAACCTAGTGCTGCAAGGAAAATATATCACAGTGCTCCATTGTCACGAAAAATTGACACCTTTCAAAATGAAGCTCGAACTATGGCATGTAAAGTTAGAGAAGAAGAACTTTGTCCCATTTCCACAGCTGAATACATATGTTGATGAAAATGAGCTTAACGTCGATGACGATATCTTTGTATCAATTCTTAGCGAAGAAATTTCTCACCATTTTCCTGACCTACCAGAATTTTAAAAATACCAACGATTTATCAATAACCCGTTTGTAATCTCCATTAGTGATCTGCCTTCGGATGACAATTTAATTCAAGAACAGTTTATTGATTTAATAAATGATGGTGGTGCAAAACATGTTTTTCGTTGAATGTGTTGATCATATACTAGTGTAAGCCCGTTGAATATCAACGGAGCGCTTTCTCATCACCCATACTGAAAAATAATATTAAATTTAATCTTTTTATAGTTGTTGCATCTGTGCAACAATGCGCCATCTATGGCGCGTTATAATACAACAACGTAACAACGTAGCAAAGTCGCGAGCCTATTTTTTATTATATAAATTGTCACGTTGAAGCCTGCCTATTATCGTCTGGTTCGGCTCAGTATTCCGAATCAGTGATACCGGGTTCAAATCCCACTCGCGCGACGTTCTGGTTTTTTAATTATTTACCGAGGCGAGCGTTGTCAACAGACAGACAGGTGGATTTCGGCTATTATGTATATGTATATACATATAACTAGTGTAAGCCCGTTGAACATCAACGGAGCGCTTTCTCATCACCCGTACTGAAAAATAATATTAAATTTAATAGTTTTTATAGCGCCATATATGGCGCGTTGTAATACAACAACGTAACAATGATTAGCAAAGTCGCGAACCTTTTTACGATTTAATATTGTCCAATTATAGAACGTCCGTCATCGCCTCCGTTTCGAAGACAGTGTAAGCACGATTCCTCCCCACCTGGTGATCTCGGGTTCAAATCCCACTCGTTATAGTTTTTTTTAATTATTTACCTCAGCGAGCGTTATCAGCAGACAGACACACACACACACACACACAGACAGACAGACGGATTTCAGCTATTATATGTATACTAGTGTAAGCCCGTTGAATATCAACGCCCGCTGAATTTTAAATATCTTAAAGCGCGCTATATATAATAATTATAATTTTGTAAGTGATTTTGTAAAAATCAAAAAATCAAAAAAAAATAATAGTTGTTATAGCGTCATCTATATGTAGGTAATGTAGGTAGGTAGATATGTAGGTAAAGCAGAGTTACGATCCCTTGTATAGGTAATGTATTAAAAAAAAGGACTAAATTGGCCAAGGGCGATGGCAGATTAGTCTAAGGACGTTGTTCTCGAGCTTGGGGTCCCGGGTTCGATCCCCACTCGTTCTGTTCGGTTTTTTAATTATTTTTCCTCAGCGAGCGTTAACAGCAGACAGACAGACAGACAGACAGACAGACAGACGGATTTCGGCTATTATATATATAATACATTAGCAAGAATTTTAATGAGTTGTCTAAAAGCTTCATTGATTTTGATCTCTTTTGTACTAGCGTTGCGTCGGCCAGTGGTTTATTAAGTCATCGTTTTTTTTCTGCCCCATAGTAGTTTTTTGTGTCAATTATGGATTGGTTGCATTATACTGGCTCTGTTACTTTATTTTACACACTATATACTGTTGTGCTTTATTAGCTACTGTTACTTTACTTTACTTTACTATATTATCTTTGTACTTTACTAGGTGTTGTTACTCTATTCTATTATTCTATACCATATGCTTTTTTACTATACTATTGTTACTTACTTTAATTTACTGTTTCTCTATATTGGCTGTTGTTTTGTGTTCTTTTACTCTGTTTTTTTTTACTTTGATTTTGATTTTTTTCTTTCTTACATTGTTACTATTTGTGGAGACCTGTTATTGGCTTTCTGTATTTATATAAGTTTCTTTTTTTCTAAGTTTCTAACATAGCTGTTGGTCTTCTTAAAATAAATAAAATAAAATAAAAAATAAAAATACATATAATGATTATAAAAATCCTCCTAAACGTTTCACTTTCAACCTCCTCTCGCCTTTCGGTGCTCTTATCACGATCTGTTTGAAGTTTGAATAGCCTTTTTGATTAATTACATTAGTGTATTACGTAACGAGCACTGTTAGTTGATGATCCAATGGGGAAACTCGACAAGAAGCTCGCGCGACACCATTTAATGCATAATCACTCCATATGTGTATTATACATATAATCTGCAAGCTTCAATATTGGACCAACTTTTCCGTTTATATATAATAATCGACCGGTTGTTGTATCCTCACCGGATATGCCTACGATTGTCATTTTTTTATTATTATTTTCCTCGTCGAAAATTTCGCCGCAGATGTACGGAAATTTCCAAATCGCCCGTTGAGACTTTGCGAACGGTGAACTCTTTTGTTTACTTATCTTCGAATTTTCACTCGCGCCACGTCAATAAAGTCCCTTTCTTTAAAATTCCCCAACGGCAAAGTTGAACTTACTTTTTATTATAAATACGAGTATGGATGGGTGTATGTTTTTTTTTCTCGCAACAAACATACAATGAGCTTTTCCGTCAACAGCTTAAAAATCCACCACAATTCCAATATTTCTAAAAATCCATTTTATCGCCTGTCATAGTGAAGTACATAACTAGGGAATGATACTTTCAAGTGGTGAAACCATTGAAGAGAAGGAACAGGATTTTATTTATTTATTTATTTAAAAATACATGGGCAGGTGGCATAGCCGATGGAGCCCAGTTATAATATTTGTACATACAATTTTTATTTATTCATATTTGAAGGATTACAAAAATCCATTTATGTTCAAAAACTTATCGAGATGATTTTTAAAGAGATTTGTATTTTCAGAAGTTACTGGCTGATTTGGCAGGCGGTTCCAAACTTCCACTCTATTTGAAAAGAGAGAATCTCTGACAATTTTGTTCGATTTGTCTTTTAGTAGTTTCAGTGTATAACCTCTGAGATGTACGTTTTTATTGAAAGTGAGGAGGTTTTTCATTGGGCATTTATATTTATTATTTAATATTTTGTACACTTCTATTAGATCGCCTCTTAATCTTCTCGTCTCCAAAGAGGTGAGACTCATACTCTTTAACCTTTCGTTATGGGGTAGTGAACCTTTAAACCCTTTCTAAACATACACTTTTTTACTAAAGAGACCATTTTAGGTCTATAATATTGTATATTTATTTATTTATTTAAAATAAATGGGCAGGCGGCATGGCCGATGGAGCCCAGGGGTCTAATATAAATTAAATTACATAAAGATTTTAATTTATTTTTTTAATTATTTATATTTTATATTTGATATTTGAAGGATTGCAAAAATCCATTTATATTCAAAAATTTGTCGAGATGATTTTCAAACAGATATATATTTTCAGAAGTTACTAGCTGATTTGGCAGGCGGTTCCAAACTTCGACTACTCTATTTGAAAAGAATGAGTCTCTGACAATTTTGTTGGATTTGTCTCTTGGGAGTCTCAGTATAACGTAAAATTGTGTATGCTTGTTTGTATTTCGGATGAATAGTAAAAAAACCGTAAAATGGAATGGCTGCTTTGTTTTAGAATCACTGAAATACCTATTCATATGTATTTTTATTGCAAGAAATAAATCGTAATGAATTTAGCAATTTTATTTAACCGATTGGCAGAAATCATACATCACCACAATAGTAAGCAAAAAGCACGAAAATTTTTATTGTTATATATACTCATATATGTATATGTACATACTCAAAATGACAAAACTTAACTAATAGCACATTGTATATGATCAATATGATTTGTAAAATTTATGAACGAAACAGGATAGGTTCTGTAAGTGTGTGATATAAATTTCGCAACAATATCAAAATTTCAAGGAGACATACTTACACTATTTGGAAACACTATCGAGCCGACGAAGAGCATCGTAAACTCCAGAGGGCCATTATCGACCACTTTGAGAAGCCCTGGCGCATAAAGGTTACCCCAGGCAACACGGTAATGGGATGAGTGCACGTTGTCAATTTTAACGCTAAGTATTTTGTCGGAGATAGTTTGTTATAAACGCGAAATTGCACCAAAATGAAATTGTACTTGAAATTTAAATTGTACCAAGCTCTTACCGGTCATAAAGCTCCCACAGTTCACCATTCCGTTTTCAATTATGCATATTTCAATACTAACAATTGAATCGCTCGCACGCACTATTACTCCTTGTCGACTAAAATAGACTATGCATTTATGTTTACTGAAAAATATGGGTAAATGTATTATACTTTTTTTTGACACCTTTTCTTAGTATGGATTAAAATTATTATGACCTCACCTGAAAATGGTATTATACCTATTTTTTTTAACTAAGAAAAAGCATAACTTACTTTCCATTCCATAATTTGAATTGAAAACGTTTTGCACTTAGTATAATGAAATGGTTCTCTTTGTGTTCATGTACTCACTTTTTATAATTTCAAATTATATTGAGTTTTGTGTTTCAAAATGCTTCCCCCACAGCACTAAAACTTTTCAAAGCTTTTATTGAACCATTTTTTTTTTTTTAATTTGTATACTTTCGTCACTTCGATTCTAAGAACGAAGTATGAAAATGTATGAAACATACATATGTATGTATGTAGTTCCGAACTCGATTCCGTTTTGCGCTTCAAATGTTTCTGGAGATGTTTCAAATGAACAATTTCGACGATAGTATTTGATAAGTACCCACATGATCGTAAGCAGCTTAACTCAATTTTCCCACACAAGTAAAAATGGCTCAATTGTCGATACGAATTCGTTCAATTATAGAAAAATTTCCAATATGTGATACTATAAATAAATTTATGTGATATTTGTAATTTGAAAAGGTTTAGTTTTTGTTGGTCGGCATTTACGCGGTTTAATCGCTAGTCGCTTTGAATATGAAGTGCACTGAATTAACTCAGCGCAGTGGAAAAACTTTGCGTGAGTTAAACCACGAGCGAGACGAAAGTTTCATTCGAGACACTTGAGAGAGAAAGGGGGTGACTTTAAATTGGACCAAACCCCTCGTCTAACCTGTCTGTGCTAAAATACACCCTATTTAATAATACAATCGTGCGGATAAAATACATTTCTCTCGGCGTTATGAATGATGCTTTTTGTATCGCATTTCAAACCGAGCGAACCGTGAGTTCGTTATGTGAAACTATTATTAAAATAAACAGTGGCTGCCACGAGAATGGACTCGAATTCATTCGTGACGAAGTTTCATTTCATTTTTTTTTTTTTTTTTTCATTTATTCCGCATTAACGTTGAGCGCATTATGGTTTAGTTGGTTATTGTGTATTCGTTTATTTCTATTATATTTTTTTTTTTCATTTTGAAACTCTCCAAATCAAATGTATACGAATATGTTACAGAAAGAATGCCTACAATGTATACAATGTACTACGCTTCATAGATTGAAATAGAAATAGCACGTATGATAAACTTAAGTTTGAGAACGACTGCGCTTTGCCTGTAACGTGCAAATGTGTTTTTAATGTAATCAATTAAACACCCAAATTGTCGAAATTTAATTTTTCATACAAAAAAATCATATAATTTATTGATTAACAAAATAAAACGAACAAGTAAGTCTCGTTACATGTTTCATTGCAGAAATAGTCATAGACATTCCACAAATCATTAAGTATAAATAGTCGACTCGACTGCGTATACTATTGACGTTGTGTTGCAATATCTAGTGCCAAGTTTGAAAATTCGACAATTCCAATGGCAAAACATTAAATTATCGGCCGCATTGTGTTGCAGTAACCATATATGTATGTATGTACATGTTGATGTTGGTGTGCCTCTCGCATTCAAATTCGGTGATGGAATATTTATTTTCGGGAAAAAAAAATTCGTAAAAGGGTGGGGGGGAAGTGAGGGGATAAAACAGGCGGGAAAAAAAAAAAAAAAAAGGGAATTGTGTGGGGAAATATCGCGTTAGACAGACACCCGGATAAAACGATACCATAAGGCACGTGTCGTATTGAAAACGTGCTCAATAAAACACGAATGATCGAACGAACAGCATGAAATGCAACATCATTTTATTACTCCGTAAAATAATATTGGCGCCGATGTTACTTTTCCAATTTCGCTAAAATTTTTCCGCGAAACGCGAAGAAATACGTCCGCCCCGTCGAACAAATTTTCATTTTTGATTTGTTTTATTTATTATTACTATTGAAAAGCTTTCCAGAACGCCTAAAGCGTCTCGTTCAAATTGTAAAACATTTTAATTCAACGTCACCGTGCAAACTTCAATGGAACGCAATATTCGTCCATACGTTTAAATTGTTCTAACCAACAGGTGAAATCTATTCAAAATTCATTCAAAAACGTATCTATTCAAGTAAAAAAAAACTAATCTACACATACCTCGACTGTTTACATCTCAATGTACATCATCAACTGGGATTGTTTGATCATTACAGAATTTCGCCACATGATTCTAAATCAGCGGTCGGAAAACTGCGGCTCCGGAGCCGCATGCGGCTCTCTGTATGAAAATCTGCGACACGCAATTTACACAAAATCTAAACTAATCCTATTTACAATAGCTTCGTGACTATAAAAAGCATTAAGATCGTTTTTCAGATTTAACTTTATAATACTTTTTCGTAATAACATTATATCATGAAGATAACTCATTTTCTTACAGCTATCCGTTTCATAAACGAGCAACATTTAATTTAATTTTGCATATATAATTTCAAAATAATATGTCGAGGCTCTCAAACTTTATCAATTTTGCACGGTTTTCCCTAATACGGCTCTTAGCTCGAAAAAGGTTACCGACCACTGTTCTAGATCGATCTGTAGACCTTGCAAGAACACCATATATTATTATTCTTATTATTCTTATACCGAACTTCTCGACAGCATTAAAACCATTCAAAATTTTATAATTCTCAGCACGCCCTCACTTTAATCTACGATTTCGTACCACACGACAAATAATACTTAATTTCTTCACTGAATTGTCCCTACAATGGAAAACATACCAACCTACTGATACTTACATATGAGTCGCCTAGTTCCAAATCCCGATAAGTCCATAAAACTCACTTGTTCGCAAACGCGGTTTTTCTGCCACAGACTTATTTGCTTGATGGCGTTTAAAACTCATTTAAACTTAATTTTGTCGATATTAAACAAAATATTGAGATTAGAAACATGGACTTATCGTTGTTTGTTTCTAAATATGGCTTTTATCATAGTGCAATTGTCAGTTTTTGGAACTAACACTGATTTTCAATATTTTTTTACGACGCACTTGGCGGTATTTGGAATAATTCAAGTATAAGGCATCGTTTGAAAACATTCTTAGAACCAGAAAATATTTAATCCTCGTTTTTTATATATTGTGGACTTATCGGGATTTGGAACTAGGCGACTCATATTACCTATACATAGTCGCGTACGAGATTCGTACGTATCCAATTGACTTTTAATTGCTGGGAAATTTGTAGTGGAAAGAGAGACGTACGTACATACGTACCTACCTAAAAGGGGTGAGAAAGCGAAGGGGAGGCAATAGAGAGAGGTTATCAAGCGATACGTACGTGCCGAATAGCTCGCGCCCCACAGTTTGTTAACCTCATCCGTACCACTCGAATCCGCCGGGGGTCGAAATCGGCCGTTTCAATTGTTTTATTTGGAATTTTCCCTCCCTCGACCCCTCCCCCTTCTCACCCCTCTTCCTGCCTTCTGTTCCACGGGAGTGTTTTTCGTCGGGCTGCGCCTTTTATTGCCGGGGATCTTCGCAGCCATCCCCCGATTGCAATAAACCCCAACCGAGGACTTATCGCCTCGAGTAAAGACTCATCCCTCAATAACCGCGGGAAATTTCGTCGAAAAATAACGAAAATAATCTCGAAAGAGTACACTTTTGTATACCCATATGTAACCGCGAGAAAGTATACCATGTGGGTATACTTGTAAAAACCACGGTTCGAATTCCGATACGGTTGAGAGATTTTTGTCATAAAATTTTCGACTGTTGCCATCGACGCTAGTAAAATTCAGATATTATTAATGCCTTGAGTAAATCTTCTGGAACTGAAAAAAACGAATGCACAATAGATTGTAACACATGTACATATGTTGATGCCCATATTAACGTCGTGAATGGAGATAGGCGAGGTTAACTATAACTAAATTCAATTCAATGCAAGTTAAAGCTCATTATCTGATCGTATTGTGTAGATTAAGCAACTAGTCCTACAACGATAATGATCTCTCCCGATATCCTTACAATATGTACAATGGGCTGTGATTAACCTGTATATCCATAGTTTACATATAAGTACTCATATGTATGTATTGTACATTAGGGTGGAACGACATTGCAAAAATTAAAAATCGGCTTTATAATACCTACCGAAAGTTTCGTTGTATCATCCGTAATCTCGTAAAAATACTGAAAAAAATCTGTGAATATGTCTTCAGTCCTCTACCTGATGAAGGTTTAATAATGCGAAAAATGAAAATTTGCCTATTAATTTGGAAATCTGAACACAGTGTACATATGTACATAATTTTAAATAACATGCTCATAAACTTTATTGAATATTATACATATGTACATAAGTACGTTTTGGAAAAATCAAATTTATTTACGTATTCCTTGAATTATTCAAATGAGTGTGAATTTCTGAGGGCGATACATATTATTGTTCTCTGAAAGCAAAAATAAATGGTAATTTTCCAATTAAAATTGCTTTTTATAGAGATTGGAGATGATCTTGCATAGAATTTTGCACAAGTAAAAATAGAAGTAAGGACAGAAAAACTTTTTTTTAATGCAGATTTTTTTGACAGACGCGGTATGATGTACATATGTATAGGTACATACATACATAGATGCAACTTTTTATAACTACATATGTACATATACAAATGTTTCATACATCGACACTCCACCCTATAATGTACATACATAAATGTATTTTTTTAAGTTTAATATAAATTAAATCTGTAGATAAATAAATATATATGATAAATTAGATATGTTGGAATACAAGATAAATGTTTATGTTTATAGTCCACGCTGAAGACGACGAGGGCCGGATTTGGACGTATTTTTAATATGAAACGAAACCTATTTTGACGTAAAACAAACTCTCCGTTAAGCCGTAAACTTTGAGACCCGAACGAAATCAACTCCTCCCATAAAACTTAGTTGCAATTTCACTCCAGAGAGTCGGATTATTATTTCTCTTACTTCACGAAACACATTGATGTTTTGTTTTTACGCAAAGAGGCGTCCTTTCCTTACGTCCCGAGCAGTTTAACATCGAAAACAATGGATTTTAATTTACCGAGCTGCGTTTAATTGTCGTATTTTATCAAACGAACTATGACTATTGAAGCTCTGGCTGCGGAAATTAATTTTACAAAAACATTTCCCACCGTTCTTTTATGCAAATAACGTTGGTACGTATGTACATAAGTCTCTGGTTTGTTTGTACACATTTCTGGTTTGTTCTCGTTAATTTTTCACACCATAATTTGAGTGTGTAAATGTAGAGTGAAAAATTCTAGCTCGTTAAATCCGTTTGCGTTTGACTGAAACGCTTTATGAAATATTTTCGATATAAACTGTTACGTTCGACGTTTATTTTCACTTTAATGTGATTTTTAAATAGTGGTCAGTGCCCTGTCACGTGCAGTTCCTGGAAATGTTGTCAGAATACTGCACCGTGTCAATATTTCCAAGTGCATCGTGTACTGGAAACATTTAACGAGACATTTCGTTGGTGTGCAGGTAAAATTCACCAAGTTAAAATACGGCTAAATTGATTTATTGATGCAAAATTTCATAAAATCACACACCAATGTGATGAGACACTCCCAAATCACAAAAATTCACGTGCACTAAAATAACCATCTACAAAATCAATAGTTTTTATTGCAAAAAGTACTTTCATTACCATGCATACTTTGATGACTAGGTCGATTTTTGTAAATAGCACAATTGAATATCCGAATGAGTACAATTCTCCACATTTTTCATTCTAATGTGAAGACCTACATAATAAACAATTTCTCTGAAGCGTTGCCACTTCACATTTTACACCTGTCACATATTACACACATTTTATCGCCTGTCATAGTGAAGTAACTAGGGAATGATACTTTCCAGCGGTGAAACCATCACTTTCTGGAGGAGTGGAAGGAAGAGAAGGAACAGGATTTTATCTATTTATATATTTAAAAATACATGGACATAGCCG
Source organism: Parapsyche elsis (assembly GCA_022651745.1). NCBI lineage: Eukaryota > Metazoa > Arthropoda > Insecta > Trichoptera > Hydropsychidae > Parapsyche > Parapsyche elsis. The sequence continues at coordinate 54,187 of JAGVSN010000038.1, forward strand.
ATGGAGCCCAGGGGTCTGTTATAATTTATACATACAATTTTGAATTATTTACATTTTAAAGATTACAAAAATCCATTTATGTTCAAAAACTTACGAGATGATTTTTAAAGAGATTTGTATTTTCAGAAGTTACTGGCTGATTTGGCAGGCGGTTCCAAACTTCCACTCTATTTGAAAATAAATATATTTTATCGCCTGTCATAGTGAAGTACATAACACATAACTAGGGAATGATACTTTCAAGTGGTGAAAACATTGCCTTCTGGGGGAGTGGAAGGAAGAGAAGGAACAGGATTTTATTTATTTAAAAATACATGGGCAGGTGGCATAGCCGATGGAGCCCAGTTATAATATTTGTACATACAATTTTTATTCATTCATATTTGAAGGATTACAAAAATCCATTTATGTTCAAAAACTTATCGGGGTGATTTTTAAAGTGATTAGTATTTTCAAAAGTTACTGGCTGATTTGGCAGGCGGTTCCAAACTTCCACTCTATTTGAAAAGAGAGAATCTCTGACAATTTTGTTCGATTTGTCTTTTAGTAGTTTCAGTGTATGACCTCTGAGATGTGCGTTTTTATTGAAAGTAAGGAGGTTTTTCATTGGGCATTATTATTTTGTAGACTTTTATTAGATCGCCTCTTAATCTTCTCGTCTCCAAAGATGTGAGACTCATTTTCTACAACCTTTCATTGCAGGATGGTGATCGAAGTTCAGATGGCATTTTTGTAATCCATCTTTGAACCCTTTCTCAACATACAATGTCTTATTTGAAGTTAGGTTACCAAACATGCACAGCAAATTCTAATCTAGGTCTAATATACGGTTTATAAATGGTGTGAGTGCCTATTTTGTGAAACCATCACAAATAAGTTAGATTTATTGGCAAATTCTTACAGGAGACGTCTGATCTGGACTTAGTAATATCCAGATCGTGCGATAACCGTCTAGAAAACCCTTCGAGTCCCAAACCTTTGCTGAAAAGACTGATAATTTTGGACATAGTCATTTTTACCTGCACCTACTCCAGAGCGCTATACACGTGTTATTTACTTATACGGTACGTTGTTTGTATGTGTGTACGTGTTTGGTTTGTGGGAGATGGAGCTAAAAATTAATATCCGTTTGGTTTCATATTGAAAGGCTTCTGTGTGCGGAAAAAGGTCCGCTTGTTGAATACATGGAGCCCACCCTTCAAATATCGTGGAGAAGTATTATTGTTTGTATTGTGCGTCGCGTTATCCCCATTCTTCCGGCTCTGATCCTTCTCCGCAGACTCTGTTTTATTGAAATAATATTATATCGTTTTTATTTCACCCCCCTCTTTCAGATGAGTGTGCCGAAACTAACGCCACGTATATAAAGCGAAATGCGAAAAGGAGAAAAAAAAAAAAAAGGCTTACGCGCTCCCGTTATTTTATTGCGAGCGTTCGCTTGTTCTTATTTGGCAACGTTCTCTACGTATGATTGTGCATCAAATGTGGAAACGACTCTGTACGATATTGTTCGATATTGATTTGTCAGCCAGCGAGAATTGGCGTAATTGAAATAGACTCGGTATTCCACGATTGGCTTTTTATTTTCTACAGACACGATCGAGATGTGATAAACGTGGTTTATCGAGCGAATAAAACTCTCATTGCATTTTATAATAGCCGCACTTCTGACTGCCCACCTCTCAGATAGGCGAGCCTTCTGAAATGCGCAAGTCAAATCGGCGCCACTAATTTGTATAACTTAAAAGTGTCATTTCTATATATAATACGTAAATCTTTTCCGTGTCCAAAATAGTATAGTTATCAAGTGGCAATGGACTGGACACATGACTGTCCGGTGAATATGACTGGATGTAAAGAAAAAGGAATGAAACTAGGATGGAGCGCTATTGGAAGAATAAACATAGTTTTTAAATCTAACATTCCGCTATGCTTAAAAAAGTATACATACCAATGCGTACTGCCAGTTATGACGTATGGATGTGAAACTTGGATACTAAATTCAAGAAATGCTACGTAAGATCCGATGCATATAGAGAAGCATGGAAAGGTGCATGCTCGGTATAACGAGAAGAGATCGTAAGAGGAATACATGGGTACAAAGTGGCAGATATAGCTGAACGTATGAAAAAGTTAACGTGGACTCATAGCGAGAAGAATGAATTGCAGATGGACGCAAGAAATACTGGAATAGTATCCGTGAGGATGTGAAAGAAAGCAAGGTAGACCGAGTGGACGATGGCTGATGAATTGAAAAGAATGTGTGGAGTTAATTGGATGCAGATTGCTCAAGACAGACAGTAATGGAAGAGGATTGGAGACGCCTTCATCCAGCAGTGGATGATGAACGGCTGAAAATGATGATGATGATGACTAATATTATAACTAGTGTAAGCCCGTTGAATATCAACGGAGTGGTTTCTCATCACCCGTACTGTGAGCGATCCGCGGCTATCCAGCCAGGCAGACCCTTGCGCTACTATATGTATATAGTAATGCATACTTCAAACTTGACAAATTAATAAAGTACTGTAGTTTTTTATAGTTTTTGCATAGATGGCGCGTTATAATACAACAACGTAACAATTTTGCAAAGTCGCGAAACCTTTTGAGGATTACTATTGTTAAATTATAGCAGGCCCGTCATTACCTAGTTTGGATGAATGCGTAAGCGCACCCTCTTCCGAACTGGTGATCTCGTGTTCAAATCCCACTCGGGCGCGGTAGTTCTTATCTTTTAATCATTTAGCAGACAGACAGACAGACGGAATAGGAATAGTATATATATGTATATATATACATATGTATGATGATGATGTCTAGATTCTAGATACTTTCTAGTCGATAGGTAGAATCAATATTTTGCAGGATAGATTTTTTCGGATTCATATTAAATGTTATTTGATTTAAATAAAATAATAAAAATACGTTTAAAAAAAAAAGTTACATATATTATCGTCACAATACACTTCACATACAACAACAAAATAAGAACGGCAACATTCTATACACATCGACGGTGTAAAAAAAAAAAAGGAAAAAATTTTAAATAAAAACATCGTGAATTTTAATACATCACACCGCGTCTACATACATACATACAAGTTGTATTGTATAAAAAATATTATGATATATATATATGTATGTATATATAATATTGTGCACGCTTTAGATAAATTCGCGAAATGAAACACAGCATCTAGCGGATAATTTCGCAAATGTACAATTTAAAACCCCTCTCTGCGTACCCATCCCGAACACTCGTCGTTAATTAACATTTTATATAAATATACACAAAGCAAGCGCTTTTATATCGAAAATTAGCATCTCTCGCCGCTACTACGATACGTTATTATTACATATTACATTTTAATAAATCAAAAATTTTCAATATAAATTCATCGAAAAATAATTCACGTAAATTTACGCGCACACACACACACACACACACACACCAATACAACAATAAATTCTCATACGACATTTTCGATTAGAAGCATCCGATTTTCGTCAATGGTATTGTACAATCTATTTAAGTATTTACATTACGAATTACACGGAAGGGTTTTTATTTATTTTTTTTACTTAAATTTACAGTATAACAACTGTTATAAAACACCTACGCAAAAATTCGACAATATTCGATTAGTTTCGCATCAATCCTTCGGTAGAGCGCTGTCGCTCTTTCCCCTCGAATATGCTCTGGCCGCTGCCGATTTTCCTCCCAACATCCGGTCTAAAAGACTCTGCTTCGACTTCCGCCTCACAGCTAGTACTTCTCTGCATAGCTCGTGAAAAACTTCGCCAATTTGAGCCACCTGTTCGGCAGCTGCGACCTCGGAAAAACTGCATTCGAAATCCTTAGCCAGTATTTCGCCCTCCTCTTGACTCACCTACAACGATAAAACATATCATAACACACCAGATCAATTCACATTTGATACCTCACAAACGTACAAAACGGTTGCAATTCATAAAACAGATGTGTTCATATAAAAAAAAATCACAGATTTCAAATACAGTGGAACCCCCCCCCGTTGCATCGTTTTTCATGGGACCGTAAATAAAAAACGATGTATGCAGAAAAACGACTTATACAATAAAGTATATTTAGACGATTGATACAGGATAACGATATATAGGGGAACGATGCTATTTAAAAGACTATTTAACACTGTTCTTATGGGTGTTTGGCCGGGACTATGAAAAAATAGCGATATATGCGAAAAAACAATACAAGCGAGAACGATGCAACGGGGTTCCACTGTAGTAAATGCACTCGATCGATCTTCGCAAACGAGACGCATCAGTTAAACATGGACGTAATCCACCAATCATTCAGTTACGCCATACATATCGATAGGTTATTATTAGAGACCGGTCAGAATTGGCATGAACGTAGGCTGCAGGTACAGAAACCGGCTTGCAGGGCCGTATTGGAAATTGTTGTCAAGCCTGAAATATAGACGAGAAGTTTTAGGAGCGGAAACGATTATAATTTGGACCGCGAAGAAAGTCGTAAAACTCGAAAAGTGGATTTTTTCGATGACATCAGCTTTTGCAAGCCGTTCCCGCTCCTTCATACTTCTCGCCTATATTTCAGCCTTGACGACAATTTCCAATACGGCCCTGCAAACCGGTTTCTGTACCTGCAGCCTACGTTCATGCCAATTATGACCGGTCTCTAGTTATTATAGTATGTCCAGTTTTGTTTTAAAATATTGTAAGCGACATAATATGTATGTACATCTCTTTTGCATGAAAACTATGGACGAAATGGACATATTATATACATATTTGAATAAGGCAATATCATCTCAAATATACTATTTGGACATACAATGAAGGTTTGATGCAGATGGACGTTTTGTGTATGATAACTCACTTCTTTTTAAAAAACTGTATCGTCAAATTGTATGACTGATTACTGTTCCAAAAGTCTTAGTTAAATGCAAACGTTGCGTTTACAGTATTAACGCTTACAAATAGTATTCAATGTAATAGCAATAAATGAGCCGTTGTGAATGAAAGTGATTTGAGTTCATTCACATATGTTTGTAGCCAAAACTATCACTCATTTGTTTTTCAAAATTGGACTTAAACCACTTTCATTTATAACGTCTCAAATGCCAATTTTTATGCGCCTTTAAAATGTTGATAATAATTGCTGATTTGTACCGAGAATTGAATTCCAACATTTAAAATATCGATAGCAAAAATATGTTTTTAAAAAAATGTTCAATTAATCCCGTTCGTAAATCAACGAACTATCCAAATATTTGATAACGTCCGAAATTGCATTTGGAACGTCACTCATATTAAAACTTCCATTTCCCATTCAATATGTTGCATACATACATATGTATGTATGTATAAATACGCAGCGAATTTTATTTTTTAACAAACATAGATACAATGTATGTAATACGTACGTTTTAAATCTGTTATTCGATTGAATTTATAGGTCCCGTATAAAAAAGTCTACTTTCATGTATTAAAATGTTTATTTATGTACAATGTATGTTTCTTTTAACAAGAGTGTGTAGCGTTTGAGTTTGAGTGATATGTATGTACATATCTGTTTCTTCTAACCGCGTTTGTTAAAGGGGCTTTGTCCCGTTTTTTCCCAAAGGTGGTGAGAAGAAATACAATCTCAAACCTTATCATGTAAAAAAAAAATAGACTAGACTATTATTATTCAAATGGAAAATGTATTTTTTCGTGGAATCATTAAATGGAATTTTCGCAATATTATGTACATAGGTCGGTACATAATAACTACATCTACTATACATATAAAATTCAATGTTTGTTTGTCATTCCGCTATGCAAATCTACAGTTTTCAACTTAGAACCGCCAAACTTGGTATACTATCTCATGATACCCCAAGTCAGACCGTAGGTGGATTTTGGAAGGGGTCGGATCGGGGGGTCGACGGGCCCCCATATACAAAATTTTTAATCATTTTTTTTTGAACTGGAGAATAAATGTTTTCATTTGTTTCAATTTTTCATTCAATTTTTGTTTGTACTGGAGAATAAATGTCACCCGCCCGAGCAACGCCGGGCAATTCAGCTAGTAGTACATAATTGTGACTTTGGCTCTTTTATAATCTAAACGCGGAATTTATAAGACAATAAATGCAAAAATGTGTACATGTACTTATGTATCACTTAAATTGTGCAATTTTCACAGTCGGTTGAAATTTCATCTCGCCTTTATACTAAACTCGCGTCAGGGCTGTCGCAAAATTACAATCACCCAACCTGTTATTATTTTAATTATATTTTTATATATAAGTGTTCTCACCTGTCTCAAGTGCACCATGTCACCCTTATTTCCGACCAAACTCAAAGGTATGTCCGGTTGGAGCTGTTGCTTAGCTCTGCGAACGTAGTTGAACGATCCCCTGTCCGTTATTGAATACACCATGAATAAACCATCGGCCCATTGAATTATATCAGACGACGGTAGTTCTTCAGAATTCTAAAAAAATATACATACATATTGTAGGTACACGTGTGATAACTATGTAATTCTACAGTTTGGACACCAAAAATGATATCTGTTTGCTAAAAAATAAACTCTGAAACAAATAACGCTGGTGGTATTATACAATAAACCGTTTGAAAACTCATTTAATTCTCTCTTTAGTAATATTGTAGTTTTTTTCCAAACAAATAACTATTAATACCAAAATGAGTGTTTTTTAACAATACAAATAGTCTTCGTTGATAACAATCAATAGTTTACAAACGCACGAATGGTTGAATATGGTCCCTTATTTGCTCTAAAAGTTTAAGTTAGACAAAAAAACTAATATAATTAGAAACATTCAGATGATTTATATTTTATGACCATAGCGTTGTTTGTTTCGAATATATAAATTAAAAAATAAAAACAGGTATCGGTTTCCTTTTGCCAACCCTGTAGGTGTGATTTGTATGGAAAGGGTGATTATAAACAGCATGTAAATGTTCTAACCGTGCGCTAGTTGGCTGTATTGTTCTTTTGACGTGTAAAACAATATTGCACGGCTACAAAAGTAAAACAATGTAAAAAAAATGTACCTTTGGACAAGTGTCTAGAATTTCAAACAAAACTGGTTCACCGTCCACTAGCACCTCGTGTTTGTACCGGTTATCTGAAACATTAACACAAATTAAAATATAAACTATGTAATTAGCTAATAATGAAAGATTTGAAATACATACAATCAATGGTAAAGTATGATACTAAACATCGGTAAAGCGTATCGTACGATTAGATTTATAAACCTTTTTAATATTGAAAACATATATTGAAAATCGTAGTGCTATTTACATAATATATGTATGTATGTATGTACGTAGGTATGAGAAATATATTAAAAGGGTATTATTAAAATTCGCATTATCGGTCGGTTTATTTATTCGGAATGCGCGATACGCGCGTGAAAATTTCTGGTTTTTCATTGCACCGGAATTAAAATCGTAAGGAGAGGAAAAGCGGCTGGAATAAAATAAAAAAAAAAGGTCCATAAATTACAGGTATGACAAGCGCGCTCGTTCCGGAACCAAATCACAAATGTTCCGTTATCTAAGGCGCGTTATCTTTTTTTATGAAAAAGGGTATTTTCGCAGGTACGGAAGATATGGGATTTAGCATAAAGGTTATTCGGAAAAAATTCATTCGTCTGAAACCTTTTATTTTTATTAATTCTTTTGTTCGGATCGTTTTACTGTTCACAGTCAAATATCTACATATGTATATATATTTACATCAGTAATCGTAGTTTAGCGAAATCATTAAAAATGTAATATTTAATTTCAGAACAAGAACGGTAGAAATGGTAGTACGGTAAAATGCACAGTAGAAAACTGTGCATCGGAAAGGTCATAATACGAATATTTTAATTTTAAAACGCATCTCTACTGAATATTTCTTTTTTTTTTTGATTTAAATGTATATCAAGGTCAAGTTTTTACATTATAACTTTATGTACATACATAGATAGGCTTATTTTAAACTTAATTTTTTTATTCTGTTGGTAAATTATTTTTTTATTCTGTTTGTAAATTGTTTTTTTATTCTGTTTGTAATTGTTTTATTCGTGTTGGTAAAAAAGTAGCCTCTTCACTATTTAACAAACATTTTTTTCCGTCTGTCGATGTCGTAGTAAAGTATCTAAATAAATATAGCCTTCTGGATAAGAGGAAAAGAACGGTGGCATTGATTATGATATGAATTTTTTGTATACTGCCAATTTTTTGGAACCGTCTCACAACTAAGTAACGATAAATTGGCAAATTTTAGCAGAAGCTATGAAGCAATGAAATATCACAATCAATATAAAAAACATCTGACTATTGATTCCAATACTTACTTTGAGCACAGCGATACTAGATTTTGGGTTAAAAACCACAAAAGTCAATTTTTTTAAACGCTCATATCTCATAAACAAAATCTAACAAAAAAAATCATATTCATATTCGGACTCAGCGGGGCAGAATTAATAATAATTTTTGGGTCTCCGTTTGGGTAACTCAAAAACGTGTTTTTTTTTTTTTTTTGTTGCTCGGTGTAATTCATTAATCAAAAGAACCGTTGAGGAAATCGTACGAAATCATTTTCAGCCATTCACCATCCACTGCTGGATAAAGGCCTCTCCAATCCTCTTCCATTCCCGTCTGTCTTGGACAATCCAGTTATTATCAATTCATCGGCCCATCGTCCACTCGGTCTACCTTGCTTTCTTTCACATCCTCTCGGACACCATTCCAGTATTTCTCGCGTCCACCTGCCATCCATTCTTCTCGTTATGTGCCCACTCTTTTTCACACGTTCCGCTATATCTTCCACCATGGTCATACTTCTTACCCATGAATTCCTTTTTACGATCTCTTCTTGTTATACCGAGCGTTCATCTTTCAACGCTTCTCTGTGTGCACTGGATCTTACGTCACATTCTTGAATTTAGCATCCACGTTTCACATTCATACGTCATAACTGGCAGTATGCTTTTTTTTTTAAGCGTGTCTAATAATAATTAAACAATAACTTTTAAAAATCGACCTAGTTCAAATAAAAAAGCAAAATTCATTTTTGATAACAAATTATTATTTAATATAATTTAATATATTTAATTAAATTTAAAATGAACTGGGTCGCAAGCCGAAGATTGCGCACGGCACTGTTTCGTAACGCGCGATGTTTATACCGAGTACGGTTTTTTTTTCCGCTTTTCGATTAAAAAAGTGCGCTAGCGCCTGCGCTCTTAAGGGTTAGCTTCCGGCTTTTCCGGTTATCCGACGAATCTCTTTTTCCAGCGTCGTTTTAATTTTAATTACGGCTAGGTGTATCGAACACACACCTGACTGCGGGGGGTAGAAACCGTGGGTGAGCGAACATCTGATAGTGGCGTTGGATTTAGTCCGACGCGAAACCAATTTTTGGAACCACTGACCGATTAGATCTGCGGTATACCCGCGCCACCGTACGCTAATAATAATTCGCCGTACGCCAAACTTAACTGCCACTGCCACACCAATACTGGTGGAATAATGTTTAACTCCGATCACAAGTCTTAAGCCGCGTACTCATTGGCGAACATGAGCGTGTGATGTAACGCTCGCTAATGTGGACGCCATGTACACACTCGCCGTGCAACCAACTGCGAACGACTGCGAACCCCTCTGTGTTGTGACACCGAGTGGATCGCCACGAACGTTGCAAAGCGCGCGCAAAGTATGCTCGCGAACGCGTACACGTTTACAAAATTTGTTGCATTACACGCTCATGTTCGCTAATGAGTACGCGGCTTTACAATAAAAAAAAAAATAATGGTTAGATAATACGAGGTGGGTAATAATCGGCTATGACTTTATCCATAGATATATTATATTTGAGGAGGCTTTGTTAATAGAGATCCCAACTAATTGATCGCACGGTTGTAAGTGACAAAAAAATAATAGTTTTATAGCGTCATCTATGTATTATTAGCAGTCACGATCCCTTGTATAGGTAATGTTAAAAAAAAAAGGACCAAATCAACAACGGGCCGTGGCGTATGCGTTAGCGCGATAACTCCCGACCTGGCGTCCCGGGTTCCATCCCCACTCATTCTGGTGTTTTAATTATTTTTCCTCATTTCCTATTTATTTTAATTATAGGTAATGTTTAAAAAAAAAAAGGACTAAACTAACCAAGGGCGATAGAGTATAGCGTTAGCGTGATTACTCTTGAGCTTGCGGTCCTGGGTTCGATCCCCCACTCTTTCTGGTTTTTTTTATTATTTTTCCTCAGCGAGCGTTATCAGCAGACAGACAGACAGACAGACAGTCAGACGGATTTCGGCTATTATATATATAATGATGATAAAATGCGCCGATTTAGCCCGTTCGTTGAATTGTTGCGATGGCATCCCACCGACAATGAGTGACGATCTAATGTAATTGCTGCGCTGACGTTTGTTTACACCCAACTGACAACACTGCCAACCAATTCACTGGTCAAAGACACTGACCGTGTGTATTCACAAGTCGAGTGTGCTCGCATCCAATGAAGCGCACTATCCATCGCAATGTGAGATGTGTGGGGGGATGGGGAGGGAATCGTCGGAGATAAAATGCGAAACTAGGTAGAGAAGTGGGGTCGCCATTTTCCTCGATTTTATTTCTTCCGATCACCCGATCGTCTCTATATTAAATAGAGAAAAGCGAACGATTCCATTACGAAGAGTGGCTCGCGAGCCGCGCATCCCTCTCGTAAAGCGCGCATCGTCCGATTCGATTATTTCGTTACGTCGAGAAGTCGACGAGCACAAAAAAAAGTGGGCTAATGGCCGGTTTTTGCGAGGGCGCGTTGGATTCTCGTTAGCCCACTGTGACGGTCGCCATTATATGCGACACGACTCTATTACCATAGCGACACATTATGCGGTACGTAATGACTATATGAAAGCTCGGCCGTGACCAACACGCGACTTTTGGAAAGTAGGGCCGAGCTGTGACAGTTCAGTCTCTATAGCAGTGGTTTCTAACCTATAGTTTCGGAAATTTTACGTGGTAACAGGATTTTGACTTTTCTACAAGAAAACAAAAAAAAAAACCAACTTCCTACAACTACTTTTAACTTCGCTAAAAGTAGACTTTTTTCACAAATATCGACGAAAAAATGCGTCAATCGAAAACTGAATTCAAGCCATACTGTATCCAACCTAACTTCGCTAAAAGTAGACTTTTTTCACAAATATCGACAAAAACATGCGTCAATCGGAAACTGAAATCAAGCCATCCTGTATCCAACCTAACTTCGCTAAAAGTAGACTTTTTTCACAAATATCGACAAAAAAATGCGTCAATCGGAAACTGAAATCAAGCCAACCTGTACCCAACCTAACTTCGCTAAAAGTCGACTTTTTTCACAAATATCGACGAAAAAATGCGTCAATCGGAAACTGAAATCAAGCCATCCTGTATCCAACCTAACTTTGCTAAAAGTCGACTTTTTTCACAAATATCGACAAAAAAATGCGTCAATCGGAAACTGAAATCAAACCATCCATTTAGCCAACCTAACTTCGCTAAAAGTACACTTTTTTCACAAATATCGACGAAAAAATGCGTCAATCGGAAGCTGAAATCAAGCCATCCTGTATCCGACATAACTTCGCTAAAAGTCGACTTTTTTCACAAATATCGACAAAAAAATGCGTCAATCGGAAACTGAAATCAAGCCAACCTGTACCCAACCTAACTTCGCTAAAAGTCGACTTTTTTTCACAAATATCGACGAAAAATGCGTCAATCGGAAACTGAAATCAAGCCATCCTGTATCCAACCTAACTTTGCTAAAAGTCGACTTTTTTCACAAATATCGACAAAAAAATGCGTCAATCGGAAACTGAAATCAAACCATCCATTTAGCCAACCTAACTTCGCTAAAAAGTACACTTTTTTTTCACAAATATCGACGAAAAAAATGCGTCAATCGGAAGCTGAAATCAAGCCATCCTGTATCCAACTTATCTTCACTAAAAGTAGACTTTTTTCACAAATATCGACAAAAAAATGTGTCAATCGGAAACTGAATTCAAGCCATCCTGTATCCAACCTAACTTCGCTAAAAAAAATATCGACGAAAAAATGCGTCAATCGGAAACTGAATTCAAGCCATCCTGTATCCAACCTAACTTCGCTAAAAGTAGACTTTTTTCACAAATATCGACGAAAAAATCCGTCAATCGGAAACTGAAATCAAGCCATCCTGTATCCAACATAACTTCGCTAAAAGTAGACTTTTTTCACAAATATCGACAAAAAAATGCGTCAATCGGAAACTGAAATCAAGCCATCCTGTATCCAACATAACTTCGCTAAAAGTCTTTTTTTTTCACAAATATCGACAAAAAAAATGCGTCAATCGGAAACTGAAATCAAGCCATCCTGTATCCGACATAACTTTCGCTAAAAGTCGACTTTTTTCACAAATATCGACAAAAAAATGTGTCAATCGGAAACTGAATTCAAGCCATCCTGTATCCAACCTAACTTCGCTAAAAGTAGACTTTTTTCACAAATATCGACAAAAAAATGTGTCAATCGGAAACTGAATTCAAGCCATCCTGTATCCAACCTAACTTCGCTAAAAGTAGACTTTTTTCACAAATATCGACAAAAAAATGCGTCAATCGGAAACTGAATTCAAGCCATCCTGTATCCAACCTAACTTCGCTAAAAGTAGACTTTTTTCACAAATATCGACGAAAAAATCCGTCAATCGGAAACTGAAATCAAGCCATCCTGTATCCAACATAACTTCGCTAAAAGTAGACTTTTTTCACAAATATCGACAAAAAAATGCGTCAATCGGAAACTGAAATCAAGCCATCCTGTATCCGACATAACTTCGCTAAAAGTCGACTTTTTTCACAAATATCGACGAAAAATGCGTCAATCGGAAACTGAAATCAAGCCATCCTGTATCCAACCTAAACTTTGCTAAAAGTCGACTTTTTTTCACAAATATCGACAAAAAAATGCGTCAATCGGAAACTGAATTCAAGCCATCCTGTATCCAAAGACTTTTTTTCACAAATATCGACAAAAAAAATCCTTCAATCGGAAACTGAATTCAAGCCATCCTGTATCCAACCTAACTTCGCTAAAAGTACACTTTTTTTTCACAAATATCGACAAAAAAAATTTTTCAATCGGAAATATCGACTGTAAAAACCTAACTTCGCTAAAATCGGACTTTTTTCACAAATATCGACGAAAAATCCGTCAATCGGAAACTGAAATCAAACCATCCTGTATCCAACATAACTTCGCTAAAAGTAGACTTTTTTTCACAAATATCGACAAAAAATCCGTCAATCGGAAACTGAAATCAAGCCATCCTGTATCCAACATAATCGCTAAAAGTCGACTTTTTTTTTCAACAAATATCGACAAAAAAAAAATGCGTCAATCGGAAACTGAAATCAAGCCATCCTGTATCCAACATAACTTCGCTAAAAGTCGACTTTTTTCACAAATATCGACAAAAAATGCGTCAATCGGAAACTGAAATCAAGCCATCCTGTATCCAATCTAACTTCGCTAAAAGTCGACTTTTTTCACAAAATCGACGGAATCGGAAACTGAATTCAAGCCATCCTGTATCCAACCTAACTTCGCTAAAAGTAGACTTTTTTCACAAATATCGACAAAAAAATCCTTCAATCGGAAACTGAATTCAAGCCATCCTGTATCCAACCTAACTTCGCTAAAAGTAGACTTTTTTCACAAATATCGACGAAAAAATCCGTCAATCGGAAACTGAAATCAAGCCATCCTGTATCCAACATAACTTCGCTAAAAGTCGACTTTTTTTCACAAATATCGAAAAAAAATGCGTCAATCGGAAACTGAAATCAAGCCATCCTGTATCCAACATAACTTCGCTAAAAGTCGACTTTTTTTCACAAATATCGACGAAAAAAATGCGTCAATCGGAAACTGAAATCAAGCCATCCTGTATCCAACCTAACTTCGCTAAAAGTCGACTTTTTTTCACAAATATCGACAAAAAAATGCGTCAAAATCCGGAAACTGAAATCATCCTGTATCCATCCTGTACTTTTTTTCACAAATATCGACGAAAAAATGCGTCAATCGGAAGCTGAAATCAAGCCAAACTTAACTTCACTAAAAGTAGACTTTTTTCACAAATATCGACAAAAAAATGCGTCAATCGGAAACTGAAATCAAGCCATCCTGTATCCGACATAACTTCGCTAAAAGTCGACTTTTTTCACAAATATCGACGAAAAAATGCGTCAATCGGAAACTGAAATCAAGCCATCCTGTATCCAACCTAACTTTGCTAAAAGTCGACTTTTTTCACAAATATCGACGAAAAAATGCGTCAATCGGAAACTGAAATCACGCCATCCTGTATCCAACCTAAAACTGAACTTTTTCAAATATCGACGAAAAAAAAATCCGTGAAACTGAAATCAAGCCATCCTGTATCCAACATAACTTCGCTAAAAGTACACTTTTTTCACAAATATCGACAAAAAAATGCGTCAATCGGAAACTGAAATCAAGCCATCCTGTATCCGACATAACTTCGCTAAAAGTCGACTTTTTTCACAAATATCGACGAAAAAATGCGTCAATCGGAAACTGAAATCAAGCCATCCTGTATCCAATCTAACTTTGCTAAAAGTCGACTTTTTTCACAAATATCGACAAAAAAATGTGTCAATCGGAAACTGAATTCAAGCCATCCTGTATCCAACCTAACTTCGCTAAAAGTAGACTTTTTTCACAAATATCGACAAAAAAATCCTTCAATCGGAAACTGAATTCAAGCCATCCTGTATCAAACCTAACTTCGCTAAAAGTAGACTTTTTTCACAAATATCGACGAAAAAATCCGTCAATCGGAAAAAATGCGCCATCCTGTATCCAACATAACTTCGCTAAAAGTACACTTTTTTCACAAATATCGACAAAAAAATGCGTCAATCGGAAACTGAAATCAAGCCATCCTGTATCCGACATAACTTCGCTAAAAGTCGACTTTTTTCACAAATATCGACGAAAAAATGCGTCAATCGGAAACTGAAATCAAGCCATCCTGTATCCAACCTAACTTTGCTAAAAGTCGACTTTTTTCACAAATATCGACAAAAAAATGCGTCAATCGGAAACTGAAATCAAACCATCCATTTAGCCAACCTAACTTCGCTAAAAGTACACTTTTTTCACAAATATCGACGAAAAAATGCGTCAATCGGAAGCTGAAATCAAGCCATCCTGTATCCAACTTAACTTCACTAAAAGTAGACTTTTTTCACAAATATCGACGAAAAAATGCGTCAATCGGAAGCTGAAATCAAGCCATCCTGTATCCAACTTAACTTCACTAAAAGTACACTTTTTTCACAAATATCGACAAAAAAATGCGTCAATCGGAAACTGAAATCAAGCCATCCTGTATCCGACATAACTTCGCTAAAAGTCGACTTTTTTCACAAATATCGACGAAAAAATGCGTCAATCGGAAACTGAAATCAAGCCATCCTGTATCCAACCTAACTTTGCTAAAAGTCGACTTTTTTCACAAATATCGACGAAAAAATGCGTCAATCGGAAACTGAAATCAAGCCATCCTGTACCCAACCTAACTTCGCTAAAAGTCGACTTTTTTCACAAATATCGACGAAAAAATGCGTCAATCGGAAACTGAAATCAAGCCATCCTATATCCAACCTAACTTCGCTAAAAGTAGACTTTTTCAGAAATATCGACAAAAAAATTTATATTGGTTAATGTTGAGAAACCAAGCTCACACAAATATGATGTTGAAAATTATAACAGAATTTTCAATGCCCTTGTGGAGAGAGCTGGGTATTCGACAAAAATTCAAAACACCTCGAGAGTTATTTTTGAAAATTTAAATTTTAGAGTACAAAGACAAAAATATTAATTCTGCTTTTTCCTGTAACTAAAATCCGTAACTCGATATATTATACATATAAGTTATGCCAAATGGATTTCATATCCAGTCATAATTTGCAATTTTCAAGGAAGGAAAGTAACTAGTAATCTTTTCTATCAAAATTGAAAGATGTTTTGATATACTGGAAATAATTCCCTCGACATTTTTATTATGAAGTGAAGGGAACTTTTTTTGTTTCCGATATGCGATTTTTATAACGATAAACAGCACTGCACATTTAATTTATGTACACTCAACTTCGATCAAACGTTTCATATTTCGCGGAGCACTTGTAACAAGTTCGCGGAGCACCGGTTAAGAACCACTGCTCTATAACAAGGATTCTTAACCTTTTTTTATTCTATGTACGGTATTTTTCCAGTCAGATGAAAGCCACGGACAACTTCTCTGAATAAAGTTTTTAAATGTATAAAATAAAATTGCAAAGGAATCCAGTTATATTGAAATGAATTTGATATATCTATGTAGTAATATTTTATTTTTTAAAGGCAGCCAATGTGAAGACATTTACACCAAATTCTAATTTATAGGTCTAATATAGGATTTATAAATTTTTGACAGCAACTGGATACTAAATTTCTTAAATACGCGTTTGATAATAATACATATAAATGAATAACACCTACGTGTAATATACTGAGGAGTTTATATGAGTTGAGGTAGGTACATATATTTGAGTGTTGCCGTTACCCGTCTGAATTTTCGTTCGAGATAATGAATATTATTTATTAAATTTTATATGTATGTTGTACGTATATATGTACATATATGTATAAAATAAATTATATACATATTTAGTTTAATCTACTACATATATAAAGTTGAATGTTTGTGTTTGTTTGTTTGTCCGTTTTGCAAATCTGCAGGTTTCTATATATTTTAACATCATCATCATTTTCAGCCGTTCACCATCCACTGCCGGGTGAAGGTCTCTCCAATCCTCTTCCATTCCTGTCTGTCTTGGGCAATCTACATCCACCTGGCTCCACACATTCTTCTCAATTCATCAGCCCATCTTTCACTCGGTCTACCTTGCTTTCTTTCACATCCTCTCGGATACCATACTTCTCGCGTCCATCTACCATCCATTCTTCCCTATTATAAATAGAGTATGTACAGAGTTTGGGTTAGTAACGGAATATCGTAAGAAGCGTTTGGGGTCCAAAGATTGCACTTTATCAAAAGCATTCATCTCTCCGCCGTCTATGTATGTAGTAATAACATGAAACATCTACTCGTTAAATGTATGTAAAAATCAAGTAATTCAACGATTTTTTCGTGTCTTACATAAAACGTACAAGAGGTCGTTCGTCCATTGATGTGTTACTTCTTATCAAACTGATTTTATTGAGCCAAAGGAGTTGAAGAACTTTCAAAGTGAAAATGTAGGTACGTAGGACATACAATTTTCAAAACTTTTCGAGTATGTTTTAGAAGTCCACCAAGCACTGGAGTGCATCGTTGTGAAAATCGAAACCCAACGTGAGTTTGAAGTGGGGTCTGCGGTCATGGTAGAGCCGATCCTGTAGCGTAACAAGCGCGGCGTATGATACGATCAAAGCTCGGCCGCTGTGAGAGGACACGCGCTGAGCTTTCGAGCTACACACGGCGATACGAGCTTTCGATTAACGAACCGATGACGATGCGATAGTCTCAAAGTGGATTTTAGCCAGTCAAAACGTATGCACCTATGTATGTACGTACATGGCAATCAAAACACGGTGATGCAACCAGGTGAGTTACAGCTTACAAAGTCTATCTCTCCAATTTTGTCGATGGATTTATCCCAATTTCATATACCTACATAGATAACTTTAGATGATTATAATGTTGTTTGTTTCGACATTGAAAGTAACTTGTCATATTTTACGCGGTGAAAAATAAAAAAAAAATTAGAATACACCGACAGACGTTTGTTAAGTGCCATCTACAAATATTTCAGTCAATTGTAGCAAAGCTATGAATGAATGTTGTTGAAAAGTTTTCTTGACGGTTTTTGACATTAAATATCGTCAAGATATTGACTGCTAAATCCAGATCGCCAATTTATCTGACTCGGTTGTGTGACACACAAAACAACCCTTCCCACCTATCAAATCTTAGTGCGTTGGCATTGTGAAGACAATGAAGAGTATCTTTCTCTAGTTGCTTCACTGTGATAAATGATAGCACGCCACCTTCAGAGGAAGAAGCACATTTTTTTAACTAAAGTAAATCCTAATCGGACAAAGTATTGTGATCGTGCCAAAATTCGACCTCGAGATTTTGACAGATTTGTATAAGGTGATCACGTTTTTTTGTGATTTCTGGAAAATGTCTGTATGCCTGTGTGTTAGGCGGATGTGTGTACATAGAATAGTTATCTCAAAAACAGTTTATTCTATCACACTGTAACTTTATATTTATAGGTTTTTTGCCGGCCATTACATTTCATAAAACTTTCAAAATTTTTCCTCAAGCGGAAGTGGGTTCCCTTGGAAAGTCACTTAATTTTTTTATTGGAGCTATTCCATCATCCAAACAGTAGGTACTTCTGATTATAATAAAGTCCTTTTATCCATCTATGTATGTATGTATGTATATCTTCTTTCTAATATTAATTGTACACATATATCGATTCGTACAAGTGATGGATTCGCTTGCTGTTTATATGTACCTATACATAGAACAAAAAAATATATATGTATATGCAGACCGCACGTGAAATATCTTCAAATAGAGACAGCATAGATTACACAGTTTATTTTTGGCAACGATATACTCTCACGTATACATATGCGAAAAAGGTTCAGAATTTCTGCGACGCACACACACAAACGCGAATTATCGCCGCTTCGGCGGTAGAGTAAGTCAGTATACAAGTCGTTGTCCCACTTTTTCGGGCCGTGTCTCACCGTGACGGTCACCCTAACGTATAAATATCTCGGCGCCATCCAGCCTCGATTCAAATTTTTCGCCATAGATGCGAATCGATCGGCGGTGTGCGAAAACACCCACAAATTATGTATGTGACCCGGCAAAACCGCCACTAATCGTCCACAATTTGCAAAGAATGAACACACGATTATGCGGTCCAGAACCCGTCAAACTGTGGCTCACGCACCGTACCTAACAAGCTACTTTACAATTGAGTGTGTGTACACATGGCCGTGTCGCGAAGCGCTTCAGCTACGTTCAATGTCGATCAATCAATCTGGCAATCGAGTGCCATACGCCACGAGCAAGCGAATTGTTTATCGGTCGCTGTAGTTTCATCAGCTGGCCAGGCAGATGTATTGCTTATGTAATTAATTATACAGTAATGGATACGCCCACGCTTGGACGTTTACGTGTAACGTGACCATGAAAGGAAACGTAACTATGTAGATCACGGGCTCCCAACCTATGGGTCGCGACCCCAAATGGGGTCGTTAAGGGTTTTATGTGGGGTCGCCAACTAAAACAGTAAACTAAAAAAAAAATTATTGACTTAAATACAATTATACAGTTATGATGTATGGATGTGAAACGTGGATGCTAAATTCAAGAATGCAACGTAAGATCCAGTGCACACCGAGAAGCATGAAAAGATGTATTCTTGGCATAACAAGAAGAGATCGTAAGAGGAATACATGGGTAAGAAAGTGGCAGATATAGGGAAACGTGTGAAAAAGTTTAAGTGACAATGGGAGAAGAATGGATGGCAGTTGGACGCAAGAAATACTGGAATGGTATATGAGAGGATGTAAAAGAAAGCCGAAGATGGGCTGATGAATTGAGAAGAATGTGTGGAGGCAAGTGGATGCAGATTGCTCAAGACAGATAGAAATGGAAAATGATTGCAGAGGCCTTCATCCAGCAGTGGATGGTGAACCACTGAAAATGATGATGAATGCAATTTTCATTTTTAATCGGTGTTTTGATGTTTGAATAATATTTTTTTGCCTTTTTTAAATATATCGGGGTCGCGGGTCACTTGGCTTTTATGAAAAGGGGTCGCCATTCGAAAAAGGTTGGGAACCTGCTATGTAGATCTCTCGTTGTACATAGAACTGTAATCAGTCGCCACTCGCTTATCGGATGAGAGAAACTTTTAAGTTAGCCATAAATATAAATAGACATCGAGAAGAAGATAGACATGTTAAAATTTAGGCTTTTTAGCTCTAGCATTTCCATGTTTTCTGTGTCCCGATTAAGCGAGTGCTTGTATAGGAGACAACAAATTTTGACATTTTTTTTCATATTTTAACACTCTATTGCAGGAATTCCCAACCCCGTGCCCGCGGGCACCATGGCGCCCGCCGACCGATTTGTGTGCGCCCGCCACTATTCGATCACGACAGAATTTTGAAGAACTTGGAGTTGTAGGGAAAAGACAAACATGTAGCTAAAATGACAGGCTCTGTAAACTCATTTAAAGCCAAACTGTTTTTGTGGATATCACATCTGCAGATGAAGTCTCTCGTGCATTTCCCAAATATGAAGAAAATGGCAGGTAACAGTGAATTCAACGTGTCATTATTTGTTAAGCACCTTCAAGTGCTTCAAGAAGAGTTTGAAAAGAGATGTCAACAGTTTACTATCATCGAGCCAATGGTCTCCTTTTTTATCAATCCTTTTACTTGCCAAATAAATATAATGGAAATAGCTGCATACATTGCAGAGCTTGTTCAAGTGAAGTACCTTCAGAATGACATTATGCTAAAATCCTTAATATCAGATAAGGACTTTCATTCTTAAAAAGAGCGGCATTATTTTTTTGTGTATTATTTATTACCTACATATCTATGTATGTTCAACTATAAATTTGCTTTGAAAAAATAGGTGGTGCCCGCCGCCCTACCAATATTTTAAAACGTGCTCTAGGGTACAAAAAGGTTGGGAACCCCTGCTCTATTGTATATATAAATGACTCGATTTGTCTTTTGATCAGCATTGGGGTATCCTGTCAAGTCTCAATGGCAGAAATGTACAGTAAATAAGACTCGACACGAATATTTTGTTTGGTTGGAATTTCGATTTAGTATTATGTCACCCGTTAATTGTCAACGGGTGATACTCAAATAGATTTCCCTTGTAGATTTTGAATTTCCGATCCGTCGAACGGTGCAATTCCGAGCACGGACTGGCGGACAGACGGTTCATCGTGGCGTTGTAATGCAAATTCCCGTTCCACGTCACAACAATAAACGCATGAGCAAACATTGCCGGGCCACTAAAAGCAAATTGCATCTTGATCCGAGCCGGAGAGAAATCGACAACATTTTCAAAACAAGTCGAAACGATCGATCAATCTCGAGTACGAGGTCGAAAAGTTTCAACGGAAACGATAATAAGGCCAAAAGGCCAACGATTTACTCGACGCGAACTAAACGATCGTGTAAAATAAATATACACTTATATGAGTATATAAAATTTATTGGAAAAATAGTCGAGTATAAGAATACACTTATGAAGAAAATAAAGTTTTTAAGTTAAGTGTTTTACTCAATCATTTTTCAATCTATAATATTTCTATAAATTCAAAATTCCGCTATGCTTAAAAAAGAAGGCATACGACCAATGCGCACTGCCGGTTATGACGTATGGATGTAGTGTGGAGTCGATAGTAGCATGGAGTGGAAGATGGGCTGATGCATTGAGAAAAATGTGTGGAGTCAAGTCGATGCAAATTGCTCAAGACAGGAATGGAGAGGCCTTCATCCAACAGTGAATGGTGAACGACTGAAAATTATGATAGCATTTCTATAGTCTTTTTAGGATTAAATTTGTGGATATGCAATGCATAAACGTTTTGGGCAAGGGGGTTAAATAAATGAGTTTTGCTGTGCTGTTCGTTTTTTATCTGAAAATCGATTTAAACCATCTTGTCTTTCACAAACTTTGGTTTTTCATACGTGCTATTTACTGCACAGTGCAATTTTGATACAATGCGCGAATTTGCCTGCAATAAATATACCATAATGTACATAAAATTGGAATTAATTAAGGACGGATCGTAACGTTATTTTAAAACTGCACTTCTGCAGACAAAGGAATTGTATGCTAAATAAATTAAATCTTAAGTATTGCCCGTTGACGATCAATTTGTGTTTATTATTGACACGCCTTACACGCCTTCCCGCCGTACAGACAGACAAATTTAAGGTTATTATATTACATATGCAATAGATTTAGTAGTGTTTTAATCATGCTGCAGTATCAAGCTGAACTAAAAAATAATTTCAAAGAACATCTCTCCAAACTTAAATTGTGCCCTTATATTTTTTATTGCGGAAAAATAAAAGTTTTTTTTTTTTTGTAAATGTGTCGACAATCACTCTGTATGTGTGTATTTTTCTAACAAATTTCAGACGCTTTTCAGTGTAAACGACCCTGTCGAATTAAATTTGTATAAATATTTAGATCGAAAATAGATTATTTGGTCTCTTTCATCGAACGATTTATACATTTTTTTTACGGTCCGATAAGTTTGCCGAGCTGAAACGAGCCGAGCTCCACTTTTCGTGCGATTTATTTTCGAAACGAATGCGAAACTCAAGACAGACCTTGTCAAAAATGTATCCAATATACAAAAACCTATAAAACTTCGGTGGATGTGAGTAGAGATTTTATGATCGACAGATTTTCTAACGCGAGTTTTAAATTTAAATATGTACTCGCGAATGCATACATACATACATACATACATACATACATACATACATACATACATATGTACATACATAAGTTAGGATAACAGCGTTGCCAAAATTATACGGAAAAATGCACTATTCGCATTGGTGTGATCAAAATTTAACACTTTTCGAGCCGCGCGTAATGCGACGTGGTGCAAATAAATCAATTAGGAGACGCATTAACGAGGACCGCACACAAAATGCATATTTTTTTGCAAAATAAAACACTTAATTTACCGGGTTATTGTAGATGCAAAAGTTAAAAAGTTGGACTATAGGTAGAAGAGCGGATATTTTTTTTATATTTTCCATTTTATTTTAAACGTATCGTATATCTATGTATGTATGTATATGAAAATAAGACAATCTAATCCTAAATAAAAATTCTCGATGGAAATACAAAAGTCCACGTAGCACATGTAATTTTTACTTTATCCTAATCGGATAAAGTATTGTTTTACATTTTGTTGTGAATAAAATTTTTAACTACATACATACATACATATTAGCTTAGTGGATAATTTTTGCTGTAACCATAAACACTTCTACTAGCTCTATATTAATTGCAGAAAGACTTACTAAATGTTGTTTTGAAGGTAAGTAAGTAAACAAAAGCGTGACGCATCCGAAGAAATCATACATACATTTCAGTACCAATTTCAATCGCAAATATACATACATAGTATACTTAATATAAACAGTTAAAAACAAAATCCTCTTGTGATAATTAAAATAAATCAAAAGATAATATTTTTACTTGTGCTCAAATTCCACAACTTCCACAAAAATTTCCTCAAAAACAACTTTTCGAAAAGGCTACAATAACAATACTCTCAAGGTTACAAATCTAAAAAAAAATTTACTCATCAAATGAAAATAGAACATGAGAATATTTTATTGAACTTATACTCCATGTAAATACATAGATTAAAATCGCAATTTCGTATGAAACGGCCTAATATACATACATACATACATGTACATCATCATTTTCACCCGTTCACACATCCACTGCTGGATGAAGGCCTCTCCGATCCTCTTCCATTCCTGTCTGTCTCGAGCAATCTGCATCCACTTGACTCCACACATTCTTCTCAATTCATCAGCCCATCGTCCACTCGGTCTACCTTGCTTTCTTTCACATCCTCTCGGATACCATTCCAGTACTTCTCGCGTCCATCTGTCATCCATTCTTCTCTATTATAAATATAGTATGTACAAACGTGAGTTTGGGTTAGTAACGGAATATCCTAAGAAGTGTCATAGAAAATCATCATCATCATTTTCAGCCGTTCACCATCCACTGCTGGATGAAGGCCTCTCTAATCCTATTCCATTCCTGTCTGTCTTGAGCAATCTGCATCCACTTGACTCCACACATTCTTCTCAATTCATCAGCCCATCGTCCACTCGGTCTACCTTGCTTTCTTTCACATCCTCTCGGATACCATTCCAGTATATCTCGCGTCCATCTGCCAACCATTCATCTCGCCGTGTTTTTTCACACTTTCCCCTACATCTGCCACTTTCTTACCCATGTATTCCTCTTACTATCTCTTCTTGTTGGGGGCTGAAATTTTTTAAGTTATATAGAAATCTTTGAGGGGGATTGAGTGATGAAAATAATTGTGGGGTTTATTGTGTTGGCATCTATAACAAAGAGATTCCATTTTCTGCTTGGTTGCAGGCAACCAAGCAGAAAATGTACAAAAAAATAAAAAAAAAATAAAAAAAACAAGCGTACATCTTTCCACGCTTCCCTTCCCTTTTCGCACTGGATCTTACGTAGCATCCATAAGGCGCGATGTTGGATTTGAAAACTATGTTCGTTCTTTTAATATATGAACAATTAATTAAAAGTACACACGTAATAAGCGTAAACTAATATTGTATCGAAAGTGCGTTTTAAAAATTGTGTCCTTCTACTCAGCTCGTCAATTTTTGTTTGAATCCACTGTGCCAATGTCCCTAAATGGATTGATAGAACTACATTCGTAATGTTTGATTTTAGGCCAAATAATCACGATTGATTGACGGCCACTGGGGCGAGAATGTCTCGTATAACACATTAACGTCAGCAGACTTGCCAAAATTTATACAGCAATAGCGACGAAATGTATATAAAAAAAAATATACACACACACACACAATGGCTAAACGTCACCGTGACGAAGTTTCGAATGGTAATCGCTTCGGCCAGGGGCGCCACACTCGTCTTTTTCGGTGGGCCGGCCTTTTCATTGAAATTTATCACCACAAGAGTGGGTCGCGTTTATCGTTTCGAAAACTAACGTCGGACGAAAAACAAATACGAAAACCAAAACAAAAACGGTGAAATAGCGAAACGAGAGTTTTCCGGAATGGCGCTCGAGTATCAACTTGGTGACCCCTGGCGGTGACAAACGACCATTTTTCTGACCATCGACTTTTTTTTTTATGCGCGCGGCGGCACGCGTGGTTTTGGCACCCCTCGCCGATTCTCATTATTCGATGAATTATTTCGCACGCCGAAGCCCGCGTGTGCTTTTAAAAACTTCCACATGCAAACTGGAAAGATTTAAATCAAAAATGCGTTGAAACGTTTAAAAATAAATAATAAAAAAATCGGACGCAAATCACAATAAACATAAAATTGATACGTAATCTTCTAAAGTGGCATTTTTCAAACTTTACGCCGCGTACTCATTGGCGAACAATGTGCGTGTAATGTGACACATTTGTAAATGTTCTTAGTCGTTCGCAGTTGGATTCACGGCGCGTGTGTACATGGTGTCCACATTAGCGCGCATGTTCGCTAATGAGTACGCGGCTTTAGCGAAATCGCTGCGTCAAAACTTTCGCCCCTATCGTCGTCCCATTCGCACCGATATAATTCGCATTGGTGAACGCCTTTACTACGTACGGGACCCACTGCAAGAACTGCATTTTGTATTGCGACCCAGAATGCCTATATAATAAATATATCAAACACAAACTCTGTCCATTATGATCCTTTATTTACCATTGACACATTTATGGATGAAACTAGTTTTCAATTTCAAGAGATGGAGTGGAAAATCCTAGTTCACACAAATAAGTTGAAGTAAAAGGTAATAGTATAAAGATTGCTTTTTTTTACTTAAAAGTAGAAATTCCCCTTTAACCTTAATCCAAAATGATGACTAATTTAATTGCTGAAAATCATTGTTCAGTGTACATAAATGAACTAATAAGGTGCAGAAATTCAGCCTCCTCTTTAGGATCAAATTGATTCGGGACTTTTAAAATCAAATGGATTGGACGAAAAAAAAAATAGTGTGGCCAGAACACTATCCCAATAAACATGTTTCAATAGAAAATACTCAATATAAAATAGTATTAACAGTGGGAAAAAATCCCAAGTGAAAATACGTACTTTTGACTTTTGATTTGAACTGGACGACTACTTGGAAAGATCTGAAAGCTGAAAAGTACTACAAATGAAAGATAAAATATCCGACTACAGATTCCAATATTCATTTTGAACAAAAAATTGACAAATTTTGAGACATCGAACGAACAACACCAAGAAATAGAAAAATTGCGTGATTTAAAAAACACATATGTACATATAGGTATGTATCTCCGAATTTCGAGCCAATCAACATTTTTTATTACCAGATTCGTGTTCACTGGGCATAGATCTATGTATGTATAAGAAAAGTCATATCTCGTCTCTGAAGCATTTTTCGTGTCGAACAGTGAATCTGTCCTTTTTTAAACCCCACCTATGTAAATACAGTTTACGTTTATTGGTTGGTGTACATATGTATGTACATGATTGTTCTACAATTTCATTATATTATTATTGATATGCTCATGACTTGAATCATTTTAGTCGTGAAGTTGAATATTGTTTTACCTAAACAATTATTATGTATTATTTCGATATAATATTAGTTTATGTCAAAATCGCGTTTTAGAAAGTGTTTCGGAAATTCGACAATTCTTCAATCACATTTTTGGCATTTTCAAATGCGCTTCTTCAATATGACCGTACGACAATAACTACGCGTCGGAAAATGTAAACGCATTTTCCTACGAATATTATAATATATTTTCCCGGTTTACCCCATCCCCATCCCCTTCTCTCGCACCCTTCACCGACCGTACATTCGGATTATTTCCTTATGTTATTTACTTTTTCGTTTCCCGTCTATTTTTTTTTTTTTTTTTGTTTTGTGCATCGGTTTTTCTATGAATAAATTTTATTTGCGCGATAAATATTCAAGAGCACAACATTCGCAACGGTAATAAGTCTTTTTCCGAGTTTTGCTTTTTTATAGCATATATTTTTAAGCATTGCACTTTTTAAACGGCACTAGTTACTGCCATCTCATTCCCCTTCCTCCAGCTTCTTTCCCTCGGCCTGCCAACATCTGTTAACTTTCCAGCTCGCTCTCTGACCGTTTTCGTAGGTAAATACCGTGCATTTATTTATTTATTATTCCTTTGTAAAGTCGACTTGCACGAGAGAAACTTTTCTTTATACGTAATGTGCGCCTCATAGTTTACCCTTTTCCTTTTTTTTTTCTTTCGGTTTTAGAAACGCGTTAAAAAAAAAAAAAAAAGATAATAACAAAACTGAGAAAACTCGCTTCCCCTTTGTGAAAACGTGCCCTCGCATCGTGCGAAATTATATTCGATAACTTTTTAGCGCATTTCCATGCGTTTAAAATTTGAATAAGTAAACCTGAGGCACCAACTAATCAGGCAGTTCAAATTTATACTACTTATATCATTGTTTGTGAATTGAAATTAAACCAAAAATCAACATTGACACATTCTATTGCAATGGTCGGCAACCTTTTTGGAGCCCGGAGCCAAATCAGCAAAAAATCGATAAAAATGGCAAATTTTTGAAGCCGCCATATTATTTAATAAAAAAAGACGCAAGATAGCAAATAAGACGCGTATAAAATCAAATGTCAATGCTTGGATCGGCATATTGTAACTTTCTCACGAAACGAAAAATGCATTCGGTAAGCAAAAATATCAATGACGTGTGTATGGTTGAATTAGAAAGAAATATACAAACAATTCGTCATACAATACTAGCCTTAGCCCCTTTACAATCTACCAAATTTAAAAGTGTAACTTTTTAGTAATAAACTTATTTTGTACAGCTATCCATTTCTTAAAAGAGTAACATTTATTTTAATTTTGAATACATAATCCAAAAATAATATGTTGCGGCTCCCAAACTTACCAATTTTGCAAGTTTATCCCTAATTTGGCGCCGGTCCGCGGAACATATGTAGTTTGAGTAGCACTGATTTAGATTTAAAATGACTCTAGTACTAGAAGTACTGCAACACGAAGCTTTTTTTTTTTTTAACTTTTTTTTTATTGAAACTACATACATATGTATGTAGGGTGTGTGATTTAACTACCCATTGGGAGAGAAAATAATAATTGTCCAAATTGTTACTTGATCCAATGATCCCTCAATTAAGACCTCGTGTATTTTGCATGTCATCTATCGTGCACAATTTTCAAGATTTTGCAATGTTTTTTTGACACGTGTAGGTACTTTAAATTCCAAATAAGAATCTGTCAATTCCGTATACGATATTCACTATGCACTATTTGCAATTGAAAATGCATCCAGGCAGGCAACGGGCTCCTTTAGCTTGTATAATATAAAATATATTATGGCAATAGATATTCTATCTTGAAAAATAATTTTTTTTATCCATAAGAAATAGATTCTTGAAATATTCGACAGTATATTTTGTATGAACACTGTGAGTGGAAAGGGTCAAAATGAATATATTCATAAATGTACTGTATATTCGACGAGTCAATATTGACAATGAAATCATATTCCGCACTAGGATTGGTTCAATATTTTTATTTCATGTTCTTATGTCGTATATTCGAAACGATCTTGTATGCATTATACGAAACTTATTATACAAATACACAATACATACAATGAGAAATTCCTAATTTTAAATAATTCATAACGGATATAATAATTAAAAAAAAATTACTCACCTTGTTGATGGTCGTATTCGCCAATGTATCGCCTCGTCAAAAATCGCACTGTCAACGCTGTAAACAACGCAAATTGCAAAAGTTAAAAATACGCATCAAATCGACAAAATCCTTCTACGTTACATGCAATATAAATAATAACGCAAAAATTCGCACAAGTTTATGAAAAAAAATTACAACAAAGGCGCGCGCGCTCGCAAAAAGGCAAGTGTACTTAGCAAATACACAGCTGGAAGCGGAAAAGGCGATAATTGAATTTTAATTATAAAAATCGCACATTGCTCAGCTTTTCAATTTGGCGCTTATCGAATTAGCGACGTGTGTTTGATTACGGAATGCAAGCAACATCAGTCATGTCGGATAACGTTTGGCAAATCGAAAATATGTTGAAAATTTACTCAACGGGCAAATAATAGCGAATCGTGACGTTATCCGGAACGAAATTTAATTTGAAACGAAGCGTGTGGTAGCATAAAGCTATTCTTAATAATGTTCTTTTAATATGATGTGGCTCGGTTCTTAAAGGTCCAATGTCAATTCTAATGAATCAATCGATTAATACGTTTTTATTTATGACTTTGATTATACACTTTCTTGTCACGTAATGCGTCGATACGACACATTTTCTGCAATTTTTAAATAACACTGTTTAAATTCATTCTGACAATATTAATATTAACCTACATATAGTTAGTACATACATACATACATAATAGTTTTAAAACATTGGTATTTTCATAGAAACATACATACATTCATAGAAAGCATATTATAAACAAACAACATAAATTAATAGACGCCACGGTATAATAGCCATAATATTTAATTTTTTTGGAAATAATTCATACACACTATCGATGAGAGTCGATCGTAAGTTACACATTTTTAATCTACGCATAGGCATTTCACAGTAAAAAAAGTTACGATTCTATGTTGTGGTAGTTACGGGGATTACAGTATCTTACTACAGTTAGCCTAGAACTTAACCTAACCTTTACAAATATTCTATCTACAAAAAAATAGGTCAATGTTTGCTGTTTTTAAGCACATACAAAAATGCCAAGGTCAAATTAACAAGGTGAAGGTCAGATTTAAAACATTGAGGCGTATTCAAGATGAGTTTGATATTGGTGGAAATTACTTTACTGCTGCTGTTTACCATAATTAATAAAATTGCATGATTTCTATGCGTGTGATTTTCGTTTTGTAAAAAAGTGTTTTTTCTGTAAATTTTTTTCAAGCCCTAATTTTGACATTGATGGTAATCCATTTTGAAAAAAAACTACAGTATTATTAGAAGACGATTAAACGCACTTTTGAATGATGTATATTTTAACACCGTGGCGTTATTTGCTTCGGCGATATAAATTCTTAAAAGGAGGTATCGTGTTTTTGTGCCCGTACTGTATGTCAGAGTTACTAATTCGTTGCAGAACTCGCTTGGCTAATTCAGACATACACCGATGGGTTTAATTCGAAGTTTGAAATCTTCAAGTGTAGTGAGTCTCGGTGCTTTTCAATCGAATCGAAATCGAACTCCCTCAGTCGAACAGTTAGTTGGCATCGGAAAATGATCGCGTATCGGCAAAACGATTGTGCACGCAGATGCCGTTCAATGAATAACAAATCACTTGTTTCGATACGGATGAAGTGAGTATTGAATTCGCGACTGGGTTTGCATGTTTGTGTGAGATTTCCGCTCTTATATGTATGTATATATTTACATGCTCATTTTGTGAGTAACTCATAGGAGAGTATATTCCGAAGTAGTGCAGTCAAACAGATATTTGTACATTTTCATTTACTACATCCATTACCTGAATTGTATTGACTTTTTAATTTACTATACAAAGTAATAGAAAATTTTCTGCATATACATAAAATATTGCAATAAATTTATATTCGTATGTTTAATTTTAACATGACGTAGACATATGCAACAATAATAATATTTAACCGTTTAACTAACGGAATTGAATATATTAATCCATTAGATCCGAACGTAGAACGCGAAATAAATCAATGGGTCAAAAATTCCATACATTCTCAAAATTAATTAAAATTTAAGTATTTTGCTGTTAATACTGTCGTCTTTCTAATGATATGATGGTTTTTGTCAAATAAATTATTTATTTGTGCCAAAATTAGCGTTTGAAAAAAATTAAAGAAAAACACAGTTTGTAAGGGAATTTCATACTATTTTTTTTCTACTCTGTATTATATATAGCCCTATTCCGTCTGTCTGTGTGTGTGTGTGTGTGTGTGTGTGTGTCTGTCTGGTGATAACGCTCGCCGACGTAAATAATTCAAAAAAACCAGAACGTCGCGCGAGTGGGATTTGAACCCGTGATCACCAGGAACGGATACGATGACGGGCCTGCTACGATTTGACAATATTAATATCTTAATAGGCTCGCGACTTTGCTAAATTGTTACGTGTTGTATTATAACGCGCAATCTATGCAACAACTATAAAAACTATTAAATACACACATACTCACCCACGCAAACATACGTTGATATTCAACGGGCTTACACTAGTATACATATGTATATGACTTGTAAATGTTCCTCGAGACAAATAAAAATGTACCTAATTCTTTTTTAATAGATTGTTTCAAATGAGTTTTCTTGGTATATTTCCGATATTCGATTACGCAAAATGACCGTTGAACCGTTTAGCTACAAATATCGCACATAATATGATTATAAATGATGACCTTGAAAATAATAGTAATAACTACACATTTAAAAGCTTATTTACTGTTTGTTTTACATATTTATATTTTCGTTTTATGTCTAATTCGTGATAAAGATTGATCGAAATCGACGAACCGGAAATTAGACTATATATTTTCACATCGATACTATAAAATAACATACACCTAAAGAGTATTCTCTCAGAGCCATCTTGCATATACATAAACACGTATTATATATTTATATAGTCGTAAAGTGTGTTTGTGTGTGTGTGTGTGTTTATATGAAATATATTCCTTACGTATTCCCGATCAAAAATAACATTTGGCTAGATTGTCGGTGAACGTGTGATCCGTTCGAGGGTCGTGGCCCAGTTTTTTGCGAGAGGAAATTTGACCAAAAAAAAATAGTAATAATAAATAAATAAGTAAAATCTGGTCGATAAATACATACATAATCATGTGAGATAAACAGCGTCATAGTAAATAATAAATTATATTGTGATTGTGAATTAAGTCAGTTTTAATTACAGCTCAAACTCTTCGCTATTTGACAAATATTTTACCGTCTGTCATAGTAACTTGGGACAGATATTCTCCAGTTGTAAAACCGTTACCTTCTGGAGAGGAGAAAATAAGAGAGAAAGAACGGACAATGACTTGATAGATATGTAGGTAGGATTTTTTTTTTTTTTGATTGTACCAATTTTGTGGAACCATCACGACTAAGTTAAATAAATTGACAAATTCCTAACCAAATATTAACAATATCTACGATTTTTAAGGTCCTTTTAACATGTGGGGATTGAACCATGAACTTTCGTTCAAGAGACACGCTCTAACCACTAAGCTATCGCCCCGCTGAATATTACATAATATAATAGCCCTATTCCGTATGTGTGTCTGTCTGCTGATAACGCTCGCCTAGGTAAATAATTAAAAAAAAAACCAAAACGTCGCGCGAGTGGGATTTGAACCCGGTATCGCCGATTCGGAACATTGAGCGCTTACGCTGTGATCCAAACGGAGGTGATGATGGGCATGTCGCAATTTGACAATATCAGCTCGCGACTTTGCTAAATTGTTACGTTGTTATTATAACGCGCCATCTATGCAACAACTATAAAAACTATTAAATTTAATATTATTTTTCAGTGCGGCTGTTGAAAAAGCGCTCCGTTGATTTTCAACGGGCTTACACTAGTATTACATAATTGGTCAATTAGTTTATTGTTATAGAAAAAACTTTGAGCGTTGAACTCTCCGCGCTTAGCTGGATCGCTATACGTACATATGTACATAGTTGAGCTTGCATATTTTCTATTTTCCGCTATTTTCCGCATACGGAAAGTTCACCGATGGACATAGTAGGACAACCATAGGGGTCTAGAATCTATTAAATTCTTTTTTTTCGACGACGACGTCCGGGTTAATGTCCGTGAAAACAAATCTCTTCTGGGCAACGGCTACATCCAGAAACTTTGAGTTATGGCCGCGAGAAGGGCACGACAAACACACGACTGCCTCTCTCCCCTGGATGTTTGTACATAACAGTGTGAAAATATAGGACTTCTGGCTGGGGGCCCTCTCTCTCTAAAAAAGAGAAGATATATTGTAATGGAAGAGAAACCCCACAGCCGGAGTGCGGCCCTGGAAACTGATCTCAAAGTTATTGCCGTCATTCAACTACAAAAGTCAAACTAGTGATTTATATCAGCATATACGAGTATGTTTGTGGGTACGTTCACGGTGCTTATTCCTCAGGTAGCCAATGTGTACATTTGACGTGAGTATTTATTGTAGTGGAGTGGTGCCGAACTCGCTGACACATTTAAGAACGCTCTCCTGTCCGATAGGTGAGAGTTAACGAGTGTCAAATGACGAGGTTCAAAAGATTAGGTTCTACGTTGATGGTTTTTAGATATAAACAGTGCTCGAAATGGAAATTTTCGCGAATAGAAGCGCTCGATAATTTTCAAAAAATATCAAACGACCTTTTTTTTTTTAATTATATGTACATATGTAGATACATATACCTACATATGTAAATTATAACACCTATTAATTACGTAACATATGTACACCAATATATATGAATTTATGGGTGTATATATTAGGTTATTAGTATTATTATTATAGAAATTGTATTACATAAATGCACAATTTACACGGTTAATTTTTTTAAATTTGAATAATTGTTAATATCACTATTTAGTTAGTCACGTGCAGTAATTATAATTCACACAACTTAAAAAATGTTGCTAGAAAAGTGTTTGTTAGTGATTAAGTGCAGTAATAAAATATAAATAAAAATAATAATCAAGCGATTCCCGATCATAGATTGAAATTGCAAATACGTTCGCTAAATTCAAGTTCTCTCATCAGAAGGACAGGCAAGACTGAACTATTTTGAAATTTTGGTTCCATTAGTATAATGGTCGCGGTACAACACGACCATTCAAAGAAAGATATCGTAAATCATCAAAATGATCGATGGCTCGAAAAGGCCCGTTTCAAAACATAATAATATTTTAAATGGCTTTTGGCTACAGATATGTAGATGCCTTTGTCGGAATTGAAATGTAAAGAATTTAACTTCCAGTGAAAGATTATGATTTAGGAGTCATAAATGTAAAAAAAATTTACCATCTAACATTTTTTCGGCAATAATTATTGAAAGAGCACAGAAAATTTGGTTTTTTACGAAAGGGAGCGCTAAATTTACAGATTTCACGAAAGGGTACGCTACGTTTTCAAATTTCACGAAAGGGAACGCCCGCTCCTTGCCGCTCCCGCTGAATTCGAGCACTGGATAGAAAAGCGCTTTGAAATGTGTCAATCGGCTCCACGTACATAAGTTTGTGCAAATGAATCGTACTGTTATATCCTGAACCTTTCGTATTTGATTATTCTGATATTTAACCAAACTTCATGCTTGATTTACCCCTGTGCAACTTTGTATTTACCTCTTCAAAGGTGTATTTTGTCTAGAGAACAATTTAACGATCCATTGTTCAAAGTTGTATTTTGTCTAGAGAACAATTTAACGATCCATTGTTCAAAGTTGTATTTTTCGTCGATACAAAGTAACTTTCCAGGACATCGTAAACTTAACAAACAGGACAGGTTTTTTTGCTCGCCCTATAGTAAGAATATATGTATAATTTACATATGCATATGTAGTAGAGGTGTAACATTTATAAATTGTTATCAATTCCTAACGTTTTCGGCTCTAGTTCCACATAAAGTTTTTGTTTGCTTAAATGTCCTTTCAAAAGTGTACCTATACGGTCTTAGTCCACTGTTTTGCACAATTCCAACAAGTAAACTCGGCAAAATCAAACGCAAGTCGATTTCAATGAACCCCTAATCCGCCCAACTAATAGCAAGTGCTATCGATTCTATTGACGAAACAAAATTGGCGCCAAAGACCCCACTCGCTATTTTCGAACCCAATTAAATTATTTCCGGTCTTGTTTCAAATCTGCAACAGAGCGAACGCGTTCGAAGTAATGCAATTTTTGAACCAGTCATTGGGCGTATTTCCTGTTTGAAATTTTCATCTCTCAATATTTAAAACAGTGACGGCTTGCACAAATCCACTATTTGGTTTGTAACAATTTTGTATAAACAAATACGATGCCAAAGATTTAAATAAATAAACACTTTTAACAATGTACATACATACATATATGAGTTTAAGAGTTTTAGTCGAATATAATTATATATTGTTTGCGTGTGTTTACAATTTCAACTTCTGAAAATAAACAAATTAGATTATTTACTCAAATGGCGAATGTTCAATAATATTGATTTGATCTAAGTGCCAATAATAATAATAATTTGTTAATAGTTTTAGTAATCTAACAAAACACATTTCATATGTTTAAAAGCACACGGACAATTTTGGTTTAACTTTTTACGATATTTTTACAAAACGAACCATATTTAAAAACACTAACGGATCACGTTGCGACGCCTTGTATCTAAAATGAGCAAATTCATGTTCAAAAAATTATGTGTCTACTTTCTCGTATGAAAATTCACCTAGACTCAAGAGTCTAGCCTCTACATATATGTATGTATGTATATTAGACATATGTATAGTCAAAGTTAATATTGTGAATATGTATAAAAATATTTTGAATAAACTTTTGGAAGAATGAACATAGTTTTAAAATCCAACATCCCGCTATGGTTAAAAAATAACGCATAATACCAATGCGCACTGCCAGTTATGACATATGGACGTGAAACGTGGATTCTGAATTCAAGAATGTTACGTAAGCATGGAAAGACGTATGCCTGGTATAACAAGAAGAGATCGTAAGTGGAATACATGGGTAAAAAGCATAACCAAATTGGTAGATATAACGGAACGTGTGGAAAAGTCGAAGTGGCACATAGCGAGAAGAATGGATGGCAGATGGACGTGAGAAATACTGGAATGGTATCCAAGAGGATGTGAAAGAAAGCAAAGTAGACCGAATGGACGATGGGCTGATGAATTGAGAAGAATGTGTGGAGTCGAGTGGATGCAAATTGCTCAAGACAGACAGGAATGGAAGAGTTTTAGAGAGGCCTTGAATACACCCAGCAGTGGATTGTGAACGGCTGAAAATGATGTAGATGTACATATCCTCGGTTATAACAAGAATAAATCGAAAGAGGAATACATGGGTTGGTAGTATGAGCAAAGTGACAGATATAGCGGAACGTGTGAAAAAGTTGAAGTGACAAATAGCGAGAGTATTGGTTGGGAATTTTATAAACCTAAAGCCGCGTACTCATTAGCGACCATGCGCGTGTAATGCAATGCACGCTAATGTGGACGCCATGTACACACATGCCGTGCAATCAACTGCGAACGACTGCGAGCTTCTTTGTGTTCGCGTCAAAAACCGACACCGAGTGAATCGCCACGAACGTTGCAGAGCGCGCGCGAAC
Organism: Parapsyche elsis; assembly: GCA_022651745.1. Taxonomy (NCBI): domain Eukaryota; kingdom Metazoa; phylum Arthropoda; class Insecta; order Trichoptera; family Hydropsychidae; genus Parapsyche; species Parapsyche elsis. The sequence continues at coordinate 90,504 of JAGVSN010000038.1, forward strand.
GCGTACACATTTACAAAATTTGTTGCATTAGACGCGCATGTTCGCTAATGAGTACACGGCTTAAGAGTTACATATTTTAAAACCAAGTCACACCGTATGTGTGTGTGTGTGTGCGATCATTTGTATGTTTCTTGTTTTTTTGCATTTCGCATTAATAATAACGATAGCTCAAAGTCTCGTAAGTCTCGATCGTCTCGAATATTGGCACATGAGTCGTTTCGAATTGCGCGCGCGTTCTCCTCAATGGTCGTCGACACGGCACTTTGTTATTTTAACGTTTCGAATATCCTTCGAGTGCTTCGAATTAAGTGGTTGGCACGCTTGAACGTTTCAAAACACTTATGTACATTATCAAAAAAAAATATAGACAATATATTTTGGGCGCTTTTATTTTTTGCACTGTGCGATTTAACGAAAACACTTTTTCGGCACGCGTTGCGCAAGCTTGCGTCCGACTTTAAATAGGTAACGAATTTCGGTCTATTTTTACATCAACCGTTCGCGCAAACAAAGTGCGAAATGTGCGAAATGTGCGTGTTATACACATATAATATTTTAATACGAACGGTAACACTTTATACGACCGACCTTGATTCAATTTTAATTATAGACAATTTAAATTAAGACGGACGAGTCAATGATTCCATTCGCAACGTATGTATGTACATACGTATGTATTATATATTCTAATTTTGTTGTGTATCTCGCATGTGTAGACGCGATGATTCTGCAATAAATTTAGTTTGACCTTGATCTGTCGAAATGTGCCTCCTTGACGTGCCCTTAATTTGAACGCTCTATTTTCTACAGTAGATAATCATATTGTAGAGATAGTTGATAGTTATCTATCTATACCTAGGGCAGTTGATGAATATGACTGGATGTAAAGAAGAATAATGAAATAATTAGGATGGAGTGCTTTTGGAAGAATGAACATTGAGTTTTTAAATCCAGCATTCCGCTATGCTCAAAAAAGAAGGCGTACGATCAATGCGCACTGCCAGTTATGACGTATGGATGTGAAACTTGGACGCTGAATTCAAGAATGCTACGAAAAATCCAGTGCACACAGATAAGCATGGAAAGATGTATGCTTGGCATAACAAGAAGAGATCGTAAAAGAAATACATGGGTAAGAAGTATGACCAAAGTGGCAGATATAGCAGTACGGGTGAAAAAGTTGAAGTGGCAATGGGCTGGACACATAGCGAGAAGAATGGATGGCAGATGGACGCGAGAAGTACTGGAATGGTAGGAGGATGGAAGGAGGATTGGAGAGGCCTTCATCCAGCAGTGGATGGTGAACGGCTGAAAATGATAATGATGATTATCTATGACATTTTTTCTGTAGCTGTATTTAAATCGTACTACTATGCACAGGGCAGGGCCACACCAATTCACATCATATAAAAACGATCTCCTGTCTGAAGGGTAAATGCAAAAGAATGTAATTATACATCAATAAAAAGAGGATGGTGTGCCTATTTAACTGTATATATTATATTTTAAATACTGTGGAATGGCGTCCGAGAGGATGTGAAAGAAAGCGAGGTAGACCGAGTGGACGATGGGCTGATGAATTGAATGAACGAGTCAAGTGGATGCAGATTGCTCAAAACAGACAGGAATGGAAGAGAATTGGAGAGGCCTTCATCCGCCAATGGACGGTGAACGGCCGAAAATGATGATACAATTTATACGGAATGTCCCATAAGTAACGACCCGGTGTTATTTTGATATATGTAACTTGTGAACCAACGAATAAAAATCAATTTAAGTAATTTGCGTAGCTTAGATTCTTAGAATATGAAAGGCAATTTGTGTATGCTTCACTAGATGCGTTTATCGCAGCATTAATTTCCTGAACACCCACTGCTGAATGAAGAGCAGTGAATGGTGAACGGCTGAAAATGATGATATTTTAAAAACAATGTTAAAAGCGTACAATTTTATTGTTGTTTAATGGCAGATCACATTCATAAGTTGGCTGCTTTTAGTACAAAACTTCTCCTACGTATTACTATCACGTTTGATGTTTGCATAAAGTAGCACGATTATATCCTGATTACGTAATTTTGAATATGCTTTTAATGTATTATAGCAAACAAAGCTAATGGTAAACCGTGCGACTGAAGAAAATGTTTGTAGACTAAAAAAAACTTATAATGTTTTTCAGGAACAATCAGACATCCTAGAAATATTCAGATTAAGTTTTGAACTACATATAAGAAGGCCACTTTTTATGACTGATGAAGTTGTTAATTTTGAACATATCGATGGGTTAGTGCACAGTTGTCATACACAAAACGTCCATCTGCATCAAACCTTCATATTAAAAAAGTATTGTATGTTCAAATAGTATATAGCCTTAATTCAAATATATAATATGTCCATTTCGTCCATAGTTTTCATGCAAAAGAGATGTATGTCACTTACAATATTTTAAAACAAAACTGGACATACAATATCTGTGCACTAACCCCATCGATATGTAACTCTCATGATGACCATTTTCCGATATTAACCAACATGTATCCATGGTTCATTTGATTCGAATGAACACAGACAACAGACACAGACAAAAATGAGTCACGCTGCTTTTCAACCGGCCAACTTCTTATGAAATAAACATTTTGTATCGGTCGAATATGATTCTCTTATACAATATTGATTACCGCATAAACCACGCATCGAATCGCCCGGTATAAAGTTTTCATTGGCCCGCAGGGATTTGAACGCGAAAGCTCGTTTTTCCCTCTATCAAACACGCCCTGGGTGATTTTTCAACCCCTTCCAACCCCCCTTACCGATTCAATTCTATTTATTATATATCATCTAAAATGCACCAGATCGATAGATCTATCGAAACTGAAACGAAACCCAAATTAAGTGGGTGATGTATGTATTTGTAAATTGGTTTTTGAGCTCTTTCTCCTATTATGCTTTAAACACTAACATTAAAATAAAAGAATCCTTATAAATACTAACAAAATGAACAATGTGTTAAATAGATAATGGTCACTGGACCAGTAGCTATTAAAATAGATTTAAGGTGTATTGTGAACATAGTATAAGAACAATAAAAAGCCTTTTTAAATAAATAAAAAATATATGTACATATGTACACACATACACAAGCTAATCTTCAAATTGAAAAATAGACTAATTGAGGTAACATCATTTAGAATATTATTCATACTGAATGTTACATATACTATGTAATTTCAATGTATGAAATAATATGTTTGTTTGATTGTAAATAATAAATCTGTAGGGCTGATCGTGTGTTAGTTCCTATCTGCAACGTAAGCCATATCAATTACTAAATACATATGTATAGTAGCGCAAGAATCTGCCTGACGGACCGGCTGGCTAGGTAGCCTAGCCGCGGAACGCTCGCATACCCTCACAAACACACACACGACACTGTCAATAGGCAGTTACTATCATAAAAATTATTGTTAAATGTTAAATTCAAGAATGCTGCGCATGATCCAGCGCACACAGAGAAGCATGGAAAGATGTATGCTTGAGAGAAAAAGTTGAAGTGGACACATAGGGAAAAATACTTGAATGGTATCCGAAAGGACGTAGAAGAAAGCTAGGAAGACGTGAAAGTGGATGCAGACTGCTCAAGACAGATGGGAATCCAAGAGGATTGGAGAGGCCTTCATCCAGCAGTGGATGGTGAACGGCTGAAAGTGATGATGATACAAAAAAAAGTTATGGTAATCATTTTAAAACGTTCAGTCGAAAATTTCAAAGAGTTAAACTTTTAACTTTCAAACGTCAAATGTATCTAAACATCTATAGAATTTCAAAATACCTCAAAACTTTTACACACCGCTTTAAATTTTAGCTTTGCCAAAAAATTTTGTTTACCATTTTGAAAGTCGTCGCCTTTATTTTTATACCAAACTGTAAAATAAATAAATACTATTATTACACCATTATTTGCAAAATCGTTTATTGACTTTTTTCATAATCGTATTCCTTTAATGCTGTATTTTAATTTTATTTTCGTAGTCACAGTGTATTGGCACTATACAAATAGCTCATATCGAATACAAATTTCGTGTTTGCACGGTGCAAACACATTAAATCACGCGTGATATCTTTTTTCGAACGCATTGTCAGTAGTAACGTGCGAAATATTTAATGCATCGCGTTAAAAGGCTTTCCGTGTTAGCGATGCAACAACGCTGTTTTTGCACGCTTTGACACGTACGCTACGCACTTTAACCCTTTGCGGTTCGCGGTGGAAATTGTCGTTCCTGATTTCCATTTTATTCTATTTGAGATGAAAGTATGATGGTTAAATTTTTACGAATATCGAGTAGGTATATCGTATTTTTTTTTATATTATTAGTACTGTCATTAGAATCAAAGCAATAAATTGTTCTATAGCCTGTGTTCAGTTTTGTATTGAACTAAAACAAAATGAAGCATATAATTTCTCTAGAAAGAGTTCAAAATAAATTCTTAAGATTCATCATGTATAAATTCATGTATCTTATTGATAATAACTGTTATGACTCTCTTTTACTTAGTTTGAAAATGCATAAATTATGCTCTTGTTGAGTCAATTTTACGTTTAAAGGTTCCTGCACGTTTTACACGATCTCAATTATTGTTTGTTGATGAAGGTAATTCATGCACCAACTATTATGTACAATCTCCTATTCCTAGGTTGATTCGGACCGGCAATGAGTATCGGAATCTTTTGGATTATTTCTGCATGAGCATTCATTTGGTAAAGCTGCTTTCTTTAAGAAGTTTCTCTTCTCAGTTCAATTAAATTTTACTGTTCTTATAGTCATTTTTTTTTTTATATTTTTGTTTATAATTTATACATGTGTACAATACTCTTGTATTCTTATCTTTTTTGTTTATATTATTTCTTGTAAAAGCCTTTTTAGGCGTCTAATAAATAAATAAATATAAAAATAAAAAAGGCTTAGTTTTTAAAATGGATAGTGAATTAAATACTTAGCGGCAATATTTCGAGCTCCATTTGTCTCACTTTCAACAAAATTGATTTAAGCACTTTAACGCTGAAACCACGTAAGTTATAACCTGCAATAGTCGTTCCCGTGAAACAAATCATAGCACACGGACACTTCCAGTCTAGTTTTGTACGATATTTTCAACAAAACAAACCACTATCGGACTACGTTACGAGCGTCACGTCCATGGCTCGCTTCTAGAATGGCCAAAGTCGAATTTCGAACGAGTTCCTATCAACGCTGCCCTCAATGTATCAAAGCGTATATTTATTATTCTTTAAATGTTTGAAACATCGTATGATAATAATACGTTGGAGCCGAAACGTTCAAGTTCAAGCTTATGACTAAATATTTTGTCGTCGAACCACAAATACTCTCGTTCGGTGCGATCTGTATCTAAACAATTGCAAATGATTGATTGTACTTCTCGTCACTTTTGACGGATTCGAACACAATTCGAAACACTAATGGAGTTCTCCCATCAATAATAGTGCATATTGTGCCGTTGCATTTTCGCAATCAAAATGGCATGTACATACAATGTACACGTATACAATATGCTCGTACCTATATTGTCGTTTCGAAATTAAAACACAACGACAATAACTCTATAATTATTACAGACGGTCGGCTTTGATGTCGATCAAAACGATGAACCTTTATATGTATAATATGGTATGCGCACGTATTAATCTACCTATACATACCTTTATGCACTCAAATTGAACTTTAGCGTAGGCGAGACAAAGGCTCTTTTTTTCAGTTAATTAAATATCGATAGATCAAATGTAAATAGTATGTGAAATTTCAGCCTTGATATTATGTTTATTCTGAATTTGACAAGTGCTTAGTTTGATGAGTTTAGTGTGTGTTTCTATTTCTGATATTTTTTTATATCTAAAAAATCATTAAATATCATACTGATACAATTTTCTTGATATTTTTTCAATCGGAATTTTACTAAGCTTTCCGGTTGTAATTTAAACATAAAATACTAAATTTCTACTAATAGGATTTTAAACGTGATATGTAGTTTACTCTAGGTTAGAATGTACATACATACATATGTATGTAAAATGTCAGAAAAGTTAAAGTTAAATTTTACTCTTAGTTTTTATCATCATTATATGAAAATGTACAATATATTTCGTTTTGAAATATATAAAAAATTTAAATATTGTACGATTTTACATTTGTGTGTTTGGGGTCACTGTTAAAGTCTTTGTTTGTGTGGGGATTATTTTCTTGAAATATTATAATGAGAACAAAGTCGTGGGATGTTCCCATTTTATTATTGCTATTTTTATTAATTTTCACTTCGCCAACGAGCAAAATAACGCACTGGGAAAAAAGACGTTGCACAAACGTCCAATAAAAGTCCCTGTAAAACAAAACGGCTCTCGTTCTTTTTATTACTTACACAAAAATACCGAGAGAACGCGAAGTAAATAAAGTTTTAACGTTTCTTTTTCACTTCAAAAAAGAAACACACACACACCAACAACTTATATTGCGCAACATCTCTCGAAGATCGGGCCTGCAGAGAAGCTCTGGCTAATTTATTAACGATAAATGTCCAAACTGGAGCCAACATATTCAGTCGCTTCTAAATAATACTCATAATTGTCAGTTTCGTGAAGTGTATGTTGCGAATGAATGTCTGTGGCAGTTCGCGGCGGTTTTGTGGATTATTGTATGTAACTATAATATTGTTACAATCTATTCGAAACGCTCGAAAACGGTTGACTCGTAAATACGATTTATTTGACGCATGTTTGCAAAAATAAAACGCAATTATCTAGGAGTCGATCAAAAATGCTTTCGTCTTAAATGACAGTTAGAGATTTAAAGCGTCAATAAGTGTGTTCTCAGTTTTAATTTCAGATCCACCAATCAACTGACGAGCTTTATTATTTTTTACATACTACATACATATATACATAATAGTGTTAGCGAGAAAATTCAGTTAAAAACTCGTCTCAAAGAACCGAAAACTCGCCTAAGGCAAGTTTTCTAGACCATCTAATGAAAAGATCGACGAACTTTCAAAAACAAAATATATACTACATATTTTTATGTACATATGTATGTACATACATATGTACATATGTAGATGGGGCAAAAAAAACTGTTCGAAATTCAAAAAAGTGAATCCTAGAAACTAATAACGCTACATTGATTACAATAAATTCATTTTAAAGTTCATTTTATCCTCTTGCTAATGATATGGTATTTATTGCCAAACGGATAATTAATGTCAAAATAAACGTTTTAAAAAATACATAAATAACACATTGTATGTATGTATGTATGTATTTCATACAATATTGTTGTTGTTGTTTTCACGTTTCAAACTTTAATAGCAAATAAGGAGCCAAGTTGAACCATTTCTTCGTCAATTAACTATTAAGTCGACTGTTATCATATCATTAAAAAGAAGATGAAATGATTTTTCCTTCGTTGCCGTAGTATTATAATTAATTTCTGGGATCAAAATTTTTGGAAACTGGATAGTAATTAATATTCCACGAACCAAATTTGTGGCGCAGGTGCGACTGACACATTCGAGAAAGCTATCCTATCCGATTGTTGAGACTTAAAAGATGTGGCTGCAGGCCAAACAAAAGAAAATTTAACGACGTTTTAATTGCTTTTAGACACTTTATTTTTCAATCTAATAACGTAAGTTTCAAAACATCACTGACGACTCTTATTATTACAACTAGTGTAAGCCCGTTGAATATCAACGAAGTCGCAAACCTACCAAGGATTAATATTTTCAAATTATAGGAGGCCTCCCATCACCGGTGTTGGGTGAACGAATCCCACTCGCGACATTCGTGTTTTTTCAATTAAATTTGAATTTCAGCCTTTACCGAGACGAGCGTTATCAGCTGACACACAGACAGGCGGAATGGGGCTATTATATATATGATAACCAATTCAATATAAAAAAATTCTAATAATTTAATCCATTTTGAAACTGATGTTGTGTATAATGAATGTGTGTAATACACGGTAGAACATTTTGATCGAGCTGAAATGTTTACTCGTTCGGTACATAATATTAAGTTTGATACACTGTTCAGCTGTTGTTCGATCCGATGTCAGAATCCAGAGTAATTTGTCGATGGAAAATGGGTCAGAGCCATGTCCTTCACACTTCCTCGTCCGAAAATAATTGCCCGCTGAAATAGACACGGTCACTTTTTCAGAGAACCACCTGAAAAATGACACTTGCCAACATTCCCGACAAACGCTCACTCCCCTTCATTATTCAAAGCCGCAAATAGCCAACAGGGCGCGACAAAACACGCTATAAAATACGACACGGCTAAAAAAAGTCAAAAAGTGAAAGGCAAAAACCAAAAAATTCGCAAACCTCGGTGCAGACGACACGCAAAACGCACGTTCGTCACGTTCGACGGCGAACGCACATCGATCAAAATACACGGATATTTGGTCGTTGCATATGCACATTCACCGTCATAAATCGAACGGTTAATGTGCGCATAAATTGGCATTATAATACCGATGTATTTCGGAACGGCGCACTTAGAGCGATATTACAGTTGGCCACTTCACCAACAACCAGATTTTTTTTGCATCGTCGTACTCAATTGTCAACGCAACGCAACGTCAACGCAATTGTTTCGAAAACAATGAAATTCAGAAAGAAATATGAGAGGTTGAATTTTATATATTGTCTACGTCTACACACTACTATATAGAGTACCTAGTTTTCGTATAGCTTCCTAGACCTATTTTTTTTGTATGAAGATTATGAGATGAGCAGGTATTTTTTTTTGTATGAAGATTATGCGATGAGCAGGTAGCTTGGTGAGTGAAAAGTGGTGCAATGTAATAAGATGCTCGCCACCGTCAAAAAAAATCTGGTTGTTGTTGCGGTTGCTCAGTGTAATATCGCTCTTAAGCGAGTTTATTCGAGCCATGTTCGATTATGTCGCGTGAGTCGTTCGACGCGGTGGAGTAGGCGGTCTCCTGCCCTACAACTACACACTGCACACGTGTATTACATCAAAGCAGTGGTCGTAGAATCTAGAATGCTGCGTCGGCTGTTAAACGATCGTTTTGTCGAGATTTACTAGTCAAAGTATTTATAGTCGAGTCGTGAAATCCCATTTAAACGCACGACACGACCGTGAGGAAAGCCATTACGTCACAATGAGCTGAATGCTTTCACGGTTCACTCACTTCCTCGCGGAAACTTCAACGATCTCGGCCTCCACGAATGACGCCACTATAGTTACAGACGTAATAAACTGTCAATATGCGTGAAAATGTCGGGAACACGTGCTGAACCTTAAATATCTACAATGTAACAAATTCATTAAACGGCGAATGGTAAAGTCAAAGTTGCTCGAGTGGAGTTTTAGGTGTCGCCTCGTTTCAATCTCCAACTGTGACTGAAAAATATATCTATCATATATTATACATTTACCCGTCAGTCTGTCTGTATATGTACGTGACGTGTATGTTAAAATGACACGTTTGACTTTTGAAACTGAATTGAGTATATGAAGCGTCGCACAGTGGCGGCTGTAGAACAAGTCGAACCGCCATCGTGTCTAAAATGAATTTTAAGATTTTGAACCAACCTGCTATTGAATGTTGGACCCAGAAGGTTTTAGCTTCTATATTACGAATATTTACGGCTTTCGTGTGAGGTGGGCAAGTACGGGAACTGATCAAACAATGTGCAGTCGATTATCGCTGTGCGTCGTGATAAGACTATACTTCGTCATTTATAAAAATACATTTAACAAAATTTTTCAATCGTCTATTTCCTGATCTTCAAGAATTTTTGTTTTAAAACACTTTTTTTTTTCACAAGTTTGACATTAATTGTAATTTAAAAAAAATATATCTCAATATACTACCGCCATTTTTTGCGATTTGAAAGAAAATGTTATGTAGATTATATTTCCAAAGAGACATTTTGCGGCAGCTCTGCCACCCGGAACAATTTTTTTCAATTTCTGTGACGCGACGCGACATTACGCTCAAGATGATTTTCAATCTCTGGCATAAACGGGGAAAAAATTGTAATACATTATATGGCTTAATTGATTGTAATCAATACATTAAAAATATTTATATAAAATAATGTATGTATAATGAAAATTCCTATTACTCAAAATTTTTGATTTTTTTTTTATTTATTTATTTATATATGTTAAATAAGTTAGTTAGTCAGTGAAAGTCCCATACAGAAATACCCCCAATTACATATTTTAGTTTTAATTAACTAGATTGGCGGGGCTAGCTTGTTCTACAGCCACCACTGTGCGTCGCGATCGTAACAAAACAAGCACTGAAAGGTTTTTGATAAAATTTCGATGCCTTGTTGTGCTTTAATAAAATTATATCGAATCAACCGTAAAATTTAAACTTGCCCTCTCCAATCCTCTTCCATTCCTGTCTGTCTTGAGCAATTTGCATCCACTTTTTGACTCCACCCATTCTTCTCAATTCATCAGCCCGTCTTTCACATCCTCTCGGATACCATTCCAGTATTTCTCGCGTCCATCTGCCATCCATTCTTCGCGCTATGTGCCACTTCAACCCTTTCACACGTTCCGCTATATCTGTCACACTTCTTACCCATGTATTTCTCTTACGTAAGCATACTCGAAAGATACTCGAGAAATACTCGAAATACCAAATAAACGATGGGCTGACGAATTAAGCAGGATGTGTGGAGTCGTGTGGATGCAGATTGCTCAAGACAGACATGAATGGAAGAGGATTGGAACGGCGTTCATCCAGCAGTAGATGGTGAACGGCTGAAAACGATGATGATGTAGTTTATGTTATCACAACACTTTTAATGTTGTAATCAAAAATTTCAAACCACATGTGAATGATCAAGTCTCGAAACAAACTCTGAAATATTTTTAACATAAATTAATCAATGAATTTCCCTTATGCGTCTTTGCTGTAAATGTTTTTCAAGCGCTAATTTTGACATTAATAGCTATCCGTTGATATATAAACTATAGTATCATTAGAAAGAGGATTAAATGAACTTTCAAATGGGTTATATTTTTACTTTATCCTAATCGGATAAAGTATTGTGATCGTGCGAAAATTCGACTGATTTGGATCAAGTATCATCCCCTGATCACGTTTTCATGATTTCTGGAAAATGTCTGTATGTCTATGCACTTTGTGTGTGTGTGTGTGTGTGTCTGTATGTGTGTTTTCTCCGAAACTATCAAGTCTATCAAGCTGAAATTTCATATCTATGGTTTTCACGTTAGCCTTAAAAGATACTGTGATTTTGGTCAAAATCTAACTACCGGAAATGGCAGTTTACTCTTGAACGATTTGTTGTTTTTTTTTATTTTTTTTGGCCTTTTAAATATGTGGTATTGTCACAATATTGTAATGTTGACTCCTGAGCAAAATTGCTAGTTACGAAAAAATAAATCATTAAAATCAGTCAACCGGAAGTAGATTTTTTTTTTTTGTCGAAAAGTTTACCGCAGAATATTTCCGAAGCTGCACCGGGGATTTTGTCAAAATTTCATATCTACAGTTTTCACGATAGCTGTAAGAGATACTGTGATTTTAGTCAACATCTGACGACCGGAAGTGGCAGTTTTTCCTATTTGAATATATTTATTTATTTATTTTATTTGAGAAAGAAACATACAGTTATAATTAAAGAAATACAAAATAGAGATGAACAAAGTTATGACATAAACCAAAGTAGTTTCTATAAATAAATTTGATATAACATAGGTGAAGAAATAGAAAGATAATAGATATAGTTTATATAAGTAAAATTAGATATAACATAAATAAAGAATAGAAAGATGATGAATGTAAGAAACATAAAGAAAGTAGTGAGAAGGGAGAGGGAGATTTGGAAGAGTGTGGGTAGGATTAGGGATTGGAAAAGTGTTTATATAGATGAATTTTGAAAGTAAAGAGGTTGGAGGTGAATATATCAAATGAAATAGGAAGTTTGTTGAAAGTATTGCATGATCTGTTGATGAATGAGTTGCGAGATAAGTTTGAGGATAAGAACTTAAGGTGGAATAAATTAGGATTACGGAACGTTCTGGAAGGACAATTAAGGGAGATTTTAGAAAGGAGATAAGGACTATCAACTAAATTGTTAAGGATTTTGTACAAAAAACAGAGGTCATTTATGATTCTTCTTGTTACAAGTATATATGCCGAAGATTGTATTTTACATACGCGCGCGCACTCGACACAGCGATTTCATGATATGTATGTATGTTGGTTGGTGTGGTGGTGTGCATGCGTTTCATTTACTTACGTACTTAAAAAAATTAATTTCATTACTCTTAGTATTCCTCAAATATATGGATAAAGTCATGGGTTGGCCACACCCGAATTTTTTCATCGTAGTGTTATAATTTAAAAAAAAAACAAGGATTTTTTTTTTTTGTGCCAACCATGCGTATACACGCTCTATTACTTGCCTTCGTTATTATATGTATGTACATATTATAATACAAACATAATATGTATGGACACGGGGTACAACTTTGCAGAGGCACTTTAGCCCTGAGTCGGACGGGCTCTCGGTCAAGTTTAAATTTCGCCTATTGCGACGGACGAGTTTGCGGTTGTTTATTTGCCATTTTGTGCGAAACGGGGCTCAATTAATAAAGCTTTCGTTGCTCTTTTGTCGATCGTGTTTGAGTTTTGAGACCCGAAGACAGGGGTCGGTGGGCGTATATTTACTTACGGTCCAATTTACGCATTGAAATCGAACGAGTCGGCGTGTTTTACACGTGCTAATTGAACGGGGAAAAAATAAATAAATAATTTCAGTCGTGATTTTGTGTATCGGCCGCCGCGAATGACGGTAGCTGTACCCATCGCGCGCACGTGTGCAGATGCATTAACGGTAGGTGCATATTGATACACATGGCGTATACCTAAATAAACTTACACGAGTGCAACATGTGTGAGTCGTCATAATGAAGCCGTGTAAAACGAGTGCAATTTATTCGTTCGTACGCTCGAATGCAAAATATTAAGCTTGCCGGCCACCGATTGGTAGCTGTTTATAAAATTATTTCGCTCGATCGTAATTTCAGAAATACTTGTATGCATGGGTATATAGCGTAGGGTTACCATATCAAGAATTCAAAAACTATGATAATATTTCTACTGTTTTCACAATTAAGACTATTTTTTAGTAACATATTTTTTTCCAAAATTCGATACCCACTCTGCCGTCCTAAGCCCACTTAGCGTAACTGACAAAACAACAATATCGAGATAAATGGACTTGAAAGTTTTATTCTAAATTTGTGTGTTTCTTCATATATTACTGATTTATTTAAACTTTTTTTTAGTGCTTGAGGTTATTTCCTATTGTGTTTTGATAATTCTAAGGAAAAATTAAATTAAAAAATGAACACTTTAGTAGTTACGTCACTTCATTATTCATTATTAATGTATATATATACATATGACTATTCCAAACTTCAACCACTCTATTTGATTTTTCTTTTCGGAGTCTCTTAGATGAGGGTTCTCATTGAACATAATGAGGTTGGTCATTTCACATGAATAATGATTATTTATTATTTTGAATACTTCAATTAAATCACCTCTTAATCTCCACGTCTCCAATGTGGAGAGATTCAGTCTTTTCAATCTTTCATGATAAAGTAGTGACCGAAGTAAATATTGGATACGTTATTTTTGCTAAGTATTGGTGATACTATTTCTCTGCGCATGCAGATAGATACGTTAGATTTAATAGCTTAAAAAAGTCACTTTTGGATGAAGATACATTAATTTTGATATGAAAAATCGCAAGAATATGTACACTAACACATCTAACTCATTTTCGTAATTTTTGTCAGTTACGTTAAGTGGGCTTAGGACGGCAGTAACTGTGCAATTGATTAAGGCTATCATCCTTTGCACCTCAGAAAAGTCCAAACGAACGAAACATTTGTTTGAGAATTTCTATTGGCTCTCAAGTCATCTCAGTCAACGAGTCGTTAGAAAAATCGTGAAAATGCACTGCGGGTGAAATTTTATTTGAATAATTTATTTATTATTTACATAAAAGCCCAGGGGTCTGATATAAATTGTACATATAGTTTCTAATTTTTTTTTTAATTACATATTTATATTTTATATTTATAGTTACTGGCTGATTTAGGTGACGGTTCCAAACTTCAACCGCTCTATTTGAAAAGAATGAGTCTCTGACTATTTTGTTAGATTTGCCATTTAGGAGTCTCGGAATATGATCTCTGGCATGAGCGTTTTTATTGAACACGGGGAGATTTTTTATTGAACATTTATATTATTTATTATTGTATACGCTTGTAAAAGACTCCAAAGTGGTGAGACTCATTCTCTACAACCTTTCGTTATAGTGCAGTGATCGAAGTTCAGACGGCATTCTTGTTAATCCTTCTTTGAACCCTTTCTAGACATGTTTTTTTTAAAGTTAGGCTTCCAAACATTTACATCAAATTCTAATATAGGATTTATAAATGCGCATAGAAATTCAACTAATTCAATTAAAAGGCTGCCAATTAAGTCTGTCAAATCCACTTCAATTTATCTTTAATTTATCGCTGAAGACGTCGTCATTCCCAAACTCATGGAAATGCACGAAAGTCACGCCGATTCACAAGAAGGGTGATAAATCGCTAATTGACAATTACAGACCAATTGCCATAGTTTCTTCGCCAGCCAAGTTAATGGAAATCATTTTACATAAATACATCTACCATCATGTAAAGCCATTTCTCATTGACCAACAACATGGTTTTCGCCCCGCCCGGTCTACAACAACTAACCTCCTGTCTCTCTCCAACTTCATCACGAAATCGATGGACTCGAACGTTCAAGTTGATGTGGTTTATACTGACTTCAAAAAAGCGTTCGACAAAGTCGATCATAGTATTCTTATCCGTAAATTGTTTGATCTCGGTTTTCATATAATATCACAAAATTGTTTGTTGATTATCTGAGTGGGCGTTGTCAATTCGTGAAATATGAATCTCAATATTCCAATGTGTATCCCACATTCTCTGGAATACCACAGGGTTCCAATTTGGGTCCATTGTTGTTTCTTATATTTATTAATGATATCCATACAGTCATTTCTAATTCCAATCTGTTATTGTATGCTGATGATCTCAAGGTGTACAGAGATATTCGAACGACAGCAGATTTCACTGCTCTGCAAAATGACTTAAATTCGCTGTGGGAATGGGCATCTGATAACCATTTACCATTTAGCATAGAGAAATGTCATGTCGTTTCTCATTCCCGATCTCTTGCACCTTTAGTACATCCATATAGTCTTGGTGGAAATATATTAGAAATGAAACCTTCCACAAGTGATCTCGGGATTACGTTTGAAAGCAGGTGGAAGTTTGTGGTGCATATCTCAGACATATGTAACAGGGCGTCAAAGATGCTAGGATTCGTCGTGCGTAATGCTCATCATTTCAATGATATGAGGGTATTACGCCTTCTTTACGACACTTTGGTCCGCAGCATCTTGGAATCTGGTTCTATTATATGGAATCCCAGAGAAGTCAAGTATAATTTACAGATTGAAAGAGTTCAGCGGAAATTTCTCCGATACCTATACATGAGACAATACGGCTACTATCCCTCACTGTATCCTAGTGCTTTTGTTCTAGGTGCATTGGGATATAGCACTCTGTCATCTCGTAGGATAAACTCCTTGTGAATCACTTCTGTAATTTATTGAGAGGTGACATATGCAACCCACCAATCCTCGAGGAGATGAAGTTGTGGGCTCCTGCACACTTCCGGGAGTTGCGTACGCGTCAATTGTTTCAGGTTGTCAGAGCGAGAACCGGAGTCCTTGCTGACTCGCCCATTGCTCGAGCCATTCAATGCCTCAATTCACTTGCGCAACATTTGGATATTTTTTGCGCTACGCAGCATCAGATCGCCACATTTCTCATGCATTTTAAATTTTGATTTTGTTTGTAATAATTTAATTTATTTATAATTGATTTGCTGATTTTATGTTAACTTTAATTTGATTCTATTATTAGTGTTATTTAATTTTATTATTATTAATACTTTCTAATTATTATTTAATTGTGTTTAATTTAAATTTAATGTAATTCGATTATACATATATATATATATATATTTTTTTTACTACCATTATTTTATATATAATGTTTTTTTTCATGTCTCGCCATAGTGACGAATTGGGGAAACCTGTTATGTCACTATGGTATAATTTGTAAATAAATAAATAAATAAACTGTCACCGTGCAAAAATATGAAACTTTATCAATCAACTAGTCAATTCGGTATGATAAAAAAAATCATTCGGACAGCAAAATTAATTTTCACACTTTACCAAAAACGCTTATATGTATGTATTTAATTAATACGCGAAAAAGTGTATGGCAACCATAAAATTCTACTAAATGTGTCGAGAATCAGGTCTAATACGAGTTGCGTTGTAACCTTTATGAGAAATAATGGCCGCCGGAATACAAACTCTTTGGGTACGAGAATATTGTACGAGTGTGTACGCACTGTGTTTCTATCACGAGGATACTGCAACAATATGACATTATATGATTATATATGAATTGATATTATCATTATGCTCCTCGCAGCTCATAATCAACCCCACATCCTTCCGGTTTCGTATTTCAACGAGGATGAAACAAAAAAAAAAAAAACGCAAAAGCGACGCGTCGCTTCGTAAAATCGGCGAATGGGGAAATTCAAAATTGGCTCCCTTTAAAAATCGCACCAAAATTTTGTGACGGCGGCCTCTCCCACAGGACAACTTCCCGAAAGCTGAGGGTTAATTCTCCCCATCCCTCTTCCCAGTTTGCCCCAATAAACAAAAGGAAACAAGAATATATTTCATTTGAAAGTCCCAGACATGTCAGACTACATACACCCGTGCCCGACTTGTATTATTATTTTTTTTTTTACTCCATCTCTGTACATACTTGCATAAGTGAAGACATATCAATAGATGAAGTACCCAGAATGTCGTCATGCTACAATTTGACTCGTTGCATAGTTGCACTATGTTGCAAATTCGTTCAACAATAAAATAAATCAAAATTCATAGGAGCAACACCAAGAACATACTATTATATGACTATATGTATATGTATGTATATACATATCGATGAGTTAGTGCACAGATATTGTATGTGCAGTTTTGTTTTAAAATATTACAAGTGACATGCGTACATCTCTTTTGCATGAAAAATATGCGACGAAATGGACATATTACATATATATTTGAATAATATACTATTTGGACATGCAGATGGACGTTTTGTGTATGATAACTAGAGACCGGTCAGAATTCGCATGAACGTAGGCTGCAGGTACAGAAACCGGTTTGCAGGGCCGTATTGGAAATTGTCCAGGATTCCATCACCATGCTTAGCAACGAACTATGTACGTCTTAACAAATAAGTTCATGAAATCCTGGAAACGATTATAATTTGGACCGCGAAGAAAGTCGTAAAACTCGAAAAGGTGATTTTTTCGATGACATCAGCTTTTGCAAGCCGTTCCCGCTCCTTCATACTTCTCGCCTATATTTCAGCCTTGACGACAATTTCCAATACGGCCCTGCAAACCGGTTTCTGTACCTGCAGCCTACGTTCATGCCAATTCTGATCGGTCTCTAAATTGATAACTCAATTTTGGTAAAAACTGGACATGCAATATTTGTACACTAACCCATCGATATATGAGAGGTTAGATGAAATACATAAAATCGATATTGAGATATTTTGACTTAAATTAAAATACTATTGTACTATGTATGTAGTAGCACTGTTATTTGGAGTTATTTTTAAAGTTTAAAGACTTGCTATTGACACACAATGTGGACATATGTTTTAACTACCCATTGTGATGGAAGAAAGCGATTTTCTAAAATTGATTAAGCATTTCATCGTGTACGTACATATTATCTTTCTTCGCTTAAGTATAGGCCCATTTAGAGATCATGAGCGTGACTTTTGTGCAGTTCGCTGCATTTGCAATATGCAATTATTAAGACAGTTCGCATATTGATATTTCGATACTAAAATTTTAATTGCTGCGTTGTTAACGAGTATAATAAGTTGCAAATGCAACAAATTGTCCAGCATACAAAGTCGCGGTAACCAAATGGAACACACCTACATACATATGTATGTATGTACACACATCAGGACACAAAAACGATAACGTACATACATATTATGTAGCATCGATATAAAGTGCATTGTCAATTTGTTCTATTTGTTGCGCTTTGAATTTCATACGACACCCACGCCTACAATTACTGCTTACATTATATTGTATTCCTACGGGTCATATTCTGATAATTTTTCATGTATTATTTTATTTTTAATAATTCCGTACGCGATCGAACCATTGCCGATGCGAACGATCGAGATTCAATCACTATTTTCGTATCCAATAACGGCTGACGAAACGCCGAGGATGCAGCGTTTCGAAGAATTTGCAATTTGCCAGACGATCTTCATACTAGACGACACTCAGAATCTCTTATCGACAGGAATTTTAGGCAAACGGATAGGGTAATAATGCAGTTGCTGAGCTATCCGAGAGGTCTCCTCTGCATCGGAAATTTACAATATATACCTACATATATGTACATACATATGTAGGTATGTACTCCAATGCAATTCGATACCATTTCACAAATTCAAACACATGACACGTATGTACATGTGTATGCACGTACCTAATGCACACGTCGAAACTTCAAAGGTCATAGGCAGCTCAACAAAAGGTGACCACCACTTTACCCCCGCCAATACCCCATTTCCCAACCCGCCATCCTGATCCTGATGGATGTTGACAAGAATGACGCAAATCGTCAAAGGCACAAAGGCTTGTTAAGTAAGCCTCAATTACGTTAATGCAATGCTTAGACTTCAATGTCAATCAATATTAAATATTGTCACGTGTTTTAATTACCCATTGGGATAGAAAAAAACAATTTTTCAAAATTGTGACTTTATCTATTTATATAGTGAACCGCTCATATTGTAATGCCAGTTGTGAAAAAGGTTGAAGTTTGTACAATAATGTAAAAAAAATTCGGGTGTGGCCAACCCATCAAAGATCAAATTTTGCTCGAGCCGGAGAATTTAGACTGATTTTTTCATAACTAGGTATTGCTTTAGGGATTATAATTTTACAATATTATGAAGATACCAAATATGTAAAAGGCCGAAAAAAAATATAAAACAAAATCTCGTTCAAGAGTAAATTGCCACTTCCGGTTGGCGGATGTTGACCAAAATCCTATCTCTTACACCTTACGTGAAAATAATATATATGAAATTTCAGCATGATAAACTTCCGGTTGGAAAAAAATGTTTAAAAATTATATTATTTTGATTTAAATGGTTTTTCAGTTATTAGCGATTCTACACACAGACACACAGACACAGACTTACAGACGCATAGCCATACAGACATTTTCCAGAAATCATGAAAACGTGATCAGGGGATTATGATACCTGATGCAAATCAGTCAAAATCTCGAGGTCGAAATTTTTGCACAATCGCGTTACAAAAAGTAAAAATCAAAAATATCAATTTGTGTTTATCGAAAGCATACATGATAAGCAAATAGGCAAATACAATGAATGCTTGATATCGAATACAATGAAAGATGTTCCACTTTTATCAACACAATTGTTTTAGAAAATAAATCAACAGTACAACCATAATGTAATTTTATACCTACACAAAGCTTGACAATATATCTCTAAGACCTCAAAACAATGCATTTGTTTACAAGTACTTCTTATCTCAGTAACCACAAAATTCCTAAATAATCACCGTACTATAAAAACAGAGGTATTTTTTTCTTTAGCGTTTGCGTACAAAAATATTCCTATAGTATTTGTTCATATTCGTTTTCTATGCATGACGATCTGGGCGAATATCTGTAATGTCGTGCAGTATGACTATGTAAATAAATAAACAATAAATGTCAAAATAGTCCAACCACCGATGACTGTAATATTCATCATTTTCAGCCATTCACCATCCACTGCTGGATGAAAGCCTCTCCAATCCTCTTCCATTCCCGTCTGTCTTGAGCAATCTGCATTCACACATTCTTCTCGATTCATGCTTCTTACCTATGTACATACATATATGCATACATCTTTCCATGCTTCTCTGTATGCACTGGATCTTACGTAACATTCTCGAATTTAGCATCCACGTTGGTATTATATTTTAAGCATAGCGGAATTTTGGATTTAAAAACTATGTTCATTCTTCGAAAATTACTCCATCCTAGTTTTATTTCTTCTTCTTTACATCCAGTCATATTCACCAATTGTCCTAGGTATAAATAACTATCAACTACCTCTACAATATGATTATCTACTGTGCCTACGTTTTGCGTGCAAAATTCATTAAACAGACTATAATATTGACCTGCAAAAAACCATTACTTAAAAATCATCAACAGAAGCGTAAAACAATTAGCTGTGTCCTTTTCCAACACGATAGCGCATAGCTTATTAATTGGCTACCGGTGGTGAACACTGCTCTAACTCAAGCCACTGCTGTCGCCTATGAGCTATCTAAATTTTAAGAAATGCGCCGCAGGTGAATTAAAAAATCAACACTTAATCACCCTGTAATCATTTATACTCGGTACCACATAAGATTTACCATATATACGTACATGTGTGTGAAATAGACTATGCATAAATTGTATGTGTTCGCTGAAGGTTTACCACTTTTTCCGACAGACGGTGCTCCGATGACAGCGACTTTCACCTCTGACAGAGAGGACTTCTTCCTGCGTATGCCCCTGGAAGTCATCTTGGCCAGGACGATTCATGGACTTCAGAGTCAGGTCAGATATGAAGGTGTCTGCCGATAGTGGCCAGACGACGCTGGCCCACGTCTAGTGCGCATCGAAACACGAAACAACACTAACACGATAATATGTACTGCAACCTTATTATCAACTAAATTTAGTACTTAAATCGTGAATATTGTTCATTCGTCAGACACGCCGATGCACTTTAGACCGATCGATGACGCAAATTCGAATTGAAATATCCACTCGAAACCCGAACGGTCATTCGCCGTATGGGCGATCTATTCGTATTGTCGAAATTCCAGAACATTTCTAAGTACACGTTACGTACAAACTATAAGTTGCTCGCCGACAAGAGACGCTAGTTATACATTTTACTATATAAGTTGGCGCGTACTGTAAAGGTCATATTTAATATTAGACGGGCGCGTGCTGCAATAATACCAAATTGAAAATATTGATAGTTTAACACAACAAACAACTTGACAAAAAAAAAAATTCGCAACGATCATACAACCGTAGAAGAAGTTACATAGTGCTTTTCATTTCCAAAGTGACTTTGACTGTTTTTCGATACACACCTATTTTGCTTTCATCGAAAATTTTAACTGTTACGTTTGACGTAATTGATTACGTAACAATTTAGCAGAGTCGCGAACCTACTAAGGATTAATATTTTCAAATTAAAGGAGGCCCCACATCACCGGTGTTGGGTGAACGCGTTAGCGCTAACCCACCCAACCAATCACGGGTTCAAATCCCACTCGCGACGTTCGTGTTTTTCCTTTACCGAGGCGAGCGCTATCAGCAGACGGACAGACAGGCGGAATTGGGCTATTATATACATATACTAGTGTAAGCTCGTTGAATATCAACGCCCGCTGAAATTTAAATTACGTAAAGCGCTTTGTTAATAGAGATCCCCACTAATTGATCGCACGGTTGTAAGTGACAAAAAAAAAATAGTTTTTATAACGCCATCTATGTATTATAGCAATCCCGTAGTATCGATAGTATCGTTTTTTACTATTTATATTATAATTATTAATTATTATATATATAATATAATTATAATTTTGTAACTGATTTTGTAAAAATCAAAAACAAAAAAAATATATAATAGTTTTTATAGCGTCATCTATGTATTATTAGCAGAGTCCTAGTATAGGTAATGTTTAAAAAAAAAAGGACCTACTCAACAACGGGCCGTGACGTATGCGTTAGCGTGATAACTCCCGACCTGGCGTCCCGGGTTCGATCCCCACTCATTCTGGTTTTTTTAATTATTTTTCCTCATTTCCTATTTATTTTAATTATAGATAATGTTTAAAAAAAAAAAGGACTAAATCGACCAAGGGGGATAGAGTATAGCGTTAGCGTGATGACTCTCGAGCTTGCGGTCGTGGGTTCGATCCCCCACTCATTCTGGTGGTTTTTTTTTATTATTTTTTCTCAGCGAGCGTTATCAGCAGACAGACAGACGGATTTCGGCTATTATATATATAATATATATATATAATTCAACTTTTTTCCCGTTATATACATAGTTATAATTTTACTAGCGTTCATTACGACACGGTTAGTGTTCCATTCCTACAGTTTCTCGGTTCGAAACGCTGCACTGGTCTTATGCTGCGTACACACCGACCAACCGAACGGCGAACGACTGACGGCGAAGGCGAATTGTCATTGTGTGGACCCGCTCCACACAATAGCGTTCGTCCACACAATGGCAACCCTTCGTCGTTCGCTGTTCGGTTCGCCGGTGTGTGCGCAGCATCGCGACCCTCGCAAGCCGGAGCGGATTATAATTCGCGAGCGGATACATACGCTCGGTGGTGTGTGGTGGGGAGGAGGGGGGGTTATAACACAATGTGTTACAACCCGGTCTACCGAGCGTATCTATCCGCTCGCGAATAATTAATAATCCGCTCCGGTTTGTGAGGCACTTTACTCCGACGCCTTTTTATCGGTGCTGCAATTGCGCACCACAAACAAAACGACTATTCATCTAACCTTTTAAGTGTGTCCGGTGGGAAACGCTCGACACATTTTGTCTTTGAATTATTTTTATGTTTCATTTTTCCCGCGGCCTATATATGTATGTATGTAATATGGTAACTGCTATTGTAAGTCCACTGATGTATCAATAATAAATAGTCGCTCAATGGAACAATGGCGTGTATACATACATATGTACATAAGCTTTTGAGGTGCGTTTTTCGTTTTACTATTACGTGCGTTCGACTCAAAATCGCGACTTTGGGTTTTCCGGATTTTCCGGCTCTCCGGCACGTTTCCACTGTTTTCGTAATAAGCAGCAGCGCTGACAGACGGGCTGACACACACGGACAGACAGACAGACGGACAGGTGAACAAATAAGCCGAACACACGTGATTCGACGTTCCAACGACGCGCACCTACTCGTACTACAGTTAGTTCGCATCGTTTATTATAAATCGTTTAGTTAAATAAATCGGCAGATGAAACTTTCCCATTCATACGTACATACATACATACGTATGTATGTACATACAACACACAAAAAAATGCGGTTCATATTATGAATATTTAACCGTATAACGGTGGCGCGCGATTCTATGTACAATGTAACTACATACATACATAGATACGGCGACCGTTTCAATTTACGCGGTTTCGATTTATGCGAACCGATCTGCACGATGGATATGTATAATATGGTAGGTATTTATAATATACGAGCGTTGTCCACATCGCATTTTTTTAGATACCGAGACGACGACACTGTCGCCGCTATTTTTAACCCCAGTCGACTCGCGTTGCGAATTATGCGAATTTTTGAGCTTAGCCCGCTAAGAGCCGCGCCCCTCCCGCTAAAAACAAAACGAACATATATATAGTATATGTGTGTTGTGAAAATATGTGCAAAATTTCGACTCGCGAAGCAAAGTTGAGAAGTTAAAGTTTAGCACTTAGCATAGTGCCGAAGGGTTCGCTTAACCGCGAACTCGCATTATGTAGTTTCCGCATTCGAGGCTTTTCGATTATTGTCTCACGAACTTTCGAATTTTCAGAACGGTTCACTTTTTTTTTTTTTTTTTTTTTTTTCTATTTACACATTTCGAAGAGAGTATACTCGCGTAAAATAATGTCGCGTGAAAGTTTAACGTTGAAAAAGGCATCGTTTAAAAGTTAACGCATGGATAGATGCTGATTATAGTCTGTTTTTTTTTTAACAACAATAGAGAGTATATGTACACTTGTTTCTTCCGACAGCGTGTGTTGAAACGCATTTTGTGCGACTCGAAATTTTATCCCTTTTTTAAAACAAACGTGGCTGGAAGAAACCGACGATCAAACACAAACTGCATACGCTATTATTAAAAAAACCTTCTAGTTCATTTTCAATATATAAATTGCACCTTTTGAAAGTGGAATGTATTGACTTGATTTCGTTTTTAAAAAATACAAGGTTTGCATTTCTGTTTACTGAAAAATGTTTTAAGATTTAAATTAATATATCCTTAGCTAAATATGAGATTTAAGTAATGTTTACGCTTAGTGTGAACTTGCTTCCCCACAACACCAAAACTTCTCTAAGCTTTATCAAACCATTTTTTTAATTTTGAGAATTTGTACAAGAACATATCAAATAAACACTGAAACTCTATTCCGTTTTGCACCCTAATTTTTATGAAATTTCAATGAAATCGGACAATTTAAATTGTGTTATGATTGATTAAAAATCAAAAACAGTCAAACCCTCGCTCTAAGATCGTATGACTTTTATTATTTTAGTGTACAACTTCATTTGGGAGCGTTTAATCGTGACATTTTTTTTTTGTCACATCAACCGAATCCAATTTTTGCCCTCTAAAATGCCACCAAAGTCACTTGCTCTTATATGTATTAACTCATTATTTTAGAAAGTTTAAATCGTCCTGCCAACTTCAAACTGTGCTCACACTAGAGCGGATTACCATTTCGAATTATTGTAATTACGAAAATATTCTCCACATTGAAGAAAAGATAATATTGAGTAGGTGTGAAAAAAGTTGTATGTATAAAATAAAAATGAAAATAATGTAAAAGAAAACGAATCCTCATCGTACATTAGAAAAAAAAAAACCGTTGAATAGATCGCGCGCGAAATCGAATCGCGGGGTTATCTTTGCGAAGGACCGTTCGAGTTTTGGGTACTACGAACCGGAACGCTGTCGTCCGTCCGTGCGAGTACGACGAACCGGAACGCGCGGATCCGAACTGGCGAACGTGACGCAGCCAACTCGACACTGAGACGAGATCTTCGTGTAAATGTCTAAAAATACTAACGGACGCAACAGTCGCCTGCATTACCGACGTAAATCACGACGGTCGTATGAACATGAAGCCCCAGTTTCAGAAGACAAAGGGCCGACGGCCTCGTGTGAGGGTCTAGTGCACGTGTTCCCAACCTATGGGTCG
Source organism: Parapsyche elsis (assembly GCA_022651745.1). Lineage (NCBI taxonomy): Eukaryota > Metazoa > Arthropoda > Insecta > Trichoptera > Hydropsychidae > Parapsyche > Parapsyche elsis. The sequence goes on from JAGVSN010000038.1 coordinate 115,837, forward strand.
CGACCCCAAATGTGGTCACAAAAGGTTTTCTGTGGGGTCGCCAACTGAAACAGAAAACAACAAAAAAATATTGACTATAATGTAATTTTAGGTCAGTTATGACGTGTGGATGTGAAACGTGGATGCTAAATTCAAGAATGCTACGTAAGATCCAGTGCACACAGAGAAGTGTGGAAATATGTATTCTTGGTATAACAAGAAGAGATCGTAAGAGAAATGTATCGGTAAGAAGCATGACTAAAGTGGCAGATATAGCAGAACGTGTGAAAAAGTTTAAGTGGACACACAGCGAGAAGAATGAAATGGTATCCGAGAGGATGCGAAAGAAAGCAGACCGAGTGGAAGATGGACTGATGAATTGAGAAGAATGTCTGGAGGCAAGTGGATGCAGATTGCTCAAGACAGACAGGAATGGAAGAGGATTGTAGAGGCCATCATCCAGCAGTGGATGGTGAAGTATGACCAAAGTGGCAGATATAGCAGAACATGTGATAAAGTTAAAGTGGTAATGGACTGGACACAGCGAGAAGAATGGAATGGTATCCGAGAGGATGCAAAAGAAAGCAGACTGAGTGGAAGATGGGCTGATGAATTGAGAAGAATGTATGGAGTCAAGTGGATGCAGATTGCTCAAGACTTTTAATTTAACTAATTGAAGATAAATGATTCAAACAGGAACGGAAGAGGATTGGAGAGACTTTCATCCAGCAGTGGATGGGGAACGGCTGAAAATGATGATGAATGCATCTTTCATTTTTAATCAGTGTCTTGATGTTTGAATAATATTTTTTTTTTTTTTTTAAAATATTTTGGGGTCACAGGTCACTTGGCTTTTATAAAAAGGGTTCGCCACTCGCAAAAAGGTTGGGAACCTGTGGTCTAGTGCGGCGATCCCCGATCGATCGATCGATGGCTTGCCAACTAAAAAGCTCGGAAAGTCTGACATTAAACATTCTTAATAGACGTTTGTTTAAAAGTTTAGATCCAAATAATAAGTTTCCAAAAAATATGTATTTAAACTGTTAACGGCCATTTTATTCAATAGTGTCATGTTTGAGCGTGTTTTTATTCGTTAATGTCAAATTAAAATCATTTTTAGTCAACATCTATCTAGATACGATAAAACGTCGTGGATGCGGTTTCACACGTGTGATAAAATCGCATCCAGTCATTTAGTATGAGTTGCTATCTATGGCAAGCATGAATAACAAACCATTCAAATTGACTTTTATCGGGTGCAAGTTTAAAATAATCCGCTCCGGTTTATGAGGTCCTTAATTGAATAGAGAAATAATCGATTCCACTCGGACACATAATTTTAACCAACAAAAAGTACGGTAGGAACTCGATTATAACGATTTTCAATTATCCGGATTGTACAAAACAAATACGGACAGTATACAGCAGCCGTTTAGATTCAAGACGGGGTTGTTGTTTTCTGAAGGAGAGAGAGTAAAGTTATGAAAAAATCACGAAATGAAGAAGTCGAAGTGTGTATTTTCATGTGGTTCATTCAAAGGCGATCATGTGTGGTCCATTATTATTACTAGAAAAGGCGATGTTTTTTAACGTAAAATTTGAATGGAGATTCAAATTTCAAAGCAAGTTCGGGTTGGTTCAAAAAATTTAAAGGGTGACATGGTCCGACTTGGTTAAACCGCACCCGAAAAAACTGCAAAATAAAGTACTTGTTGAAGTTAGCTAACTTGCAATGATAAAATTAATTTATTAATGAAAACTAATTTCTGTTACATATGTATGTATGTGAATTTTTTAATAATAAATTTTCTTTAATATACAGTAAAAATATATTTTCATTGTGTTTGGGGAGAAAATAAAAATTAAGTACCTACCCACTACAAAAAATTATTTACTCCATTAGAAATATTCAAATTTTTAAAGCCGAAAAACACAGGAAAAGTTTAGAGTAATTTACCTATAAATGTGAGTATTTTTCGTGTGCGGTTTAATCCGAGCACCGTCTGACTTGTATCAGAGTTACCCTCAGAGGAACAAGACCAAGAAGACAAGGAGGAGATTGCCGATTGGGGGAATATTGGTCCTACACATTCTGAAGCTTTTCAATGATTACATAGATATTGATATGAAGTGGTTTGAGGGAGTGTGACAACTTACATATGTATATGTCTCAAAAGAATGTATACGTGATTTGGCGGCTTCGAAAAGGACAGCTACCTTTATTAAGCAAAAACCAATAATTGAATTTCTCACAAAACGATTATTTTCTATAGGTGTGGTATTTAGCTAGATACATATTTCAATAAAAAATATTCATACTAGATGAATGAATTTTTAAGGCCCGTAACGCACTTGGCTGCCTGGCTGCGCAGCCATGGCCGCGGCAGCCACAACGATATTAGAAAATGTATGTGGCTGCATGTTTGATGACGCACTAAGGCAGCCAGGAAACTCTGGCTGCGCAGCCACAGGTACGGGCTCCGATACGCAGCAGCCAGACAGGCAGCCACTGGTTGCCGCGGCCAACACGAGATGTATTTGGCAAAGCAAATGTATGTGGCTGCCTGTGTGATGCACGCACTAGCAGCCTGGCTGCTCGGCAGCCAGTCGATTCACGTTTGCCATTTCAGATTTTCAGCCGCTTAACAATTATTTTATAAACAATTTACTACGCACTAAATTCAACGGATAAAATCAAAATATTAACAAAAAAATCTCGCCCATGTCGCGCGCTGGAAACGATTTACATTATGAAACTATTTTCAAAAAATTATTTGCATCTACATATGTATGTACATACATACACACAGTACAAAAGGATCCGAGATCCGAGATTACGAACCAAATATTGCATTGAAAATATGTTGTATCTACATACCATGTTATAGCTGACCATTTGTTCTCATCGTTCTGGCTGCTTGAACTGAGTTCACGTTTTTCTGGCCGCCGCACATTGGTCGAAACCATTAATCTAACAGTGCAAAAGTCAAAATACATGGATTTGATAAGAAATGTTGCTTTTATTATTTTAAATTACATCTACATAATAATACTTTATATAATATAATAATAAATAAATATATAAATACATAATACTATAATAATGACAGACAGGATAGGAAGAGGATTGGAAAGGCCTTTATCCAGCAGTGGATGGTGAACGGCTGAAAATGATGATGATTATGAAAAACTAGTGTAAGCCCGTTGAATATCAACGGACGTGTTTGACGTAATTGATTATAGGAGGCTTCCCATCACCGGTGTTGGAAGAACGCGTTAGCGCTAGCGCTAACTCACACAACCCGGTGATCACGGGTTCAAATCCCACTCGCGACGTTCGTGTTTATTTCAGCCTTCACCGAGGCGAGCGTTATCAGCAGACAGACAGACGGAATTGGGCTATTATATATATAATGCGCACCACCAAAATTCTGTCGCGGACCACCAGTGGTCTGCGGACCACCGGTTGGCGACCGCTGGGTTAGTCAAAGGTCTTGGCGAAAAAATTGAAAGGTGTCCACTACTTTTAACTGTATCTGGTATACATATACAGTGTATAAGGGGGGGTATCAAAGCGACAGTGTTAAATTTTAATTGGCAATGTCGCCGGGGTTTGAAACACCCCATCCAACCACCCACCGGTGTCGACGGCGTTTAATCGTCCCATCGTGGATTTGAATCCCTAATCCGGACCGGAACAACACCGGTCTATTCACGGAGCGTGTAAATTGCCGTGATTGTTGTCAAACAATACTATCAACAGCCAGTCTGGCTTCCGACACTTTCGCACAATACACTACCGTCTGTCGCATCATTAGACAAACATCGACCGCTTTAATTGTGCAACAGACTGTTATGTCCCAAGCCAGCCCTGTAATTTTTCTTTACAATTTAAATCCATTAAATTCTTCAATCCTTTATTCATTATTGTACTCAGTAAGTCAGTCACACGCGGCGTAAATATAAAGGTACGTGGAATTAATCTGAAAAAAATAAACACAATGTAAATTCAATTATTTTTCTTCAAAAGCTTCTTCGTGCGATACTTAAAATGTTAACGCGAGCGGCCACCGACCGCTTAAGCCGACACCAGACGATGCGTCAATGCTTGTGTGTGCTCACCGAATGGTGGGTACACACCGACGAATCGAAGGCGAAGCGAAAGCGAATTCGGGCTATTTGGACGCTATGTGGACGTCGCAGCGAATGCGAACCGAACGATCGCTTCTCTAGGTCTCGGAGCGATCGTTCACAGCGAATGGTTTTTTGTCGCTTTGCTGCTTCACAAAACAATTTTTTTTGTGTATGTATTTATTTATTTGAATTTTAAACACTCATATGGCCCTTACATAAACGTTTTTAGTGTGACGTACAATCAAGATCAACATGAATTGTGAATATGTATGCAGGTAAATTTTAAATGCAGTTATACGGCTGAAACCTGACTGAATTTGAAATAAAATTGTGCTTCTAAGTGTCATTTTTATGATATCAATCCTTGAAAGTATTCGCGGGCGCATATACATACATATGTACATACGAATGAACCCATAATATATAATATGTACCTATGTATGTACATACATACATATGTATGTATATGTACCTATGTACGATTCCCCGAGGTAAGTTTTGTAATGTTTACAATATTTACCCGGCAGATTATATATACGTAAAAATATATAAAATTCAACCCCTCATCATTTTTTCTGAATTTCATTGTTTGTACGAAAGTTTCGAAAGTGAGTTAATTGTTTTATTGTTTGGTGATTTATTGTTACTATTGTCGATAAGTACAACTGCTCGCCAAGATGCCACGAACAAAGACGAAATGCACAAAAAAATAAGGGTTTATAAAAAAAATTGTTTGATGGGACCGCTCTTGCAGCGATAATGCACCGAACGCAAATAGTGTATTTTTTTGTTAGTTGGGCTATTGTTTAAGATTTTCTTTTGTTAGTTGGGCTATTGTTTAACATTTTCTTTTGTTAATTCTGCCTATTTTATTTCCGTTCGAGGGTCAACATTCGCTCGATATTCGGTCCGAAGATTTAAGTGTATACCTACAACCAACGAAGCGAATCCTATCGTTCGCTTCAAATTTGCTCCGAATTCGGTTCGCGTTTGATTCGGCGGTGTGTACCCACCAGAACATTTGCCACGCCAGACAAAATGTCGAATCGTGTGAACGGTCGTACGAGAAACTGGAAAGGCTAAATACACTGGTCATAAAAATAAAGTCTGAAATATAGGAAACAATCGCCATCGCACTAGGCGAGAAAACATAAAAAGTGTTTTTCGATGTTTGTCGAGTTCGCCCTTCGTATCCGCAACGCCTCATATATACTAAAGAAAATCATGAAAAAGTTCTAAGCAGAGAAGAAATATCAGATATTGACCTAAAGGTAAAATCAGAACCCACCAGGGTTTGCCAGGCGTCAGGATTTCGGCGGGAATGTCCCGATTTAGAAATTGTAATCCCGACTCCCCGATACACAGTCCCCGATGTGCACAGAAAATTTTAAAATCGAATTAAAGAAAGACATTATTATAATTGTAGTGTTTGAATGCTTAAGTAAGTGGGCAGCTGGGCGGAGAATCGGAGAACAAAAATGCACAAGGTGCAAATAGACGATGCGAAATGCTCTGATTCTGAAAGCCGGGAATTTCCATACTCTCACCCAGGCCTGCGTACGCCACGCTCGCAATATTTCAATTTGCCGCGCCGTCAATAGTACTCCACAGCCCTGGTTTTTACTAATGTTTTGATGAAAATTTAATTTATTTAAAGATAAGTCCTTCATTGATTCTAGAACCAATATTCAAAATGTTTGATTGTGACTTTGAAAACACTCAAATATAAATGAATGAAAGTAAGACGAAAAAGAGAATGTTAAAATTTAACCTGGAGTGGAAAATTATTTATCGCTTTTTTGACTCAAATCCCGATATGCCGTTTCGAAAATCAGACAGCAACCCTGCGTGAACAATTTCGCCGACCCTGATTCGGATACAAAATTACCAAACACTTGAAATGTAATACTGAACGGGACGGAATGCGCAGCGGCCACACACTGTCGAGCGGTTGGTGTAACCGCCGAGCGTTCGGCGATTGGCAACACTGCACACGTTACGTGCTGTGCGAACAGTTCATTAGCGGTTGGACGTTCGCCCGGTAGAATGGTGTTTCGCCGATTGGTCAGCTTTGCCGGCCGCTTGGGGGGCGCGGTGCGAAGATGGCAGACGACGGGGGCCACGGGGGCTGCGCCCCCCCTCGGGGCCATCATGCGAGTCACATTGCTCAGCGCCAGTGGCGGAGCACTCCTCGGTCTCGGCTATTCCGCCTACACTCACTACGACATCAACAAAATACAACAGGCGAGACTGATGGAAAAACCTCATCAGACCGACTTCGACCAGTTGAACATCGTGCCCACAGCAACGGTAACTTTTTTTTTTTCCCGTCACTATGTCTATGTATATCCCCATTGGGGACATGTGCCGCATGATTTTGTATGGCTTTGATACGAAAAAAATGATGTCAAAACATGTCCATATAATCGGATGGCGATGGTTTCCTAAAACGCATTACCCGTAAAATTGCGGTGCCGCCATTTGCACGACGTCCGCATGGAAAACGCACACTGGGTACAACATACATACGTACCCATTGTGCGTCCGGCGTATCTTATTACGTGCGGCTAGACGTAATAAGACACGTTGGGAACGTACTGGGCCGCACCAGTACTTATCGCAAGCTCAGTGTTGCCAACCTCATCTCTTGCAAGTGTCGTTGGTTTGGCGCGTGCTGCAGCCTGCAACAGTCCTCACTGCAGAATATGAAAGGGGGGGAGTTTAGGTGCAGGCATAGATATGCCCCACACTTTTCGGTCGACAAAAATCGTCGCATTCGTGGGGATGAATGGACGGAACCCGAGACTCGAGGAACAAAGAAGTGACCTTTTTCATTTTTTATTTTTTCAACACTTCCACTCCCACAACTAGGATTTTTATAACCGAGCGTCTCAGTTAGAGTCGGAACATTTTTAGAGTGTGAGAACATATCTAGACTGTCTATGGGTGTAGGGGAGCGGGTGGGTCGCTCCCAATCTCCACACCTTCCATCTGCCACAGGGGCTGCAGTACGCATCAAACTTAGACCAGTACTTCCCAAACTTTTTAATACGGTGAACCCACTTTTTAAAGCCACTGTTTTTATGCTCGACAATATCCAGGCGACTGAATGTATGTAAATGGGAAGAGATAAGACGTCCCGCTATGCTTAAAGTAGATATACGACCAATGCCAGTTGTGACGTACGGATGTGAAACGTAGACGGAATTCGAGAATGTTACGTAAGGTCCAGTACACGCCAAGAAGCGTGGAAAGATGTATGACGAGAAGACATCATAAGAGGAATATGTGGGTGAGAAGTGTAACCAAAGTGGCAGATATAGCGGAACGTGTAAAAACGTTGGTGGCACATAGCGAGAAGAATGAATGGCAGATGGACGCGAGAAATACTACGATAGTATCCGAAAAACAATGGGTTGATGAATTAAGAAAAATGTTTGGAATCAAATGGTGGATGCAAATTGCTCAAAATATATAGGAATGGTAAAGGAATGGCTGATAATGATGATGTTATTATTATAGATATAAATTCACTATAACTAACGGTCAAGTTCTCATAACTCCGATGGTGTCGCCTTCTTTTAGCGTGTTCAAATCTTTTCTGTATATATGTATGGTGTTAAGTGACAATGGGCTGGACACATGGCGAGAAGAATGGATGGCAGATGAACGTGAGAAATACTAGAATGGTATCCGAGAAGACTGGAAAGAAAACAAGGTAGACCGAGTGGATGATGAGCTGATGAATTTAGAAGAATGTGTGGAGTCGAGTGGATGCAGATTTCTCAAGATAGCCAAGAGTGGAAGAGGATTAGAGAGGCCTTCATCTAGCAGTGGATGGTGAACGGCTGAAAATGATGATATATTTTATAATTATCAAAAACAAGCAACTGAGATAAACCCTATACATCCGTGAACTCGTCCAATTGCATTGAGGAAAATTTACTAACACCAACTTTTTGGATCAACTCATCTTCTGCCCACTGGGACATTTCATCGATGCCGCACGTAACTGTGGTATTTTAAAGCGAAATCATTTTGACTTCTTTCTCGCTCTTATCTCCAAACATAACTCCTACCGTCGTCTCAATATGTCGATGCCATTTATTCGGTCTCATCTCATTTTCCAGCACATCGCCGAAAACAATGTAATGCGGCCGTGTATCTTCTTCATCTCCGTCCACGAAAATCTAAATGAAATTTGCTATTCTGTATACAAACCCCCTATAAATCTTTTTTGGGATAAAATTAAAGAATACAATCACCGTTCTACTTTCATAGACCCAATCGTCATAACACAATATCTAAACATGTTTTAGCAATCCATTCAATAACATGCAACATGCCTCAGCAGTGTGAAGAGGTGTTTAAATATTAATTTTATATATTTTTTAGGTTACCGGGACATTGAATATTCCCATGGAATTGGTACTGTTCCAATACCAAACCTGCCCGTTCTGTTGTAAAGTGCGCGCATTCTTGGACCACCATGGTTTCTCATACAAAATTGTTGAGGTGGATGCCGTACTCCGACAATCCATTAAATGGTCCCAATACAAAAAGGTTCCTATACTGTTGCTGAAAACTGAAAGTGGTTACAAGGTATCTATCGTTAATGCATTTGTAAGTTATTTCAATCCGTACACTCCCTAAGAAATGATTGCTTGTATTTCAGCAACTGAATGATAGCACCGTGATCATATCGGTATTATCTTCGTATTTACTGGGAAGATCTCAAGATATCAAAGAGGTCATGGAATGCTATCCAAAAGTATCTTACGTCGACGACGATGGAAAAAATAAAGACGACATCCTCAATAAATACTTTTTGATGTACCAAAAACTACCAACTGATAGAACAATAAAAAGTATGAGGTAACGGTTACTGTCGTTTTTACTGTCCCGTTGTATATTAAAATAACATCGAGTTATGATTTGTATATAATGTACAAAATTTAACATTTACAGTGATGAACGCAAGTGGAGGAAGTGGTCTGACGACGTACTGGTACATATGCTGTCTCCGAACGTATATCGCACGGTGGAGGAGGCGTACCAAGCTTTCAATTGGTTCGCCACCGTCGGAGAATGGCGACAACATTTTCCCACTTGGGAAGTCAGTTTAATGATCAATGTTGGCGCGTACGCTATGTGGCTCATCGGAAAGAAGCTGAGGAACAAGTAATAAAAACATCGTAAAGTACTCGGGACTGTTTTTTGAATTTGCTTAAAATCTGATTAATCCTTGACTCATCGCTGTCGCAGAACTACAAAACTTAATAATGTTTTACGTTGCACAGCCGATTTAGTACTCAGATGCAGTGATGTCTAACCGGTAGCTCACGGGAGAGGTTTCAGATCATCAAGGTAGCCTGTAGCTCCAAATAGGTTGGACATCACTGCTCGAAGGTCTCAAACTACAGACTATAGAGTTGCCATATAAAACTGGGACTCATTGCTGGATGATGACCTCTCGAATCCTCTTCCATTCCTGTCTGCCATGAAAAATCTTCATCCACTTAACTCCACACATTCTTCTCAATTCATCATCTCATCGTCCACTCGGTCTACCTTGCTTACTTTCAAATCCTCACGGATACCATTCCAGTATTTCTCGTGTCCATATGCCATCCATTCTCCTCGCTCTGTGTCCAGCCCATTGCCACTTCATAAATAATTCAAAATACAAACAATCGTTTTCAATTGGTGGTTATCATTTTCAATAATAATTAATTTAATTTTAAGTGTTTGTTAACGAATATATTTTAAGCCAACTGACATATATTATTCACAGGCACAAACTCAAACAGGACGTGCGTATTTCGCTGTATGAAGAGTGTGACCATTGGATTAATGCGTTGAAAATGAAAGGCACAAAGTATATGGGCGGTCAGTCTCCGGATCTGTCCGACCTGGCCGTGTATGGAGTCCTCAGCAGTATCGAGGGATGCGACACATTCAAAGACATACAGGAAAACACCAAGATTGGCGGCTGGTACTATGGTATGAAGGATCACATCAGCGCTCGCAAGGGAACCTTCAATTCGTAAAACTTAGGTGCTGATACATTTCTTTATCTGTTATCGTTTTATTCACATGTGATAATTTTGTTGTAAGATTAATAGTGATCATAATTGCATTTGTTTGCGCGAACCTGTTTCGTTTTCTTGCGCGATTATAAATTGCTTAAATCCTCGCGCGCTGTAAAATGCAATATAATTTGCATTGAAATTGTGTCGATTATCCAAAACAATTTTTAAATTATAATCACTATACTAGTTTCATGCACTTTGTTATTCGACCACCATTATTTCCACCGTTAGTGATTTTAACCTATTTTTCTTCCCAAATGTGGTATCATTGATATACATTTGTATTATGCTGGCGCATTGTTCTGCAACCTTTTCCCTTGTTGAAAGATTTGTGAAGTGATTCATCCTGGAATATTGCTGGTGTGCTCGTATTGTAACACAGTTCCCTGGTGCATCTATTGATGGCTTATTGATCAGCAATTTCATTATTTGATTTAGTCGTCCTTGCCATTTTCGTCCTCCTCGAGCAACGTATCGGTAAAGTTTCAGGGTTTAATTTGATGCTCTCGTGCACAATGGCAATTTTCTCCAAGATTCGAACATGTCTTATATGACATCAATTTCAAATATGCAATACTCTGCACAATAAATTGCTATAAAACAGATATATTCACATGTGATACTTTTGTGTGTAAGATTAATTGATCATAATTGCATTTTGTATGCGCAAATCTGTTTCGTTTTCAGGCGCGACAATAAATTGTTTAAAAATGTGACCAAAGTCTCCTCGTTCGTTGGTCGTCATTATTTCCAACGCGACCAATAGCTGTTTTAAGTCAGCTATGTAGTTATACGTATATAAAAATATAAATATACGCGTAATATATATTTGCATAATTGAGTGGCGCAATGATACTGATGAGCAACAGTAGCAATAACTATCTGTTACCGGAAAAAATTTGACCGATGTTATTCGACCACCATTATTTGGTGCGTTAGCGGTTTTAACCTATTTTTCTTCCCAAATGTGTTTCATTGATATACATTGGCTTCGTGCATTGTTCCAACCTTTTATTATTTGATTTAGTCGTCATTGCCATTTTATGCTCCTGATTGTATTTGTAACACAGTTATCGGTGCATCTATTCATGGCTTCGTTTAATTTTATTATTTGATTTAGTCGTATATTGCCATTTTCGTCCTCCTCGAGGCAACGTATCGGTAAAGTTTCAGGGTTTAATTTGACATGTGCACGATGGCAATTTTCTCCCCGATTCGACATGTCTTATAATTCAATTTCAAATATGCAATACTCTGCACAAATTCACTCTCACAGATATATTCACATGTGATACTTTTGTTGTAAGATTAATAGTGATCATGATTGCATTTGTATGCGCAAATCTGTTTCGTTTTCAGGCGCGACAATAAATTGTTTATACGCAAATGTGTCTGCAAAGCCTCCTCGTTCCGTTGGTCGTCAAGGTCAGATTGCGACCAATAGCTGAACAAGTCAGCTATGTAGTTATATGTATATAAAAATATAAATATACGCGTAATATATGTGTGCATAATTAAGAGTATTGCCCAATGATGCTGATGAGTTAACAGTAGCAATAACTATCTGTTACCGGAAAAAAAATTTGACCGATGTTATTCGACCACCATTATTTCCAACGTTAGCGGTTTTAACCTATTTTTCTTCCCAAATGTGTTATCATTGATATACATTTGTATTATGCTGGCGCATTGTTCTGCAACCTTTTCCCTTGTTGAAAGATTTGTGAAGTGCATTCTGGAGTTTTTCTGGAGTGCTTGTATTGTAACACAGTGTATTGTATCAGTTGGGTGCATCTATTGATGGCTTCTTGATCACCAATTTTATTATTTGATTTAGTCGTCCTTGCCATTTTCGTCCTCCTCGAGCAACGTATCGGTAAAGTTTCAGGGTTTAATTTGATGCTCTCGTGCACGATGGCAATTTTCTCCCCGATTCGAACATGTATTATATGACATCAATTTCAAATATGCAATACTCTGCACAAATTCACTCTCACAGATATATTCACATGTGATACTTTTGTTGTAAGAATAATAGTGATCATAATTGCATTTGTATGCGCAAATCTGTTTCGTTTTCAGGCGCGACAATAAATTGTTTATACGCATATGTGTGTACAATACCTCCTCGTTCCGTTGGTCGTCAAGGTCAGATTGCGACCAATAGCTGGGCTAAAGTCAACTATGTTATAGTTAAAATATAAATATACGCGTAAATATCTGTAAATATGCGCGTAATATGTATTATTGCATAATTAAGCTGAATGATGCTGATGGAGTTAACGAGTAGCAATAACTATCTGTTACCGGGAAAAAATTTTGACCGATGTTATTCGACCACCATTATTTCCAACGTTAGCGGTTTTAACCTATTTTTCTTCCCAAATGTGTTATCATTGATATACATTTGTATTATGCTGGCGCCTTTTCTGCCCTTTACTTTTGAAGATTTTGAAGTGAGGCATCCTGGAATTTTTGCTGGTGTTAGCGTATTGTAACCAGTTCCCTAGTCATCTATTGATGGCTTCGTGATCACCTATTTTTATTATTTGGTTAGTCATCCTTTTTCGTCCTCCTCGAGGCAACATTATGGTAAAGTTTCAGGGTTTAATTTGATGCTCTGGTTGCCGCGATGGCAATTTTCTCCCGATTCAGACATGTCAATTTCAAATATGCAATATGCGCAAATTCACTCACATCAATTTCAAATAACAATACTTTTGTTGTAACGGATATATTCATGTGATACTTTTTGATCATAATAGTGATCATAATTGCATTTGTATGCGGAAATCTGTTTCGTTTTCAGGCGACAACAAATTGTTTATATGCAAATGTGTCTGCAAAGCCTCCTCGTTCCGTTGGTCGTCAAGGTCAGATTGCGACCAATAGCTGAAACAAAGTCAGCTATGTAGTTATACGTATATAAAAATATAAATATACGCGTAATATATATTGCATAATTAAGGTATTGCCCAATGATGCTGATGGTTAACAGTAGCAATAACTATCTGTTACCGGAAAAAATTTGACCGATGTTATTCGACCACCATTATTTCCAAGCGTTAGCGGTTTTAACCTATTTTTCTTCCCAAATGGCTTCGTGATCGTCCTTGCCATTTTATTGATTTTTAGTCTCGAGCCATTTCGTATCGGTAGCGTATTTAAAGTTTTTAATTTGATGCTCACAAATTACTTGCGATGGCAATTTTTCTCCCGATTCGAACGTATCTTATATGACATCAATTTCAAATATCAATACTCTGCACAAATTCACTCACAAAATATATTCACATGTGATGCTTTTGTTGTGTAAGATTAATAGTGATCATAATTGCATTTGTATGCAAATCTGTTTTCGTTTTCAGGCGCGACAATAAATTGTTTATACGTAAATGTGTCTACAAAGCCTCCTCGTTCCGTTGGTCATTCAGGTCGGATTGCGACCAATCAGCTATGTAGAAATATAAATATCGGCTTTATGTGTTAAGCGGTTTGCCCAATGATATATTTAACAGTAGCAATAACTATATAAAAATTTGCGCGATGTTATTCGATACACCATTATTTGAATTAGCGGTTTTTGCTTATTTTCTTTGATGGGTTAACGGTGATCACCAATCTTTGCAGGAAAATTTGTTGATTTAGTCGTCCCTTACATTAGCGGTTTCCTCGAGCAATTTTTCTTCCCAAATTCAGGGTTTGAATTACATTTGTATTCTGCTGGCAATGTTCTGCAATTTTTCCCGATTGAAAGATTTGTGAAGTGCCTCAATTTCAAATTTTTGCTACTCTGCGCAATTGTATCACAGATATATTTGCATCTATACTTTGGCTTCGTGATTACCAATTTTATTATTTGATTTAGTCGTCCTTCCATTTCGTTTTCAGGCGCGAGCAACGTATCGGTAAAGTTTCAGTGTTCGCCGCAAAGCCTTTCGTTCCGTTGGTCGTCAAGGATTCGAGATGTCTTATATGACATCAATTTCAAATATGCAATACTCTGTTAAACGTATATAACAGATATAAATATACGCGTTTTATATCTGTGCATTAATAGTGATCATAATTGCATTTGTATGCGCAAATCTGTTCGTTGTAGGCGCGACAATAAATTGTATCTGTGTCCGGGAAAAAATTTACGACCGATGTTATTCGATACCATTAACAGCGTTAGCGGTTTTGTAGTTATTTTCTTATAAAATGTATTATCGTAATTGATAATTAACATTTGTATTATGCTGATGAGTTAACAGTGATGGCAATAACTATCTGTTACCGGGAAAAAAAATTTGGCCCGATGAAGCATCCTGGAATTTTGCTGTTAGCGGTTGTAACCTATTTTTCTGGTCCTAAATGGCTTCGTGATCACCAATTTTATTATTTGATTTAGTCGTCCTTGCCATTTTCGTCCTCCTCGAGCAACGTATCGGTAAGTTTCAGGGTTTAATTTGACTCACCGTGCACGATGTAATTTTTCTCCCCGATTCGAACATGTCTTATATGACATCAATTTCAAATATGCAATACTCTGCACAAATTCACTCTCACAGATATATTCACATGTGATACTTTTGTTGTAAGAATAATAGTGATCATAATTGCATTTGTATGCGCAAATCTGTTTCGTTTTCAGGCGCGACAATAAATTGTTTATACGCAAATGTGTCTACCAAAGCCTCCTCGTTCCGTTGGTCGTGGGTCAGATTACCGACCAATAGCTGAGCAAGTCAGTATGTAGTTATATGTATATAAAATAAAAATACGCGTAATATATGTGTATAATTAAGAGTATTGCCCAATGATGCTGATGAGTTAACAGTAGCAATAACTATCTGTTACCGGAAAAAAAATTTGACCGATGTTATTCGACCACCATTATTTCCAACGTTAGCGGTTTTAACCTATTTTTCTTCCCAAATGGCTTCGTGATCACCAATTTTATTATTTGATTTAGTCGTCCTTGCCATTTTCGTCCTCCTCGAGCAGCGTATCGGTAAAGTTCCAGGGTTTAATTTGATGCTCTCGTGCACGATGGCAATTTTCTCTTCGATTCGAACATGTCTTATATGACATCAATTTTCAAATATGCAATACTCTGCACAAATTCACTCTCACGTATATTCACATATTGATACTTTGTTGTAAGATTAATGGTGATCATAATTGCATTTTGTATGCGCAAATCTGTTGTTTCGTTTTCAGGCGCGACAATAAATTGTTTATACGCAAAATGTGTCTGCACCGAGCCTCCTCGTTCCGTTGGTCGTCAAGGTCAGATTGCGACCAATAGCTGAGCAAGTCAGCTATGTAGTTATGTGTATATAAAAATATAAATATACGCGTAATATATGTGTGCATAATTAAGAGTATTGCCCAATGATGCTGATGAGTTAACAGTATAATAACTATCTGTTACCGGAAAAAAATTTGACCGATGTTGTTGACCACCATTATTTCCAAACGCTTGGTTTTAACCTATTTTCTTCCCAAATGGCTTCGTGATCACCAATTTTATTATTTGATTTAGTCGTCCTTGCCATTTTCGTCCTCCTCGAGCAACGTGTCGGTAAAGTTTCAGGGTTTAATTTGATGCTCTCGTGCACGATGGCAATTTTCTCCCCGATTCGACCATGTCTATATGACAATTTCAAATATGCACACTCTGGGTACCACCACTCACAGATATTCACATGTGATACTTTTAATTAATATTTTGTAATTAATATGTCAAATTGTTGTTTCGGCGAAATTTGTTTAGCAAATTAAATCCCATTGTTGTCGCAAGTCGTTGCGTTTGCTGGCAAAGACATGTGATATGATTAAATATATATTGGAATATATAAAATAATAAGTATTAATGTGCTGATTAGTATGTACAATACATGGGTTTCGAAATGACGTTTTACCAATTATTTTAACGTTAGGTTTACCTTTTTTTTCCAATGGCCGTATCACAATTTATTTTTTTATCGTCATGAAATTTTTTGTTTCCCCGATTATATCGGAATTTCAGTTTATCATGCTCAATTGTGGAATTTTCATCCTGAAATTCTTAATGATCTTTTGTAGCAACTCCACAATTCACTCACAAATTTTTACATGTGATACTTTTGTTTAGTTAATAGTGTCATATTGCATTTGTATCGAAATCTGTACGCTTTTCACGCGCAATAGTTTGCAATGTGTCTCAAATCCGTTGGTTTTCATTAATGTTAAATTTAATAGCATTTATAATTATATAAATAAATATCACTATTAATTTTGAGAATAAGGTATTCCCAAGTTGATGGTTAACAGACTTTCTGTTACGGAAAAAAATTTTATTAGTATTGCACACTTTTCCGTTGCGTTTCAGATTTTCCCAAATGGCTGTATCAGCATGTTTATTTAATAGTCTTTGCATTTTGTCTACAAGTATCCTAAAGTTCAGGTTATTTTGCCGTGCACATGGCAATAATATTGAACATGTCTTATTGACATCAATTTCAACACGTATCGCATTAATATTCCAATTATTAATATGATTTACATTTGTAGTTATCGGGGATCATTTTCATTTAGGCAATTGTTCATTTTAGTAAGCATAATTGTTTTAGCAATGTTTTAAACCCCCTGTTCTACATGTCTCAGTCGATTGGACTATGGTTAGTCGCATGTATTTGCTAAACAATATAGTAAATGTTGCATAATAGGCATTGCATATTGGATTTCATACTACATGTTAGGAAAAATTTAGATGAATTGACCCTTATTCAACCTTACGATTTTAACATTTCTTTTAGCTATAATTATTATTCATTTGTTCCTCCTTTTGTTCGGGCAACATCAATGTTTCAGAAATTTAAAGCTCTCGTCGTGGTTCTGGCATTCGAACATCTTTATGATACTCATATCAATATTAAAATTATCACAGATATATTCATGTGATATTTGTTTCCGATAATATGTAAATTCATTGTTGAAATCTGTTCCGGTTAATTGCCATTTTGCATCATATTTCTATAGCTCTATCCTTTCTCAAATGTTATTGTAAAATTTTATGACATGTGCATTGTTCTGCGAATTTCCTTTAAGTATGGTAAGATCTGGTTATTGGGGTTTCCAATAACTCGATGTTGAATGTGCAAGGCTTCGACCGGAAAATTTTATTATTTTATTTGACCTACATTTTCCAACGGCTTAACGTTTTTTCCAATGTGTTATATTGATCATTGATTAATCTGCCCGATTTGACCTTTCTTTCAAATTTTAGGGCATCCTGAATTTTTGGGATTTTTATTGTAACAGTTGTATATTGATTCATTCGTATTACAATGATTTTTTGATTTGCGCTTAATTTTTCTCCGAAAGTTCTAAAGCTTCGTTTGTTGTCTCGTGCCGATTGCAATGCTCTCGATCTGACTATGTTAGACATAATTTTTAATATGCAATACTTGAAATGTTCTAAAATTATTCCATTGATACTTTGTGAGATTAACAGTGTCATAATTCTTTTAGGAAATTTCGATTAGTCGACATAATTTTCCAAGATTGTGTTGCCTCTGTCTTTGTCTCATTGTTGATACATTGGGACAGTCGCATAGTTATCTATATAAAAAATTTAAGGAACATTCTGTGTAATTAGGGATTGCCCAATGTGTTGTAGTGTGTAACGTAGATAACTATTTGTTACGGAAAATTTTTAGATTTATCGCCCCATTTTTCCGAACGTACGGTAAATTTTTTCAAATTTTCGATTGATATTTGATTATCTCCAGTTCTGAACTTTTCCTTTTGAAAGATTTTATGCATCTGCAATTTTTTGCTTTTTTTAACATTCCTTGTTAAGATTATGTGATCACAATTGGATTTTTGAATCGTTTGCTTTTCGTCCTCCTGGACTATGGTAAAGCTTCGTTAATTGTCGTGCGTGCATTCCCGAGGCGAAAATATGATATTTAAAATCAATTCCATATTCGATTACATGTTATATTAGGTTAAAATCTATACTAAAAAATTTACCGATGTTATTTTAAATTATTCAGTTCTTTTTTTTCAAATGTTTATTGGTATACTGAATTTGCTGTATCTGAATAATTTTTTGAAATTGTGATAGATTTGCTGATGTGTTTGTTAATTCTTGTATCTATATTGAATAATTTATATTTTAGTTACTTTTCTTCTCAATGGAAAATTTCAGTTTATTGTTATCACTGGGTTTTCCCTTTTTAAATGTTTATATGAATAATTTAAATGTCCCTTTAACTTCCCTTTAAATTTTAAATTTTAACCCTTTTTTTTTGTTTATGACCAATTCATTTTTATTCCAAAATTTTATTAAAAATTTTGTTTGCTAAGGGTTTGGGAATTTTTTATGGGGTTTTTTTTTTGGGCAATTTTAATGAACATAATTTTTAAATTATTTTAATTGGTTTCCCCTGGTATTCCCCCTTAAGTTATAAATATTTTTGAAATTTTATTATTAAAATTAAAGGTTGATTTTGCTCCAAATGATATTTTCGGATATTAACTTTTTCCCCAATTTCAAATTTTTTTTAAAATCCAAATTGTTGCGATTTGATTCGATATTTATAATTTAAATTTCAAGTTTTGTTTAAGGAAAATATCTGAAATTCGAAATTTCTATCTTAAATAATTTGCCATTAATTCCATTATTCTTTTTAAATTTAATTATCACAACTTTTCATTAAATTTTCATTTTTTTTTAGAATTTCTTTAAATATTTAAAGTTGTTTTCACATTATTTATTTTCCCTTGCATTTTTCTTCCTTGCTGAGTTCAATTAATTTGATTATCGTTGCATTCTTCTCCTGGGAAATTGGAAAATTTTGGGTTTTTGGAGTAATTTCCGATTGACATTTTTTGACATAATTTAGAAATATTTAAATTCCCCAATTTTCAGTTGATTTTTTTAAATTTAGGGAAAAATTTGCATTTATAAAACTTTTTACGGACATAATTGATAAATTTTCAAAAAATTTCGTTTTGTAACTTGTATAATTATCAGTTTATAAATTTTAATTTCTTTTAATATTTTTAAATAGTTTTCTCAATTTTATTTAATTAACGTGCAAAATTTTCTTGGGAAAAATTTAGATTTATTCCAATTTTTTCCAGTTTTAACTTTTTCAAATGTTTATAAATTAATTTGGAAATTTTTTACTCCCCTTTTTTTATGATGTGTTTTTAATTATGGTGATTTCCATGCCTTGACATATTTAATAATTTATTATTAATTTTTCCTCATTGCATTTGGTTAATTTATTTAAAAATTTTTTTTTGATTTAAATAATTAAACTTTAATACCATGTCATTAATAGATATTAAAATTTTATATTCATAATTTGTTTTCATAATTTCTTTGTTAAATTGTTGTTAATTGGAATTTATTTTGTGTTAAAGTTCCTTTTATTGGTTGATTAAACAATTTTTAAATTGTTTAGTTTATGAAAATTTAATTCTTAAATTTTTGCTATTGCAATTTAACATAGCATTATTATTCCAAATTTTTCGATTCGACTACCTTTTGTTTCCTTTAACCCAAATTTTTTTCAAATTTTTTTTTAATAAATTTTATTGCTGCGATTGCCCTTTTTAATTTTGATGATTGGAAACATTAAAATTTTGGATATTAATTTTGTTCCTGCTTAGGTTGTACAATTTAATTTGATTCCTCCTTCTTTGGGATGCAAGTTTCAAATTTAAGTTAATTTTGTTTCCAATATTTCCTATTGATATTTTAAATTGTTTAAAATATTTTCCCCAAAAATTTAATATTTGTTTATTGAAAATTTACCTTTTTATGATTTTAATTGATTAATTTTGTCCCTATTGACAAATTTTTTTTTGGTTGTTTATATTTAATTATAGGGTTGTTATTAATAAGCGAATATTTGGAAATTTAATATTGCTTTGTGCATTGTAACTTTCATACTATTTTCCTGACAATTTTTAAATTTATGCCAATTATCAATTAGGGTTCATTTTTCTTACTTTTCAAAAAGTTTATATTAATTTTTAATCTGTGATTTTCCCCTTTTTTTAAAATTTTAATGCACCTTTTTTTTTTAAAGTAATTTCGTCAATATTGATGTTTTTGTGCAAATTTTTTGATTAATCGTCCGAATTTCGTCTTTTAACGTAGTGAATTGTTTCAATAATTTCCCTTGCTTTGTTCCCAAATATTGCATATATTTTTATAATTGAGTTTCAAATTTTACAATTTTCTAATAACTTTGTTTAATAATTATTATTACCAAAATTCTTTTTGGGAAATTAAATTGTTTATTGTCAATTTGTCAAGCTCGTTTTGGCCCAGTGATTATAATTTAAGTCTGTTTTTAAATTTACTAATAAGTTGGCATATTAAACCCCGTGTGCAATTTTTCCAGTACATTCTATTGTACCAAAAAATTCCCATATTGCCAATTATTCCAATTAGCTTAACATTTTTCCAATTGTGTTAATTGATATAATTAAAATTTTTCTGAACTTTCTTCCCTTTTAAAGATTTTGAATGTTTTGTCGTTTTTGTCAAGTTCTAGTTAGCAATTTTTTTAGTTTTATAATTTTACATTATATTCACTTTAAAGTATCAATTATATTTATATATGCATAATACTTTTCATAGAATAATTTAAAATTAATTTCAACAAATTTCAATTAGGTTAAATTTATTAATGTTTAAAAATAATTTATTCATTTGCTTTTTGTTTTCCTTTTAAATTTAATATTCTGAATTGATTTTTTATTGTGCTTTTGGACTAAAGTTGAATTTTACATTGTTATAAAATTTAATTCGCGTATTTAAATAAAGTTTGTTAATTTTATGTTGTAATTAGCAATTTCATTATCGTACATTTTGACCATTATTCAAATTTCAATTTTTCGTTTTCTTTTCACCTGTATTTTCTGTTAATTTTATTAATTTTACATTTTTTATGCTGAAGATTGTTTGGACCAATATTGTTATAAATTTCAAATTGTTTTTAATTTTTTTGAAGGGGTTTCTTTTCTCTAAACCTTTTTAATTTTAATTCATTTCTGAAATTTTTGGTATTTTTTAAGAAAATTAAAATTGCATATTGATATTTCAATCTTTTATATTTTTAAATTTAAAATTTTTTTGATTTTTCGAATTTTCCATTGAAATTTGTATTTTTGTTTAAATTTTTCTTATTGGTTTTAAGGTGGGTTTTTAATATGTTGTCTTTTTTAAGGAAATATGAATATTATTTTATATTCTTCTAATTTTAAGTTAATTTTATTATGAAAAGATCTGACTGTTATTGGAAATTTACGTTTTACCTATATTCCGAATACTTTTTTTATTATTATTGTATTTTCATTTTTCAAATTACTTTGAAATTTAA
Organism: Parapsyche elsis; assembly: GCA_022651745.1. NCBI lineage: Eukaryota > Metazoa > Arthropoda > Insecta > Trichoptera > Hydropsychidae > Parapsyche > Parapsyche elsis. The sequence goes on from JAGVSN010000038.1 coordinate 137,417, forward strand.
TTGTTAACATTCTTTTGCTTTTTTGGGGGAATTATGTCAGATTTTTAAATTTTTTCCAGTTATTTTTATTCCCTAAATCTTTAAAGTTTCGGTTATCTGATATTTACAGAAAATTTTCCCGTTTAAACATTAATATACATCAATTTCAATATTAAATTTCCAAAATTGTAGTATACTTTTAAATTTTTTAGTTAGTGCCGATTTTTCGAAATATTTTTAGGTTGATAATTTTATCAATTTTCGAATTTTTATAATTAGATTGAACCTCCTGGATCAAGTTTAGAAAATATAATTTAAATTTAGTGATAATTCATCTGCGCAATTTTTTATCAATTATTAAATGGTTAGAAATTGACCTTTTTCCTTTGGGGCATTTGCCATCAGTTTATATTACTTTTTTTATTTTATCATTTTTCTAACAATGTTATTAAATTTCAGTTTTACATGCTGAATTTTTGTAGAACTAAATTTTATTGAAGTTGCAAATTTTTTTCTAAATTTTTTCATGATTTTTTTTAAAAATTTTCCTTTTTTAAGTCCAAGTTTTTTCCCTAATATTCTTTCCCAGATAAATTATTTCCTTGAATATGCATTAAATTAAAAAGCAATTTTATGAGTTAAATGAATATTAGATTTTAAATTTTTATTTGGGAATATTTTAAAATTTTTCAAAATTTACCATTGTTCGGTTTTTAAATCGGTTAACCTTGTGTTAAATTTTAAAAAAATTTTATTTTTTATGAAGTTTTAAATGTTGATGATTAAAGTATTATATTTTTGGAAACGTTTATTTCCCACAATTCTTTAATTAGGGTTTTAATTTATTTCTGTGCCTTTACCAATTTTCTCCTCGATTTGTCTAAATTTGTTCTATTCTAATTTCCAAAGTTTATTTGATTTTGGAAGCAATTTATTAATGTAATTGATTATTCAAATATTCATTTGCCAAAATTTTCTAAATATTCAATGATACTTTTGTTCGATTATGTCATAATGCTACATGGAAATTTTTTATAAAAAATTATTATACGCGAATTTTCAAATGAATTCAATATTCATGTTGTAAGAGATTAAAAATTATGAAATTTATGTTTAATTAAAAATTACCAATATATTGTTAAAATTTTTCCTAAAGGGTTTGAATTTTGATAATTACTTTCGATTTTGCCCTTTTTATAAATTTTATTGTGTATAACCATTTTTTTCAAATTTTTCCCGATTATAATTTTAAATTTATTGCACCTTTCATTATTAATTTGTTTGGGATCATCTTTTGGGGGATGTAAGTTCTTTATTTAAATTGGATCCGATTTGTTTTCCCCAAGTTTTTGTTATTTTCCACTTTTCCCCTCGGTATTTGGTTTTGACTATGAGTGGAATTTTAAATTAATGTATTATTTTCACAATTCATTATCATTGGCAATTTTACGATTATTAAATATATTTTTTTGGAAATGATTTTTGCATTTCCCCAATCTTTCTTTGGGTAAATTATAAATTATTGGCTCAATTCCTTGAAAGTGTTTCCAAAAATTGTTGAATAAATGTTAAAAAAATATACATATTTATGTAAAAAATTTTCCAAGTTGATATTTTATTTTTTTTACTTTAATTCATTTTTCTCACCTTTTTTCCAAGTTTGTTATAAATTTCTTCCAGGTCTTCAAAACATTTATTTGATTTTCATACTCTCTAAATTTAATAAGATTTCTTCTGGTTTTTTTGTAAATTCGCATTATTTTCAAAATTTTATTTTTTTGGACCCTTTTTTCTCCTGAATATGTAGTTTCCTGGTAATTTTGGTTGAACTGAATTTCCTTGAATTTTATATAAAATTAATAATATTTACATTATTAAGATTTTTTCACATGGTTTTTTTAAATTTAAAATTTTTAGGTTATTGATTTATTTTTTTTTAACTATTTGTTATACCCAAGTGTTGACTTTTTTTCGCAAGGGCAGATTTATATTGTACAATGGAAAAGGTTAATTTAAAAAAATTTAATATTTAAAATTTTGTTAAAGATTTGGTTAACACAAATTATTTTTCTATTTTTATTTTTACATATTTTCAAGTTACGGTTAATTTTTTTCATGGTTTTAATTTATTTTTATTGAATAACTTTGTAATAATTTCTTAAATTTTGATTTATTTAATTGTCGTGACATTGTATTATATTGCATCTTTATTCTTCGTTCAAAATATTTTGAATTTCACTCATTGTTCCTTGACTGTTGGGAAGATTCCGGGAATGCAGTATTGTTTTTATACAATTCCAAAAATTTTTTAGATTATTAATATCTTTGTTTATGATTAAGTAATAAATTGAATACGGAAAAATTTAGGATTAAAACTTTAATATCGGAAATCTTTTCTTTTAAAAAAATTGCCCAATGTAGTTCCTTTCTTGTTAAATTAAAAGATTAATTCCTTTTTTTGTTAGTTTAAATTTTCCCAATTGGTATAATAATTTTTACCCAAAATTTACCATTCCAAACATTAAATATTTTTTATTTTCCCCAAATTTCCGGGAAAATTTTTTTTCAAATTTCAATTATTCTTTTAAAATTGGAAAAACTTTACCTTGTTAAGGTTTGGTAAACTGTGAATTTCTGGTAAATTTATTTTTATTATTAAAATTTTTTTTTCCAATTCGAAGTTCTTATTGAAACCCAAAATTCCGTACAAATTTTTTAAATATTCATTTATTACTTTTTTCTTTTCTTTCAAAATTCCCAAATAATATTAAAGTCTACATTTTCCGAAAAGTATGATAATGTTATCAAATTTTTTTTCCCAAATTTTTCCCCCAAACTTCTTTTTTATTTCAAGCTTTTCCAATCAAATTGGAAATTTAATGAACTTTGATTGTATTTAATTAAAATTCCTATTGTGATTTTGTTAGCCAATAAAATTGTTAAAACAAACATTTTTCCCAAAAATTTTAAGTTGGGGTTTTAATATTTTCCTCGGAAATCCCTTTTCTTTATTTAACATTTATATACATTTAATTGGATTTGAATTTCCCTATTGTTTGTGAATTTTTTAATTTGGGGAATTTGCTTTTTGCCCCCTATTTTTTTGGTCATATTTTTTCAAAATGTTTTTTCTTTTTTTGTTCGTTTCCAATTTCTGAAAAGTTTTTAAAACATATTTTGCTTTTATTCTAAATTTTCAATTTGTGAATAATTATTCTATTTTATTGAATTTTATGTTTTCGACCAAAATTGTATTTTTGCAATTTTCTTCTTCGTGGCACAAAATTAAATGGCTAAGCTATTTTGTTAATATTGAAATTTCCTTTAAAATTGTATTGTATTTGTTTAAAAAATATTAGGCATATAAATTTTATTGGAAATTTTTTTAAAAAAATTTATTAATAATTTTTAAGCATTTCTTCCTTTAATTTGACCCAAAAATTAGGTGATTTTTCTCCCAAATTATTTTAATTTTGGGACATCGGTTTCTGGTTTAATTTTAAATTAAGTCCCAAAAATTTTCGGGATATGATTTATTTTTCATTATTTTCCCCGGGTACTTTAAATTTTTTTTGTCTTCCCTTTTTCTCCTTTAATTTTTTGAGATTTAAGCTCCTCAAAAACGTTTTTTTAATTTTATTTGGTAAATAAAATTTTAAAATTTTAAATTTTTAAGGCGATAAATTAATTAACAATTTGATTTTCTTTTTGGTTTCTTTTGGCCCAAAAATAATTTTATTTTGTTTAAAATTTTTTTTGGGAATGTTGCAATAAAAAATAGTTGGAATTAAATTACAATAATTTTAAGGGAAATAATTTATTAAAATTTTTAAATATTAAAAATGTTTTCATTGTTCGACACTTTTTTTTGATCCTTTTGATTGGCCCCGTTTTCTATTTAAAAGTTTTTAATTTTTCCTTTTAGATAATTGGAATTTTAAAATTATTATTAAATTTAAATGAACTACAAATTTACCAATTTAAAAGTAAATTTGTTTAATTATTATATTATTTGATCATTTTTGTTCAATTAATTTTTTTTTGCAATTTTCAAAGTCCTGTTTAAATTTTTTTATAAAATTATTAATTTATAACGTAAATAAAAAAAATAAAATTTTTAAAATTTTTTAAAAAAAAATTGGAAGTTGAGAAAAAGGTTTAAAATTTTTAAAAAAAATTTTTTTGGTGTACATTTTTTTTACGAAATTTTTCCCCTTTTTTCCCTTTTTTTAATTTGGGAAATTTTAAAAAAATTTTTTTTGTTTGAATTTTTAAAAAAATTTTTAAAAACCAAAAATTTTTGTGTTTTTTTTAACAAAAATTTTTTAATGAAAAAAAATTTGTTTTTATTTTGGACTGTTGTATGAAGTTACCTCCGCCTCCGCCGCCCTTAAACTGAGTACTCCTCATCTGGTCAACACTAGTTTCCAAGGCTGGTAACCTCAAATCAGTTGAATCCAACAGCACACATAACTTCATCACCGATTCAAAGGTGATACTTATTATGTACACTATGCCTTTTTTCTTGGTTGTCTTTTTAATATGATTATAATCTAATGTAACTGCTCATTCTACTGTCGGTTTCTACTCTGCTTTCCATTGTTCCGGGCATTGGAGCAGCCAGACCCGCGCCTCCTATCTGACAAATAAACGAGAGGATTTTATTTTTTCCATAACCAATACTCACTCTGAGTTAAGCGTCAATGGGCAATATACTAAAATATATAATTATAAAAGCGAAAAATGTACGTGCATGCTTTAATACTCAACCAATTTGCAATATGTACATATGTATGTGCGGATTCACCAGCACCTTGTTATTTGGTATATTTTTTATTGTATTTGTATTCAAATATGTATTTATTTGTTTTATTGCCTATGAATTTTGCTGTGACGTTTGTTATAAATATTGTATTATTATCCAACCTTGTTACATTTATATTTTTTATGAAGCGTAAAATTAAAAAAAGATAAATTGAAATTTTTGTATTTTATTTTTAAAATAAATTAGAACTGTATGTTTTCGATGATCAGCAGACGCCTTCTATTATTTTGTGCAATACATATTTGTTGTAGTGTTGGTACCACTGTTTTTCAGTTTTACACAGTGAGTTCGGTCTAAACTTATTTCGCGTTATATGTAGGGATAGGGCTGTGAATGATGTTCATAAAAAGTATTTAGTTTTACTTTGTAGCTCGTACCCATCCACGCATATATGTACATATCTATGAAAGTCACAAATATGTTTGTGTATGTATAGTTTCATAATACTATGAAACTATATTTAAGATGAGCTATAAATTGTACATCTAGATGGCATTTTAAGTTTGCTTGTTCAACAGAAGTGGCCTGTTACTAAAATTATTTTTTAATTTTTAAAAATTATTTGACAGTATCTATTTGAGGAAAACAATTTTCATTATTCAAAAAAATATTTAACTAAGAAGAGTGAAAGCGTTATTTTGAACACTTGGAAGATCTTAAAATATAATTTATTTATATGGGGCGATTCATAGACTGCCGATAGCGAAAATGGAGAAATTGTAGCTTTTAATACTTTTTGTCTACAAGTAAATCAAAACAGTATCAACTCTACTACACCTAGATCAAAACAGTATCAACTGGAAAATTACGATTTTTTTAGTTTATCATTTATTCGGATTCTACAAACAAAAATGCACTTTGGATAAAGTGCCGTAATGCATTTTTAGAGTTGAACCAGCTTTTTGATTACGTCTTAGCAAAAATATTGCTAGTTGAGTTTCTAAGTGATTATTTTTGAGTTGGTACACTTTTGATGGTTATCGAGAGTACCTACACTGAGATTTTCTATTGTTTCAGAAAAATGAAAAAGGTACGTTTATTAGTCAATATGATAATAGAAAAAAATAAAGAGAATGTCAGTCTTAATGTACCATCTAAATACGAGGAGTTGCAGCCTATTATTATATCAATAGAAGAAGACTATGTATAAACAATGGCTAGCCTTTTACTACGGCATCAACATTTAACACTGTTTCTGAGCTAGCATTGCTAGGTTAAAGTGTGTTTATTTTCACTATTTGTTGAAGTTTTCTAAGAAATTTAACTTCTGCATTTTGTACCTACAGGCAGATTTCATACTTAATTAAAACTATTTCTATGAATCCATTGTTTTATCATTCAATCCAAATGAAACTAAAATAAGAAACTACACTTTTTTTTGAATTGGCAGTTATGCTTTTTGCCAATTTAAAAGTGAATCAAGTCAAAAAATATCTACAAAACCGTTTCAAGTTCAAATGATGGAAAAAAATAACTAAAATCTATCGTACAAAACTGTAGTATCTCAAAAAATCCCATTTACATACAACTTACATACTAGACCAGCGGTCGCCAACCTTTCGGACCTCACGGACCACTAAACTCAAAATCTCGATTTCCGCAGACCACTACCATGATTTTTTCCATAAAAATAACATTCTAAATATGAAATGGTAATTACATACACTAGTATTTACACTCCAAGTTATTTGCAAAAAGTTGGATATCACATTATAATTATTCATTATGAAAACTGCCAGTTATGACGTATAGATGTGAAACTTGGATGCTAAATTCAAAAATGCAACGTATACCCAGTGCACACAGAGAAGCATTGAAAGATGTATACTTGGTATAACAAGAAGAGATCGTAAGAGGAATACATGGGTAAGAAGTATGACCAAAGTGGCAGATATAGCAGAACGTGTGAAAAAAGTTGAAGTGGACACGTGGCGAGAAGAATGGATAGTAGATGGACGCGAGAAATACTGGAATGGTATCCGAGAGGATGTGAAAGAAAGCAAGGTAGACTGAGTGGAAGATTGGCTGATGAATTGAGAAGAATGGGTGGAGTCAAGTGGGTGCAGATTGCTCAAGACAGACAGGAAAGGTAGAGAATTGGAGAGGCCTTCATCCAGTAGTGGATGGTGAACGGCCGAATATGATGAATATAAATTGGAGAAAAAGTCTGTGTGAGCGAAGATGGAAATAATGCTGTTGAACAATAGGGTGCGCTGGTATTTATATAACTGAGTTTGGGGATGCTGCGCAGTGCTGCCACTGTGCAGCTGGAAGGTTGCCACTGTGCAGCTAGTGCAAAAGCTGGATTAGAGAATTCCCACAAAAACTTAAACTGTAATATAATAATCACATATAGCGACATAACAATGCGTTTTTCGTCATTCCTGAAAAAAATGTTTTTTTGAGTTGATACTGTTTAGATCTAGTTGTGCGATATGTATGTACATACATACATATGAACATTTGAACATTGGAATAATGCATGGATCATCTCGAAAATCATGTGAGGATAAAATTAATGCTGTAAAAGATCATATTTTGAGTTTTCCTGCCTACGAAAGTCACTATACCAGAGTCCGTCATACTCCGGGTCGAAAATATCTGAATTCGGATTTAGATATTAAAAAAATGTTCATCCTTCACGTTGAGAAGTGTAAAGAAAATAATATGGGATACGTGAATGAATGTACCTATCCTATCACATTTACACTGAATTCCATCTACCTATACATTTTCAGCATCCTCGCAAAAATACTTGCCAAAAGTGTGATTCATTTAAAATTAAGTTGCATTGAGTAATGAAAAAAAAAGACAATTTTTGAGGTGATTTGCATATACACTCATCATTAACATACAATACAAAAAAATCCAATTCTACATGTATCCACATATGTATGTATAACCTGTCCCGCATGCATACATACATAATTTATATTGTTAAATAATTTTATTCTATGTATTTGCGAAGATTCTTTCAAAATTGTAACTTGCTTATGTAGAATTTTGTTTTATAATATAATAGCCTGAATTTATTGGGTCAGTTATTTTAACCAAATTCCGAGTAATTTTAATAAATGGTCAATACTTGTGATCAGTAAATATATTAAATGGTCAGTAATTAATACTAAAGGGGTAAGTACATTTATACATATTTACTGTATAATTAGTAGCCTAATATAACTTGTATCCTATATATCCTATATCACAATATATCCTATTCCCCAATGGAGCCCTTTCTTCCAATAGATTTGGCGAAAGTCTCAAGGGTCCTGAATGACCGCTACCCGCAACAATCGCCGTACAAAGGACCAATAAGAGACTCCCTAATTACTCCAAGGAGAGCACCACTGACAGAAACGTAGTTACTACGTAGTACAGTGCTTTCATCTCGCTAATGCAAATCCCCCTTTCTACTGCGTATGTTTTATATCCTATTATTGGGAAGTTTTACATCATAATTTATCATAAGTATGTTTGTCTAATTAAGAATTTCACCTGAAGCGCATTTTTTGCGGATTTTATAACAATTCTATTTTTTACAACTTTATACCTATATATATTATATATACATATACAAATTTTGAAAAGACTATACTTACAAACTTTTTACCTATAGATACATATTGTAGGTATTCGGCGAACCAATGGGCTGGGTTTGGCATCAGTCTCCGTGATGGTTGGCTACCCTGGTACCGGTCACCGAGTGTTACACAGATAACTCCCACTCCACTGCTGGGTGAAGGCCTCTCCAATACTCTTCCATTCCTGTCTGTCTTGAGCAATCTGCATCCACTCGACTCCACACATTCTTCTCAATTCATCAGCCCACTGTCCACTCGGCCTACCTTGCTTTCTTTCACATCCTCTCGGTAACCATTCCAGTATTTCTCGCGTCCATCTGCCATCCATTCTTCTCGCTACGTGTCCAGCCCATTGCCACCTCAACTTCAACTGCCACTTTGCTCATGCTTCTTACCCACGTATTCCTCTTACGATCACTTCTCGTTATACCGAGCATACGTCTTTCCATGCTTCAATGTGCACTGGATCTTACGTAACACTCTTGAACAGCAGTACCAGTATATAATCTTGATTTTGCGCCCTGGAAAACGCATCGTGCACGAGCATCCATTCTTTTCGCCATGTGTCCACTTCAACTTTTACACAAGTTCCGCTATATCTACCACTTTGGTCACGCTTACGATCACTTATTATACCGAACATACATATTTCCATGCTTCTCTGTGTGCGCTGGATCTTACGTAACACTCTTGAATAGCAGTACCAGTATAAAATCTTGATTTTTCGCACTAGAAAACGAATCGTGCACACGAGCATCTAGTGTTGTAAAATTCTCGAGAATAATCTTTTGGAGAATATTCAAAAATTTTCTATTTTAGAGCATCTGAGGGGTTTTTATACTATTCCGTTGCAACTAAGCCTTCTCCGAAAATGGATAAATTCGTATGAGCGGTAAATATGAGGGAGGAAATGAATAAAAGTAATTAATTAATGCAAAAACATATTTAATAATAATTTGATACGATATGATAGAGATGAAAGGAATAACTGCACATATTTAATCAGATTCTGATTCTAACACAATTATATCTAAGTCTGATTCATAACATTCATCGGCTTCTATATATTTTTCATCCTCTGTCGGCTCTTTTTCTGGAATATGTGAATCTTCGCGTGTTACAATTTTCAAATTGTGAGAAATGTAAGTTAATTTTACTGTCCCTTTTGCTGTTAATCGGTTCCTTTTTGCCGAATGAACAGTACGTACTGAAACTTCTTTCAGTGGCGGCTGTTGTTGGTAACATAGTAACTTGAAATGTTGATCGCTACTTTGCCTAACTTTGATCCGAAGCATGTACCTTTCCACCACGTTAGTGCATCTACTGTTCGGGCCGATTTAATCACATAGGATTTGCTATAAAACCCTTCCATAGCTTGATACTCTGTAAGCTCAGAAACGACTTCAACTGAATATTCAGGGGGGGATTTTTAGAGGTTGAATTCAAAAAGTGACGATTTAATAAAGGTCGAATTCCTTCTCGAAACTTTTTATGGGTTTGTTCTAAATGTTACGCACTTTGTTTTTTTGTCTATGGTAGTTTAAAAGTTTTAGTGTCAGTGACAAAAACTAAATTTAATGGGGCGTGAATATGACAAAAATTTTATGATGTTTAAAATAATGATATCTATAATTTATTGCTTCCAGCGTTAATAAGCATTGTATTCCTGTGAGAATTTCGCTCGGAAAACATTCATTCCGGTAGTGCGTATGTTAAAATGACGAAATGACACATTCAGTGTCGTCAGAAGCTGAATGTGTCATTCTAAAAAGCTATTAAAGCCACGGGCTCCCAACCTATAGGGTCGCGACCCCAAATGGGGTCGCGAAGGGTTTTCTGTGGGGTCGCCGACTGAAACAGTAAACTAAAAAAAAAAATTCGGGTGTAGCCAACCCATGACTTTATCCATATATTTGAGGAATACAAAGAGTAACGAAATTAATTTTTTAAGTACGTAAGTAAATAAAACGCATACACCACCACCACACCAATCAAAATACATATGTACATACATATCATGAAATTACTGTTGAGTGCGCGCGCGTATATAAAATACGATTTTCGGCATATATTCAAATAAGAAAAACTACCACTTCCGGTCGGCGGATTTTAATCAAAACCTTATCAACTCTTAAATTTTATATGATAATTATAAATATAAATTTTCGACTTGATCCATAAGGCAGTTTCTGAAATATTCTGTGGTAAACTTTTCGACAAAAAAAAAACCCTACTTCCGGTTGACAGATTTTAATGATTTATTTTTTCGTAACTAGCAATTTTACTCAGGAGTACAACATTATAATATTGTGACGATAGTACATATTTAAAAGGCCGAAAAAAAATAAAAAAAAAAAATCGTTCAAGAGTAAACTGCCATTTCCGGTAGTCAGATGTTGACCAAAATCACAGTATCTTTTAAGGCTAACGTGAAAACTATAGATATGAAATTTCAACAAAATCGCCGGTGCAGTTTCGGAAATATTCTGCGGTAAACTTTTCGACGAAAAAAAAAACCTACTTCCGGTTGACTAATTTTAATGATTTATTTTTTTTTTAAATAGCAATTTCTCTCAAAATTACAACATTACAATATTGTGACGATACTACATATTTAAAAGGTCGAAAAAAATAAAAAACAAAAAATCGTTCAAGAGTAAACTGCCATTTCCGGTAGTCAGATGTTGACCAAAATCACAGTATGTCTTACGGCTAACGTGAAAACTATACATATGAAATTTGGACAAAATTCCCGGAGCCGTTTCGGAAATATTCGTGGTAAAAGAATTTTAGAATTTTCTACAAGAAAAAATCCCTACTTCCGGTTCACTGATGTTGACCAAATTCGTTATGGCTTTTACACCTTACGTGAAAATAATAGATATGAAATTTCAGCTTGATAGACTTGACAGTTTCGGAGAAAACACGCATACAGGCACACACACACATACAAGTACACAGACATACAGACATTTTTTAGAAATCATGAAAACGTGATCAGGGGATGATACCTGATACAAATCAGTCAAAATCTTGAGGTCGAATTTTCGCACGATCACAATACTTTATCCGATTAGGATAAAGTAAATATTAACCATAATGCAAATTTCCGTCAGTTATGACGTATGGATGTGAAACGTGGATGCTAAATTCAAACATGCTACGTAAAATATCCAGTGCATACGGTGAAGCATGGAGAGATGTATGCTCGGTATAACAAGAAGTGATCGTAAGAGAAATACATATGACCAAAGTGGGGCAGATATAGCAGAACGTGTGTGAACACATAGCAAGAAGAATGGATGGCAGATGGACGCGAGAAATACTGGTATAATAGTATCCGAGAGGATGTGAAAGACAGCGAGGTAGACCGAATGGACGATGGGCTTATGAATTGAGAGGAGTGGATGCAGATTGCTCAAGACAGACAGGAATGGAAGAGGATCGGAGACGCCTTCATCCAGCAGTGGACGGTGAACGGCTGAAAATGATGATGAATGCAATTTTCATTTTTAATCAGTGTCTTGATGTTTGACTAATATTTTGGGGTCGCGTTTCATTTTGCTTTTACAAAAAGGGGTCGCCACTCGAAAAGCGTCGGGAACATGTCTATTAATTCAACTATCTAGAAATGTTTAACCAAGAAACAGAAAATTTTCGAATATTCTCGACTCGCAACACTACAAGCAACCATTCTTCTCGCCGTGTGTCCACGACACTCCACGTTTCCATGTGGACACGTGGAAACTTCTCGTCATGTGTCCACTACAACAAAAGTTCCGCTATATCTGCCACTTTTCACCCACGTATTCCTCTTGCGATCTCTTCTTGTTATGCCAAACACACACCTGTCCGTAACACCTATACATACTTCTATTCTATATTACGAGCTCCATATACCAAACGATCGGGGCATCGTGCGGGCTAAAACCCCCCCGGGGGGGTTCGCGCGCTAATCCCGCTCCGACTGTGACGTAAAACGCATATATTTCCCAACGTGTTAAATTTGAAATGGCTGTGTGTGTATGTGTTGTTCCGATGATTTGGCTAGCTAAATTGCGGAAGGGTCATCTGGTATTAATACCCTGATGCTGGGGCTCGTCACCCAGCTCCAGTGCCGTTGTCGCCACCGAACGCTGAACACGCACCAGAGGTGAGCACCACACCCAGACACTACAATTCGACATTATATGGATCCTTGCAACACACACTAAGCAAAATACAAAAGAAAATTAACGCGCCATCGATCGCCCGGTTGCGAAAACTACCATATTAAAAAAAAAACTATAACTCGATCGTACACACACTCCTGATTTGCCATCGGAGCAGGAATCGTTCGCAGCGTATGGACTGTGACACGAGTATCCAATGTGGCGTTTCCGTACATTTTTGCCGATTTGATTGTCCGAGTGCGGTTAACCTGTTGCGAATTTGGCGCGAAATTCCCTGCATCGATGCCAAACTATCCCCCCCCCCCCCTGTCCGAATGCCTCAAGATGGCAACATTTGAGCGTGTGCGAGGCGCGTATCGTATGTCGAATATTTTTAGATCAAGTGATCGGATCATTGGCTCGACCCGGCCAAGTAAGCGCCTAATCTAATTTCCGGTCCCTAGAAATCGATGATAACGAAAATAAATCATCGCCATATTCAGCATTTGATAACGTGCGGAAATTCGAACCTGCCGACTGGCTCAATATGTTACATACAATGGGCAACATTTAAATTTTCCTAAATGTGTTTATCTTACGCCCATCCGTGCCAAAGAACGAAAATAGTTTCACTTTCAGCATTTGATAGCTCGTGGGGTTCTACTACATAGTATGTACTAGCATACGAAACTCGTCTAAACTATTGAAATTCTAACGAACGACTTAATTGTATTGCGTGGTTTATCTAAAAAGCCTCACAAACCGGAGCGATAAATATTTCGCAGCATTTCTTTCCTTGGAAAGTTTATATGGATATCGTCGCCGTTCGAATCGAGCGTACGGAGAAATCGATTATATCACCGTTAAGATCCAAATGACATCTGCGTATATTTTGATTCGATCGCCGAAATGTGAACAAACGCGCTTAGAATGCGTGCATGTTTGGAAACAAATTTTGAGATAAATAAACATCCGATAATTTCGATGCGTCGTTAAACATGTGATATAAATCGCGTTTACTGTGTATGTAGATTCTAATGTGCTTCTGAGCACTGTGTGTATGTTGGGTATTCAATTGTAAATATGGTTAGTACAGTACTGTTCGAGTCGTCTTCTAGTTTTCAATTTTACTTTTTTTGTAACATTGAATTATGTATGTGTGAGTTATTTTGACCCGCGTACGCACATATGTATGTATATACGTGTGCCATTTTGGAATTGAGATGCTGTGCAGATCTTGACGTAGACGCGAATCGCTCATTTCACACAAAGTGACGCGTCTAATTACGACCTAAGCCTCGTTTTGTCGCTTTAATTTTAGACTTTCGCGAGTCCCACCGATCACAATCGCACCGTGGCCTATATTTTTTCTTTCTAAATTTATCTCGCGCTCTGTTCGTATTGCTCGTCCCGAGTACCTCGACCAGACCAGAGCTCATTGGTGGGCTTTGCTAGACCTAATCAATACCATTGTTTAAACTTTGCTCCTTTGCGATGTGCCGAGTGAAAATTAACCGGGTAAAATTTGACGGGTGCTGTTGTGGCTCATGATTCAAGTCTCCTATATATAGACGACTGTTTATTTTCGGATGTTGCGAACGTTGTCCATTCCGCGTGCGCAATTGTTTATTCTGGATTTCGCTTCTGTTTTTAAGCCCTGGCCAAATACGAGCATTCCAATTCAGTCCAAGACAGCTCAATCGTCCATTCTTAGTCGAATTTGAATTACCGGAATAATAAAATAGCCCCTACTGATGCTTCCTGAACTCTAGAGATCCACTTTCAATCATACTCTCCCAATGAGGTATTTCCCTCCAAATCTCAAAATATGAACCGACTAAAAGTATCTTCGTTTATCTTTTTCAATTCAAGCAACGTCATCCTTTAATAGTTAATATACAACTAAAAAATAGTTTACTTAAAAGTTAAATTTTGCAATGCGTCCTCGAAGATGAAAAGGTTGCCGACTTGTGATGTAGTATGTATATGTTAATATTCATTCATCAATAGAATGTGACTCATATAAAGTAACTCCGAGGCAAATGTATGTACACTTTACATTGGACAAGCACAATAAACCTCAGTGAGCGTTTGTTTATACCGGGTATCAACTCTATAACAATTTTCAATTTCATGTACATTTATGAATTGCTCTGCTGCGATTTTCATTCTGCTGTATATTGTTGCGATTTATTTTAAGTGTTGCTAAAAAAAAAAAACACAGACCTCGAAGACGGTAGTCTTTGAGAGCGTTTGTTTTGGTCTTGCAAATGAGATTTTTCAGGTTTGTATATGATGTGTGTTCAGGTGAAATATGGCCGGCCGCTCAGGAGTAAGGAGCAGACGCACCCGCGTCTATGACTGCAACTACAACATGGGCGAGAGCTACTATCGGCCAGCACTCGACAGGCTTGACCGCAAGCTCAGCGGCAGGCCGGAAACACCGGAGGGACCACCATCCGTGACCAGGGAAATCGAAGAGCGTTACAACCGGGCCTTCGCCGACGAAGACCTGAGCAGTGCTAGGCGTCGTGCCGAAAAAGTCATCAACGAAGAGACACTCTTCGATTCTCGCGGAGGACGTACACCACGTGGAAGACCACTCAGCGCTGCTATGGAGGATGCTAGCCAGGAGTTCGACGACGAGGTAATTTTCCAACTTTACACAACTACAATGTAATACTTTCTCATCGTGACTGTCATTAGTCGTGAAATTTTCATGAAATCCATAAAAAGGGGGAAAACTTCTACAATAAATACAATTGGAGACTTCTTTTTTGAAAGCCACCCGAACACTTTTTCTATATAATGCTTAGAATCATCAATGAAAACCCACTTAACTAAAAATGAATGAAAACATTTTGCTCTTCAAGTAGCCACAATCCGTCGAATAGTAGAGCGTTCTGAAATATGTCAGCCACTGCCTTATGAGACATTTTTGCCGAGTGACCTCATCATATTGTTAAAGCTATGGATGCATTTCGCAGTAGTCCTTTTCATGTTTGATTTGCTTTATGTAATGCTGTGTTGGTTGCAGGTGTCGAGCTCTCTGCGTCGTCTGCGAGCCAACAAGAAGAAGTCGGTGTTCATGGACGACGTCGACATGGAGTCAACGGTGGCCAATTTGCACAGCCGCTCTCGATTGGGTCTCGCCGAGAAGATCATGGAGTCAGCCGGGGTTGGCGAAGGTTCCGAGACACGGAGGAGGATCGCCCGCGTGGACGACAGTTCAACAACTTCTCAACGCTGGACAGCGGTCGATGAGTCATCCAGCGCAGCCACCCGCGCCAGGGCATCCAGAGCTCGTCTCTCAGACCTCGAGGACGAGACTAATGCCATCCAGCAGCGCCAGGTAGTACGGGAGCGTCGTGCAGCTGACCTCAGGGCTTTTCTAGCCAATACCGATGCGGACTAAGTCACTCATCAAATTCATCAAACCACCGACCACATCTAACGTTAATTCACCCCCACTCTCACCCCAACCCTTACCACTCCATTATATTGTTCTTGTTGTTGTCTTCGTTCAGTGTTAAATGCTTCTTAATACGTATGTAGATCGGTTTCAAAATCTGAAATCATCGCAACATAGTTTTAGAACTGAACTTGGGCTCTCGAAAGGCGACAATGTATCGTTAAACATTTGAAAAAAAATTTATACAATGGTTCTCATCCAATTTTACGTACACTTTATACTTTGTATAATATAAAATGCTCATAACATTGTGATCAGAAAACTATTGAGAAACTCAACTTTAGATAAATGAATTTAGAAATTGAAAATTGATTGAAAAAAAAAAAAAAACGAATAGGGGGGATTTGTAACAGTGCGAAAAATGAATGCGAACGAAACTCTGAAGCATTTAGGCAGTCATCGATATTCGTTTTCATACACAAGATTTATAAATAAAGCATTTTAAAAACCCAACAGTATTCGTATACATCTGTATGTATACATGTATGTATTATAAATACGAAAATACAGGCCGCGATTACTATCTGCATTTTTTTTTTATTACTATTTATTTACTCTGTTACCGTTTTGTAAAATAACGACACGTTTGTTTGTCTACGAAGACGCATCATTCGAAAACGCAACTGCAAAAAATAAGAAAAAAAATAGTTTGTACATGTATATATGTTTTTAATAAGACAAATAAAATATTAATATCCAAAGCTTGTTTCATTCAAAATTAAGTATACTTACAAGATACTTTTCTTTACGTAATTGAGAATTTTAGACATTTTAAAACGTCTTGAATATGTACATACACATGTACAAGGGGATCTGAGCCTGTAAATTAACTATGTATGTATATTGTACTTGCATCCTTAAAACTTTAATTTTCACTTGATACGCGCAAGCGAACGATAAATGGTGTACGCGCAAAGTATGTGGGTATTAAAAAAAAAATATTGCAATACGTAACACATTATTTATTAAGCAAAACATCATTACACACTTAAATAAAATATGAAAAATTTTCACTAGATTAAGTAAATGTTTCTATTTAAATCTCCCAAGTCCACCCAATGCCTGCGTCGCGTTTTTATTAATATCAATTATTGCATAGACATTGAGTTAATGATTTCCTCTTGCCAAAATAATAAAATCCAGTCCAAATATTTAAGTACATACTAAATAATAAATAACAAGAAAAAAAAAAAACTAGATAGTTATTAAACTGGCAAGTGGTAGAATTATCCTAATTACACATACTTTATATTATAGGCATCGCGCAAAAACAGTTCAAGAAACGCTGCCGTTAAATATTAGCCTAAGAACACAATTTATAGTGGACAATAAATGCATTAGGTCAAACATACAAATAACAACAAAATGCCATACAATATAAGTCAATACCTCCACAATATAAAAAGGGAACATCAAGTGCGCTTTGGCAAACAAAAATTCAACAAACTCAATACATATAAAGAAATAAACATAAAATTAAACGTTACATCTATGACATCAATAAATTTAACCCACATAAGGAATCGTAATATGTACATTAATCCGTATGATTGTATATCGATTGAGTTACGGTGCTCTTCTTTTGATGGTGATTTTTCCTCTCGTCAATAATGATGTAAAAATTCTTAATTTATTTCCATCAGCTGTAGATTTCTTTACCCAAATCTAAAAATAAAATTAATGAATTACAATTTTGATCAGTTTTTAAAATGTCGATCAGGGTGATTAATCTTATGTGAAATGAATAATTTTTTTTTAGTAGCTTCGTTGAAATAAATTTAATACTTTAACCCAGCGATTTTCAACCGTTTTTACTTTATCCTAATCGGATAAAGTATTGTGATCGTGCGGAAATTCGACCTCGAGATTTTGACTGATTTGTATCAGGTATCATCCCCTGATCACGTTTTCATGATTTCTAAAAAATGTCTGTATGTCTGTGTACTTATGTGTGTGTGTGCCTGTATGCGTGTTTTCTCCGAAACTGTCAAGTCTATCAAGCTGAAATTTCATATCTATTATTTCCACGTAAGGTGTAAGAGCCATAACGAATTTGGTCAACATCAGTGAACCGGAAGTAGGGTTTTTTTCTTGTAGAAAATTCTAAAATTCTTTTACCACAGAATATTTCCGAAACGGCTCCGGGAATTTTGTCCAAATTTCATATCTATAGTTTTCACGTTAGCCGTAAGACATACTGTGATTTTGGTCAACATCTGACTACCGGAAATGGCAGTTTACTCTTGAACGATTTTTTGTTTTTTATTTTTTTCGGCCTTTTAAATATGTAGTATCGTCACCATATTGTAATATTGTAATTCTCATAGAAATTGCTATATAAAAAAAAAAATTATTAAAATTAGTCAACCGGAAGTAGGTTTTTTTTTTCGTCGAAAAGTTTACCGCAGAATATTTCCGAAACTGCACCGGCGATTTCGTCGAAATTTCATATCTATAGTTTTCACGTTAGCCTTAAGAGATACTGTGATTTTGGTCAACATCTGACTACCGGAAATGGCAGTTTACTCTTGAACGATTTTTTTTTTTTTATTTTTTTCGGCCTTTTAAATATGTACTATCGTCACAATATTATAATCTTGTACTCCTGAGTAAAATTGCTAGTTACGAAAAAATAAATCATTAAAATCAGTCAACCGGAAGTAGGGTTTTTTTTTTTGTCGAAAAGTTTACCACAGAATATTTCAGAAACTGCCCTATTGATCAAGTCGAAAATTTATATTTATAATTATCATATAAAATTTAAGAGTTGATAAGGTTTTGATTAAAATCCGCCGACCAGAAGTGGTAGTTTTTCTTATTTGAATATATGCCGAAGATCGTATTTTATATACGCGCGCGCACTCAACACAGTAATTTCATGATATGTACATATGTATGTATTTTGATTGGTGTGGTGGTGGTGTATGCGTTTTATTTACTTACGTACTTAAAAAATTAATTTCGTTACTCTTTGTATTCCTCAAATATATGGATAAAGTCATGGGTTGGCTACACCCGAATTTTTTTTTACTACGACCCACTGCAAGAACTACATTTTGTATTGCGACCCAGTATGCCTATATAATAATATATATCAAAAATAAACTCTGTCCATTACGTTCCGTTATTTACTATTGACACGTGATATGTGCATATTTATGGATGAAACTAGTTTTCAATTAGATACTTTGTTTTTAATTGAGATGAAGTGAAAAAATCTAGTTTACATAAATAAGTTGAAGTAAAAGGTAATAGTATAAAGATTGCTTTTTTACTTAAAAGTGGAAGTTCTCCTTTAACCTTAATCCAAAATGATGACAAATTAAATTGCTGAAAATCATTCTTCAGTGTAAATTAACTAATAAGGTGCAGATATTCAGACTCCTCTTCGGCATTAAAATTTAGCTCAATTATTGATTCAGGGCTTTCAAAATCAATCTTTACTGTTCCAAATTTCTGCACTGGAAAATAGTTACCAGAGCTTTGGGACAGAGAAGTAAAATGTGACAATATCTCGAGTTTTAATTCTTTTAAAATGTCTTCATTGAGAATGTTAAACAATGATAGAGGAACTGACCGTTCCGCTGTCATGCGAATGGCCCTTTCACAAATTTTATGAGTCATAAAATCTAGGTAAAAACGACTCGTTTCATTCTCAATATTTGCAACGTTTGACGAAAACAATTTTTTTTTGATTTTTTCCGTTTGTCACAACCCATTTTATTTGTTTTGCGACGCAGCAATGGGTCGGAACCCACAGTTTGAAAAACCCTGCTTTAACCAATGGTGGTGTAAATATTTTTTAATCAAAACTCGGAAAAGAAATATTCTCGAGTGGTTTCAGAAAAGTGGAAGTTGTTGGTTATTTTTTATAGAATCGTTTCAACGGTCGTATAAAAAAATCTTGCCAACAGTTTCAACAATTTCATAGTATACTATGAAATTCTTAGATACGAGACTTGCTAGTGTTAGTTTAGGGCAGAGAGAGCTAAATGACCGAGTACTTGATTTGGCTTTAATTTTTTCTCAATTTAGCACCGTAGCAAGTCCCGTCTTTAAAAATTTTAAGGTTACTGGCGTTGTACACTGATCTATAGCGATTACGAAGCCTTTGTGAAAATCGAATAAGTCTTGGGTATTTATTTTACTGAAAGTCAGTATTAAATACACATAGGTTGCGTAAAATACTTATAAAATTAAATAAATCTTACACAATCGGAACCAATGGCGGTGATATGAGCAGGAAAACGGGGATAATCTCGACCCTCCACGAAAATACTTTGACCCCTGTGGTACCATCGTTTTTCGTACAACAACTTCCCATCTTCTACTCTAGCCTCGCAACACGGTGACGAGACTCTATGTTCGGTCGAATTTGAGCCTACAATTATAAGAAAAAAGATCAAATCATTCAAAGCCTACAGTTACAAATACAAATATGTGCAAACAAAAGTCGCACCGGTATCTGCCGAATATGCCGAAGGAGAACTCGAGGGTGCATGGTGATGCTTTCGAGAATGACCCAAAGTCGGTGGTCGTCCTCTTGTTATCAGTCTTAAGTCGATATCTATATCTCTCTCATCTAAGGTAAGAATGACGTTCGTCGTCAGGGTTTTTCTTCTCTTCTCTGGCACTGGAGGCGGCTCGTTAGGTCGACGTCTCAACTTACGGGTCAATGCCGGCTTCACCTGAAACAAATCAACTCTCATGTTCAATGACCTCTTATGAAGGTTGCATACTTAATTGACTGTTCACTATTTGACAAACATTCTACCGCCATAAGGAAGTAACCAGCGAAAGATACTCTCCAGTAGAGAAACCATTGCCTTCCGGGGCGAAGTAAGAGATAGAAGGAACGGACAATGATTTGGTAGGTAGAGAGGAATTTTCAGGTGGTGCCAATTTTACAGAGCCGTCTCACAACTAAGTTAGATAAATTGAAAAATTCTAACAAAAGGCGGTCTATCTGAATTTAAAAATATCCAGATCTAGCCAATAATATATTATATCATCATTTTTAGCTGTTCACCATCCACTGCTGAATGAAGGCCTCACCGATCCTTTTTTGTTCCTGTATGTTTTAAGCAATCTGCATCCACTTGACTCCACACATTCTTCTCAATTCATAAGCCCATCGTCCATTCGGTCTACCTTGCTGTCTTTCACATCCTCTCAGACACCATTCCAGTATTTCTTGCGTCCATCTGCCATCCATTCTTCTCGCTATGTGTCCAGATGTTCCGCTATATCTGCCACTTTCGTCATGCTTCTTACCCATGTATTCCTCTTACGATCTCTTCTTGTCATACCGAGCATACATCTTTCCATGCTTCTCTGTGTGCAATGGATCTTACGTAGCATTCTTGAATTTAGCATCCACGTTTCACATTCATACGTCATAACTGGTAGTACGCATTGGTCGTATATCTTCTTTTTTAAGCAAAGTTGGAATTAAAAATTATGTTCATTCCTCCAAAAGCACTCCGTCCTAGTTTCATTCTTCGTTTTATTTCTTCTTATTTACCTCCAGTCATATTCACCAATTGTCCTAGGTATAAATAACTATCAACTATCTCTACAATATGATTATCTACTGTGACTACGTTTTGCGTTCGAAAGTAGTCTAGCTTTTCAGTGTATGGGAATTGAACCGCAAACCTTCTCTCGAAAGAACCGAACGGCTTTGTACGTTTGCAAAATCTAGCCAAAATAACAATTACCTCCATCGAATCTCCGTTTAATTCCAAATTGTAGCGTTCGTTTTCAATGTGTCTCTTTTTGTCTTCCAAATCTGCGACAAGATTTTCTTTCAGCTCGACCTTTTTCTCCTCAAACTCTTTGGCCGCCGCCTTCTTTTCTGTTATGTAATCTTGCTCGACCCTCTCTAGCATATAGTCGTAGCTCGCTTGGTTCAAACTGATCCGCTCCAAATACTCTTGATCGATCCTTTTCAAATGTTTCAAAAATTCCGGATGACTGTACGAGCTGAGCTGGTTGATTTGAAATTTTAAACTACCCAACTTGTCTCGCTTGATTCTAAAAACAGAAAAAGTCAAAAGACATCAACGTTAAAATACACATCAAAAAACATATCAGACAGCAGTCACTTACTCTTTTTTGACTGGACGAGGCTCGTTCATATCAGTTTCACTCGCCTCCTCGGTATCTGAAACACAAAAAATTTAAACCAATATAACATGAAATGCAACTTATTAATAATATATTTGAACAGTTCACCATTGGTAACCGTCAAATTCTTGAGGGGCGTGGCTGATGGGAATTTAGCCATCTGGACTACAGGCGCGGCTTAGAAAGGGACTTCAACTGAATTGATCAACTTTGCAGTAATTTGTCCGTACAATAAAAGCTTAAAAAATATTCGGCCAGTGCAGACGTGACGAAAATTCACGCATCGTCTGGTGCCAGCTTAAGGCTCCAGACGAAATCGTGAAATAGTTAAGACTGAGATTTGATGCTTTTCATTGATCAATTTAGCATTCATTACTCTGATACGCTGTCATTAATCATTGATTGTTTCTTAAGGGCGGACCCTTTCAATACTTCAAATTTGTTAACAGGATAATGATTTCGCAACCGTGCTTAATAATTGCGCAACAATATACGATGATCGTTGATTGAGAAAAGGTGCAGCGGACGATCGGATCGCACGAGAATTTGTATGATATAATATTTTTATCGGTAAACGAGCGATTCATAGCACTAATCAAAATTTTTGTTATGTCAAACCTTCATCACTTTTGGCGATCGGTGATGAAGAGTCATTGTAGTCGTCTCTATAGTCGTCATTGTCATCTAAATCATCATCAGCGAGCTCCCCGTCGTCCACGGAGAATGACGATTCGTGGTACGACATGCCGATGTTAATCTTCCGAACACCGAAGGAAACGGAAGACTGGCGCGAACTAACAGCTGACAGAAACCCAATAAGCCACTTTCTGCCAGTGACGTTTTACACGTGCACGCACACCAACATACGGAATAAAAAAATCAACAGTTCGTGGATAATGATCTATTGATAAGTATTGTAATATTTTAAATTGCAGGTGATGATTTAAACTGCAGGTGATGATTTAAACTGATTTACAGTGAGACAAAGTAGGAATACACACCATACGTATTTTTAAATTTGAATACCTTTCTGGTAGCTAGGTGATCCAATCTGCTAGGGTTTACCACCAGGGTTGGCAGACATCCCGATTTAAGTGGGACTGTTCCGAATTCAACAGACAAATCCCGAGTCCCGTATTGCCGAAATTGTGAAAAGTCCACCACGAAAAAAGGAATCAACTGCACAGTAAGTGCATCGACAAAGAGCACCCGAAAAGTGAACTCATTAAATTTGACCTCTTTCATCACACACACTAAATTAGTGCATCAGTGCACCTAAACGCAAATAAGTATTTATGTATCTAATATAAGTTACGATGATCAGTCCAGCATCGTCAGTTCTCTCCGGTCTCTCGCACCATTTGAAACATTTCTATCGATGACCAGCACCATCACCTTGCTGCTACAACTCTCTCCACTGAAGACAACCACTACGCGACCACAGCTATCAACCCTTTGGACTTTCAACGGGCCACCTCGGAGAAGCACAGCCCTGCGGTACACGCTGCCCAAACAAACGTTCTCGTCTCATCTCACCTCTACGCACGGATCCTCATTCGAAGGAGGCATCACGTCGCTGCATTATCATGACGTATACACGGACACAGTTCGCGATTAATTCGTCGCACGAATTGTGGCTTGTGTGTGTGGGTGGACGAGACGATAATTATTATTATAGCTATTCGGCGCGTTTAATATTTAGACAGTGAGTTTTATTTGTTAATGTCAAAGTGTGGGATATACATTGAATTTAAAAAGTTGAGCACAAAGTATGAAGTTTATATTTAGATTTGTTATTATTTTATGGTTAGTAAATATTATTAACTACTATCGGTGAAAGACCCTATCAGATCTTAACTCACGCATCTACGTAACCACTTTTTTATATATGTACTATGTACATGTAATTTGCTGTATGTACACATCGAAAAATAAATAAAAATTCAAAGCTCTACCTTGAATGAAATCAAAACGTTACACCTAAACTAATATCTCTATAATTGGTGACCACAATGTTCCTATAGTCTAGATTTGTTTATGGGGAAGTTTATGTTTTAAGTGTTTGTAATTATACGTGTATCGAGGAGAATGATTCATACAAAACTTTCGCTTATAGTTCAGTACCACATTCGTCGTTATAAAGAGGAAACCAGACGACATTGTCTAAAATACTGAGCAAAACCAAATAAAACACTGAGCAGTTTATGGCCGTGATACAGTGTGTGTGGTCGCGTTCGAGTGTTTGAGGTGACAGTCGGTGCGGGAGTGCCGAACGAGTGAGTAGCGGTCGACAGTTAGTATTATTAATATTGCGTGAGTGGGTTATGTCAGGTCCTGGAGCTGGTGCTGCTGCTGGTTTGCTCCACACAGCATCCACAGAACGTGTCACTGTCCTGTGCGATGGCCGAACAGCCAAAAGGAACTACAAGGAGTTCAATCACGGCCTCATCTTCAGCGCAACACCTCTACCAGACGACCATCTCTTTCTGCTGCACATTGACAAAAAGGTATACATGTCCATCCACAATCAATATTTCCATCTACCAATGCGGTTCATTCATCATGTCTTGCTTGTAAATTTTAAACTTTTTTTCATTTTTTTTTTTTTTACGTTGTTCATACATCGTTGTCCTGCGAAAATTTGACCATGATACTTTGAGTGATGTGTGTCGGTCGAGTACGTTTTGGACGAAGCTTGCCGTCTTGGACGATTTTTTTTGCAAATGTATACCTGTAATTTCCATAGTAACGCCAATCAACTTGTGATCTTTGCATGAACTCTTTAGCAGAATTGATGTGTAAGTCGCCTCTGCAGGAATCACGACTCTCGTATACATACGTATAAACACACGTTACAAACGAATGTAGAGTAATGTACACACACAAAAACGCGTGTCTTACGACGGGAGATCCCCCAAAAACGAATCTAATGCAAACCCGCAATTGAGGGATGTGAAAAGCTCTCACCCTGGTAACAACGCCCCAGCTTCGGACCGGATGGGACGGGCGCTCGTCAGCTGAACTCACACTGCCCGAAACAAACTAACTCATTATAGCACATACATGCTGTATTCTGCATACATATGTACATGCTGTGCTTCAAAAAATAAATAAATTACAAAACTCCACTTTGTATGAAAATATGAACGTTAAACACACACCTAAACCAGCGATCCTGTAACCGGTGACCACACCATTCCTATACCTTATTTTCGTTTTGAGAAAATACATGGTTTACAAATGCAAAAAACGTTGTTATAGTCCGGCCGTTTTAGGAAGACTTCTGGGCAAAACGTACAAAACTATATACATATATATGCGGAATGCTCGCTTACACTACATAACCTCACTAGTTCACACAAACACTCTCAGCACGGATAGACGCATACACAAACACACGCACGCACACGAGATAGATTACGCGAAGCACTCACGCTACATAACCTCACTAATTCACACAAACACTCTCAGCACGGATATCCGCATACACACGAAACGAGTTGCTAACCACCGATGACACGGTCAATGGGCAGTTACTATGTAGTCTGAAAAAAATTATGTATCATTTACATATTTTTTTCAACGCTACTCGCTAAAATATTTAATGTAAGCATTCCGTGGCAACAAAATGATTGAAAATTACCATAATAGTGTGATTTTTTTGTACACAGATTAATACCTGGAGTGGAAGTATAGAAATCGGTATTATCACATGTGATCCGAGCACAATAGACCCTTCGACTACGGCAACCACACTAGTCGATGGAGCATGGGTAAATGATTAATCCTATACCATTTTATGTAATTTCCAAAATCTAATCGTCCATCTAATTTTAGATCATGTCCGGCAATTTAATACTAAAAAATGGAGCACCGTACATACAAATAAACGGAAAAGATTTGAACACGCTTAAAGAAGGAGACACCGTCGGAGTAATGAGAACTTCATCCGTTAGTTATAGCCAATATATATATCTATAGTAATATTATCATCATCATTTTCAGCCGTTCACCATCCACTGCTGGATGAAGGCCTCACCGATCCTTTTCCGTTCCTGTATGTCTCGAGCAATCTACATCCACTTAATTCCAGACATTCTTCTTAAAAAATCTTTGTATTCATAAGATCAGTATCATTAATTTTTATCACACGCATTAAACCATAACCCCACCAACTTAATAAACTTTATAACATAAATTTGTCAAATTTAAGTAATTAGTCCCATAATAATATTCATCAAAGCATCTTCCGCTCGGTCTTCCACATCCTCTCAGATACCATACAAGTATTTGTATGTCCATCTGCCATTCATTCTTATCGCTATTTGTCACTTCAACTTTTTCACACGTTCCGTTATATCCGTCACTTTGCTCATACTTCCTACCCATGTTTTCCTCTTTCGATTTCTTGTTATAACCGAGGATATGTACATCATCATTTTCAGCCGTTCACCATCCACTGCTGGATGTATTCAAGGTTTCTCCAATCCTCTTTCATTCCTGTCTGTCTTGAGCAATCTGCATCCACACATTCTTCTCAATTCATCAGCCCATCGTCCACTCAGTCTACCTTGTTTTCTTTCACATCCTCTCAAATACCATTCCAGTATTTCTCGCGTCCATCTGCCATCCATTCTTTTCGCTATGTGTCCACACGTTCCGCTATATCTCCCACTTTGGTCATACTTCTTACCCATGTATTCCTCTTACGATCCCTTCTTGGCATACTGAGCATACATCTTTCCACGCTTCTCTGTGTGCACTGGACCTTACGTAACATTCTTGAATTCAGCATCCGCATTTCACATCCATACCTCATAACTGGCAGTACGCATTGGTCATATGCCTTCTTTTGTAAGCATAGCATATGTTAAGTATGTATGTCAATTGTGTTCTTTTTGAATATAGGGCGATCTTATATTCGAAGTGTGTGGAGAATGTATCGGTATAGTAACTCAGAATGTTCCGACGCCCGCTTATGCCGTGGTCGATTTGTACGGAAAGTGCATTCAAGTGTCTATAAAACAACTGATCGAAAAAATTCAATGTCTGGTGAGACCAATGTTTTGATCATATCCGATTGATTACACTATGCAACAAAAAAAAACTACCGTAGCGAAGACTAATCAATCTTTACTAAGTTTGACCCACTAAATCCGAATATGATAATGAAATTAGTTGGTAAGCTCTTGTTTATGAGATATGAATGTTTAAAAAAAAAAGGTCAATTTTTACTTTTGCGGTCTTTAACTCAAAATGTAGTATGGCTGTGTTCAAAATTATATTCATATTCGGGCTCAGCGGGTCAGAATTAATAATTATTTTTGGGTGTCCGTTCGGGTAACTCAAAAACGTGTTTTTTTTGTTGCTCAGTTTTATTATTCAGCGTTCGTGGTTGTGTAAACTTTGTACCATTTCAGAATCACAATGGCGACAAGTCGTGTCCGATACTCACACCCAATGTACCTTACTTTTCGAATCTTCAATTGTGTCCAGATTTGAATGTGCACGTTAATTTACCAACATCTAAAGCCAGCGGTCAAGGTGCTATTCCTAAAGGTTTTCTTTACAATAATTTATATCAAATACAATAAAACGATTTTGATATCTTAATACTCCTGTGTATTCAATTGTCATTCGCAGAGAGATATATTAAGACTAACTCGTCGAAATTGAGATTTCATCAGCATTCCGGTAGTTTGGTGAAGCTCAACTCGGATCGAAAGTAAGATTTGGAGGAATCACTATATTAATGGCTCAAATCTATAAAATCGATACTCATATAATTTAAAAAGCTTACAGTAAAAAAAACTAGTACTATGTAGTAGTAATGCAACTCGAAACTTGTACTGTTATTTTTAACTTCTGTTCGGCACACAATGTTTTAACTACCCATTGGGATAAAAACCTTTCACAATTGTGACTTGATCCATTAATATTCATTTTTCTTACGCATACTTTCGGTCGATTGAATTATTTTTATCGTGAATTTATTAACTTTTCAGAAGTGCCGAAAGACGGGATCCTCTGGATGAATTTAACAATGGAGTCGTTATGACACATCGTGCACTCTATGACGATGAGTTGTTTGAAATTCGGATTGATCATCTCGTCAACAAATGGAGTGGGAGTCTAGAGGTATGTATATCGTATTGACATAAAATTGTTGTATATTATCTATATACATATGTATGTATGTATGTTACAGTTAAATAAGTGTTAAATCTCATCGCTAGCGCTAGTAAAACCTCATTCATTTTATGGAATACTTGCTTATTTTGACAAAGTAAGTAAACTTATTAAGAAAACTATTTATTGCAGCCCGGCATACTCGAGTGCCATTTCGAGTTGCACAAAATTATGTTATTCACCCACGAACATCTATTGTTTTTGCAAAAGCTATCTACTTTCGGAACCTTTATTCTCACAGTCATCCCTATCTCGGCTGCAGGATGACTGGCATCTGAACCATGTTTCATTTGTTAATTTCTAAATTCATCATTTTTTACGAACAATATATTGATCTGTTTAGAAGATTTAACTACGTCTGTATGGTTAATGTATGCATTGACTAGCAAATACATATGTCTATTCATTCTCCTGTGTATACTGTAACTGGCTAAGTTAGACAATGTATACATAAACTAAGTATACACTTTAACTGTAACACATGCACATCAGCTCAGATTAATACAGAGAAGCCAACCCATACAACAACTTATAACGTATCACGTGCACTTTGAGGTATGACACCCTTAAAATCCTCTTGTTCCACTGTTTAAATGAAGACAGTAGGTGTTTCAAGTCCTTGTACGGGTTATCCTCTCTGTACTTTGTGCACATTAGACATTCGTTCGTTTATTGTTTCAGGTCGGTGTAACAACACACAATCCATTACTAATAGAATTTCCTTCTACCATGACAAACATGCACAGCGGTACGATTATGATGTCCGGTTGTGGAATTTTAATAAACGGCAAAGGCACTCGTCGCGAATACGGCCAATTCAATCTGGACGAACTCCGGGTAATACACACGTGGCAATATAATTTAATGTGTGTACGATTATTCAAGCACTCGTCATATAAAACGATGTATTTTCTTATGACGTAGGAGGGTGACAGGGTCGGAATGATGCGAAAGAGTAATGGAAACTTGCATTATTTCATCAACGGCTTAGATCAGGGTATGGCAGCTTCGAAGATATCGCAGCACGTATATGGTGTGATTGATTTATACGGTATGACCATAAAGGTGAGTGAACCTGTCAGCTCTGATTTGATCGATATATGTTTTTCATTTTTTTTTGTATAGCAAAAGCGAATTCTTATTCTATCTGTTTGTTGCATATCAATAAGCGATGTAAAAAAAAATCAATGCGAAAATAACCTAATCAATAGTTTGCAATCAATGCGAGTACATTTACATGCGTTATATTTTAACAATAGTGTATAAAATAATAGGCATTTCGTTATAGGTGACAATTATTGATCCCGAAGAAAGAAAAGTGCCTAACAGTGTAACACCGAGGAAATTTTCACAATCGAGTAAGTAAATTAAGTGGAAAGTAAGTGTGTGTAATACAAAGTGTTTTTACAGCATAATAAAAATATTTTACTTACAATTAGACTCGATCACGTATGGTAAAGATCATGGCGAATCGTCGAGACGGAATTATATCATCGATAGTGCAATCTCTGATCGTCTCGTGTTCCATTCCAATTGCGGGGCACACGCTGTTGTATCGAACGGTGGTCTCACCGCACACAGACCGAGGTAAATATAATCATTCAAATGGAATGAATTCTATGGCGTTGTGACAAACTTTTGAATGTACTCTCTTTTTCTGCTTCAGAGCGACGGACGATTTCAACAACGGTGTCGTCTTGACCAATCGCCCGTTGAGACCTGGCGAAATCTTCGAAGTTAGACTCGAGAAAGTCGTAAAGAAATGGGCCGGATCTATCGAAATAGGCGTCACGACACACACGCCAAATGATCTTGAATTTCCCATCACCATGACGAATATGAGGTTTATATCGCATAATTAATGGTCGTCATCATTTTCAGCCATTCACCATCTACTGCTGGATGTATTCAAGGCCACTCCATTCCTCTTCCGTTCCTGTCTGTCTTGAGCAATCTGCATCCACTTGACTCCACAAATTCTTCTCAATTCATCAGCCCATCGTCCACTCGATCTAATTCACTTTCTTTCACATCCTCTCGGATGTGAAAGAAAACGAAGAAGGTTTTTGTTATAATTTTTCGTTTGCTTTAGATCTGGTACATGG
Source organism: Parapsyche elsis (assembly GCA_022651745.1). Taxonomy (NCBI): domain Eukaryota; kingdom Metazoa; phylum Arthropoda; class Insecta; order Trichoptera; family Hydropsychidae; genus Parapsyche; species Parapsyche elsis. The sequence goes on from JAGVSN010000038.1 coordinate 167,848, forward strand.
ATGATGACCGGCAACGGTGTAATGCACAATGGTACGACCGTCCAAGATCGCTACGGGAGCAGTTTGGACCGAATCATTGTGTGTTAAGTTTGTGTTCTAATGTACTGTTACTTTGTTTTGTTTTATGTAATTCAATCTATACGTATTGCATAGGTTGGAGATCGAGTCGGCGTAGTCAGACAGTCGTGTGGCACATTACATTTTTATATAAACGGAGTCGATCAAGGACCGGCAACGGCAGGAGTTCCAGAGAGCATATACGGCGTTATCGGTAGGGTTCCTCGCCTAGCATTACATTCGTGTGTATAATGGAATTTAATTTAGAAATATCTTAACTTTGTAGATCTGTACGGACAAGCGGCGCAGGCGAGCATTGTACAATTTCCAAATTCGCCAGAGTCAATACCGTCTTCCATTTCTAATACGACTCTGCATGGGTATGAATATTTTAAATAATACTATACAGGTGTCCATAAGTAATGACACTAATGACCTTTTAATAAATGATTCTTTTGCGATAACTTTTGAACTATCCAATAAAAATCAATTTAATAAATTGGATATCTTGGGTACACTTTTAAATTAATTGGCGTCAATAAAATTCTCATAGCCTCTCATATATTTCATATACCCAACTAAACCAAGTAGAACAATAGCTGAAAAATTAGAAAATGCAAGTGAGCCCAATAAAATCAAGTCATATAACATGTGTCTTGAAGAGAGGAGACTGTCCAAAAGTCCTACTACTAAACGATAGTGTGCTACCACATAAAAGCCAAATTAAATAATTGGGTAGCCTGGTAACCTGGAAGGATTCTATAAAGACCAAAAGGAAAGAATTAAACATCAGAGTGAAGAATATGCATTGACTCTTAGGCAGAAAGTCAGCACTTAAATTGTAAAATAAGCTGCTGATATACCAAGCGAACATAAAGCCAATATGGTCATATGGGATGCAACTGTGGGGTTCAGCTACTGCTTCGAACACACAAGTAATCCAGGGATTCCATAGTAAAACAAATCTCTAATGCGCCATGGTTCACGAAAAATTCCGAAATCCATGATTACTTGGGTCTTCGGGAAATTAATGCTGCGATAAACGCATGTAGTGAAGCATACAGAAAAAGGCAAAAAAAAATCCTTTCATATTCTAAGATACGCAAATTATTAAATTGATTTTTATTCGTTGGTTCAAAAGTTATATCAAAAGATCACCGGGTCGTTACTTATGGGACGTTCTGTTGTTGTTCGTCATCATCATTTTCGGCCGTTCACAATCCACTGCCGGATAAAGACCTCTCCAATCCACTTCCATTACTGTCTGTCTTGAGCAATGTGCATCCATTTGACTCCACACATTCTTCTCAATTCATCAGCCCATCTTCCAACCTTGCTTTCTTTCACATCCTCTCGGATACCATTCCAGTATTTCTCACGTACATCTGCCATCCATTCTTCTCGCTATGTGTCCAACCCATTGCCACTTCAACTTTTTCATACGTTCTGCTATATCTGCCACTTTTGTCATACTTCTTACCCATGTATTCCTCTTACGATCTCTTCTTGTTATACCAAGCATACATCTTTCCATGCTTCTCTGTGTACACTGGATCTTACGTAGCATTCTTGAGATTCGATCTGCATCGTAAACGATGCGATGTTCAAATTTTACACCCACACTCGAACCATTTGATCCCATGAACATGTGGCTACGGCCATTCCGTTTCCAGCTACCGACAGGGACGTGATCCTATTCTCGTGTCCGGACAAGAGTCCTTAAAAAAATGCACAAGGTATCGATTAGTAAAAACACATACGAATCGTATCGAAAAGTATTCAAACATTCATTGTTACCATTGGGTGAGTTTTTCAATGTGTCCCAAATGTGCACGTTGTTATCTTCGGATCCGCACAAGATGAAACGTCCGCTCAACGACAAGCCTGATAAAGTTCGATGACAAATTATTACTTTGCATGTTGATGTTACCTATTATCACCATCATCATTTTCAACTGTTCACCATCCACTGCTGGGTGAAGACCTCTCCAATCCTCTTCCATTTCTGTCTGTCTTGAGCAATCTGCATCCACTTGACTCCACACATTCTTCTCAATTCATCATCCCATCGTCCACTCGGTCTACCTTGCTTTCTTTCACATCCTCTCGTATACCATTCCGCGTCCATCCATTCTTCTCGCTATGTTTCCACTTCAAATTTTTCGCACGTTCTGGTATATGCTTTGGTCATACTTCTTACCCATGTATTCCTCTTACGATCTCTTCTTTTTATACCAAGCATACATCTTTCCATGCTTCTCTGTGTGCACTGGATCTTAAGTAACATTCTTGAATTCAGCATACATCATAACTAGCAGTACGCATTGGATGTATGCCTTCTTTTTTAAGCATAGCCGGATGTTGGATTTAAAAACTATGTTCATTCTAAGTTATATCTCTCCTTCTTTACATCCAGTCATTTATTTAATTATTATATGACTTAATATTCTATTGCAGCGGAGATTTGTGCTTCCATCGTGTTCATGGCCGCAACGTACGCGTTCAAGGCATCGGTCTGGTGGCAACGAGGATCGCGTCCATGGTCAACTTCGAAGATGCCCTTTTGTTCAGCAGTCGTCCGTTGCGAGAGTGCGAAATGTTTCAAATTCGAATATCGGACATTTTAGACGTTTGGGACAGCTGCATCGCATTCGGTGCTTAATTTTCTACGCACCTCCATCAAAAATCTCTCCCCTCGAATGTTTTGCATTGATTGATTAATCGTTTCAGGCGTAACCGCAGCTTGTCCCAGCGAGATCGCCGTTCCTTCCACGTTCAAAAACATAACTCAAGACACGTACATACTGCACGGTCGCACTCTAATCCACAACGGATGCTACATGTCCGACAAGTATCCGCTGAACCTGCAGAACATCTCGGTCAACAGTCGGATAGGTGTAATGCGGCACGCCGACAGAAGCGTGCACTTCTACCTGGACGGAATGGACCAGGGCAAGGCTTGGGACGTGTACAATTTGAACATATACGCCGTGATCGACATGAGCGGTCAATGCTCAGAGGTGTCCATGTCTCCGCCGAAATCCAGAGGATTCAGTGGTAATTCTGACAACTCGCTGAACATGCCCACTACTGGACTACAATGCTCCCACATTACAAAACACATGTCAGTATAATACGATACGATAATTATATTCGGTTACGGCATTCTAACGCAATTGTTGATTCGCTTGTAGCTTTTCTGAGTATTGCGGATCGAACATGGAAATAAACAGTGATTACACTGTGGCTCGTGTTATCTCATTGACTACGATGTCCAATTTAGTGTTCAGCGCTTCACTGCTGCATCCGGACGGCTTATTTGAGGTACTAATCATATAAGTACATACATACGTATTGCAATAGCTTTTATTTGTTATTGTGTATAACTTGAATATTGATGTTTAAAGGTGGAGGTGATGAGCTGTGATAATAATTTTGCGGGTTCAATGCGAATTGGTGTGACCGACGTTAACATACTGAACGCTTACGTTAACAGTAAATTGCCATCGTCGATGCTGGACCTGCCTCCGGGAACTATGTACATTGAAGGTTTGTTTTTTGAAAGTTGAACCACAAAAGTTTAGTGTGATAATCATCATCATCATTTTCAGCCGTTCCCCATCTACTGCTGGATGAAGGTCTCTCCAATCCTTTTCCATTCCCGTCTGTCTTGAGTAATCTGCATCCACTTGACTCCACAAGTTCTTCTCAATTCATCAGCCCATCGTCCACTCGATCTACTTCACTTTCTTTCACATCCTCTCGGATACCATTCCAGTATTTCTCACTATATGTCCCAACTTTTACACACGTTTCCGCTATATCTGCCACTTTGGTCATGCTTCTTGCCCACATATTCCGCTTACAATCTCTTCTTGTTATACCAAGCATACATTTTTCCATGCTTTTTTGTGTGCACTGGATCTTACGTAACATTCTTGAATTCAGCATACTTCATAACTGTCAGTACGCATTGATCTTTTTATTAATTTAAAAAAATTACGAAAAAGCCAAATTTTGATGAAGAACTCAAATATGATTCATTCTTAACTCCTTAAATGGGGTTTCGTATGATATATGTATAACTTGGTTAAGGTTTTAATAAAAAATATATTTATAGCTGTTCACAAAGTATCATCTTTGAAAGATCATGATTTAATCAATAGATATGAGGGATAAACCGCTTATTAACACAGTAATTTCAAAAGAAGCCATAAGACCAATGTGTACATTGGTTGTATGCCTTCTTTTTTAAGCATTGCGGAATGTTGGATTTAAAAACTATGTTCATTCGTCCAAAAGCGCTCCATCCTAGTTTCATTCTTCGAGTGTGATAATAAAATTTTATAATATTCGTCTATTCAGGAAACCAGCAGATCACTATCGGATCATCGCACGTGAGTGCCGTTTATCCGTCATTGAACTGGTTAAAAACTAAGGACAGAGTCGGCCTGAGACGCATTGGATATTCGGATTGTATCGCATTGCAGCTCAATACCGAAGAAATCAACGTTGTATTTAGAAACGTGCCAGATGTAAGAATTTTCACATTCATGTATCACTTTTAACTATTTCTATGAAAATTCAATGCAACATTCTCATCTTTCAGAAAGTTTTTGTTGTGTTTGAATTGTGCGGCGCTCAAACATCCATTAGAGCGGTCTCCACTGAATCGTTTCCATGTACCGATGGTGAAATGGAGGCCTCGGATGACGGAAACAGTCTTCATTTGATCGGTTGCGCAAGTCCCGTTCAGCTCAACAGTAATAACGATCCTTGTGCTTTGTGCTTTTTATGTTGTTCGTCGTATAATTTATTGCTTTATCTTCAACAGACAGCATCACCGCTTCCAGATGCAACTCTCCGGATAACAATGCCACACTGAGTAATATGAATAATGACAACAAACAACCGCCGGACGTTCCCGTTAACTGCAATAAGAAGGCAACTTCATTTTTTCACATCAATCACGGCGGTAATGTTGTAATAGAAAAACAAGGTAATTATTTTCACAGAGCAAAAAAAAAATGCTTTTCGATGGAATATCGTTTGCATAATCGAACATGTATTTACAGGAATTGGTGTCAGACGATTGAACGGTTACAATCGGGCTATCGTCATAGCCAATAAGCCGATCGTTAGAGGACAATGTTTTAAGGTTGGAAATACACGATTTCAATAGTAATTCTTGGGTCCATGTCTGAAAATAAAGTGTAATAATTCAATTTATAAAATTTACAGTTCCAAGTGACGAAAACTAATTTAACATGGAGTTCTTCAATTATGGTCGGAGTGAGCAGATCAGCACTGGCTCTGCGTTTGCCGACCAGTGCTGTAGATCTCAAACAGGGTTGTTGGATTGTGTCTGGCGATCATCTCTATTTAGACGGGAATGTTGTCAGTTTAAAATGTTCCTTTCGGCTATTGTGTGTTTATTTTCATTTGTGCCCAAGTTGATTTAGTTTCATTGCGCATGTTTCCCATAGGTATGGAGTGACTACGGTAAACCGTTGGATATGCTACGCAGCGGAGCCATTATCATTCTTGATTTCACCGAGAATCGTGAGCTTCATCTCATCGTGAACGACGTAAATCTAGGATGTTTCAGCAGAATGACGCAAAAAATCAATAAACTGTATCCAATCATCGACATTTACGGTCAATGTGAACAGGTAACATACTAAATCTACTACATACATATACATATGTATGTATAGACCAATGTTGTATTGTAATTTATCACAATCTAATTTGTATCGCGTTATCGTATAATGTATTTTAAATTTCAGGTTTCGATTTTGAACGACGAGGGGTTGCCCGATTTCGATGCCGAATTGTCAGACACTGATGACATCACCGATAATTTGGTTGTAAAATCCAATGTTCCGCCCAATATAATGTGTGAACCGAGCAATACGATCTTAGAGCACAACGGTAATGGTAATTCGGAATATTATAAGACTATACAGCTGTGCGAAAAGGCGTATTTGGAATACTACGAAAAGGAATCCAGCAATCCGAATAAGAACAATTTGAACAACAACAACAATAATAACAACAACAATGGTCACACGTCGCAACCGTCCATCAGCTTTCAGGCTAAAGGAAAAATATCAAAGCAGCAACTGTCCAAGAGTTTGTCCGAAAATGAAAGCTTCAACTTGGCCATACAGAACATATCCATGTCGGAGTCAGCGAACGCGACAAACGAAATTAAAAACAGGGAGATCAAAAGGCGCACGACCATTGTGAATTGCTGCCGGCCGAACAATAGTTCCAATGATCAAGCTTGCAGTATATGGTCGTTCACACCGTATGATGATCAATTCAAGCGAGACTACACGCTACACCGGAGCACAACCCTGCAAAATATTCCGAGGTTGAAACGTGCTTCGCGATTCAGCACGAGCCTTGAGAACATATCTGATCTTACGCCGAAGACGCTGAGGCACCTCTGGGATGCGAGACCGACATGGCACACTTCAAAGTTCAACGATTCGTTGGTTAAATTTTGGAAATTGTGGGAGCTGTGGAAGCAGTGCAAACGGGACGTGCTCAGTAACACCCTCAAAGACAATGAGGAGAGCCACGAGGAAAACTTCCAACACGTCAACTTCAAAAACGCATACCTCAAGGATTCGTACATGTTGATATTCACGAGGTGTCGCAGCCAGTTGGCGCAATCCGTCAAAGATGTGTACGAGAGCAATCAAGTCGATAATCCAACATCGTCCACGTCAAACGACGGCTGCACCAACTCGTCCGCTAGGGTCAGATGCTCTCTGAGCAAGTTGTACCTGAGCGTGGATTTTTTCAAAGGAGCCGTAGCATCGGCGAAGACTTCGTCGTCGCTCACCAACGACTACGAATACTATATTAGGATACTTTTTAGGGAAAAACCTGCAGGGTATCTACCGGGTGATGATTTTGTATATTACATTAGGGAATTGTTCAGAGAAAGTCCTGTCCAAAACAACTGTGCGCTTTTGAGCAATGTGATAAAAGTCAAAGAATCGTTGGGTTTGCCGGACTTCCTGTTCACCAACGATCTGCCGCAGTGCTTCTGCAACGCTTGCTGTTTACCCGAAATGATCACCGACATTCCAAACGGTACTTGGACGACTCCAATATCCCACCGTCGACGGTTGGCACAGCATCAGCTCACTCACAATGTTGTTTATTTTCAGGTTGGGTGCGGTTCTTCCTCAACAAGTCGGGAAGGTCTCCGGATAAGACAAAAAGAAAATTGCGATATTGGATGATAAACATCGACGATATTCAACATTTGCTTCAAGTCGGACCGGAACCCGGTTTGCCGGAAGGAGAGGCGCTCATCGTGCCTTGCGAAAAATTACAACCACCCGATCTCGTCGATAATTTTCACATGCGGTTAATCTTTCATTTCATATAAAATAATTATATTTAGATAAATATATATACATACGAGCGTGGGTTAGTAAATATTAACCATCCACAATGTCTGTCCAACTTAAGAAACACACTATGTAGTCTTGACCGATTTAGAGTCCTGCGCATAAAAGAGAGTGGTTCAACCAATCAGCATCTCGGCTTATTCGAATAAACATTAACGATAACCATACATAGTCTCAATCCTCTTTTTACTTTATCCTGATCGGATAAAGTATTGTGATCGTGCGAAAATTCGACCTTGAGATTTTTTGACTGATTTGTATCGGGTATCGTTATGTATGTAGAATCGCTATAAGTCAAAAACCGTTTATCCTATCACAATGAAACTTCATATTTATAAGTTTTATGCAGGCCATTACAGCCCAAAAGGCTTTCAAAAATTTTCGTCAACCGGAAGTGGTACTTTCGTTGGAAAGTCTTTACTCTTGGTTTTCGATGTTTATTAACTTTTCCTCAGAAACTATCACTTCTATCAAGTTGAAATTTCATATCTATAGTTTTCACGTGTGATGTAAGAGATATTATGATTTTGGTCAAAATCCGGCAACCGTAAATGGCAGTTTTCTCTTGAACGAAATTTCGTTTTTTTATATTGTTGGGCCTTTTAAATATATAGTATCTTCATAATATTGTAGTATTATAATCGTTAGGGCAATATCCTATGTACATAGTTACATAAATATAAATCATTAAAATCGGTCAACCGGAAGTGGGATTTTTTTTCTTGTAGAAAAGTCAAAAATCTTGTTACCACGCAATATTTCCCAAACTATCGAGCTGAAAATTCATATTTATTATTTCCATATAAAATTTGAGAGTTGATAAGGTTTTGATCAAAATCTGCCCACCGGAAGTGGTAGTTTACTCTTGCACGGTTTTTTTTTTTTTATTCCTCAAATATATGGATAAAATCATGGGTTGGCCGATTTTTTTTTTATTTTCCCGAGAAAAAGGTCCTTCTTAAGTCGGACAGAGTATACATAGTTCTAACTTCTTTTCGGTTGGCTGTACCGCTTGAACTGAACTTGAACTTGCATGTGCAACAAGTAGCACAGGCAACTGATATGATATTTGAACTGTAATTTGAATACTCAGCTGTTGTAATTTTGTCGTATTCGTATTTATTTATATTCAATTTGCTTTCAGGTGTTTCGATAATAGACATTTAGTCGGTGAAATGAAAGCGGCTTTGGAAGTTTTAGTGTGGAACACGCCATCGAATGAGTGAGTACCGATCCGCCTATTGTGAATTAGCATCGTGCCGAGTGGCAAAATTGTAATATCATTGCAAATTTTCGCAGAGCTGGACCGCCTGAAGAAATCTGTCAAACATACAGCGTCAAACCGGTTCACTATTACCTGGATTGCGTGGGGTACTGTCAAGTACTGGCCTTATTACTGTGCGGCTCCATATAATATAATATAACACACCGGTCACTGTAGGGTTACGGTGAATCACAAAGTCACACCTCACACTATTAAATATAATAACTATATGTCCTCCAGAAGAATATTTTTATAGTCAATAAATCCAGTGACGTCGACTTTTTTACAAATACAACTGACCGTTGTTGTAAAATACTTCATTTCTGACATAGCTGGAGCTTTTTTGATAGGAAAAAATCATTGCCTTGTAACAAATATATAGAACTGTATCCCTCGGCGAACAATTTGTTTTCTAAGAAGTTTTACTCGATGGCCCATTTTTAAGGAGGGATATTCTATGTATATTTAAATCGTTGTCGAAATTTGTCTGAATTGTGTACGTGTCTGTGTGTAATAATATTACATAGATTGTATGTATAATATTTTTTCTCAGCCATAAACTGGTCCCAGACTTTTTATATAATATACATATGTTATCGTAAAGTTTCTTCTCGCAAAATGCTCATGCGTTATGATTTGACTTGTCGAATTTTATAGTTTCATCCAGTGGCTTAGCTTAGCTTACATACTATGTGAAAGTTTAATATTGGCTGTAACAATGCAATACAAGTAAGTACAAGGCACAAATACAAATACGAATGTGAATTCCTTTTACGGATGTACAATTATTCCTCACGCGTTGTAATATATTTTATATACGTACTCGTGAAGAGGTATAGATTTGTTTTTGTGTTGAATGTTAAATTGAGGAATTTTTATGCTCGTTATATACATAGGTATATTCATTGAATTGTAGTATTAAACTATCGGTATACGGTATACCAATTCTGCAGGTCTTTGTGTCGATCGACAACGTACGTACATATCTAAAAACTTTAGGTAAAGGTGCGTTTATAATATAATAGTTATAGTTATAATAGGATTATTGAAAGCATGAGGCGCAGGACGTCTTCTGTCTCACAGTGCCTAAATTAAATATTCCATCTTACAAATATTCAAGCTTAGTACAAACATATTATTATAAAAGAAAAAAACAAAGATGTCGACTGTGTGAAAAATTCCCGAATGAATGACAATGTTTGTTGTTAATCATTTTATATTGATTTAATGTTAGTATTTGAATTGTTAATCGATATTTTTGAATAGCTTTATTATGTCTATACTATACATATGTATTTGTGTCCTATACATTTTAGTGCATATTATGAACATTGATCAAATTTGTTTATATTGGTTTTTCAATATTGTTCCTTTATTGTTATTCTGATTAGTATCAAATTATCTATAATGATTTATTCATGTTGTATTACCCAGTAGCTTATTTTTATATACATTATATGTACATACATATTTATCTACATACATGTATGTATGTATGCAATAATCGATTTTTTTTTTTTGATAATGGTTTTGATACTGCTTTTTTTTTATTAATTAGTATTAATATGTATTTTTTGCCAAAGATTCATTACATGATAGTGTGAAAAAACTTATTGTTTCAACATACATTTCTCACTTTTCTAGTCATTTTTGTTTTGTTAGTACAATATACATAGTAAGGTAAATGAGGAAAGATATCTTGATATTGTAATCAAATCTTCTATTAAAATTCCTACCAATTTTACAATTCGCATAAATCAATGACTGAATTTTTTTTATCAATAGTTTATTACTCGCATGAATATTTAGGATTACATTGTTATATTTTTTATTAACAATTAATCATTCCTTAAGTTAGTTTCACTTTTTTGTATAATATATGTAATATTTTGATACGGGTCGCATTTGATCCCCCACCTTGCTGACTTTTAGCATAGCTACAAATCAATTATTATAAGATAACGCTATCCATTGAGTAATTTTTTTATTATACATATATTACATTTATATCAATTGGTTTGCAACTTATGTGGTGGGGATTTTCCCGACCGGTACCTAATTTCCATATCAGATCTCGTTATCTCTCAATGACAGCTTTGCACTTGCTTAATTTATATTGTTTTACACGAATACTCATATAAAGCTAAATTGACGATTGTAAGGAGTTCTATTGCTCACAATATGTATATATTAAATATTTAATAATAAAGAAAGATATTACGAAATTGTAGTCATTATAATTATTCATCAAATTCACTCAATAAATTCAAATTCAAATTCACAAAATAAAATAAAGTAGGGCGACGGATTTAATCATATGTGTTAAACGTTATAGCATTCCTTATTTGAGTGATCGGTTCGAAAGAATTGAATATGGGGATGATCCACTAATGAACACAGAATGTGAAGCATTTTTTTTCTTTTGCTATGTATAAAAAGATTCGATCTGCATCGTAAACGATGCGATGTTCAAATTTTACACCCACACTCGAACCATTTGATCCCATGAACATGTGGCTACGGCCATTCCGTTTCCAGCTACCGACAGGGACGTGATCCTATTCTCGTGTCCGGACAAGAGTCCTTAAAAAAATGCACAAGGTATCGATTAGTAAAAACACATACGAATCGTATCGAAAAGTATTCAAACATTCATTGTTACCATTGGGTGAGTTTTTCAATGTGTCCCAAATGTGCACGTTGTTATCGTCGGATCCGCACAAGATGAAACGTCCGCTCAACGACAAGCCTGATAAAGTTCGATGACAAATTATTACTTTGCATGTTGATGTTAGCTAATATCACCATCATCATGTTCAACTGTTCACCATCCACTGCTGGGTGAAGACCTCTCCAATCCTCTTCCATTTCTGTCTGTCTTGAGCAATCTGCATCCACTTGACTCCACACATTCTTCTCAATTCATCATCCCATCGTCCACTCGGTCTACCTTGCTTTCTTTCACATCCTCGGATACCATTCCAGTATTTCTCACTACGTGTCCACTTAAACTTTTTCACACGTTCCGCTATATCTGCCACTTTGGTCATACTTCTTACCCATGTATTCCTCTTACGACCTCTTCTTGTTATACCAAGCATACATCTTTCCATGCTTCTCTGTGTGCACTGGATCTTACGTAACATTCTTGAATTCAGCATCCACGTTTCACATCCATACGTCATATTAGTTATACTGATACAAAACGTACCGCACGATGTGAATCCGCTTGTATTGTTCGTCGGAGTGTATTGAGCCAATTGTTGATCACTCCTCAAATCGAACAACCGAGCTGACTTATCTTCGGATCCGGTGGCGAACGCTTGTCCGTTTGGATGAAACTGTAATCAAATCCAAATGCGTATTAATAAGCTTTAAATTAATGCGAGATTCATCTATCGTGATGTTTCAATATCATATTCAGAAAGAAATTAATTGTACTGGAATATAATATTTTCAATATATTTTGTATTTCAATTATACTGAGATAATACATGAATTGCTTCTGACCTACTATTGCATGTACATAAATGTAGTATTTTTAGATTATTAATGATATTATCAGTCTCGAATTCACGAAAGAGGCCTCAAAAAGCTCTAAACAGTGATTACTTCCCCTAAAGACTCAATCGGCTCGGATTTGGTTTAAATCATAATGATTAGGTTAAATTATCGTTGTATCTTACTCGTTTTACTCTACAATCAATTTATAGACGTACACAAACGCTATTGACATCAGACTCGTGTCCGAAGAACGTTTGACGGGGTGATTCCTCTCTGATGTCCCACAATTTGCACGTTTTATCCACAGATCCCGTCACATATGTATTTCCATCTGAAATTTAATAACCGCACGTGTAACAATAACGTTAAAATAGAAGAACAGATTGTGTGAAAACGTTGTATTTTATTCACCAGGTGCTAGCGATATGGAGACCACATCTCCGTTGTGAGCTTCAAAGTCTGAAATCCTTTTTCCCGTTTCCAAATCCCATATACATCTACAATTTAACAGTGTTTCAAATTGTTATGCACGTCCGTTTCAATTATTATCATATTGCAACTTACATTTTCATATCACCCGAACCGGTCAATATCCTGTTGTCGTCGAGGAATCTGCATGAGCTGAGAAAACCTTCGTACCCGGCCAACTCCCTGGTTATTTTAGCAGCTCCTGTTGCATCCCTATTGTTCACATCGTACACTGTGCACATGTTATCCATACCACCGCACGCTATTCATCAAAAACACACTAATAACTTTTTCATTCTCAAGATTAGTCGAATAGTATGCGTTTAGAATGTTTTATGTTACCAACGAAATTTCCCGACGGGGCGAAAGCCACACTCATGACCCACGAAGATCGCAAAGGTATCACCTGAACTTTATTTCCAGTCCAGGTATCCCATATGATCAGCTTACCGTCCAACGATCCGGTCACACAGTGTCTATATAAAAAAAAGTTAAATAAAATACAAAGCACACCGTTGCAAATATAAAATTCATAAATCGCATTGTTGATTCGCTTGTCATACATATTTACCTGCTTAAATTCACATAAATGAGACATTTGCTTAAACTTTATTACAATACTATTTAATATCTCAATCGCTTCTCGCAATATAAAAATCATTTACATTATGTAGTCTGTTTTTCGAAATGGGAAAGTATATCTGTTTGTGTGTGTTAAAAGGGGATAAAAAGAGGAGTGCTGTAAGCGCCAGTGGAATTCTTATGACCACCATACACTAAAATACGTTCCACAGCAGACTTGGTACTCAAAAAATAGACTTATAGTAATTAATAAGTGGTGAAATAGAAAGAAACATGCGCTCGCGCATATTGAACAGCGCTGAAAGCATGTGTGAGCAACATTTGATACCTAGAATCGGCGCTGAAGTGAACTGAATTGACTTTGTTGATGTGACCCTTCAGCATCTTTTTAGTTTGCAAACGAATCTTGGGTATATCTGCCATATCGGTGCACTTATCCTGCAGCTTGGCATCTGCATTCTTCACTTGATCCGCCTGCATTCGTCATCAAGAACAAAATATGATTCCGATAGACTATTATATAAAGCATTCTAAGCATCTAGCTGAAGACTTACTTTGATCTTTTCAATTATTTCCGTGAGTTCTTTGCGCAAAGCTACCGTCTCGGGATCGTCTTTAGGTGGCATTGTCTCCTTTAATCGATGTGATTAAATAAATGTCTTTGATGAGTGATTTTATTTTGCAATGCGACTGTTTTGTCCACCGAGTGAAACCTGAACTGAGAATATACCAGGTAGCGTACCCCGCACTAGCCCACTAATCCAATTGACCTAATGAGATTTTACTATCGTTGCTCGCAGACACTACTAAGGCTTTATTAAATTAAAGATCTTATATTCCAGGCGCCGATGAACCTTCGCACCCTCGACACTGCTAATTCAGAACCTGTTTTCTATTCAAGAATACCAAAATTCTACACATTATGTTTAACTCTACCGAATCTAATGTAGATTTGTATAATTTACTGAATTCAATCTTTTCAACAAACAAACCAATCCTCTAATTGAATCATTAGTATTAATCTTTTTAATTTGCTGAAGCAATGATGGGTACCTACATATTCTTCTTTGGTTTTATGTAGTACATATGTATATTAAAGTGACAACATTCATATTTGACCGAGCGTATAAAATTGGCTGTAATTATGGGCAATTATCATATCTGTACAACTTGAAGGTGACCCAAGAGTATAATTTGGTTGACCCAGAGTTGAAAATAATTATTTCAGAATTAAAGTTTTTTCTAAAACCGATTGAGAAAACATCAAAAATTTTGGTTAAATTTTTTTTTTTTTAAGGTTTCTTTTTAGTTATCTATTAAAATTCTATTTCAACGAATTAATTTTCACGAAAGCACGTTCATTTGAACGTTTTCGCTTGTGGCGCAATCGTAATATTTTTATTTTCAATATTACCGAAAATTTTGGCAACTCGGCATTGGCTACTGACTCACTAAAATAATTTTAAATGCAAAATTTAGTAATTTTACCCGATACGGAAAAAGTTTACAGACTACTGATTTAGACTCTAGCTCAGCAATCGCCAACCTTTCCTTGCAGTGCAGTGAATCAAATTTTTTGCATGTATTTATGTTTATTTTTCGATATACAGAACACGTCCGTGGGTTTGCCGCGAATGCGTCTGCGTCAGCGGCTAATATTTTATTTGGAATATGAGAATTAAATAAAAGCATCGAAATGGATACATTAATATATTGTTATTTAGCGTAACGAATAAAGGCTTAACTAGTAATCGATTACAATTTAATTTATCATTGGCCTGTGGTAAACAGTGGCCGTCGAGGCGCTCGCGCCGTTATTTTCCCTTCGTGCTGCGTCGACTTTCTGATGTTCCCGATACCGTTTCATTCGTTCTGTCGCAGACATGTTGGTACTGATCTATAGATGATTAGACCCTCTTTCTGATGATATGCGTTTTTTGTATTTCCTATTGGCTTTTCGGCGAGTATGGGCCAAATTTACAAAAACGCACAAAATAACTGTAGGAAGATACTCTCCCTACCACGCGTCCTCGCGCATGCGCGGTGCCAACTCAAGGTCAAAATGTATCGAAGACGTATACCTGACCGAATAAAACAACATTCATGTCAATCGTATTATTAGTAACGAAGTTAAAATTATGGAATGTACTTATGTCAATTCAAACGTAACGTCGCCGTTTACGTACTGGTACCCCATATGTAGGTCTGATAAAAGACGTACTCACGTCAAAAAACCACGACAGGCGGCTGTTGCTCGCAACAATCAAACGCAAAACCAAGGCATCACCCCTGCTCGCTCATATCAACGAGCAGACGAACATTATACCAGTAAACAATACGTGCTAGGTTAAATAAAATAATTTTCTTGAGCTTAAAAGTGCTAGAATAAATGACCTTGATAAATGCGAGGCGATCTAATCTAAAATAATTTAATAAACATCAAAATTGATCGCGCTATTGCTCATTACTACGGCGGAGGTTGGCAGCAGTGACGTTTCAGCCGTGATGAAGTGCGTTGGCAGCAGTGCGTCAGCTGTCAAAGTGTCAACCCGAACCTGCAGCTGTCAGATCAGTACCGCGCTGCGAAGAAAACAGCTGGGAGGAGTGGGTGGGGAAGGGGTGGTAATTGCGCATGGAGGTATCCGTTCATCAGCTCAGTAATAGTCCAAGTGTAGCGTGGGGGGCGCTGAGTAGTTCGCAGCGCGTGATAAGAGTGGCCGTAGCCCCCCCATCGGGGCCTCCGCCCCCGGGGGCCGTCAGGGTAGTATGTATGAGCGACACACACGCCCTGACACCCCATCTGAGATTGGCCGTACCCCCCGGTGATATCTTCATACACGCCGGTGACTTCACCCGCTGCGGACACCCTGACGAAGTGGTCGATTTCAACCAATGGCTCGGTAATATACCAAATTACAAACTCTATAGTCTTTAGTATACCGGACCCAATCGAAATCGACTGAAAATTGTCGTAATCATATGGTGAGTGTGGTTACAAACAAAACATTAACAGATTAAACATGATCCAAAGGTGGTTCCACACATACTTACATTCAAAATTCTCCCTTCCTAACGAGCATAATCCTATGTCTGCACATATAGTAATTGTTGGGTATTAAATTCCTACTGAGTGAATGAAAAGTTACCCTTCTAGATAGACTTGATACTGACTAGACCAGCGGTGCCCAACCCGTTACTCGCGTACCGTTTTAATGTGGCTCGTGGCTCGCGTATTATTCAAAATACTGACTGATGAACTTGATGTTAAGTATGGAACTTTAATGTTACATTCTGAAGTTAGATGGCTTAGTAAGGGAAAAGTCCTACAACGATTTGTAGAGCTTCTTCCAGAGATAAAACTGTTTGTAGAATCCAAAAACGAAACTTATGAAAAACTTAATGATCATGGCTGCTGTCGGATTTATCCTTTCTTACAGATATAACAACCAAAATGAATAAACTCAATCTTGAACTTCAGGGGAAACAAAGAACTCTTTTTGAATTAATAGGAAGTGTAAATGCATTTCAGTATAAATTAAATTTGTAGATATCCCAAATTAAAAAATGTAACTTCAGCCATTTTCCAAATTTAGAGAACTACCTATATATTCATAAATATAAAGAAATTGAATCAGATGAATATTCTGAAAATCTCGTTGAACTTAAAAATAATTTCGAAATTAGATTTTCTGATTTTCGTAAAATTCATCCTATCGTTTCATTAATTTTAAATAATTTTTTTTTAAAGCTTTTAACAAACTTCCTAATTCTATTGGTATATCTTCCAGCCTACCAACATTTAAAATTTCTATACTCCAACATTTTTCCAATTCCTAATTCTCTAACTCATACCTAATTAATCTACACAATTTTACAATTATTGCTCATACTTTACTATAGAAATGAATTTGATACTCGTGAATTTTACCATTTCCTTTCCTTTTCCTCATACTTCATATTTCTCTGAACGTCTTATAATATATTATCACCACACTGCTATTTAATTAATTGCCATCTACTTAACTTACCTACTTACTTTACCTACGCCTAATGTTATAAATCGTTTTACCCACCTGGGTTTATCGCTTTATAGGTTCTCAGAAGGAAGTACGAGTGGCGACCACTAATTACACTACTTAAAACGCGAAATGGAAAATGAATGGCTGTTCTCTGTTTTGTCGACTATCACAAGACCTTTGACTGTGTGAACTGTCTATAGAAGATCTTGAGGCATATGAGTGTTCCAACTCATCCATGTCCTGTATTCTGATACCACTGCAGTGATTTGGTTGAACAATTTCCTTTCGGAAAGTTCAAACAAGTTCCCGATCCAATGCGGTACATAATGCGCAGGACCCTGGATGGTTGGAACGGTAGAATATCAGTTGGGGGACAGAGACTTTCAAATCTTGGGTATGCTCACGACAGAACATTCATAGCCTCCAATTTTGAAGGAATGACCGAGCTTATCCACCGGTTAAACAGATCGCTTCCGGGCATTGCATACCAGCACTACTGCGCTTCGTGGCTTGGAAGTGGACAGTTTTGTTTATCTGGCCTCACCGAATGACAATGGCGGTGAATCTGGGCCGGAAATAAGTCGAAGAATTGCAATGGCTATGTCCCAGTTTAACAAGATTTGGAAAAATATGTAGAACCGTAACCTCCACCGAAATCCGTCTTGTAAGCAGTCTAGTATACTCTAACTGTCTGTAAGCCACAGATTCGACTGTTTCGAGATATGTTGAAAGCACTTGTTGCCGATCCCCTGGACCGATGGGACGTACGCCTCCATACTTGAGGAGCTGAAGATCGAGGATAGGCTGTCTGCCTGAGTTGCATTCTCCAGTTCTTTGAATGGTCTAGAGCGGTTGGCGGTGTGGAGATAACAAGAGGAAGTGGAAGGTCCACTACATGCTGGACCGACCAGATCCGTGCCGTGACAGGTTGCACTTTAGTGGTAGCTCTTCGTGGGCTGAGTTCAGAGACAATTGGAGAGAACTCATCAGGTCACGATCCTCAGCAATGAGGCATACGACTTAGAAGAAGAAAACGCGATATGTGTACCCAAAATCTGAAAAACCACTGAAAAATGACAACATCGCTTGCCCATTTTTGTCATCGAATTGCTGAATGTAAAACAAACAGAACAATTTATACTCACGATATCAATATTGAAACTTTTCATGGTTGAAGTTCAGTACCATATTCATTGTGTACGATTCCGCCAATTTTTAGCCGATCCCACGTTGATCCAGTATACTATGGAATTACTATAACGAGGATGATATGAACTTTAAAATGCTTGATTTACATGCCGTAGCATTGTTAGTTTCAGTGATAATTATAACCACTCATATCGTTTTTCCACAGAAAAATTACCACACAAACACAAATTGGTCATCGCGGGAAATCATGAGCTAAGTTTCGACAAAAATTTCACTCATCCGTTGAAGAATGTCGGATCGGTACTCGACGATATACCAACTCTTGGCATGGCGAGAGATAAATTATCCGACGCAATCAACTCCCTCAACGTCAAAAATCTTCTTACGAATTGCACTTACTTGGAAGACTCTGCTGTGGAAATATACGGAATAAAAATCTACGGCACACCGTGGTAAGAAAACATACCTTTATACATATTAAACACTATATGGAGGTACCAAACTTCTGGGTCCTGATAAATAATGCTTTTTTTAACACTACAGTATACACTTTCGTACTTATGTGAATTTACTTTTCAACACTGCAGGCAGCCGGAGTTCTGCAAGTGGGCTTTCAACATTCCCAGAGGGTCGGCGTGTTTAGAGAAATGGATGAAAATTCCGTTGGATACGGACATTCTCATTTCGCACACTCCACCGATTGGCCACGGCGATCTTTGCTGCAGCGGAGTACGAGCTGGCTGCGTGGAACTCCTCTCGGTTCTGCAGCAGAGGCTCAACGTCAAGTATCACGTATTCGGTCATGTTCACGAAGGCAAGTCCTCCCTCAATTCGGATGTGGGTATCACTATATATTAATGGAGCGAGTCCTGCTTTTGTGACTTAATCCGTTGATAATTGTGAACCCGTGTCATGAAATTCATATTTGCATTGCGCGATCCAAACATTTCATTATATGCACATTGCGATGTACATAATTGCTTTGTATATAACTGATTGCTATTTTTGCGCAGCGATTTTATTGTATTTTTATTTAGATAAATATGTACGCTGTTAGAATGATATTTGTTCATTTTTCAGGTTACGGCATATCATCCGATGGCAAAATCATATTTATCAATGCATCCACTTGCGATATAAATTACTTACCCAACAATCCCCCAATTGTCTTCGATATCAAAATGCCTCCTGGTGCTGTGAAAGACTAACTCGGAATGCAATTCCTGATCTTTAGTCGCTTTTGGCTTAATTTGAAAAAAAAAAAAAGGAAAGCCCTAGTGATCTATGCAAATCAATACTTAAATGATATTATTGTAATACGTTGTGATTTTTTTTTATTTATTTATTTTGTACATTCGTAAGACGTGTAAAATGTGTGGAAATTTGTTGTGAAACAGTAGTCCATCTACAAATGCGCAATGTGATCTATAATACCTTAATAATGCCTTCACAATAATCCTGTACCCTTTCTACATATACAAAAATTGTTTCGTATCTTTTGTACTTTGTCAATGTATGTAAAATGTCTTTATACCTATACACCCCCTAGTATAGAAAATGCGAGAATGTGATCGTTATATTTTGCATATTTTTCTTATTTTTATAAATATTATAATAGGTAAGTTTCATTTTTACTCTTCGAAAACAGAATTTGTAAGAATTTCTCTCTCGGTGAAAATAAAACAAACTCAAACATACATGTATGTACTTATTTTTAATATCCTTCATATATAATCCGATCAGCGTTCCCTCTAAGCTGTGCTGTGCACGCAGCAGTTTCAAACTCCCCGCACTCTCAAAATCAACCGAAAAAAATAATTTTATTTTATAGGAATATTTTTTCATTCAATTTGGATAATGAACGAATAATATAAAGCTGGCTGTGTTGAAACATTTAATGATATATGTAGTTACTTATGCCCTAAAAGACGAAGAATTTCAAGAACTATTTGTTCTTTGCGATATTTGTGGAACCTTTCAAGCATCAAGTGCCGATTATGAACGTGGATTTAGTATGATAAATGTAAATCACGCAATAAATTAGAGATTAAACACAGATAATTTAATGAGAATCAAATTATATACATATTAATAGAAAACAGATTGACCTAGATGAAGTACATATATAAAATTTGGATTAATCTGAAACAACGTTGTGAAACTCTATGAAATTTATAAATTATACATATGTATCGTTATAAAAGACTGATACTTTGAGTTTAATATGTTATTATTTCATTGATATGATACAGATTTTATTTTAAGTCAAAAAATAAACATATTTTGTTGTTTACAATTATTTTTTAATGTTTATTATACTTTCATATTATGTATCTTTGTAAACCAATTATATCAAGATTTTTTCAATCAATGATTCCTGGGCGTATAAAGATGTAATAAGCGTTTTGTCAAATAAACCATTTTTTCTTAAATCATTATTTTTATATATGTACATACATATGTATGTACATAATAACAGTAATGAATTAATAATAATAATTTTATATATTTAGAATAGCATAAAAAAAAATACTTCATTTTATAACAGATGATTTTTTAATAATCTATATAATTGTATGTATGTAGATTAGCAGAAGAAAATTCTTAATTTTATAAAACTTATTCAGATATGACACATTATTTAAGTTTTTATAGGGGTAGAAAATTTCCCTCGCATTTGTTGATTTACCATGCTCAGCTTTTTGGTTTTCCGCGCAGCGACCCTCTCATCTTAGAGGGAACGTTAAATCCGATAGAAGTTTACATATTACTTATTAATTCTAAGCTTAAACGAATTGAGTTATCTTCTATTTTCACTAGCCTTTTCACGTTTGTTGTCTAGGGATCATGGTCATGGATCGGTGCTCCATGTGGCTGGCTTATATGCTCGTGAATGTATGACCATGCACCCGGAGCGTTCCGAAGTTGTTGATCCGTCTTCATGTTTTTTTTTCTCTCACACTTTCGCTTCTCTATATAGAAATAACACCGATTATGTTAGATATGTGTGTAAACAAATCCATATAAGTATGAAGTAATCTTCAACTTAAATTACAAGTCTGAACGAGCAGATAAAACATACGTAGATTTAATATTATTGTTAAGAAAATGTTTGATAAATTGAAATACGACTAAGTTTTTGCATTCGCACGCGATGTTATTCTGGTCTTCGTGATTTTCGCTTTTGCTTCCAGTTTTTTGTTCTGCATATATTGCGTTCCAGTTCGCTTCTCTGTACTTTAGTAGTATTTAACTACGAATATATCAGAACGGCTCTATGGAAGTGTTATACTATTGATTTTACAACATTGAGAGGTTAAATTTACATCAATTAAATATTATTGTTAAGAAAATGTTTGAATAATCGATATACATCTGTGTTTTTGCATTTGCATGTATTTATAGTACGCGAGTGGCGTTTTTTCTCAAAACGATAGTGTTTTACATGAAAATTTGTCTATGTTTTATTCTCAAGACCTTCCAGCTGAAAATGAGCGACAAAATCATCTCTTTGGGAGTTCAACTTTTTGTTTGCCCTCCCGTCAACCGGAGGTAGAAAGTCAAAGCTGGCCACCGTCAACGCATCTGCGAATCGATAACCATCTCTTTGCCGCACAAAGTTATGAAGAACGCAACAAGACCTGACGATGTCCATGGCTAGATTATTCTTGACTTTCAACGGAGTGTGGAACACTTTCCACTTGCTGGATAAAATATTAAAGGTGCTCTCGATATACTGATTAACTCTAGACAAACGAGTGTTGAAAACTTTCTTGTCTCCTTCGACGAGCCTGTTCGGGAACGGACGAAGTAAATTCAGGCCAGATGGAAACGCCTCGTTGCCGGCTATGACGTACGGCAGATGTATCTTGATCTGTTCCGAGACAGGACCCGGCTCGGGAATACTCAACGATTCCACATGCAACCTCTCAAACAGATCCGTATCTTTAAAGTCAAACGGGCTACTGTGAGGGTACATTATCACTTCGACATAAGTGAATAGGTAGTTTGAGTCGCACACGGCCAACAGTAAGATGGAATCGCACGATTGAGATTTTCCATTCGCTTTGGTGAGTCTGATCCATTTGCCATCTATCGCTCCGATGCAGTGAGGAAACTTGTCCTTCCGTTCGAAGTCCCGGGCCGTGTTCAGCCAGGTCTGCTTGGTTGGCTTTGGAATGAACATCTCCCACATGTGATCGCAGATGACTTTACACACTTGCTTCACGATCACCCCGACGGTCGATACACCGACTAGAAATTCTTCGTGGAGTACTGAAAACGAACAGCCGCCGATCAAATATCTGAAACGAGAATGTTCAACTTCAATACTGCAATACATGTATAAAATACAAATACAGTAGATTAACACAATTGAGCAACGTATGAAAGTAGATTTAAGGATTAATTTTAAATAAAACTAAAATTATGTTTAATGAATTTTGCACGCAAAGCGTAGTCACAGTAGATAACCATGTTGTAGAGATAGTTGATAATTATTTATACCTAGGACAATTGGTGAACATGACTGGATGTAAAGAAGAATGGAACGCTTTTGGAAGAATGAACATATGTAGTTTTTAAATCCAACACCCCCGCTATGCTTAAAAATGAAGGCATACAACCCATGCGTACTGCCAATTATGACGTATGTTGAATTCAAGAATGTTACGTAAGATCCAGTGCACACAGAGAAGTATGGAAAGATGTATGCTTGGTACAACAAGAAGAGATCGTAAGAGGAATACATGGGTAAGAAGTGTGATCAAAATGGCAGATATAGCGGAACGTATGAAAAAGTTGACGCGAGAAATGCAGATTGGAAATGCAAATGGATGCAGATTGCTCAAGACAGACAGGAATGGAAGAGGATTGGAGAGGCCTTCATCCAGCAGTGGATGGTGAACGGGTGGTATTTTCAAATATGTATATCTCCCAAACTATGTAATAACACTACGGCGGTGAAAAAAAAAGTATTTTAAAGCCCAATTTGTCCTATTTCAAAGGACGTGGGGATGTTTTCCAAACGGGTGAAGGTGATAAGAATGAAATGCTCTTTTTCAACCTCATAGTTAATTTCATTGGTTTCAGAGATGTAAAATTTTAAAAACAATGCCTGTTTTTTAATTTACATTCTGTAAAGTATGTAAAAATAATATTCACAGTATTAATTTATCTACCTGAGTGCGATAAGGACTTTTTGCTCGGGAGGTATGCAATATCTCATGATAGTTTCGACTCCTTTTATTTTTTCTCTTAGCAACAACAACAATTCGTCAAAAGCACCGATTGAAATTTTCATATAATTGAAGAATTTAGTTTGGTCTTTCCTGATGTCATAGTAACGTGCGAAAAATAAATCATTTCGTTCGTGTTCTTTTGAGTACGATATGGACCAAGCCCGTTTTTTCCTCCGAATAAAACGAGGACGACGACCACGACTACGCAAATATAAAATCACAGCCAACTCTTCAACATCCATTTCAGTTGTATTGCAGATAACTAGACTAAATTAAAACTTTTCATTCAAAAAAAAACGAAACAAAAGTTTTGCGTAAAAAGTGAGGATTGTGTGTAAAATCGTCATCAGCGTTTTTTATTGAAACTTTACATTAAAAAAAAAAAAGTATAAAAGTTTTACGTAAAAGTTGGCGATTTTGCATAAAATGGACATTGTAGTTTTTAATCGAAATTGCCCTTAAATGAATTATTATGAAGTTAGTCGTGTTCAAATTTTGCTACTGCGTTCTATTGCATATGGTTACTATTTTTTTTTTTTAGATTAGTAGCACTGAGATCACTTCAGTCTTTTGGAATTGTTTTTTGGCGAATATTTATGCAAGTCGCGTATGTGGCGAAAGTGATTTGATTCCGTATGAAAGACGAGATTCGTCTCTCGCGAACAACTCTCAATTGACAATTGTAAGAGCACAGTTAAATCGACCAGTATTGACCAGACTCTGGTATTGATTTATAATGCCAACTGTTGTAACTTGCCATATGAATCTGACCCAGCAGCTCTTTCGTCGAGTTAATTATTTCTAAGAACCGGATTAAAAATTAAACCGCAAGGTGATTTTGGATTGATTCAAGCGAGTGGCAAGTTTGAGCATGTGTATCTAGATGCGGTGTTCACACTTGAGTGAATAGTGTCGACTGAATACTGGTATTCCTAGATTGTTTTTCTTTTCAAATGAGGATACATCTTTAAAATGCCAAAACAATTCTATTCACATTTACCAAATCTAGTAAAACCATTAATTTATTGAGACAAAATATACATCCATGAGAAAAGCTGTTTGAAGGTTGAAAGTTACATTACGATATTAGGCAACTTGAAGATCGTTCGTTGATTTGGAATATACGTGCTCAATTTCAACACAAACATTATACATTATACCTAAAGGTTTGCTTTCGCGAGTGGCCGCAGCCTGTCTGATTTGGTCGCGGCCGCTTTCCATTCATCTATTCATCTACGCAAATTCTATATAAAAAAAATTCGGGTGTGGCCAACCCATGACTTTATCCATATATTTAAAGAATATGAAGAGTAACCAAACACTGAAAAAGTCAAAAAACCGTGTACAAAGAAAAATAACAGGATTTTTTAAAAAAAAAAAGCGCGGCGCGCAGGAAAAATAACGACGCGAGCGCTTCGACGGCCACTGTTTACCACAGACCAATGATAAATAAAATTGTAATCGATTACTAGTTACGACTTTATTCGTTAATAAAAATATATTAATGTATCCATTTCGATGCTTTCATTTCATTCTCATGTTCCAAATAAAATATTAGCCTGCATTCGCGGAAAACCCACGGCCGTTTTCGACACAGCCACACCCCGAATTTTTTGTATAGAACACAGGTTCCCAACCTTTATCGAATGGTGACCCCTTTTTATAAAAGCCAATTGACCCGCGACCCCCATATAATTGAAAAAGGCAAAAAATATTATTCAAACATCTAGACACATCATTGCGTTCACCATCCACTGCTGGATGAAGGCCTCTCCAATCCTTTTCCATTCCTGTCTGTCTTGAGCAATCTGTATCCACTTAATTCCAAACATTCTTCTCAATTCATCAGCCCATCTTCCAATCGGTTTACCTTGCTTTCTTTCACATCCTCTCGGATACCATTCCAGTATTTCTCACGTACATCTGCCATCCATTCTTCTCGCTATGTGTCCAACCCATTGCCACTTCAACTTTTTCACACGTTCCGCTATATCTGCCACTTTGGTCATACTTCTTACCCATGTATTCCTCTTACGATCTCTTCTTGTTATACCAAGCATACATCTTTCCATGCTTCTCTGTGTACACTGGATCTTACGTAGCATTCTTGAATTTAGTATCCACGTTTCATAACTGACAGAAAATTGCATGGTTTTTTAGTTTATCGTTTCATTTGGCGATCCCACAGAAAACCTTTCGCGACCCCAATTGGGGTCGCGACCCATAGGTTGGGAGCCTGTGGTATAGAATTTGACTGGCGGCCACGGCCACGGCCACAACAGCCACGTCGTTCAGGTCGCGGCCACTTGCGACACCAACCCTTTAAGGCCCGAGCCTCACCGGGCAACTAGTCTGCAGACTAGAAATTCAAAACTGACCCGCAGAATCGGTTTCTTAGACAATTCTATAAATGAAACTCGAAAAAAAAAGTTATGAAAAATTCGTTTTTTTTTTTTTTTTTTTTTTTCGAATCCAGCTGTTCATTGTATGACGTAGTATCCGTAGTATCCGACGAGTGCAAGGGACTGCAGCGTCTCTCTCTCGCGCAAATAGAGTGCGAGCGAAACAACGGCGAGTGCATCACCTCTGTATGATTTATTTACGTCACTTTCAAAATAGACAAATCTTAAAAAAAAAAAAACTTTTTTTTTTACGTGTTTCTTATATAAAATTTCCTAATAATCATATTATATTCTCGTCGGTTTTGGCCTCTTACAGAGCTATACACTTTTATGGAGATGTTTGTATGCTATGATTTGAAGAATTTGAATATTTGACGAATCTTTGAAAATAAGAAGAAAAATAAGGATCTGGACTGAAACTTTCTTCGGAAATCACTATCTGTGTGTAGTGTTTATCTCCTAGTATGAAAAATTTATCTTTTTTTTTTTCATTTTTCGTTTTTTTTGAAAAAAAAAAAGCATTTTTTTTTCGTGTTACCTGTACAAAATTGTCTAAGAAACCCATATTTGAAGTCGGTTTTGGATTTCCATGCCTATATAAACGTTTTTTCGGGTCTTGAAAATCGTAAGTCTCCCAGAGTTGCTGTGACGGCATGTCGGTAGTCGTCGGACTTGCTTCGTGGGACTCCTTCCATGGGGCGGAGCTTCAGCGCTTCTAAAACATTTTCTAAGTTTCGGGGTAGACCCGTCGTCCATAGTTGCGGAGACTGAGTTGCCCGGTGAGGTCCGCTTCGTCTAAACGCTAACATTTTGATGACACGACGACTAAGGCCGACTAGTCGGCAGATTAGTTGCCCGGTGAGGCTCGGGCCTAATCGACACATCTATTCTAATTCGACAACGGAAAAAAGATTGAGAAACGTTGACACCTGTGGCGTTGCGCTGCTTTGGCACCACTGCAGAGTGACAGTTGGCCACAGTGCACTCTGACCGCGTCGTCCCATCTGTTGCTTCGCACTCTCACAACATGGAGCCCATTGCAGTCAGGAGGATCAAGAAAGAGTTCGTCGAAGCCATGAAAAGTGACGATGTAACATACATAAACCATAACTAAACACATACCACCATTGCATCTTCGAATTCGACTCGTCAAAACCCTCCCGCCTTTTTACGTCATTTTTGAAAACATAACCTGTAAAATGAAAACATGGCGTCGCGCATATTAACTCTAGCTAATCGCTATGCACTTTCTTTCAATTATTTTTTTCAGCCGTTACTTGATTCTGAACAATATGTAGAGTCACTCTTTGTCCTTTATGTGCCAATTCATCATTGCGAGGAATATTAATGAATCTGTGTTGCGCTTTTTTATCGCAATGGATAGTTAAACATACATTGCGTATCGATAGCAAAAAGTCTAACATTAAAAATAACTTCACGAGTAATATCCTTAAGTCCCGTACTGTAAAGTTGTTATTTATTTTTTTTTGTTAATTTAACTCAAAAGAATCTGTCTATCTATATACTCTGTCCAGCTTAAGAAGCGCCCTATTCTCGCGCAACTTAGGCAATTCTTAATCGGTCAAGACTAGGGTGTTTC
The DNA here is from genome assembly GCA_022651745.1 of Parapsyche elsis. NCBI lineage: Eukaryota > Metazoa > Arthropoda > Insecta > Trichoptera > Hydropsychidae > Parapsyche > Parapsyche elsis. Next base: position 195,566 of record JAGVSN010000038.1, read on the forward strand.
TTGAGTCGGACAGAGTATAGGAAGATCCGTCGAATCATGCTAAAATAAAAATAAATACACCGTATCATTTGTGGGGGGGGTTCACTACATTAATGAATCGAGTCGATTAAAGCGTCACTGAAATATTTGGGCGCAAAGTGATAAACTAAATGTATTTTGATGGAAATGTGGAGGAATTTAAATAAATAGTCGAAAAAGTAAGTGAATTTAAAAATAAAATTCGACTTTATTCACTTTTATTCTGAAACATAAAGTAGGGCTTTTAAAATTTGTGCGCTCATTTCCTCTGTTGAAATTTAACACACATGTTCGTCCCCCTATTAATAATTCGTAGAACATAATTAAAATAATAACTGATTTTTTGTCACTAATTCTCTTCAGAAATGAAAATACATTAAGATATTTAAAATATGTCTGACGTCCAAAAGATTCCTAGCGTTCTAAGTTTTGATTATCCCGATTCGCATGGATAGGTCGTGAGCAAATGGAATTACGACTGAAAGTGCTTTATTTGCCAAAGCTGAATAGGCAACTGTTTGAGAGCACCGAAATTCATCAACGTTTTGATTTGTGAATTCTTGCTTCAGCAGAGCTTTGCTGAGTCCAAATTAAAACTGAAAAGATTTCGTATCTACTCTATATTTTTTTAAACCGGGAAAATAATTGCCCCATTAAATTTTTCAAATCCCTCAAAATAACTCCTCGAATCCAATTTGGAAGTGTAAAAATACTCTTTTTAAAATCCTCTTACTTAAAGATAATGTATTGATAATATTTCTCTTTTTAATATTATATATTTCAAAAGTTTACGCAATGCGACCGAAAACGAAAATTCTGCGGAAAACTTATTTTTCAACAATTTTCCAATAGATTCTTTCAGCTCATCATTTTTCATTGATCAGTTTGTGAACCCACAGTCTTTTCTCATAACCATGCCCCTAAACTAAACTAAACTGCGGGGACGGCCGTGGCCGATAGATATTAATAAATTTATTGGAGTTTACTTTTGAAGCATAAACATAAACATATGTACGGATGGTGTGTTTATTTAATACAATCTCTGTCGTTCAGTAAAATCTTAAGTGTTCCAATTATTACCACAAATAATACGACAAGCCCATTTGAAATCAATCAATCATCACCAATTACGTCATTCTATATTAGCATTTTCCTTTCAAGCACCTTAAAAATTCCGTTTGTTTATGTTGAACTCAGTGTCACTGTGGATTTGTGTTTACGTTGAAAAAATACCATTCGTTTTATCTTGTGGCTCATACTTATCTTTTTTAACACTCTAAGTGGTTTAGTGTTAAAATAATATTCAGCAACAGTGTGATCAAATTAATTAATACAATCTTTGATTATATTTTTTTCAATAAACTTGTCTGATTATGTTTGGAAAGAAGTCGTATCGATTGAATAAATAAATAAATTACCGAGTCGTAATTTTGGTGTGTAAACTTTAATCTTTTGTATTGATAAGAAAAATAGCCGATACTGTTGCGACATTTTGAATAAAATATACTATGGATTAAATGGTTGGGATTTGTATTACGAATTACTCAAAAAACTACAAAAGAAAAGTAAAATTTTTGTTACTAAAAGTTACATACTAAAGTATTATATTAAAAATCACTTTTTTTGATTATCACTATCTTTTATACCATAAATACGTGTACTGTTTGATAAATTAATGCTGTTGTTCACATTGTGTGTAGCTAAAGATCAAATCTAGCATTGTAAGCATGAATAAAATATGTACATACAATTGTCCCCATGTCACGTTGTCTTGAAATAAATGTATTTCTGTGACAAAGACATGCAAATTACGATTTAAATTTAGATCCGAACGTACATATGACTGGGCGAGAAATGTTTTTTCCTCCGAATTAATCTCATTTGAAACTCTGGAAAATTTTTCAGCTGGCGGGATGTCCGGTGAAAATAGAGCTGACTGCCAACTGCTGGACCACGTTGAAGGGTGAAATAACCGGTCCTCCGGAAACACCATACGAGGGTGGCAAATTTATACTCGATATCGAAGTTCCCGAAACATATCCATTTGATCCACCAAAGGTATCTTGCCATCGAGCATATTTTTACATTGTTAAATCATCATCATCATTTTCAGCCGTTCACCATCCACTGCCGGATGAAGGCCTCTCCAATCCTCTTTCATTCCTGTCTGTCTTGAGCAATCTGCAACCCAGCTCCACACATTCTTCTCAATTCATCAGCCCATCGTCCACTTTGCCTACCATGCTTCCTTTCACATCCTCTTGGATACCATTGTAGTATTTCTCGCGTCCATCCACCATCAATTCTTCTTGCTGTGTCCACTTCAATTTTTTCACACGTTCCGCTATATCTGCAACTTTGGTCGTGCTTCTTACACGTATATTCCTCTTACGATATCTTCTTGTTTGTACTAAGCACACATTTGAGTGTACTGGACCTTGCATGGCATTCTTGAATTCAGCATTCACATTTCACATCCATACGTCGTAACTGGCAGTACGCATCGATTGTATATGGCTTTTTTTTTAAGCATAGCGGAATGTTGGATTTAAAAACTACGTTTATCCTTCCAAAAGCGCTCCATCCTAGTTTCACATTGTTAAATAGCGCGCGAATAACATTAGAGCGGCGAAACCTTAAACACTGCACATTTTTAATAATTGTATGCGAATTGTAACATTTTTGGCCGCTCGTGTGAAAACATTATCACAATTTACAATACTCTCTATTGCAAGAATGGTTTTTTTTTTTTGTTTGTTTCCAGGTGAAGTTTTTAACCAAAATTTGGCATCCTAATATATCGTCGGTGACCGGCACTATATGTCTCGACATATTGAAAGATCAATGGGCCGCAGCCATGACTTTGCGCACTGTACTTTTGTCATTGCAAGCTCTGTTGTCGTCTCCGGAGCCGGAGGACCCTCAGGACGCCGTCGTGGCCAAACAATACAAAAACCATAACGATCTCTACCAAATGACGGCCAGACAGTGGACGTACCAGTACGCCGATGGACCCATTCAGAATCCATACCTAGAGGAGAAACTCAAAAAGATATCCGATTTGGGCGTGGACGATACAATAGCTCTGGTCGCTTTGTCGTCCTGCGAATGGGACCTGCAAAAGGCTACCGAATACATATTCCAATAAACTGCCGAATATACTCATAACATATTCCGCAATAAAGTTTTAAATGTCTTCTCCCTCAATGTCGTGGAAATGGGTTGTTTTTTTTTTTTTATATATATGTACGTACCTGTGAAAAATGTCAAATCGGTAATCTTTCAATTGTTATGCGCGCCGTCAACTATTCAAGTATTATTACATCGAATGATAATATATGCCATAACATGAAGTCTGCACTATACGTGACGTTTTTTCGTTTGCAATAAGTTCCAAATTTTCTCGTAATTCGTTTGATTTGATTTCGCTGAATTTTACATTTTCCACCATGAATTTTATCAAGTTAGATGTAGTATTCAGTCGAATTAGTAAGATTTCTGTAATTAATTTTTATTTATTTTACGTTAACTCCATTTAGTATTTAGTTACTTAGTCATAATATGTGTTTGTCAACTGATGACCCTTAAAACCATTTTTATAATAGGGCTCCATCAGTTCATAAATTTTATCTATCTACATACACATATTGGAAGCGTTGTGATTTAATTTACAAATTTCTTCAGAGCTTAACCCCTGGACCGCCCTGGAAAAAAAACTCAATTGTCGTTATTATTTAATCGATTTTGATTCTAAGACATTCTATACCAAATAAGTGAGTAGCACTAACTCGGTATATAAAATTCTCTTTATTATTTTTTCCTGGCAAGTGAAATTTTACAGGGTAAAAAAAGTGCCTCTCTGCTAAATTAGTTATTTGCGTTGAGTTTTTGAGCACTTTCGATTTTCCTTCGTGACATTTGCTCAATTTTTTTCATCGTACTTGTAAATGTCGGTCAAAATCGATAGCTTTCAAACACAAACTTGTGATTTTTTTAAGCGGTAGTATTTTACCATATATATATATATAAATTGTCACATTGTATATAAACTTGTATGTATATATAAATGTAACGAATATGTTAAGCATTAAAAATATCACGACTTAAATTTTAGAGCCTATAATTGTCTTGACTGCATTAATTCCATGAAATTCATAAAATATTATTTAAATTATTTTCAATATGATCCTTTGAATAAATATTGTTATAGACAACATCCGAGCGTATCCTCGAAAGGCCAACTTTTAACTATTAGACTTGTTCTATAATATTATATTTATACTTTGTGCATCGGCGATGGCAATTTTGACGAACCATTTAATATTAGCGAACTAAACTATGTATTTACACATATCTCATAAGGTTAATCTTCTTATAATGTAATTTGCCATTGCCGTAGCACAACATTCATTACATATTTGAGAATTTTATTTTGTTCAAATTAAAGTATGTATGTCGTACGATGGATATCTATATGTATAAAATGTACTTTCCAAATAATAAACATAATTTAAAAATTTTTTCTGTATTTCTCTTTTATGTATGTATGTATGTATGTATGTATGTACATCTCATTTGAGAATTATCCAATTGAGGCAACAGTCCTGATTATGTTTGAATACACTGATTTCATTTCTTAATTAATTTGAAATTATAAATTTTGCAATAGCGGATCAATATAAAACGCAAGACAATGATTATTTATGTATGTATAATATATAGATAAAGTAAAAATATTAAAATTAACATAACGCGAATTCACTGAAGAGGTGATCTTCAAATAACTTTAATATTCCAAAACACTTTTACAGATACACAGTTCAATGGGGACTTACAGATGGTCAAGTAACAAGTTCCATGATAAATTAGACATTTTAAAATGTTCCTATCAGTGTACAATACAATATGCAATTAACTTTTTATTTACAGTAAATACTTATTTTATTTTAACACTTTAAATATGCATATTGCGATATTTCAACAGTACCATTCCAAACATATTTCGCAAATTGCGATACCGTCTATCATCCCGTAATCAATTTGGGAAACACTAGATATCGCCGTGCAATATTATTGTATAACAAATCGACAATACCACTATCACCACTGCTGATAGAGCTGATCTCCTCCCGGAGCTGATAGCGCACCGTACGTTTTTATACTCCCTGGCGACGATCTCGTAATTGTACAACAATCTCGTCTCTGCCAGTTCTCCCAGGGTCTTCAGATTGTTGGTCCTGTCTTGGAAGATGACGTTGTGCTCGTGATCGAATGGCCCGTACATCGTGAAAGGACTAGTCGCAGACTTGAAACTCTTGCCGAACAGTTGATCCAGCTGCTTGAAGATGTTTATCAACTCTTGACGTCTCATGTCGGTGATGCTGGACTTGACGTAGACGTGGCCTACGCTCGACCACGATATATAACAATTCTTCGGATTGTCCGGAGGACACACCACACGGTAATTATTAGAATCAAAGTCATGCGGCAGCATCTCGGCTCCTTTCGTATCTACAACAATAATATGATTATTATACACTGACACATTTCAGTATGCTATCCTTGATAGCAAAGGTCAAAAACCTTACGGGGATGGAGCCCCGAACCTTCGACCAACAAACTAGCGCTCTAACCACCGAGCTACCGTATGGCTATACACTTATTTTGTCTTTTCATTTACCTGTTACATTTTTCAGAGTTCTCATGCTGATGAAAGCTACGTCGGCCGTGTCGTCCGATAAACATTTGAGAGCACCGATTTCGCCATAGTACTGTTTGTGAGATCCGCACAATTTTGTCAAGTCGTCTGAACCTCCTGGAGCGCAGACATCTTTGAAATATTCTAGCATGTCACGCTCGTGTGAGCACTGCGCTTGAGAAAACACTTTTTGGGATTTGAAATAGTGCACTAGTGAGCTCCAGGCGACACCTTCGAACTTGGGAAAGCACGCTCTCTTCCCCCGCAGATCGTCAATTGTGTTCAAGCTGGAGTTTCTCTTGACCACGGCGGCCACTATGTACAGGTCGTTCATCTTCAGTGTGCTTTCGAAGAGGATCGGCTCCAGTTTGTAGTCTCTGAAGTGTATTTGTTTGGTTAAATTTAATGCTATATTTATGTATTGTAAATTTTTCAGACGTATACAAAAATCAAATCGACTAAGTGGCACCCACTTAAGTGAAGAATGTTGCTGATTTTCTAAACAGACTTTTATGAGATGCTAGAGTATCACCCATTGATGATCGACAGATGTTTATTATTGTAAGAATATACTATACATCAGGCATGTCAAGTCAAACTCATTTCGGAAAATATTGACTACGGGCAATATAATATTGTACATATATGTACATACATATGTATCTAAGGTACAAGAGGTAATTTGAAAAAAAATATTATTCGATATATGTTTAAGGTACCAACTGCGTAATATTGACTAAAAATGCTAGATCTCGTTGCCGTTCAGAATATTTTATATCAGTAACGTCTTTTATTTTATGTCAGTAACGTAACTTTTTCAGTTGTAATAAAAATATAATTTCCTTCAATAAGTCAAAATTTTGTGACGGGTTAACGGTAATATGGTAAATCCCCAATTGTAGGTCGCGAGCTGATTTTTAGTGGGTCGCGAAAAATTCAAAATTCACATACCAAAGAATGTGATTTTTTTTTAAATTATTTAAAAAATATAATATGAAAAAATGGAGAAGTAGAAATAACAAAATTTAAAACAAGACGGCACAACAAAGAATAGGACGCGTCCGAGCAAATTGCGTTGGCATTTATTGACGTAGCATCGGATTCATTGAAAATTTGATTTATATTTACTTTTTCCCATAATCTATTGTTAGCCCACTCATATGTCAATAAACAGCGCTGATCGTCAACGGGCAATACCGGACCGGACCACCGTCCTTGATGGACATAAAAACTTTTATAGCGGTTGTTCCGGCCTTACTGGACAACCATAAGGAAAGATCAACAGACTATACTCAAGGGGGTGGCCTCATGTGAGGATCTTGGGGAAAAGGATGTGGAGGTGTTTCTCCTCAAGGCGGCTTATATATATAATAGCACTTTTAGCAGTTGGTAATCAAGTTAATTTCTGAAATGCTTATATAACCTTTTGGCTTCGATTTGCCAGTCGGGATGAGCTATGGTAACTTCGGCTCGTCCAGCTTGCATCGCTTTAAAACAGCTCGTCTCCGGAGAACCTTCATCCAAACGAACAACTTCAATTTCGCACTGCAACTGTGGCTCTATACCGCTGGCTCGTGCTATCTCGGAGAGCCAATCGCACTTGTGGCGTGATTTTATATCAGCCGTGCAGATGGTAATGGACCTGAAATTGAAATCACATGTACACTATTCAAACTACGAGACACCTTCAAGATTCCTGCATCGAAGTGATGAAATGAACGGTACCTCGGCGGATTACACTCGGCAAAACTGTTGGCGCTTAAAAATCCAACCGCCCGCTGGATATAGTCTTGCACCGGCACTTGCGGCTTCAACTCTTGCACTCGAACGTGATAGAATTCGATCAAATTTAACAGAGCTGAATGCCAAGACTTTGGATCGTCGTGCGACAATTGACTGGCCAGTACTGAAACGGCTGCTGCGTTCTTTCTGAAATATAAAATCAGCATTCACTATGCCATTTTCCAGTATTGACAGAACATTATATCTGTGACTTGATTGTAGAAATATTTATATAAATTTTAAGCTCAACCTTCTAGCCGCAATGACTGGCCACGGCTTCGATATCCATACACATGGAGTTGTATTGTTTTTCAATGGTCGCTTTGATCCATCCGGACACAGATAAGAATAGTTGGTGGGATCAGCAATGCCAATTTTTTTCGTTAACTGAAATCGTCATAAGATATCTTATAAACAACGTACAAGCCTCGGGATACGCAATGCAATATATTTAAAAAATTTTGTTCAACTTACAATTACTAAGGGTTAGGTTAGGTTATGTTTTTCAAATGATACATGAAAATTGTATACTATAAATAGCGCACAGCAATTTATATAATCTATAGTTGTTCATTTATAGCTAGTATATACACATGTACATTTTTCGAGGAAAACAATGTGGTTTTTAGTAGTCGCTGTGTACATACATATATTCTAATTTGATTACCACAGTGTTAAATAGTAAAGCGCTCATAAAAAAAACGGCAATTTTTCATACAAATATAAACAACTTAAATAAAAACAAGTCACACCGAAAAATGAACTCTTGTATCGTCTAATCTTGCCCAGGCTACGTTTCCAGATTCTTCCGTGAGACAATGCAACGGTCCTCGTCTTCCCCAATATTTATCACTGGATGAGCATTGTTGTGGATCGTGGCAAAGCGAACACAAACTGGGATACAGTGTTTCTGAAAAATACAAGACGACTGTTGAAAAACCAAAAAAAAAAATTTTCTCAGTAAATAACACCACTTACTCAACGTGCGATCTCTTAATTTATCCGACACCCACGGTCCAGGCTTGCAAGCTGCGCTAAAGAACTCCGCCGAACTTCTCAGTTTATTCTCCATTATAGACAACGAAGTATCACACATTTTCGATATAACTTTCGACTCAAAGAACTGCAAAATTAATTATAAACTCTCAAACCACAAAGTCTTATCTTGGTGGCGTACTTGATATTATAGTTATCCATAGCCTTCTGGGGGGGGGGGGAGGAAGACTGAAGGAATGGATTTTGATTTGGTAGGTGGGAAGGAATTTAGCTAAGCTAAGTCAGATAAATAGGTAAATTATAACAGGATCTGGGTTTAGTAATATTCAGATCTTTCAACATACAAGGACAGAACCCTGGACCTTTGTTTAAGAAACTAACACCATAACCATTGAGCTATTACAAAGTATTAATATTTACATTTGCTAGAGTTTCGGTCCAGTCAGCTTCGTAGCCGTATCCGGGATGGCAGAACCGTGATCCTCGCAAGTCTTCCAGTCCGCTGATGGAATTTTCCACCAGTACTACCACCTCGTATTCGAACGGTTCTAAAAATAGATCACATTATAAATGCTGCAAATTGTTTATAATCAATAGTATGTTCAAGTACTACCGATATGGTAACGAAGCTCGTCGGTCACTAGTATGTCTACGTCGGCCCATGTTGCCGCTAGCAGATCCTCCGAACTAAACACACCAAAGTCCACGGTGCCCTTTGAAATTCTCCGCAAGCAATCCAACCTTTAAATCATTGCCAAATGTGTATTTGTTTGTGTCAGTCTATTTTATTAATTCGGGACTATTAATTGATACCTGTCTACTCCGATGACGCATTGCACTCCGCTATTGGACTTTTCGAGTACGGGACAATATCTTCCAGCCTTCTTGTATAAGCCTTTGCCTTCGACGACGCACACTCTCACTGAAAATTTTATTGTGACTTGAAATTACATTCTAATTAATCTAAAAATTATTATTAAAGTAACTTGAAAATTTCAATTGCTGTCAATTGTCGTTCATTTTTAAATTAAGTAAATACGGTAATTAAAGTTAGGTTGCAAAAACTGCAAAATACAGCTATACGGAGTATTTTAAATGTCAATAGATTAAATAGATAGTATAAAATATGTGTTGAATGAATTGAATTGGATGAATGTAAACGAAAACTTAAAAGTGTGCATGTTAGTATATATTTTTAAATTAGATAAGAATTTATTACCTATATATTTAATAAGGGGATATAATATGTATACATAGTCATAATACTAGGGGTAAGAATAAGTTAATAGTTAAGAATTTAAAATTAAGTAGATCCAGGAGAATTTTGTTGTTGAATATAATGGCCTGCCAGAAGTTCTCAGAAATATAAATAAAATTGATAGAATCCTGGCAGCTATTATTATTCTCTGTTTAAGTGCTAATAGATAATTAAGTTTAATTTAGTAATTTTATCTTTAAGTTACTGTTTGCAATTAGCTTTTTAAATAAATAAAATAAAATACTGTCAGGCAGCTCTCATTGAAATAAAACATTGTTTCTCAAACAAGGTGTTTGAGACACAATTTTTACAAAATTCCATTAAATTAACGAACTTGTAAAATGAATAACCTTTTCCATACCTTAATGAAACTTCGTCGACATAAAAATTTTTTAAATCGTTTTCTAGACATTATAATAAATTTTCCATCATTGACTACTACTGTGAAGACAACTAATTTCTTACAACTTTACTAAATGTTATTCATATTGCAATAACATATGCTGCGGCTCCTAAATTAGTTAATTTTGCAATTTTTATTAAATAACTTTATAACCGTGATTTCTCAAAACTAGTTATTTTGATGCCGGTGTAATACAGCTGTGACACTTCGGCTAAACTAAAAATCCTGGAAATTGCTCTTCGATATAATGGAATTTAAAATTATGACGAGTTTTCTTGTCGCGCCACCAAATTTAATAGTGTGGTTCACGGTAATGCAATTTTAATGTTGATCAATTAAGATGGCGTACAATTTAGAAACCGGTGAATTATCTTTAAAAACCATACATAGATATGTATATACGAAAATGGACTATGTATGTACAATATGTACATACATACATACATAGTACGTATATGTATATGTACGCAGATATCTGGTCAAAATCGACGTATATATGTACATACATGCAATTTTAAGGTCATCCTGCATTACGAACTGACCTTCGGCAAATGCAATCGACAGGGAAAGTACCACCATTGGTGTAAGTGACCTTCAAAATGAATATTTGGCAGAATCAACCATGAACAGCAAACAAATAAAACTTCTCATTTAGTGAATAAATAGAATAGAAAGGCGTAAGCCTCTTGAAGGTCGAATTGATTGATTGATTGATTGATGATTCACTGATGAAACATTGTAAAGATTAAATCATTCTCTAATGTTGCTCCATACACCATACTTATGGTCGCTTCACGCTAGCTTGGGTCTTACGGACATGCTGTCTTTCCCCTCGGGTGCAGAGAGCGTAAAAATATTAAATCTTCCATTTTCTAACACAGCAAACCCGCCTCTAGGAATTTTATGGTTACTGGTGGTGTACTCTGCATTAATTGAATGCATTGAAAAGGGGCCGGGCTTAAACGAAGTGGACCCTTACCATAGTTTTTCCTTTTGATTTTATTTACAGAAATGTATTTTTTTTTTGATTTAAAAGAACCATGAAAATAGTCCTAAAAAAATGCAGTAAACCGATCCGACCACATAAATTATTCAAACGAATTTCATTCGTATAAATTAACTTTAAAACGTTGGATTTTTTTTTTTTCACAAAAGCATGTTTTTACAATTTGTGCCCTTCTTTTATTCGGTTTCTCAATTTTTGAGACATTATGTCATATCAGTGAAACCGGCCAAACTTGTCGTTATATGAACATAATATGACAACACAACAACATCTTTTAAAACGGCGTATCCCAAACTGTTTTGACCTTTTCGAAATATACACATACATACATACACAATGAATGTTTCGAAGCGAACATCGACCGTTTTTACAAATAAAGACCTTCGAATCTTGATATATAAATAACCTATACATACATATATTATGAAATTTTTTTTATAGAGACTACCTATCCGTTATAAGTTACAAGAGTGGTTATAAGTTATAACCACTCTTGCAAACCGATAGGGTTAGTTTGTAATAATATTATATTATCCAACCACTATGAACCCAAGTTAACTGTTCAGTTTCAATAATACTAAATTATTATACCATTGCGTACGTGTGCTACGGGCAAAGTGTGAAATCCCGCATTGCATAAAATGTCTAGACCTTTTATACACTGCCCAAAATGGCCAGGCAACGTGCAAAATGCACAACGCTTCACAAATTGAAATGGAAATAGCACACTCGAACAACTAAAATTTGGCTAAGATCGGATAAAAAAAAACTGGTTCAAATACTATTTTTTAGGACCAGCTGGTCAGATTGGTGAAATACAAAATGATTTACACAATAAAATTTACTCATTTCATACTTTGTATAAATCGCTTGGGCACTATATATAATGACAATGACTAGATGTGAAATCCTCCCACTGTATGTACATACATATGTATATTTATGTACTTTTTAAACATTGTGTAGACAACTCGCTAAAAGATATTTCGATGAATTGCGATTCGCAAAATGCATTTCGTTTTTTTTTCTTCCTTTGATTAGCTTATCGTCTACCCATTATGAAGAGCACCATATCTGTCGAATCTCAAAAAAAAGTATATAAGGAAAAAAATGATTTATTGCGAAACTTATTACCAGTGAATCTCAACTTATTGAAAAATCGTAAAAAGATTAGACCAAGTCAAAAATTTTATTCAATTTTTGAGGCGCCGTCGTTAATTGATCGTAGATTTTTTCAATTTAAAATTAAAAACATGATAATATTTATTTTTTATATGTATTATCAAATGAGACTCATTCACTTTTAAGCATATACATACATATTAACGCATCTTAACGTGTTTGCATAATATATAAATAGTCTTGTGAAACTTTAATAATGTCAGCATTTGAGAAACACATCGTATTCATCGTAACTATACAATTTCCAATTAATCAAGTAATACTTTTCAAACAACGCTTACAGCTTTTAAAAGAATTACAAAATGCTTTTATTACATATAACGTCAAACTAAATCAATTAACAAAACAGGCATCCTCTGTCTGAGACGTACAACATTGTAAACCGGTTCAGAAACAAAATAAATCAGCGAGAAATGTATAATAAAAAAAAAACGTAACATAACCATGTGCAAATCAAAACCCATTTCTCAGAAGACCTCGACATCGAATACATATAAATTCGCTTGATTCCGTTGGATTTTCCTCATGATGCAATGAGAACAACGATAATACGTACACTGTTTCAATAATGAGTAAAAAGTATGTAATTTTTTAACTACAGACAATTTTTCAGCAGATTCACAGTACGCTGGGTTCACTATGCGTGTACACCTAATGATTATCGTACGAAATTCGCCTAAACCTAACATTAACTAAACAATGCCATGGATGATGGATCGGAACCGGATAATTTAAAATGTGCAAAGCATACGATTGGTAGTGTCGCTCTTCTGCTCCAAAGATACACCGCAAAAGTTGATGAACAGCAGAAAACTGGCCAGCAGAAATCTGCTGTTCAGGTTCATGATGTTGTAGCAACTGCTTCCTACGAGACACTGACCAATCTGACCATTTTGACCAAGGATGACCACGTTCGCCAACAACCACCACCACCACCAATTATTTCCATACAATTCTTCCTCATACACACTGCAGATCACCAGCATACATTATTATCGGGTAATCAGACTCGTCCTCAACTGCCTGGCCAATTATATTTGTATTAATAGATCAAATCAACCGGTTTTTAAACCTGTACTTCGATCCAACTAACTATAATAGAAATTTCAAACTCTTAACGATTTATCAACATTTACATATTCGTTAGATCATATGTGTAGGCATACCAGATGCACTAGAGCCCAATATTTTATATCGCTAATAACAACTGAGTGCTAGTTTTAATACTGCCAGTATCGAATTTCACAACAACACATCAAACAAAATTAGTGTGCAAACACTCCTTTCCTGCAGAGTCTCAGCTCAAAACACCTGTCACTCAAATACCTTCGTACGTATATACAGATATACTACATATACACGTATACAAAAATCTCGCTAAAATTCCACGTAAGGAAAATTTAAATTATTACATAGAACCATTGAAGTAAATAGAATAAGTGTGAATTATAAATCGCCTGGGTATTTTAAACAATGACTAAAATGGCCAGAAAAAGTGTAAATGACAACGCTTCATAGCGCACGTGAAAAATTTAAGTTTGGGAATGACTGCGTGTAAAAAAACTAATACAAATTGTTCTTCTCCGCGATCAGCTGGTGACTGAAAAACTGATTCGGACAGAAAAATTACAGTTCGCCCAAAACGTTTAGGCATTGTATAAAATGACTTGGCAGTTTATACAATGCGGAAATTTCACACTTTGTAACAAAGCGAATTTCATTTCCGATTCGCCACTATTTTGACCACATCAAAAAAATGTTGAATATCTCTGCAGTATACTTTGTATCTTCGCTCAGAAACTTCATTTTAAATTCAGACATTGAAAATGTCCTTCAAAACAAGTAACATTTGAAAACAACAAATCAATAACAGAACAGCAAAATAACGCCAATTGTTATGCCAAATTCGTAAATTCGTCGAATTGGGAAAATCGACTGTATTTTTTACGTTTCGGCGAATTTAGTGGCACCTGTTATTAATTTTTTTTAAATAATACGCATAATAATGACAATTTTTATTTGTTCGTCGTTGTATCCATAGATGTCTCGCCAAATTTAAAATTTAAGCAGCAAAAAAAAATCACATAGATGCCACTATTAAATATTCCGATTTACATTAGTTTGCCATTATAATCGATATTACAATAATTACACTTCCAATGCACGGATACACATTGAATTAGCGAATGTTAAAAACTAACCTAACCTGACCTAACCAAGTAACAAATTAGATATACATACAACGCGAAATTTCAAATGCTATTGTATCAATGTGAATCTACCATAAGTTACAATAGATTCGGATTCGATACCGAGGTATTGCCGTGACATAACTTATGACACTTCGTTGGTGTCTGAGTCTGAGTGAAGTGTTTGCTTCAGTTTTTCATATTCTTATCGTGATTTTCAGGTAAATTTAATCATTTTTGAATTTATACCAAGATAATTTTAACATTTTAGTCAAATTGTGTTTATCCTTTTACCCCGAAGCCGCAGATTTGCACGTTTACTCGGCAAATAAGGGGCTCGGATACGAGAACTAGTAATGCTATTGTGTGACTTTTCTGTTTTGCGATTTTGCGCAAGCGCGTTTGTTTTAATTATGTGTACAGGTCGTGAGATGAATAGTAGTGGGTGGTTGGGATACATCCCCCCCTCACCAACAGCCCTAAATAAAGGTAAATTTAAAGTACGATAGGGTGGGAGTATGGAGATGGAGGGTAGCGAGCCTTCCCTCAAAAAGTCGATTTAAAAAATTGCCTCTGTGGATTTTAATTAGAGTTCCACTGCTGCCTATTCAAAGTATTCCCAATATGGTGTGCGACGAATAGTATTTAATATTTATGCTTTGATGTATGTTTATATACATACATACATACACATTTTGATTGTGGCTGTTGGCTTCTGATAACAGAGTCCCGGATTTGACACATGCCGGATGCGGGCTACGAACCTTTGCCACAAAAGAGCTTTTTGTATCAAAATACATACATACATACATAAATAACGTGTATGATAATCCTTTGAGAAGAGTCAGTTATTGTTGTCTGAAATTTTACACAGACTCGAAAATAATTGTATGACTAAACATGTTAAACGCGAGCTAGTGAGGTCAACCCCATAGGATAGTGTTACTAGACATTCTTGTTTCTTAGTTTATGAGATGTCCTTAGGGATAATACACTCGAGTCTTCCTCGTTGTTATGTTGAAAACTACATAATTTGTTTATTTGTTTACTGTTGTGTGTGTATTCGCGTACTGAGGATTAATATTTTCAAATTATAGGAGGCCTTCCATCATCGGTATTGGGTGAACGCGCTAGCGCTAACTCACCCAACCTGATGATCGCGGGTTCAAATCCCACTCGCGACGTTCGTGTCTTCCCTTTACCGAGGCGGGCGTTATCAGCGGACGGACAAACAGACAGACGGAATTGGGCTTATATATAATAGAAGATAGCTCGTCATACGGACAAATGTAGTATTTTCAGCGTCCACTGCATAGCTGCTCAAAATTTAGTCGATCCCGAATTTCGCTTTGTGAATTTTGAAATGCATATTGCTTTCTGCTTATCAAATTTTCTACAACGGTTCAATTTTGCTTACTAAGCCTCGGCCAATGACTAAACGGTATTCCTGGACTCGTGCTTATCTGTTAACGAAAATGATTAACGGTCAAAGGTTGGTTTTCAGATACACTAGCTAATTTGTCAAAAGGAGTCAAGAGGACTTCTTGGAACCGAAATACCGAAAATACCGAAAACACGTATTCTTACGAGAAACTATATTTAAACGACAGCATTCAGCAACGCGGACACGTTTGACTGGTGATTGCTTGCGTTTTGCTACAAGTAATTATAAACCTAATTATGTATTTGAAAATTTTCATCGCATTTATGTACATACATATATCGATAGCTTTGTAAAACTCTTATAAGATTCTTATTGGTATATTACTAGTGTAAGCCCGTTGAATATATATCAACGGAGCGCTTTCTCATCACCCGTACTGAAAAATAATATTAAATTTAATAGTTTTTATAGTTATTGCATAATACAACAATTTAGCAAAGTCGCGATCCTACTAAAGATGTATATGTATGTTCAAATATAAAGAGATCTCGCATTATTGGCGTTGGATCATAGCGTTAGCGCTCAATGTTCCGAAGAAGTGATACCACTCGCGCAACGTTCTGGTTTTTTAATTATTTACCTAGGCAAGCGTTATCAGCAGACAGACAGACAGACGGATTTCGGCTATTATATATATATATAGATATCCGGACCTATCCCTAAATTCTTGCATGGAAGTCGATCGCCATGCAAATTATTGAAATAAAAATGCAGCTCCCAAACTGAACGGGTTGAGCACCCGTGCCCCACTCCACAGTAATACAACAATCACAAATAATACGCATACATTCACGAAAATTTCACCTGCGGTGGATTTTTTTGCCCGATAGATTAACACTTTCGTGATGTATGTACGTACATAAATGTGCACACAAGACTTTGCCCCGCCTTATACAAAGAATTCGACCAATCGGTGCGTGCACTGTTATGCATTCAACTCTTTATTACTCAAATACCATACAATGTATTAACCGGAAAGTACATATATAATGGATCAGTCGTAATGAAGCAGCTAACATTGTTTGCAACGTCATGTCAACTGGACCCGACAGCCGTCTAGTAATCAGGGAAGTGAAATATCCGTCTAACAAACGTGCAGTGAGTGCCATGTGGAATAATGCATCCTGCAGTGCCGTCCCTAGGGTTTAGGGGTGGCACGTGACTACTGCAAATTGAACGAACTTGTCGTTACATTTCCAATCCTTTAAAATACATATATGTACATGTATATAAAATGTGTTTATATTCTTCCACATTTCCATTTACTTTATATACAGCCTTTTTCGTCGGAGTTTTAAGCACGAATTTTGGATTTGGTCAGTATCTATGTACTTATTTACAACAATGGAGCTAAAAAAATAAACCATTTTAGGATTCTTTTCGTGGCCTAGGGACGGGCCTGGAATTGAAAAAGCTTAGTGAATTAGTCTGAAAATAGCAGACAGTTTGACGACGATATTGCCGGTGCGACATTGAATTGTACAACGAGGCGTAGATAATAAACGTGAAATACCTACAGTGTGGCTCGGAGCGAACTGACATTATACCTTCACCTATATATCTTATATCTACATCTACATATATATATATATAAATGAATGTCTGTTTGTCTGTTTGTATGTCTGTCTCTTATAGGCTCCTAAACCACTCAACCGATCGCGATGAAACTTTCAGGACTTATTGTGATCATGCCGGGGATGGTTCCTGTGAAAAAAAATCGGGATAAAACGGGAACGGGAACGGGCCTGCTCACGCGTCGGATAACGTACTAGGAACGGGAACGGGAGCGGGATCGGGAACGAGATCAGGATCGGGAACGGGACCGGGATCTGGAATCGGGAAAAAACGGGAACGGGCCTACTCACGCGTCAGATAACGTACTAGGAACGGGAACGGGAACGGAAACGGGAACGGTATCGGGCATTGCAACGCATGCCGGGTCAGCTAGTCTTCTATATATATATAAAAATAAATGTCTGTCTGTCTGTTTGTTTGTTTGTCTGTCTCTTATAGGCTCCTAAACCACTCGACCGATCGCTATGAAACTTTCAGCACTTATTGTGATCATGCCGGGGATGGTTCCTGTGAAAAAAAAATCGGGGAAAAACGGGAACGGGAACGGGCCTGCTCACGCGCCAGAAAAAGTACTAGGAACGGGAACACACGGGATGAGCGGCATTGCTAAGCATGCCGGGTCAGCTAGTATATAATAAAATGAGTGATCGTAAGAGGAATACATGGGTGAGAAGTACATATGACCAAAGTGGGAGATATAGCAAAACGTGTGAAAAAGTTGAGGTGGACACTTAGTGAGAAGAATGGATGGCAGATGGACGCTAGAAATATTGGAATGGTATCCGAGAGGATGTGAAAGAAAGCAAGGTAGACCAAGTGGAAAATGGGCTAATGAATTGAGAAAAATGTGTGGAATCAATTGAATGCAGACTGCTCAAGATAGACAGGAATGGAAGAGGATTGGAGAGGCCTTCGTCCATTAGTGGATGGTGAATGGCTGAAAATAATAATGATGATATAAAATGCTCTCTTGTGCGAGGAGTGTGAATTAGGCCGCAGGGGTCGGCAAAATAATTTACACGGGAGCCACATTGAGATATTGGGATTTGTCAGGGGGCCACATATGAATTTTTTTTTTTTTTTTTTTTTTTACCTAAATGCGATTTTTTAGGTTTTTAAATCAATTAAATTTTTTTTTATAATAAAAATGATATCAAAAAATCACAGTGTGTAGCCGCTACTCACTATAGAAGTAAATCTTATTTGCCGTGTAAAGTAAGCGGAGGATAGGTTATGTCATGCCGGGCCCTCACACTCGCGTAATTACTCGTGACTACTCGTGCGAAATGTTGGCGACCAACATTTCGCACGAGGATTTATGAGTAATCACGCGTGTGTGGGTAGCCATGACGACAGCGCCTTTGGTGGCGAAACTGACGAAACTGGTCAGTACAGACAAAGTAGAGGGGGTAACGTAAGTAAGTAACGCTGTATTCTGTTGGTCGAAACGTAAGTAAGCGTAAGCATACTCCCACACACTGGGGCTCAGTACTCGCTCGTCAATACTTAACAATACTTGCCTAATGTGAGGGCCCGGCATGAGATAGAGTTCGACAAGTTTCTTGCATGTCGTAGTATGGTTATGGGTGTACTTTGTGCCCACCCACCTGTCAAAACTTATTTCTCGCAATTCTGCGCTTCAAATGCGAGCATACGGTAATAATAACAATAAAATTTTGAGGGCGAGGGGCGGTAAGGGCCGCGGGTTGCTATCTCTGTCTCGGATATGAACGCGGAAGAGCAAGAAAGACGGCAATATCGTTTCACCCGTCCGGTCGGTCCGTTTGTATAGAAACGAAACGAAACGATTTTACACTACCGTGCCAATAGAAGTTTTACTTCAAAAAAATTAGAAGTAAAACAAACAAATACAAATTAATGAGAGGTTTAGTGTTTTTGTAATTTTTTTGCCAATTTAGTAAAATCAACGTCGAAACTACATAGTGGTGCTAACTCGAAGCAACAAACGTAAATGACAATCTGTAATAATTCTAGTTCGATGTTTATTTTTAATATAATTCATTCTAGAAAATGTTTGTTTACAAATATATGTCCTGGCAAATATAGTTATCGTTCCAGCTGAAAATTTATTTAGAGCAGGAAATAAACAAGTTGAAAGTCCAGCATAGAACTCTGTTAACTTCATCACTTTAAAAGTGTCTTTTAATACGTCATTGGTTTGTAAATCGAATACTTTCAGTTGTAAATAATCAGGAACATCTTCAAAATTGGGAGAAATCGAGTCGCGGGACGTTTTAAAACACCTCTTGCCGACACTTGAATTAGGGGATGTAGCTATACACCAATCTAAATACATAGAACGATACGTTTGTTTAACTGTGGCTAATATTTCTTTTCGTCTGAAATGAAGAGGTGGAAAACGAGGTTCAAATTTATGTTAAAAATTATTCAATTTTATTATATAGAAAGGTCCTTCAGCCCAAAATTTATTCGTCTGATTTTTGCTAAAAAAAATAATATGGACATAATTCAAAAGTTTTTCTTCGTCTCCGAATATTTTCTTCAAAACTATCGGAAAACCGAGAGCTTTGTCTGATACATTACCAGCATCTTCAAAATTACACAACTAAGAATTGCATTTATTATTTATGTTCCTGTTCCGTGTTTATGTATCGCTAATAAAGTTACCTTAAAATTAAAATATAAAAATCAACCGTCCTAAAAATATCTAGAAGGGGTTTATGAATTGAAAGAAACCAACCTACCAACGTTATCTACAATCAAATAATAAAATTGGATCTATGTACTATAAATCCCATCATAAATTTGAACATTGTTTTCCACCTCCCCATTTCAGGTTAAAAAAAAATTGAATTAAACAGGCGTATCTTCCACTTTTGTTTGGTTTTTAGTTAAATCCTTTAACCCTCAACCCTCGGACACCCCGTCTCAATACATTTGTAAAGTTGTAAATGATAACAATCAACCTTATATCTAATCGACGCATGAATACATAGTTGGCCGGGTTGGCCCCATTCATGTCTAAAGTTAATATGTTTTTGTATGAAATCACATTATAAAATACGTTTTTTCTGTAATTGTTTTTCAACCACTAAATCCGGCACATACTTAATCGTTTGATTGAACTTCAATATTATTAGAAAGAAAGTTAAATAAACTTTCAATTAATTTATATTTTACGACAATAAAGTTACTTGTTTTAAAAACACTACAGGTACCGTTTGTTTGTGTGCACGCTGTATATGAAGACGGACTTTTCCGCTTTTGACATTATATAACATCAAATTCACTGAGCTGATATCTGGGAAAACATCATACATACTGCATATATCTATATGTACATACATATATTACTTATGCGTATATATACATAGGGTATTTCTGTATAAAACACTAACTTGTTCGCGTCTAGCATCCTATAACGTTAAATCCACTGGGCATATGTGTTTCCGAGAAAACATCATTGACGATTCACCGCACCCTTGTGAAACTTACTAGTCCTTCTGTATTTTATATTTGTTCTACCGAGCGCCATTTTGAGACTTCGCGACGTTTTTTTACGCATGAATAACTAACTGTATAAACTGAAGGAAAAAAAAAAGATTCATGTACATAAATTATTTATTATTTACATATGTCAAGACGCACTCTAACAACGTATTTTTACAGCTCGTTTAATATAAATTAACTTTCGATATTTCGGGGACATGCACAAGCTTATTCCCAGCTTAAGCCCGGACATAAACCGGGAATTTCAGAAAGGAATATGTAAACGGTTACGGATTTTGATATTGCTATGTATCTTAGAATGGAATCACTTGGAAACTTCACATTTATAAGTTTGATACAAGTTTCCACGATATATCAAATAATCCGTCTACCGAAAGTTATACCTCTGCTTATTGTCACCATCATCATTTTCAGCCATTCACCGTCCACTGCTGTATGAAGGCCTCTCCAATCCTCTTCCATTCCTGTCTGTCTTGAACAATCTGCATCCTTCTTAATTCATCAGCCCATCGTCCACTTAGCTTTCGTTCACATCCTCTCGGATATCATTCAAGTATTTCTCACGTCCATCTATTCTTTTCACTATGTGTCAACTTCTATTTTTTCACTGCGTTCCGCTATATCTGCCATTTTGGTCATGCTTCTTATCCATGTATTCCTCTTACGGTCCCTTCTCGTTATACCAAGCATATATTTGTCCATGCTTCTCTGTCTGCACTGGATCTTGCGAAGCATTCTTGAATTTAAGATCCACATTTCACATCCATACGTCATAGCTGGTCGTATAATTGTATGTAGTAAAATTAAAAAGCCACGTCTGTTGGAGGGTTATCGTTAATGTTTATTCCGAGATGCTGTATTAGTCCGTTGGTTGAGCCTCTGCGATTATGCTAAATCGGTTGAGACTAGGGTGTTTCTTAAGTTGGACAGTATATGTATGTATGTATGTTGATACCGTAGCGCCGCGCCGACGGACACATTGCAGGACGCTCTTCCATTCGACGAATGAGGTTTATGTAATTTTAGTAGTTATTTTAGTCAGAATGGATACGTCTAAAACAAATTTCAAATCATTAGGTTATTGAAATATTATTATGCTCTTAGTTCAACCGAGGTTGAATACTATAGATTCAGAAGGCCTTAATGTTTTTCTGTTCGTCAAACATTGTTTTTGCGTTTAATTTTCATAGCGTCACAACTGGCATTAAGCATTGGTCGTATGCCTTCTTTTTCCTTATAAGTAAGTATGTATGCTTTATTTTATTTTTACTTATTTGTAATATATAATGCAAAATGGGTTCATTGCGGTATTTCCATACTTTAAATTTGATTTGTGATATAAAATTTCACTTTATATAAGAAAAAATTTAAATCAAATCCCAATTAGTTCCACTTGATTCGAAGTTCCAGGTATTTTGAATCATTCCAAAGTTAAATTTAAAGTAAAGTAAATGTAAAGGTAAATTTCCGTGACACGTGGAAAAGTTGTTTTCCACTCGGGGTTTCATACAAAATATTAGTCTGCTCTAGCGTCCAATTTTCCATTTTCCCGGACATATTCGTAATACGTTTTCCTGTAATTCCGTTTCCGTAGTTTGCTTGGCCGAACGTGAAGAGTCCATGGTTGAATTAGAGTTTGCCCGGCACCTGCAAAATTTATACGGTCGCATCGGACATGTTGTGTAGTGTAATGCGATGGGGTGGTTGTGGTGGTGGGGATGGTGATTCGAGTGGTGGGGGTAAAAAGTGGGTAGTGGTGGGGGTTGCAGCATCCGATCAATAGCAACGGGCGGCGGCCAGACGGAGGGCGAACGTTCGTCTACACAGCACGCTTCACTATCAGGTATTAAGCTGAATCACCAATCACCCTAAAAAAAACTCATCCAATCTACCCAATCTACTAACATAAAAGAAACATAACTAACAAAAAATACTGAAAAAAAGTTACTAACAAAAATTACTCACAAATTTCCATACAGACATACAAACCTACGTACATATAAAATATGTAGGATTTAATGTATATGATCATTTATTTTGTATATATGTTATTGTTTCACAGCTAAAATGCACATGCGTTTTTTTTTTTCAACTGCTCTCTCTTTATATTGTATATTTACTGATATCTAATTTATTTAAATACATATGTATTTGAGCAATTTAAAGTTACGCACTTGCGAATTCATTTTAAAAATCGCTAAGTTGATGGAAAAGTGATACATACATTTTACAGCAAACACTATTTAAAACTTTTAACAATTTATTAATGTAAATTGTACATACTGTAAAATCAACGTATTCGTACATTGTATTGTAGTTGGCTCAAGAACTCGACAAACATATTTCTTTCATGTACATATTATGTCACATTTTAATGGATGCAATGTAGTGAAATGTCGTTTAAATTTAATGACGATAGAAACTCACCTTTGATATATTCCGAAAGATTCAATTTTTAGAGAACGTGATTTTTTTTTTTTATAAATTTGCATTTATTAGTAAGAATTTATATTTTGGATTACACCATTTCAACACTGACGCCAATTTCAAATGAGATTCTATTGTAAGTGAGTGGTTATTTGCAATCTTTTTTTTTGTTTTTTGAATTTTTTTAATGTTAATTTATCGTCTGCCATTTGGTAAATCAAATGAAACAGTATATGTACATAGTTGATTTAGGTGAATCTTTTTTTTGTGACTATATACGCACTACGAATTCCTATTGTTTAAGTTATAATAGATTCGTATGTTTTGTGAATCTATGTACTTTTGAGTTGCAAATCGCACGCTGCAGATTATTGGAGATTAGAGGATGATATTTTATCGAATCTACTCTTACGAAACTTTCAAAGGGTGAACAGATTTATTGGTGTGCTCAATTTTAAATTTTGCACTCCCTCAGTTTTGCCAGAACAGATTTTATATATTATACATACATTAAAAATAACCACACGCTCGTAGAATGATTTAGTAAATATTTACATCACTGTTGATTAAATTATGTATTTGCAAAAGCATTATTCCAATCTATTCAAATGTATCGATTTGAAATTCTTTCTATTGGTTCACATGCATTTATAAATATTATTATTAGTCACATTCTTAGCATTTGATAATTACAAATTATATTATATCAAAAAAGATTGCCTTTTATATTATTATATCAATATAAAAGGCATGATACGCATATGTATGAGTTTAGCCATTTGTATTTATATTTATGCGTGTAGAGTCCAAAGAGCAATTATTGTAAGATTTATTTTCTTTGTCGCAATCCAAAATGCGTTCTAATGTAATTTTTATTTTTTCATAACATTGCTGAGCGATTTTATTTTTAATGCAAATATGACTTATTTCAATGCGCATTGTCTTTTATGTATTGTGTATTTAATTAGAGTATTGCCCATTGACAATCAACGGGTATTTATTATTGTCATATGAGTGGGCTAAGAATATAGTATGTATATAAAATAAATATTAAACAATAATGATTCAAATTTTCAATCAAGCCAAAGAGAAGGGCCTTTCTAATATTTCTATAGCAATTTCAATACAAATCTTGACCGACAGACTTAACATACATGGTATTTTTTATTATCAAAATTTGTCTGCTGTTTAAATAAAAAAATCTATGATTCTATGGAAATATTTTTAAAGACTTGTGTCTTGTTCTTTGTAACAAATTGAAACTAATTGTGAAAGTAGGATAAAACGACTTATATCATGTCGTGACCCTGTCGGCTAAGGAATACTCATCAAAAGCAATCAGGTCCTAACGAGTCGTAAATATACGTGCAAGACGAAGAGTCGACGATGGGGACGTTGACTAAAAGTGATGGGCCAGCTCGCTATTTGTGTCGCTCAACTCGAATTGAATTCAATTGACCGGGTCCAGACCTCTATCTAAGCATCAAGCGATAACCCTAGTCAGTCATTCGTACTACACATACGTACATATGTACATGTATGAAAGTTTTAATGTGTAATGCCTTGTCTATTGTTTATATATTTGCGCTCGTTATCAATACATTCACCAGGAGACAGATGATAACCACTGGCCATTGCCGTTCCCCAACGCAATCGCCCGTTGCAGCCGACATGTACACTTTTTCCATTTCTCTTTTGCATTCAATGTTTTTGTCCATGTGTGTGCGCGTGTGTGGTGTGACCTATTTGCACTGCCAAACAGGAACAAGAACATTATCCCTAATACCGATGAATATGTTGAATCAATCAGGCACCAATGTAAATGTTCCATTGTACAACAACACTCACAGTGTTCCATTGAAAACGATTTTTCTCGATTGAGATGAAATTTGTGAGCCAGAGTTCAACTTGTTACATTTATTAAATACTAATTTAATGATTGTTAAGCGTCTAAAGTAAAATTATAAAGTGGGTCAAATAGTACAATCTAGCCAATGAAACTTGTTATATCAACTAGTCATGGCGCATACATATGTATGTACATATATATATCAAATCATTATTAAATGAAGCAAATAATTATTTTAAAAATATATAGCAATACAGATTTTATGTGCTGATATATAATTTATTGTTTACACGTGTATGCGGCGTATGATCTGCTAGAAATACTTTGTATAATCTCGCAAATCTGCTGCGTCTTATATTTTTCAAATGATATTGCGAACGCAGGGTCACGAAAGGTTGATCTTGATATGTCAATTTTACGCATTACGATTTTTTGGTCGTGCTAATAATAAAAATGTTAAATTTTGTTTCAGGGTTTTAAACACTCTATCGCAGTTCATTTCTACATTCCAATCAAAGTGTTCAGATATTTAAGGTAGCTTCATACATGCAATTTATTAAATGTTTTATAGCAAAGGGCGAATTGTGAACTTTGTACTTGTGCTTGGAATGTGCGCAAATATGTCAATCAGCCTCGCGTATGATATAAAAGGGCTAAACTTAAACTGTTATTATCGATGGGTACGTCCCAGCACCAAGTCAAAGTTTACCAATTTTTATATAAATTTTGAGTAAATCCGAAATTTGTTTGTATTGTAAAGTTTATAAATCTATTAAAATCCGCAAAGCTTTATTAACTAATTTGCAGATGAAGTGGATTGTATTGGCTTTGTTACTTCTGTCGATCGTATTCACCGTCTCCAGCGACGGTGAAATATGGGAAGACGAAGATCATGGAGAGGTACTTATTCGTAATGAACGAGGGGCAAAAGACAAAGGTATATAACATATACGTGATATTGAAATGAAATCAGTTACATTTGTAATTTATAAATGGAATCATAACGTCAACGGGTCAACATATTTCCATTATAAATATTGAACGTAGTAGTAATTTTCAATTTAACCGTTCGTTCGTAGATGTTTGCCGATATAAAAAGGGGGAATGGTCAGATTGTGATTTCAAAGTGAATCTGCGTTCAAGAACCCTGACCTTAAAGAGCGGCGGTGACCCATCGTGCGAACCCACAAAGCTCATTCAAAAGAAGTGTAAACGAGGTATTATATTTCTTTTCTTTGTTATCTATGTCTCTGCAGTTTTATAGTTAGCTAATAGTATTGTAATTATATTATTATTAAAATCATCGGGAACTATGTAAAACATATTATAGTACCGATTTCTGAAAACTTTCCTCGGGATGGAAGGTAAGTTTAGTTACCAGAGTCTAGTAACTATGCAAGATTGTGTACCAGCAAAGAGTGGAATGTGACATTCTTGTTTCGAATATTTTCATAATTATTTTTTCATATCGATTTTTATTTATATTTTAACAAAATGCAAATAAACAATTTCCTTGTTTAGCTTGTCGATATGAAAAATCTCCTTGGAGCCAATGTAAGGAAAATGGTGAAATGACAAGAACGGATGTGCTAAAAGCAAACAGCGATGCAAACTGCGAGCCCAACCGCCTTTTAACAAAAAAATGCACTGGAAATAAGCCTGCTAAAAACAACAAAGACAAAGGTATCATATTAAACTAAAAAAAAATATCCATAGCCGATCACATGGTGAAATAAATTTTCATTAAATTGTTTCAGGTAGTCGACGCAATCGTCAGTAAAAACGATAAAGAGCATTAATCTCATCATGTTTAAAAAAAAATAAAATGAATTCAATTTATTTATAGTTTCTGATAACTGTTATCAGTAATAAAATTAAATGTATTTCATAGTTTATAACCTACAGTATGTACACTATGTAAAAAAAATGTAAGTCACATCTCATTACTTCCACACGAATAGAGATGTATGTAATTTGCTTCACGTACGAAATATCTACATACTTTCAGCTTTTCATTACTATATTATATTTAACGACTGAAAAATTTACATTGACTGTTCCCATTAATCAATTCATCGGTCATTATAATGTTGCCAATGCATTGAAACATTCACTCCGGTCAATGAAACATTTGATTTTAGCGTGTTAATGAATCATTATTATGAATTAAGAAAGAAATCAGTTTCGTTTTAATCGATAAGGTCATATCACAAATAAATAAAAATATAATATAGTATGTATTCATTACAATTAGCTATCACGTATACTACTACCTCTACCCAAAATTGTCATTGGTTGTAAAACATTTTCTTCTTGGATCAAGTAAACTGTGTGGATTCTTCAATTTATTCCAAAATTTTGAAGTCTGTATTAATCGCAAATCCACAATCACGAAAAAATATTATAATTACATGAAATTTTCTTGGATAGGATTAATAATCCATTTCTATAAGTGAGTGTTTGTGTATTATATTATAATATATAACATAAAATTGGTTAAAAGCTAGACTTTATATGTGTCATGTAATCGTTTAGTGATGCTTAGCGTTTCTTATCCAATTATCCAATTATAAAATATTTGAAAAAAGTGAGTATTTCTTAACTATCAGTAGTATATAAATATATATACAAGTATGTATGTATATTATTATTATTATATATATATTTATATAATAGTTATAGTGAACTATAAAATAATAAAGTAATAAAAATACCTACTTGTCTCTCTGTATTTCTTTTTTTTCCCATTTGTATTCTTTATTTTTAAAGTATTGTCATTAGCTACACAAGTTGCACACAGGCTCATATTAATCTGTATAAGAAATTCTTTAAATTCAAAATGAAATTATAATTTTATACGTATACACACTTATTTAAACCGATACTTAATACTATGTATTTGTCTACGTCCAAAAAAAAGAAAAATTAACAGCTCTCTGAGAATATATTCAATGAATACAACTAGAGGACGAATCAATCGTTATTATTTAATTAAAGGTAAGTAGGAAGTGTGATAAACCATAATAATACTATTTCAAAATCATATTATAGATTTATCGGTAGGTATAGCTTAGTATTTAATGTATCAGTAAAAACTTGTTCAACATAAATACAATCTTGAAACTACATATTCACATACTTCACTTTGCTTTCATTTCAAATTCCAATTCCGAGTTCGAATATATTCAGCATTAAAAATAATAAACCAGACGATTTCCAATAAATATTTTATTAGTCGATTCTAAGCGGTTACTATATGTGGTAGCGGGTCTGCCTGCTTGGCTGGCTGGATGGGTAGCTGCAGAACGTCCAGGCTGGTTTGTCATTGTATCCCAGTTTCCCATTATTATCCCGATATGACATTTTTTATGCGTCTATAGTTTCATTTTTTGGAAAATTGACAAATGGTGTCACGGAGCATGAGGTGTCTTTATTCAATCATATTTATGCTATTGCCGGAGAGGATAGGTAACAACCTACAATTGTTGATCAAGCAGTGGATAACACTCAACAGAGGTTATTGAAAGTTTCTTGTTATGTTTTTTTAATTAAATTGGGTAAATTTAACAAATGATATGCTGTTTGCTACAATACTTGAAAAAAATCTCGCCTGCGACGCATTTTTTTAAAATATTGTACAAAATCTAGTGATTTTCTTATGAAATTTAAAATAATTTAAATGCAAAATGTTCTCATGCAAGAAAATATTTCCACCTGCGGAACATTTTTGCTTAAAAAACGAAGTAATTTTTACAAATTGTAAACAACAAACATTTTTCCTCCACTAAAGTGTGCCAGTTTGAAAGAAACAAACAATATGCTAAGCCTCACTACAAACATAAATGGTAACCACCCGATGACACTGTCAACGAGCAGTGACTAGTATCATATATTTACCTTTTTTAATGTGAGCGAATCACTGGTTAAGTGGGTATAATTTTAGGTAATTGAGTGCAATCGCAAATATTGACTTTTCAATTATATATTTTTTTACAGTGGCAGCACTGATAATTTTTTCGCCATGACAACACATATCCACATCACACTAATGACAGCTGTCAAAAAATAGTTAAATTAATTTGTGCAAACATATCTATGCACATATGTGAGATTGGTATGACTAAATATCACACAATGTATGATTATCTTGTGATATACAATGCAGAAATGGCGTTGACAGATTTCAAGAGTCACTCGATTGTATAATAAAAGGTAAATATTCGCACTCGAACTTGGACAGATTTAACCTCAATCTATCAACGAGGATTTGCTCAATATGCGTATGAAAATGATATTTTATGTGTTTGTAATCGATTATGTTTCATATCAGCGATTTTATTTCATTACTGAGGCGATTGCTCCACTTCTTCAATTTGTATGTGTGTCAGTCTTTCAAATGCATCAAAATTTTCACAGGAACCAATTTCAATGTACACTTTGGTGTATTGTTGATTCAAAATTGCGATTGTTTTGTTTGCCATTTTAGAATGCGTCTACAATATGTTGTTGAAAATGTGCACATGCGTTTGTGTTTGTGATATTGTAACGTTTATCTAAACCGTCTTGAATATTTTAGATGTGAATATATGCGATTAGTCTTCAAAAGAAAATCAAAACGTTTAAATTATGTCTGGATTCTAAGTATCGGCATTATAATCAATAATACAAAATGGAGGTAAATATATTTTCTTATATACAGGTGTTTTCAAAAGTTAATATCACCGAAACTCATAACGCTACAGTGATGGGATAAAAAGCATATACAGTTCATTTCATCACCTTTCTAGTGATGTGGTGATTTTTGTAAATGGATAATTATTAATGGCAAAATTTGCGATTTAAAAAAAATACAGGGAAAATGCATTTTATAGGGGGAATTTCATATATCTAATAAGATATTTTACTTTATCCATATCGGATGAAGTATTGTGATCGTGCGAAAATTCGACCTCGAGATTTTGCCCGATTTGTATCAGGTAGTGTTCCCTGATCACGTTTTCGTGATTTTTGGAAAATGTCTGTCTGTGTGTTGGGCGGATGTACATATGTAGAATTTCTATAACTCAAAAACCGTTTATCCTATCACACTGAAATATCATCTATATGTGTTTAAAGCCGGCCATTACAATCTGTAAGATTCTTAAAAAATTTCGTCAACCTTGTAAGTCACCTCATTTTGAGTTTTCTTTGAGATTTTTTTCCCCAAAACTGTCCCAACCCCCCAAACGCAAAAACATGAATTAAACTGAAATTTTGTGTATTATGTACAATGTGCAATAACCTTCAAAATAATGGAATTTTTCAAATTCAAAATTGGCTTACCAAAGTGGTCGTTTATTGTATTTGAACATACGCCGAAAAGCCAGCACAGTGATTTCATAATATGTGTTCGTCGCAAACTATGTTCGATTTACTTACGTACTCCGCACTGATGAGCAAAATTTGCTTTATGACTTTTTCAGTTTAGAAGAATATTTTCGTCACTTTTTGTACCAATTATATGGCTACAGTCATAGGTAGGCTGTACCAGATTTTTTTCATCGCCATAGCGTTATTAGTTCCAGAAATATAAACATTTGAAAACAAGACTGGTTTTTTCATTTTGCCGACTAGATTTACTCCACTCGCTCTTTCATAATATATTGAGTAATGTATGCATTGTTTTTAGGTGCATCGTACAAAGACGAAAATCCCCATTAAAACGGTCTGCAAAGACAACAAGGACGATGAAGATTTACTATCTCTATCGAACACAACGTCAACAAGTCAATATATTAACTAGAAAAGTTTTGATCTAACTAATTTAGCTCAGGTTTAATAATCGTTCATTGTATCAATCAATAGGTATCAACGAGCGAATCACGTACTATCCTAGGGGTCAAAATTGGCGAAAAATGTTCGATGAGGAAAGGGGATGTGACATAACGATAGACGTAGACGGGATCCTCATCGGGGCTCACAAAAGTGTACTAATGTCCAGGTGATATGATAAACATTAATATTTATAATTCGCTACGATTGCATTGTGCAACGTCGAGATAACACACCGTTCGTTTACAATTTCAGATGTCAATATTTTGCGGCAATGTTTAGCGGAAAGTCAAAAGATTCCATCAACATTATGTATTTAGACGGGTGTGTGATTAACTATTGTCGCCGATCAACCACCGTGTCATCGTTCATATACTTGTATTCAATTGTATGTTCGATGTTGCAGATTTTCCTTCGAATGCGTTCATTTTGCGCTGTGTCAAATATACTCGGGTAATATGGACGTGCCGCATAACATCGACATCTTCGAGCTGGCTGACTTGGCCGATTTGCTAAATTTGGAAGGACTCAAAGAACTCGTCACGCACATTCTGGAGCTCGAATACTTTCACAGTTTTCATAAGGTCGGCTAGGATTGGTCTTTGAGTTTCAATGTAAACGTATGATCTTTAGACGGATCCAGGGTATCGTTTGAAATCATGCATGCCGCTTAATTAATTTCAAATGTGTAGAAAGTGAAGTGGAAGGGGAAGGGGTAAATCTTCAGTACTGGGTAATGGAAAAATTTATGTATGTATGTACATATACATATGTACGTGTTAAGGTGTTGCTTAAGTTGGACAGAGTATAGATACTGTAGCACCGTGCCGACGGACACATTGCAGGACGCTCTTCTATTCGAGGAGTGAGGTTTATTTTATTTTAGTAGTTCTTTCAGTCAGAATGGATATGTCTAAAACATAGTTCAAATCATTAGGTTATTGAAAGATTACCATGCTTTTAGTTCAACCGAGGTTGAATACTATAGATTTAGAAGGCCTTAAGGTCTGTCTGTTCGTTAAACATTGTATTTGCCTTTAATTTCAGCCGTGTAAAGAATGCATTTTTCTAATATCGAAATTTCTACCGTGGTCGGGCGCCGTCGGCTACGCCGACATTTACTACAAAATACTTCTGTGGGTTGAGAAATACTGCGACGAGATTTGGCCCAACAGGGAATTCGCACTGCTGCCATACGACGTGATAAAAAAGTGTTTTCTGCACCACACGTTGGACATTGTAACGCACACCACATAAAAATAATACATAGAAAACACCAGTTCGAAGACGGTCAATGTAAAACTTTGTACGTTGCAGGGCACGGAGAACGTTTTGGAGACGGTGAAGCGATGCGAGAAACTGATGTTTGCACTGCCCAAGGTGTCGTGGACCGCGAGCATATTTCGACTGTCGCTCCAGCTTCTCCGCGATTGTGTGCGATACACGAGTGCACATCTCGCCGATGTCCTCTCCAGCGACTCTTTCCTGATGATGGCCAGGACGGGGGATCGCGACGTGTTGCGACTCGAGGATCGAATGACAGCCGCCATCGAACGAGCTAATCCTTTGCAGGTTTGCGCCGCTTACGCCCAACTACATCGGTTACTGCGAGCCCCGTCCGACGAGCTGGTCTCCGAGTGGCGAGATTTGCTCACCCGGCTCGCGATCCATTGCGAAGATGCTCTCGTCTGCTGCGCTTCGCAGGCCATGTCCACTTCGGCGTGGGTATCTCTGCAGCCGGACCTTCAAGCTAGGATCACCACATATTCCGGTGTCATTTCATCGACGACGTATTCCAAATATCTCCAGGTACGGTTGATTAAATCGATTTTCTTGTTTGGAATAGTCTCACAATGTAACTACTTGGTAATAAATAACCAATGGGGACAAAAAATTATCTCACACACACACACAACTACATAAAAAAATGACCTCAGTCCACATACCCCGCATTGGACGAACAAAAAAGTGTTTTAGAACTACAGAAAAATATAAGAATACATTGCCTGATACTATTTCGATCCTGGGCTACAATAGTGTCACAACTCAAAAAATCACTTGTTTAGATAAATGGGTTTAAAGTTTCCGTTGTTATTGAAATACAGAAAGCATGCTATGAATCAATGAAATAGATTAGGCATTAACTAGTAACTGACGGTCCAATGTTGAATTAACAGATGTGTTAGTGTTGCTGTGGGAAAGAGGAATAGTTTGCCATGTTGGGAGTTGTACCATCTCAAAAATCGTATTTTTTGAGTTGTGCCACTGTTGTAGCCCATGATTTATAAAATCTTGTCTACCTGTGACTTATTTTGACCAACTGAGTGGGATAACAATAGCGGTAAGTATGGGTAAAAAATAAATATATATATATATATACATACATATGTATGCATGTAGGTAGGTATATTCAAATTTTCAATAAAAATTCGAGAAGTTTGTTCGAGAACGTTGATACAACATTTCAATACAATTTCTGACAGACAGACTTTTATGTATATAATAATTTCTTTTCCATAGTCCATCATTACCTCTATTGTTAGCCCACTAGACGTATTGTCAATAATAAACAACCATTTATCGTATGATACAGATGTGAATCTAATGATAAATTAATTTAAACTTACATGATCCCACTGCCAAAAAGTTTCGAAGCCCATGCACTAACATAAAGTTTTATAAATTATAACATACGGTTTTATAAAACAAATTGTATTACTTTATCCATATCGGATAAAGTATTTTTTATCATTCATTTACTTTTGCCACTTTCATTCAAATAAAAATTTTAAATTGTACATAGTACATACATACTTAGTAGTTTAAATATCCATTACTTTGAGAAAATTGAAAGAAAATGCACACATCTAGCCTCTTGTTGGCAAAATTTTCATTCAATAGATGGCATATTGTAGTTGGTTTGAAACCCTGCTAAATTAAACAATTGGAGCTTTATTTTAAAATTTTCGTTTCCAGAGTACTAATAAGTTTACCAGGGAGCGAAATGTTGAAAGAATCAAATACATATTGTACTCTCAATTGGGCAATATAAACCGAGTGCCCATGAGCGCTTCTCGGCAACACTTACCCGCGCCGACGGCATCAAAACGGTTCTTCGTGGCTCCGGGAAACTCGATGGTGTCCTCGACGAAAACCACGAATCTATCAAACATGCGAAATACTC
This sequence comes from Parapsyche elsis, assembly GCA_022651745.1. Lineage (NCBI taxonomy): Eukaryota > Metazoa > Arthropoda > Insecta > Trichoptera > Hydropsychidae > Parapsyche > Parapsyche elsis. The sequence goes on from JAGVSN010000038.1 coordinate 229,880, forward strand.
AATCTATCGCACCAATTTCTCAATACAAAGACGTCAAACCAAGGTATATGAGCACGAAACCCGTCAAACCGAACAGCATCGCTTTGCCGAAGACGCAAACGTCGTCACGAAATGTATCTTTGAATAGTAAACAACTCTGCAAACCGGTCAATTACACATCGTCGCCGAGCGCTACCAAAAAATTACCCAAGAAGTCTTCGAGTAACGTAAACGTACCGGAAGTTTTGAATGTTACGAAACAGGCAAATTACAAAAGTTACAATAATCACACTGTCGATTGTAACGTTAACGGAAAAAAAAAGTCCAAAATGTCAGATAGCTTGACTGAAACCAAGAAAATGCTTACGAAAAATGTTCCCATTTCGTATGTATCACCGTACAGCTTCCGACCGTTGGACAGTGCTAAACTTCCGAAGAATCCATTCCAATTTACGTCCAAGTATAATAATAGATCGAGCGAAAGGAACAATAGGGAATTGTTGAAAACGTCGTTGACACTCCCGGAGAAGAGCAAAGCACTCGCCGAGGACAAAAGGAGTATATCCGTGAGCGATACGGCTTTATCCGTAGAGAGAAAAAAAAGTTACAGGACAGCCTTCAACAAATCTCCGTTGTTTAAAAAGTCGAGCATCGATTACAGCAGCAGTTACTCTTCACCCGTTAGTCACTCTTCGCAAAGAACCAATGATCGAACCCTCCTAACGAGTCCGAGGCCGAAAAAGGACAACACACTACAGAATGTAGTTAAAAATGCAAAAAGCAATGCTAAAGGTAAAAGCACGCACACTTTCGCCATGTCGACAGTTAGCAGCAGTGCAAAGGTTACTAGAAAACCGCTGGTCAAAGAATCCAATTCAAACTCGCAATCGTTTTCAAATAATTCCAATAAGGCAAATCCGTGCGATATCATCAACATTCCTACCAAGAACCAAGAAACTGATACGACATCGAGCAACGATCCCACCATTTCTGCGATGATGACCCGTTCCAGAACATTCTTAAAAAGCGAACCAACTGTCTTCAGCAAGGACATCACCTTGGATTCGTCCATCGAGATGTATCCGGACTAATACAATTTTATATAAATTTAAATTGGTATTGTAATAATATCTATATTTATATTTTGTTGTGCTGTATTTCTCAGAAATTATATTTTTAACAAAACGAATAACTGGACCCAAGCTTTATAAAAAAAAATCCTATTTATAAATTTAATATATTGTGATACATAAAACATTCCATTTTTAAAAAATAGCCCAATCAAATTAGGATTTTTTTTTATCGGATGTGAATATACATACATACATACTCTGTAGAAGGTTCAATTAGATGACCTAATTTTATGCAAAAATATTGTTGAATGCTTACGATATGATAATACCAATTTATGCTCACACTACCACAACTTCGAAAGTGTGATTTTTATTCACTACTTCTTTCGAGTTGTGCATTTTTGTATTCACTATAAAATTTAGTCATGCGAAATTATATTTTCATGCACATTTGTTGTCGTTGTGTTTAGCTATAAAAACTCTGTCCGCAAACATTCTAAATTATTTATTAGCTTTGTTGAAGCATGACAAGTTTTCATTATTTACTTTAAGAAATGGCGTGCCTTTATTTATTTATACAAATGGGAATCTGTAGCACTCGTTAACGCCCCTATTGGAGGAAAAAAATCCATCTCTTCGTTGCAGTAGTGTATTTTGATCTAAAAAGCATAGTGATTTATTGTTTTAACTAATTAAATCGATTTTATCTTTTGACGATTTGCGTCCTTTGTTGTTATTTTGGATGAATATTGATATCCCAATTGAGTACATCACCCGAACCTCATTATTTTAATTTAGACAAGATCTTTAGCTAGAATAGTTTTTAGTATTATAGTACTCAAAAATTCGCGCTTGTATAATGTACTTAAATAAATTTTAAAATGTTTTCTAGTCCATAATGTTAAAAAAAAATAAACACACAACGTAGTGTTTATCAATAGTTTGTGATTTTCCACTTTGCATAATTTTTACATTCAGATATAGATTTATTTTAGAATTTAGCATTGACATTTTTCGTTGTGTCATATTTTAAATCTTAATCGACAAATTGACATGTGATTTTTACTTATTTTAATATTTATTTTTAGTGTTTCGCTTTGAGTTCTTATTTTTTTTTATCTTGATATTTCTGTGATAATTATCAACTATTATTATATTTTGAATGACTTCCTTAGATTATATCAGATTCTAAAGGCTGGTCCACATATAATCGAGTAATTTATATTAACTAATTTGCTGTATTCAACTGAATTCTCGTGTCTACATATGTAGGTGAGTCGAGTTCTAAAATTTAGTGCTACTCAACTAAGCGACGGCTATGTGTAAACCAGCCTTAAGATCTCCCTATTTATCCTGCCTCTAATCTAAGATATTTTATTTTATTATTTAATTGATGTTTTGTATGAATTTTTACCAATTTAAAACATTTTATTGATGATACACTTTACGTATTGTAAGAATGAAATAAGGAAATGTGTATGTACTTAATTTCCAGTTATTCATTAATTTTTCCCCAAAAAGGTTAAATGTAAATTAATTTTTATAAATTTTGAGCTGATTTGTTATATTTCCACTAGAATATATTTTGTTTTTTTTTTTACTGTATTGATTTCATATAAACGTAAGTAGTGCCATCATTTTTACCACTTATCATAAATTTTGATTTAATTTCAAATTGCAATGTAGAATCTGTACTATATTAATTAACAGTGCCATCATTCATAACCAACCTGCACTTGGCCAGTTAGATCAGACTTTAAGTCTTCTATCAACTTGCATCAAATTGTTTGAACAACGTGCAATTCGACAGAATATTTAAGTCTGACCTATGCATAATGTATACTTATATCAAAATGTATGTGTATATAATGTTGTATAATATATATTATCAAAATATATATATATATATATAAAAATATCTATTACATAAATAAATTATGAAAAATATCTACAATTCATTTATATCGAATACCTTTCAGCATTATACGTCCACAATTTTTTTATATAAAGGAATTATGTTAAACTTGAAAATAAAATTCCGTTGTGGTTCTTAACCATTTTATTTAGATAGTATAGATAAAAAGGCACATGCATTTAATAATAATTAGATTATTATGAAATGAAGTGATGGTTGTTCAATGATCCTTAAGGTGCCTGTAAACGATCAACATATTCAAAATATTACTGCAATATGGTGATCTGGGCCGGAAATATAGTCGTGTTTCCCGACGCTATTGTTCCACTATTGCTGGTATGACAGTGTGTTGGCGAGTATTGTTCACATATTACCAATGATATCGCTCGGTATACTAAAATACGCGACAATATATGTTTCTTTCCTGCTCTCTCACATACGCTGTCGCTGAGGTGCAGACACAACACGACAAGTGTGTTGACCTTTGCGAATCTGGGCAATAATAAAACAGGAACTACTTGCTGACAATCATTGAGTCACACATTACTGCGACACATATTGCGCATGTGATGCCAAAAATGTTACTAGATGGTTGACGAGCAATGTTACTGATAAATGTTGATCGTTTAAAGGCACCTTTATACATACATACATGTACTTATATATACTAGAATTACATTTAATATTCGCGATTCTAAAAAGTCGAATCTTAGTCAAAAATCTTTGTTCCCTCACATGAAATGCAATAAACATTAATCTTCCAAGTCGCAAAACAAGCTTTGGATGATTTTTGACAAAATGACATTTGTGGCTTGACTTGACATTAAAAACCTCACTACGATTGAATGGGAATGTAAACGAAACTAGTAAAAGCTTCCAAATCTTGTTTTTTTGACTTGACAATTCACATAGGACAATATTAAGTAGATTAATAAGTAATACAGTTTTGGCAACGACCATCTACACTCTACTACACATAAATACAGAGGAACCTCGATCTATCGTTTATTTTGTTACGTCCTGAAAAATGTTCATACGAAACATCTAAAAATTCATCGCATTGATCGTTCTGATTTTGTCGTATACTCGATTGATCATTTTGCGAAATTTTGTACAGAATAACGCGATAGATGCAAAAAAGTTTTTTTTACCCTATGTCGGCCAGTACCACCTGCTCCCACCCCTCGAATTTGAGTACCACTGGCCGCGGACTTCAACAGTTGTCCTAAGCATTCGTGTCAAAAGCAAATTTTAGCCCTGGCAAAAATGATACCTAAAATAGTGAAAACTCTTCGAGGAAGACTAAAAATAATCAAAAAGAATCCCAATGAAAAACATACTGGGAACTATTTTTTTTCTTTCCCACATTCATCGTTTGATCCAACTGGTCCCTTCAAAAACGACAGATCAAGATTCCACTGTACGTCAAAATTTGGTTTCGACAGCTCTACTCGTCCTTGGGGTCAGGTTTTTCAATCCACCATGTACCATCTCCCAAAAGGGGGCTTCTCAAAAATGGCGATAACCAAACCAAGCACCAGTTGTTTCCGAAAGCGTCGGCGAAATTAGCCTTCAATCCGTGGTTGTAACGTTCGGAGAGGGCGTGTTTCCACTCACCCGACGTTTTACCCCTCACCAAAGAAGTGCCATGGTACACGAACAATACACCGGAGAAAAGCAGCAACGCGACGTTGACCCCCATCAGCAGAACGTAACACTTGTCGGTGGTCAAGCTCGTCACCATAGAAGCGAATGGGAACATAAAGTGAAGCATAGAAAACCAACTCAAGTTTTCAAAACCGATGAATTTGACGAAATAGATGAGGTTGACGCACATGGCGTACATTGTCGATATGAACACGTACATGACGAACATGTAAAAGTAACGAAAGTTAAAGTATCCGACGCAGCAGTTGAAAAAGCCACAATGGTGGTCCCGTTTGAAGACGCAGTAGTTGCAAGCGGAGCAGTGCCAGGATCGCGGTGGCACCATGCAGACGCAGAACGAGCAAAACGTCCAATTGACCATCGGGTGCGGGACAAAGTTTTCGCGAACATTCCCCGGCCCCTGTATCCCCAGGCAGAAGTTTCCCACCACGTTGTGCAGCAGAAACAGCGACACGACAAAGTGAAACGTATACCAAAAGTCCCATTTTTCATTCAACTTCGGTAAGATTAGGTAGACTTCGACGAAATAAAACACCGGAATGATCAATATCGTAAAAGCCAGCAGCAAATAATCGGAGTATCGACCCGCGTTTCTTCCGATGTTATCCAATCTGAAATCATACATAAACCATACTTAATTATAAGCATCTATATACGAAAGTTGTGGTCACTAGTTATAGGAACGCTGATATATGTGCATGTGCATTTATGTGTTTGAGAGCGTTGCGGGTGCGGTGAGAGCGCGGGGCGCACTACGTATGAGTGTGAGCGTGAGGCTTTCATAGCCCTATACTGCTATGATTTGTTGTTGGGGGATCTCCCATTTAAAGACACGCATTTTATGTGTGTTTACTCTATGTATGTACATCGTTTGTGATGCATGTTTATTCATACGCGTGTATTGACAAGAGTCGTGTTTCCTACACATCTGTCTAGAACTGGTCTGAACACAGTCGTAAAAATATATCACACTTACATGTTCACCGGGATGTTATACAGAAATAGGCAAGCTTCTTTTAGGTAGTCCATCCTTCAGCAGATAAATCAACCAATCGAGTGGGGATCTTTAAACAAACAAAACATACATAAGTAAATGGTCCATATATATACGGTGGCAAACATGGTTAATCGATTATCGATTACATATAATAAGTTACAACATACGCATATACCAATTATTCATATATACAACAATCAATAAAAGCGCAAATATTCATAGAACATAAAAGAACGTCCCTAATGAGAATTGGATCCAATTTTAGACATAATCGTCTACCGTATATTGATTTTACAGACAAAGTGTGAATCGCGCATCGTATAGAACACCCAAAATGGCCAAAGTGCAAAATCTACATCGCTTCATAAATTGATGTGGAAATAGCAAGCAAAGCAAATGGAAAATAAAGCGTCTTAAATTGTTCTTCGGGGTCAGATTGGTGAGATAAAAAATGATTCAGACAGGAGAATTCATTACTTTGTCTGTAATGTATGTATACGTTAACGATATAATTGAATCTATCATGTATACGTTAACGATATAATTGAATCACTACGTGTTAAAAGGGCGTTAGTCCAAGGACCCAAAGTTGTAGACAAACATATTTTCAAATCTGGAATTGAATCGCTATAATCGGCTAAACTTCGGCCTTTTTAATGCTTGTTGAAAGTCAGACGGACATGGGTTTTAGGGAAAAACTACATTCATAACTCAATTTTGCCAAATATGTGACTAACGCCCTTTTAAAGTTGAGCGATTCAACAACAAAGTGATCGATAAAATAAATCGACAAGACAAGGAAACGCTTGAATAAAAATAGTGCAATAGACTGTAACGCCGCAGCAAAGCTTACATGTATCTCAAAAAATTGTTGAAAATAAATAATTAAATTGAGCTTACGAGTAAAATCAATCAATTCAAACATATGTGAAATATTGTTAACTGCTCTATTCCTTTAAATCTACATATGTATGTACATAATATAGTGAGTGCGAGTCTCACATCGATTGTAAAGAGTTTGGTATGTATTGTTTCAAGAAAAGCACGGGAAAAGTGTCAGAATATTATCAATTGGTCCTTTGGACTGTTTCCGGTATTAATTTATACGAAAAACATCGGTTTTGCACAAATTAATGAACAAAGATAAGAGACCGTGAAAAGTCGAGCGACAGCCGGCCCGGCCTTATCCCAGGTGACCACTACCAACTTTATTATAGTACAAGCTGCCAACATAAAATTACCTCGATTATACGAACATTTAATTAACAAACGGGAATTAATTATTCGCTGAAAACGTGACTCACTCACCACCACTCAATCACTGCCGCAACACTGTATTATCGATTTATTTTCTAATTTTGTTCAATTAGTTGTAAAATTTTACTGAAATGACAAATTTTTGTTCATTTTCAAACTCTATAATTCGAAATGCGGCTAGATGCTCACAAAACTCAAAAATAATGGCAAATCCAGTGTTTCATAATAATCGTGTTTAAACAAAGTCATAATAAATTGTAATAAAACAACATTTTTATTCTCAATTTTGAGATTTTTGTTTTCTCCCATAGATGGTACTAGTGGGGTTAATTTATATACATATGTATTTATAGTGTTGAAATTCTACAAATATAGGCCTATGCCTGCCCGAAATTGGTCGTTTGTTCAAAGTAGTCTGTTTGACTACTTTGAACAAATGTCACACTTATCTTGAACGAATCATCTATTGCGAAATTATCTATAAATAAATAATTAATTCAAATTAAAATTATAAGTGGTATTTATTAGCTTAAACTGTCCGATTATAAATATAAACACAAAAATCTTAAATAAGATTATTTTCTTTAGTGATACTCAATTAATGCTCATCCGATAAATTTGACAATTTGTCATCTAAATAAGATTAATATTTTTTACATAGCTATTGAAAAACTGATTTTATAGTTTGATTCGTGAAATGTTGATTGCGTACCCCAGTAGTAGGTAAATGTATATACGAATTGCTACGGTCTGCATTCGTGTGCAGTTAATCAATACGCATATTAGCCAAACTACAGGTACACTTGTACAGTATACAGTAGAGAAAATGGGGTAGCTTATTTTGTTTATTTTTTTACGGGATTTTAGCCCAAAATATATGTACATCATCATCATCATCATCATCATTTTCAGCCGTTCACCATCCACTGCTGGATGAAGGCCTCTCCAATCCTCTTCCATTCCTGTCTGTCTTGAGCAATCTGCATCCACTTGACTCCACACATTCTTCTCAATTCATCAGCCCATCTTCCACTCAGTCTACCTTGCTTTCTTTCGCATCCTCTCGGATACCATTCCAGTACTTCTCGCGTCCATCTGCCATCCATTCTTCTCGCTATGTGTCCAGCCCATTGCCACTTCAACTTTTTCACCCGTACTGCTATATCTGCCACTGGTCATACTTCTCACCCATGCATTTCTTTTGCGATCTCTTCTTGTTATGCCAAGCATACATCTTTCCATGCTTCTCTGTGTGCACTGGATCTTTCGTAGCATTCTTGAATTTAGCGTCCAAGTTTCACACCCATACGTCATGACTGGCAGTACCCATTGGTCGTACGCCTTCTTTTTTAAGCATAGCGGAATGTTGGATTTAAAAACTATGTTCATTCTTCCAAAAGCACTCCATCCTAGTTTCATTCTTCGTTTTATTTCTTCTTCTTTACATCCAGTCATATTCACTAATTGTCCTAGGTATAAATAACTATCAACTATCTCTACAATATGATTATCTACTGTGACTACGTTTTGCGTGCAAAATTCATTAAACATAATTTTAGTTTTATTAAAATTAATTTTTAAGCCTACTTTCATACTCTCGTTGCTTAGTTCTGTTAATCTATTTTGTAAATCTACTGAGTTACATGCAACTATAACTATGTCGTCAGCGAATCTTAGATGGCTCAAATGTCTTCCGTTAATCTTAACCCCTGTTTTGTGCCATTCCAGCGACCTAAATATGTCCTCCAGCACCGCATTGAATAATTTAGGAGAAATGGTGTCTCCTTGTCTAACACCTCTCTCAATACCGAATTGCTCCGTGTCTTCAAAGAGACGAACTGAGGCTGTTGCCTTTTTGTAGATGGCAGCTAGCAGACTGACGTACGGTTGTGCCACCCCTTGTTTCTGGAGGGCATCCAGTACGGCTGTTTGACTGACTGAGTCAAACGCCTTCTCGTAGTCGATGAAACCTAAAAACATAGTGGTTGGCGATATTCGTTCGCGCGCTCAACCAATTCACTTACCACCTGGAGATGATCCATTGTGCTGAAATTGGCCCTGAACCCTGCTTGTTCCATGGGTTGATTAGAATCAAGCGTTGCCTTTAACCGCTGTGTTATTACCTTCGTGAAGATCTTGTAGACTGTGGAGAGTAAACTAATTGGGCGGTAATTTTTTATGTCTTCCTTGTCCCCCTTCTTATAAATTAAAATTATGGTAGCGTTGTTCCATAAGTCCGGAACAGTTTTCCCTAGAATACATTTTGTGAATAGTTTCGCTAAGATATTGTATAGAGGGCGGCCTCCACACTTTAGTAGGTCGATTTGGATGTTGTCGTCGCCGGGGTTTTGCCATTTTGGAAGACTTGATCGCCTCCTCCACTTCGCATGGTAATACTTCAGGGACTTCTCTATCGTTAGTGGTCGTTGTGATGGTGCTGCGAGGATTGGCTTCCTTATATAGTTTAGAGTAGAAGTCGTAGACCGTTTCTAATATTTCATTCTTATTTCTAATTATGCTCCCGTCTACAGCCTTAATAGCTAACATTTTATTTTTCCTAGAATTAGGCTACTTTTACATTTCTTATAACTAAGATTTTTTTCTCTATGGTTATTTTAACCATGTTGACATTAAAATTTCGGACGTCACGTAAGACCTGCTTTTTTTTTATTTGTTTGTTTAATGCATCGTAATCTTTCTTGTCATTGATTCTGTCTAACTCCTTCTTGCGCTTAATCAGATCTTTGGTTGCGTCCGAAATTTTACTATTTTTAATACTGTCGACTGTTCCGCCAATTTCCTTACCTGTTGTCATGAGAATAGAATTGATTTGCTCGTTTAGCTCATCAATCTCTATTCCCGTACTAAATTTGTCGAATCTATTTTGTAGGCTTATTTCGAATTGTCGCTTGTTGTTGCTAATTTTATTGAAATCTAGCATCCTTTGGTCCTTTTTGATGAGTTTTGCCCTTTCGGTTCGAACGTTTAGGGCTACTTTGGCGCGTACCATCCTATGGTCGCTACCTATATCCACCTTATCAAGGACAGAAACATCTTTGACTGCATTTAGAGCATTCGACAATATGAAATCAATTTCGTTTCTATCGCCTTTGGGGCTTTCCCAAGTCCACTTATTATCTAACCTTTTTTTAAAAAAAGAGTTCGTTATATATAAATTATTCCGTTCCGCAAACTCAACTAATCTATCGCCGCGTTCGTTCCTTTGGCCGGCACCAAAATGACCGACTACTTTCTCCGAGTTTGCTCTTATTCCTATTTTAGCATTGAAATCTCCCATTATAATTTTGAAGTGATGACGGCTGGAGTTCAATGCATCCTGGAGTTTCTCGTAAAAATCTTCTATGACGTCGTCAGAATAGCTTGTTGTAGGCGCGTATACCTGAAAAATTTGACAGGTGTACCTGTCTGAAATTCTTAATGTTAGGTAGCATATTCGCTCCGTTATGCTATTAATTTCTAAGACCTTATTTTCTATTTTCTTATTTATAATAAATCCTACTCCGCCAAATCTGCCGTTAGTGGTACCGCACCAATATAGACAGTTACCTGTTTTGAGGATGACTTGGTTCTCGCCTTTTCGTCGGACTTCGCTGAGTCCAACGACGTCCCATTTGATGTTAGCTAAGTCGTTTTTCTAATGCAATTACGCTGCCTTCACTCGAAAGAGTTCTTACATTGTAGGTACCTAAATAGAGAGGATTTCGGTTTCCTACACATTCATTCATCACCATTTTTACCTGATTGGAGGTTTGGGCGGAATTCGCATCGCGTGGGCCCAGTACGTTTTGATACGAGGACGGTGCCAAAGAACATATTCTCTGGTCGATGTTACTGCAGATAGAGACCATACCGTCCAGTAGGTCCGTCTTAATGAATTATGGGAGCCGGTAGAGCATACTAATATTCACTTCACTATGGTTGTTTAATTATTAAATTTATAACTTATTATCACAGGCAAACACTTTGGGTGCACATGCGAATTGAGGTTATGTATGAGGTTAATATTCACTTCACTATGGTTGTTTAATTATTAAATTTATACTTATTATCACAGGCAAACACTTTGGGTGCACATGCGAATTGAGGTTATGTAATTAATTTACTATATAGGTACACTGTATAAAAGCAAGCTATTATAACTAATTGTGTGTTATTGTTATTGTTGTTAAAATCAACAGTTGCTAAATTTGGGTTTGTGTTCGTATAACGCGTTTTCGGACAGAAAGTAGTTTCGTCACGCCTCAATTAAAAAGGTTCGAGGGTTAGTTATGTGTACCGAACGACACAGATGTGGCCAAGCGTTTAGCGCAAAGCACAAATATGTGTATAAAAACTGCCAAATTCTGCGAAACGATGAAAAAAAAAGGTCGAGTATCAGGTATGTTACCGGATTCTTGGCACAAATGAAACACATACGTTAATACAAAGCACAACTATATCAAAACTGTCGAATATTACGGAATCTATACCATTAAATGCGTTTTACGATCAAACCGCGAACTAATTAGACTAAAAAAACTACACTGGTTGCGGTTAAGTATACACTACGCAAGTTGTTTGTTAAAATTTAATTGACTATGCGAGCAAAAGTTTCGATTTAGGCGATTTTCGAGGTGTGTCCGGTAGACACGTCTTATCCCGATCGCGGCCCTAACCGAACTCTTTTCACATTACAATCACCATCTTGAATCTTTCTGTGAATGAACTCAGTTAAAGTATAACTGAGACAATAGCATAAGTGCACATATCTAATTATTTGTGCAGCTGCAAAAGGACAATCTTCATTTCTGGTGCCCTTAATTATTAATTTTGGAGCACTTACAATTATGTCGCTAAATATCAAACGTGGCTATCTACACTTTTCAACATTTTCGTTGTATGACTTGACGCAACTGTGTTTACATATGTGTGCTTACTCTAAATTCTCCTAGCTCCTCGTTATACCTTAGTAAAAAAAATTGATTTTAGTAGACACTAGACCAGGCATGTCCAACTCGCGGCCCAATCGAAGTTTGCAGCTTTCTATATTTTGCATTTTGGTATATCATTTTTTGAAAGGAAGAAGAATTGAAAAAAAAGAAAAGAAAACTTGAAGATGAGAATAGAAGGTTCCAGAGTGAATCGGAAGATTTGTACTTTTTCACTCTAATAAAACACAACGCTGTATGTTTGATTTGTCGTGATTCTATTTCAATTTTAAAATTCAAATGATTTTGAAATGTTCATTTGCCATTGCTTTCTGCACCTCGAGAACCTATGTGCACAAGTATTAAATATGTCGCATGTGATGTGAGTTGTTGTCAAGGTAATTAATTCAATTGAAAATAATTCATTGAAGCATCGTTAGTTTCAAGAATATCTTCACGAACTCGAATCCGAATACGGTGATCTCATTTTTATGCCAAAATACGATGGCTGAGTCGTGGAAACTGCTTATTAAGATTTTGGAAATTGAGAGAAGAAATTCGGATTTTTATGAACGAAAGTGGCAAAAATATATCAGAATTTTACGATGATCAATGACTTATAGATTTATGTTTTATAACAGATATGTATAACAATGAAATTAAATGAATTAAATCAGAAGTTACACGGTGAAATTAAATTAATTACAGAATGTTATCAAGATATAAAATCCTTTGTAACAAAACTCAAGCTTTATGAAAATCAATTACGGTAAAATAATGCAATTCATTTCCAATTATTAAATGACTGTAATGGTAACCGTAAAGATTTTTTTAAATATTCGAATGAAGTCACAAAATTAATGAATAAATTCGACACCAGATTCTGATATATGCAACAGTATGAGAAAATGTTCAAAATATTCTTAACTCCATTTAACGTGGAGGTGGAATCATCGCCTCCAAATTTACAAATGGAGCTAATAGACCTGCAATCAAGCCTGGAGCTAAAATGCATATTCGAAGGGAATAAGTGAGAGTTTTATCAGAAATATATCCTCGAAGATAAATTTACAAAATTAAAACAACAAGCAATGTGCATTACAACTGAAATTGAACGTAGTAAATACAAAGTGTCGCAGCAGGTTGACCGATGAAAACACGACCAATCAACTGCGATGCGCGTCGACTAAATTGCTAGTTAATATGAAAAAGATATCAATTATTATACAAAAACCAGTTTCACATTAATTATAAGGTAATAAAATATTTTGAATAACTTCATTGTTTTTTTTTTTTTATATGTGCGGCCCCACCTAAGTTCAATAATATTATTTTTGGCCCACGAAACGATTTGGGTTGGACATCTCTGCACTAGACCACTGCTCAGGATAAAAAAAGTCGCTTTACTCAGTTTCAACTTTTGATACATATTTATCGACACAGTTGTAGAATTCCGATAAGTATTTGTAGGAGAGGACATTGGCAGAGTTGGAGGAAGAGCAGACCGTGGCAGGCTCTGGTGTGTTCATAGATCCCAAGATCTCGGGATCCACAGGAATATTATGCGCAACAGGCATTTTAGAATTATTCGCAACAGTACACATTTTTCATTTTTTTAATTTAAAAAATTTGTAATAATTTATTTTGGTACTTTTATACTTAGCATCCTGCATTTTTTTCTTCAAACGTAGAACCCGATTGGCCAAAACTACAAGACTAGAGCCAATAAATAATTAAATAAACAACGTCTGTATTATTTGTGGATGGAATACGGCGTTTGCCAATCTGGCTCCATAAGAGCTGCACTACGTTTGAAGAAAAATTGCGTACAAGAAGTACCAAAATAATTTATTAGAAATTTTTGAAAAGTGAAATTATTTCGGTACACCGTTTGGTACATGCTTATGAATCTGAATGAATCATACAAATGATGGCGCGTAATTTCAATGGTTGCCGTGCGTTATCATAAGATGGCGCCACGGTAGCATTCGTCGCTCTCCGACGAGCAAACAGTCGAAGTAGCTACTTACGAAAAATACAAATTCGATCGAAATACACGTTGCAATTGCAACGATCTCCATTGACGTTTTAATATATATATATTAATTTTCCGCAGCGTCTCTTCGGCCCGCTCTGCCTGACCTTGCGTCCGCATATACTTTACGGCATGACCTACATTAAGCTCTCGTGAAAGTATTGTGTAATGGATTTCGTAATTCATCAACGACAGTGTTCCAAATAACACATCGCTCGAGATGAATCGTAATTTTGTGCGGAATATGTTGATTCCGATTGCGAAACGCTCCCCAAAACCGCTCGACGCCATTTGCCCGTTTCAAAGGGGACGCGGCTAAATTTCGCTCATAAATGACCATGTCGTACCATCTGCACACATCGAATAAATTCAATTCAAATGTGTCGATATAACAAATTTTAAAAGTGTGAGCCAAATTTAAGTGGGTTGGTATGCCTGCGCGTGCTCTAACCAGTTATTACGTTCGAAATATGCTAACACTCATTTTTGTAAGCAATTCGATAATTAATTGACAGAAGGATTTAGTATATGTATGTACTGTAGAAATTGCACTTAATATGTACTCGGCTTTACCCAAATTACCTAAACAATAAGATAAAGCTATGGAAAGAGACTACAGAAAAATTTCAAATTACAGATTTTCTTGACAACTTGTGTAAATTTGAGACTATTTTTTTTTAAATTGGACAATTATCATACACATTTTTTTATGACAGTTAAATTAACTAATTTTCATTTGCATTCAAGTGGGTAGCTAACGAGACACGTATAATAAAAAGGGCTACTATGAAAAGTTTGATTACAATTAGTCAAAGAGCATAAGAATACATGTAACATTACCATATACTAATGTACTTAATTTTTGTTATTTTATTTAAATTAAAATTAAAAAAAATAACTGTCTTTAAAAAAAGTAAACTTTCAGCTCTATTAAATGTCGTTTCACGGTTGAATCCTTAATTTGGGTTTAAAGACGTATTGATTTTTATACATCGTACTTATTACAGCAGAATGTAGTACATATGTACATAGATGGTGCAAAATGGATGCTTATGGCCAAATTAAAATCGTTCTCCGTCAAAATCGTGCGGTAATTCAAAGCAATTTTAAAATGTTGACGATCTTCACATATCATGCAAATATATCAGATAGCAGGCTGCAGTAACGTAGCAGGCGCGTCAATCAATCTACATTGAGGTGCCGCTAAAATTCACATACATATGTATGTATGTACATCTGAGCCCGGTACTTTCACCATCTGAACAAAATTCTATCAAATTATTTTATAGGCAGTCATTAACCGAGCCTTAACCAAACCTTAAACAATCTACAGTTACGTGCTGCTAAAATTTGCATCTGAGCATGGTACTTTCTCCATTTGAACAAAATCCTATCAAATTATTTTATAGGTAGTCAAGAAGGAGAAAAATTCATTCCATTCATTTCTAGTAAAACATCGTAGATTGTTTTCCATCTTGAACTTGGAAATTTCGCCAAATTTACAAATTAATTTAGAAAAAATTCGTTAGCCCTCTACGTTTAAATATATCACCAGTATAGATTTGCTAGAAGTGGTTGATGCTTTGTCGATAATTAATTATGCAAAATTTCGATAATTTTAGAGGAAGCATTTATTTTTAACTCCTTTACAATGTGTTCGATGATTCGGATTACAGAATATGGCGAATAGAGTCCGACTCCTAAATCTAATTCTTTATAATTTGAAACTCGACTTCATGTCGCATGTCAGCAAATGGTCAATTTTAGTTCCTGTATTTAAGGAACCAGCTCTACGAACTAAAATTATTGGCTCTATTGAGCGGGTGCGAACCCCATCACTGGCTAGCATTTACAGTGACCGTTTTGCATGCAAAATTTATTAAACACATTTTTGGATTACATTTTAAATTCTTATATGGACGGCGAGGATCGCACTACCCTCGTTGGCAGTTGGAATAAAATTACCATTGATATATTTATTTATTAAACAGGCTATTGGCCTAAAATTTTACACAGATTTTTATTTATTGATTTGACAGGTTTAAACCCAAAATTTATACATAATATAATACATACATACATAATAAAAATAAAAATATAAAAAAAACATATAAATATACAGTTATGTAAATTATCATTACGCAACCCCATTCCAGTCAAGTACCTTAGCTAAATGTAACTTCAGATAGGCCACAAAACTAGGATAGGGTTTGTAAAATAAATCGATACCATTGGCAGCCAGGGCATTGAATAGGCGGATGGCTTCAACAACAGGAGACGCAGCCCCCATGACAGTACTAACTAAGGCCCGTAACGCACTTGGCTGCCTGGCTGCGCAGCCATGGCCAGAAAAACGTGCACCCAGTTCAAGCAGCCAAAGGGGCAGCCAGAACGATGAGAACACACTCACAAATGGTCAGCGATAACATTGTAGATACAACATATTTTCAATGCAATATTTGGTTTGTAATCTCGGATCTCGAATCTTTTTGTACTGTATGTACATATGTATGTAGATGCAAATAATTTGTTGAAAATAGTTTTATATACATTATTTCCAACGCGCAACATTAGCGAGATTTTTTTTTTTTATATTTTTATCTTATTCGTTGAATTTAGTATAAAATTTATAATGGAATTGGAATTGTTTATTCAGATTTTCAGCCGAAGTGGCTGAAAATCTGAAATGGCAAACGTGAATTGACTGGCTGCCGAGCAGCCAGGCTGTTAGTGCGTGCATCGCACAGGCAGCCACATACATTTGCTTTGTTAAATACATATCGTGTTGGCCGCGGCGGCCAGTGGCTGCCTGTCTGGCTGCTGCGTATCGGAGCCGGTACCTGTGGCCGCGCAGCCAGAGTTTCCTGGCTGCCTCAATGCGTTGTCAAACAGGCAGCCACATACATTTTCTAACATCGTTGTGGCCGCCGCGGCCATGGCTGCGTTACGGGCCTAAGGGTTGTTGGAAGAGACGATGAGAGCGCAAACGAATATAATTTTCGGGCGCAAGCAAGTCTTTCAAGCACTGGAGGATTCTGTACACTAGGAACATATGCCGCAACAACAATATGCTTCTTCGAACCTCGAGTGATTGCATGGCCGTCATGCCCAGAAGAAACTTACTCGGGTACAGAAATGGGTAGTAACCATATTCCCTCAAATAAAGATATGTATATACATATAATCACAAAAACATCACACACACGCATCAAATGCATACACATGCATGGAAACCAAATTAAAAAAAGTATAAAACAATTCCATACACACGTACCTACACATAAATAAATCAGAAAAACATACAAAAAACATCAAATACACATATTGATAGAAACCAAAACATAAAAGCGCTAGAATTTACAAATTTACAACCTCATTGCAAACTGTGCCGGGCTGATGTTGAAGATGTCGATAACCAATTGATTATTTTTAAGTTACGTAATACATTATATTAAAGAAAAACTTATAAGAGTTAATAAGACAGATTCATATTAAAAAAAATTAATAAAATCAGAGTATTTATTGCCATATCTAATCATTCTGGGGATGGGAGAATGAAGATAGTAATTGTTACCCGAAATAGTTTCATAATCTAATAAAAATCGAGAAGGAGTAACTTTTAAGCAAGTAATAATATACGTCCGGAGTAGGTACTTCCCCATTGAATGCATATCCATTTACAATCACGAACGTGTGCTATAAGAGGGATGCTTTCCTCCTCCACTCTAATGATCTCATGCCAGGCATACACTGGCTTCCATATTATTTTTCTCTCAAACCGGGACATTTTAGGATTTTACTTAAGGAATTTTTTTTTTTTTTTAAATGTTTATTTTGTACAATTTTTAAGAACATTTTGAATTTCAAAATAAAAACTTTCTTTTTCCACAATACAGCGTATTTTTGTAAAATTTAGTAGAAACCGAGATAACCTCTGTAATGTGCACCGCCTGATCAACAATTGTTAGTAGTCTACCGTTTCCGCCAAAAGCATATAGAGTGACATATCGCAATAGTTCCTGGTATGTATCAGGGTTAGGGGTTAGCAGTGTTATTATAGTGTGTTATATTAGCAGTGTATTAATTATTATTTAAATGAGTACTTTTCCACTGAATGAATATTTTTTCTCATTGTATCATTTTCTAACAATATATTGGAAATATCTCTCATATTGAATTTACCAGCAAGTGCTACAGAGTATCAACATTTAATCTAGATTTCTCACTCGTCCAAAAATCATTAGCAATTGAAAAAATTCTTTCAATTGGTGCTTTGGAGATTTGCAGAGATTTACAGATTAGTCTTCAAGTATCGAAAAATAAGGAAAAATAATCCTTAAAAAGATACTTTTTAAGGAAGGACAGAACTCAAAAAAGGAGGACGGTTGATCACCTTAGAGCGATATTACATTGAGCAACAAAACCAGCACCAGATTTTTTTTGGCGGTGGCGAGCATCTTATTACATTGAACCACTTTTCAAGCTACCAAGCTACCTGCTCATCTCATAATCTTCATACAAAAAAAAATACTATACGAAACTAGGTACTCTATGTAGACGTAGAAAATATATAAAATTCAACCTCTCGTATTTCTTTCTGAATTTCATTGTTTTCGAAACAATTGCGTTGACGTTGCGTTGTGTTGACAATTGAGTACGACGATGCAAAAAAAAGGTCAGAAAAGGGTTTTTGGTGAAGATTTTTTTCGGCGAACATTGACTTCCAAGAAATTTTCAAGCCACCCAGAATCGCATCGTGTAATACATCGTAATACTTACCATTGAAACCTGTATATCTATCTGGTCGCCGAGGTTCAAAAAAAACCTGGTGTCCCGTTTTTTTGCTGAATGTAATATCAGCCATAGGCTTGATGGTGTGGACACACGGCAAATTGGATCAAGTACACTTGATGTTGTGACTTGAAATTTGTCGGGAGGTGAAAATTGCAACCGCCGTACATTCTCGCCACCGACTTTGAAATAAATTAATACCGTACAATTTGATCCGTAGCGTTGTAATGTAATTTTTTTTTCTAGCTAATCTGTGGGCACCATCGCACCTGACCTACGCGCGGGTGGAATCGTACGGTCGAACGTTTCGACCTGTGGGGAAAATGTAAAGGCGGCCGCGGAGAGCGAACGTCGATGCCGGCCACCCCAGTCGATTCCCGGTGCGGTTCGTATATGGGTCGAGCGGCCTCGCTGCCGGCCGCCATTTCGCGTTCAATGTCAGCGGCGAGCACGGGAGCGCGCTTGACTCGGCCGGGTGGCCTACAGACCCAGATCGGGGGCCGCGCGAGCCGCATCGGGGCGCCATGCAGCGCCCCGCGCCCGCGCCTCCGCCCCCGCTTCACCGCTGCGCCCCCACGGTAAGAATGCCCCGACAGACACACACACCCCCCCCCCTCCGCCTCCCCTCTATGCGCGCCCCCCTTCCTCTCCTCCCCTCGCACGCTTACTCCGAAAATGGACGCCAGCCGCCCCCCTTCCCTCCCCTTCCGTCTGCGTGACGTCACACACTTTTGAATTTTTGTCGATGTATGTGTGTGTGTGTATATAGGTCGGGACCGATCCGTGTCCGTTTCGTGACGTGACGATTCGGAACACTTCCGGTCTGTTTGAATGTTCATGCGATGCGTATGTGTTTACCTTTTGAGGTTATAAGTCAGTCTCATTGAAAAGTACTTATCCCCCTCCCCGCACCCCTTCGGTAATCTTTCTGCGTTGTTCGAGTGTATCATCGTACTAGTACTCGACAATCGAGTACTAATCGACGAAGATTGTATGAAACCGTCTGTCGTTGCGAAAAATTTCCGGGGAAAGATGCTCTGTAAGTGCATACATACATACGTATGTGGAAGCGTTAATGCGATTTGGTAGGTGGAAAGGATTTTTTTTGTGTGTGTGTGCGCGGCAGATTGTTTACGACCGAGTTGGATCAATTGAAAAATTATCGTATGTATATAGTAGCGCGGGGGTCTGCCCGACCGAATGGACGGACGGTAATGGAACGCTCGTATACCGCACGCAGTGTGGCACATATATACATAGTAGCGCAAGTATCTGCCCGAATGGATGGGGATAGTCACTGAACGCTCGCATACATACAATCACGGCACATATGTATATATTAGTGCAGGGGTCTGCCTGGTCGACTGTGTAACCGCTAAACGCTTTCATACACTACTATATGTAGTAGCGCAATGTGTTTGCCTGACTGGATGGATAGTCACGGTACGCTCACATATACTACGATATATATATTAGTGCAGGAGTCTGCCTGGTCGGCTGTAACCGCTAAACGCTTTCATACACTACTATATGTAGTAGCGCAATGTGTTTGCCTGACTGGATGGATAGTCACGGTACAATCGCATACACTCACGACACGGCACATAAATATATGTATATAGTAGCCCATGTGTCTGCCTGGCTAGATGAATAGTCACGGAACGCTCACATACAGTACGATATATATGTCTATTAGTGCAGCGGTCTGCCTGGTTGACTGTGTAACCGCAAAACGCTTTCATACACTACTATATGTAGTAGCGCAATGTGTTTGCCTGGCAGGATGGATAGTCACGGAACGCACAGACTACACTAACGGCACGTACACTACTATATACAGTGGCGCATGTGTCTGCCTGGCTGGATGGATAGTCACGGAACGCTCGCATACATTCACGGCACGTACACTACTACGTATATGTAGTAGCGCAAGAATCTGCCCGGCTGGTTGGATAACCACGGAACGCTCGCATACACAACCTCACTGTCACACACGACACGCGTCGCTAACCACACGATGACGCTGCCAACGGGCAGTTACTAGTATAATTTGATTTGTCTAAATACACCATAGGTAGATTACATAAACGCATTGCTACGACCCCCCACCACCACGTACCACCGGGCGTATTTATCCGCTCGACAATCCGCGTCGGTGTGTGACAACGGTATTGGCCATCGAAGAGGCAAGCCCCGCCCATATAATAAAGTACATGCAAAAACTGGGAATAGATTGACGCCTTACTTACAGCCGGGTTAAATAAATTGGCTAATTTTAACAGGAGACGGTCTGAACGTTCAGACCTTGCCAATGGCGATAGTTGAGGCCGAAAACCGCCGATCAAATGTTTCGCCCCGTATACGAACTATGAGGTTTGACGTCACCGCGGCTCTCTGTTTTGGTTTTTCAGTGCGCCGTACGATTTTCGTCCGGAATGGTTGATTCCGTCCAATTATCCCCGCCACTGAGATCAATTAACTGGTGCATTCATTCCATCTTGTTTTCATGTCGACGGACGATTTTAGGCGACTCCTTTGGCACAAAAGTTTTTTGGGGAAGACTTCGACGCAGCGAACGAGTCATTTATAGGTTATGTATGTATATATAATGGGAAGTACAGCGTACGCTGCTATCGCTACTATTAAAATATCTATTATTAGATTGTTACACAAACTTAAAACGCGAAATGGGTATTCAAAAAACAAAGCATAATGGCCACCATAATCGCCATTGAACAGTACCATCGCCGAACACAGAACAAACCTAAAACTCACAACAATCAATAATGCTACTACTCTAAACTTTTTATAATCAGATCCAACGATAGTACAATACTCGTCGTTGCAAGGAAGAAACCAAATTTAACGATTTCGCCGATAAGACAGCAGCCTGTATGATTTACTATATATGTATGTACATCCATTTTGGGATTTGATCATAGTGTCAACGCTCACTTTCTAACAGCTGTGACGTCACTGCGCTTTTTACGCCGCACGATTTTGACCCAAGAAAGACTAAAATTCAACCATGCTCGATATTCCCGGTTCCTCCGATCACGGGATTGAGATCGTGTACCTTTTGAGGTTAGATTTTGGATATGCGTGTGTGTGTGTGTGGTGATTTTGCGCTAGAGTCGCGTATTTGTAGAAGACCACGAACCACGACACTGCGTAAACATAACATGTGGGAAAATATGTTGTTTGTGATGCATAAGATACGACCTTGAAATCGCGCGAATAGGTCTCGCCTAGACAAGCAGTGATGTTCAAGCTGAGTGTATCTTGTGAGAGTTTGATCGGTGTGCGTACACTGTATGTACAGTGGAAAAAGGGCGTAATTGCACTTTTGATCGTCGAATGGCCGAGTGGTAATTCTGAGATGCGAAGCGTTGAAAACGAAAGGGGTCCGAAAACTTTATTTATATTCAATTTCGATAGAGGACATTGTTATCCACTTCTGTGGGTTGGCAAATTTATTATATTACTAGTCGGGGTGGTAAATCCAAGTATTACTACATACATATATGTACATATATCATTGCTTTTCAGTAACGCGACCCACTTTTTAGAACGACAAATTTTCGCGACCCAGCTAGCTTCAATGGACATGAAGATAGGGGGGGGGGGGGGGGGGATGTTGAAACTTTTTTTAATACTGTTTTTATACTGAACAATATCCGGAGTTTTATATAATTTATAATTAGCGAAAACAAGCAGCTGGGATAAACCTTGTACATTCACGTTGCGATAGGAAAAATGTACACTCACCAACTCTTTGGATCGGCTCATCTTCTGCCCATCGATTCTGCGCGCAATCGTTATTATCGAACATAACTTCAACCGTGTATTTTATGGCTGGAAGCGCCAAAGAAGTGCCAATTGTCTGCTGTTTAACAGCTTGTGCGATTCGCAAACTAATCGAGTACGAGGTGTGGTGAGATTTTTCAACACTGCTACATTGTACAACATTGTAACGCGAAAGCTTCGTTTTCGATAACCGAGGCGTTCGAGTTGTCTTTCGAAAAATTCTATTGGCATGTTTTTCAAACGCGTATGCTTCGTCCAAATATGCCGACGAAATTTGTTCGGTCCATTATATATATATATATAGCGCAACGGTCTGTCTGGCCGGTTAGGTGGTCGTGGAACGCTCGCATATACTCACGCCACGTACATACATACTTAGATTTATGTAAATACACCATATGACACTGTCAACGGGCAGTGACTAGTATGTACACAGGTGTCGTACACACTAGTTGCTGTCCGTACGTATACTCGTGGTGGATGGTGGTGGCACTACGATAATAATGACAAATTTAATGTATGTAGAATTACTCGGTCCTGATACACAATGCTGTTTATTTTTGTGACTTGGGCCGTTTTGGCATTGACCGCCACCACATATGTAAATTTTAATTTAGAAGAAATTGCTGTAGTTTTTAAATGTGTGTTCCGAAAAGTCTGATTTTGAGAAAACACAATTGTTTATTTATTTATCTTATCGTACAAACATAACAATCCTTAAAAATACATTGTAAGTACACAAAAATGTTTTACTGCTCGGTTTTATTAACATTTTCACACGAACAACGTCGTCTAATTTGGATTAAAAAACTTTTTAAGAGCTATTAATAAAACCACAATTACATCAAAGTTCACTTTTACGAGGAAGAGTTTTTACTCGCGAAGCGCTTGAAGGGTTTAAGCGTATTGTAAACGTTATATGTATTTTAAGTTTGAGAATTCTGAAATAAATTCCATTAAAATTAGAACACAAATACATTTCGAATTCATTTTTTCATACATACATACATACATAAACTATTTCCGTTTGTCCATGTATTTAAAATGATTAACAACTATGTAGTAGTTGTAATAAAAACCCAACACTTTTACGACGTTTTTAAATAGTTGCGTAGAAAACGCAGTGCATACAAAAATTATTGGCAATCAAGCCTTACAAGTACTAGCGCAGAAAATGCACGCTAAAAGTAGTAAATTAATATAACCCTGATCACGTGGTCATTCTTTGTTACCGTACCAACTTCCTGTAAATTTTATACGATGAAAGCTTATATTGTTCGTTGTTTTGTAAATGTTTTCCGATCGAAACGCTCTATTGCATTAAACGTTATTTGCGCTTCTACAGGAAGTTGTTGGGAATAGCACTCAGCAAAGCAAATTTTATGTAATACAATTATTACTCGCTGCATACATTTTCCCCGAGGAAGCTTGTATGCAGCTTGTATGCAGCGAAGCTTGCAGCTGGAAAGTTCAAAAACAATTTGCGATGCATCCACGTTTAGATATTACCATTTGTGCAATAAACTCTCGCAGTATATTCACTACTGTTTGATTCTAAAAAGGTATGTGTCGGATATTTGGTTAATTGACTTGCTTCGTAAGGATAATATATAGTAAATGTTAAAATTCATTTGTACATGTTATGCGTGATTACAATACGAGTCGATTAATGTGCTAATTTTAACATTGACCCTTTTCCAACTAAGGTCAATCGCGATTTCGATTGAACGCAATTTATCCCGAGATTAATTCCCCGCACAGATTGAGAGGTGAAATTTGAGATCGGTCTATTGAATGCGACTTGCGGTGTAACGAGCATTGAATACGACTTCCCAAATTCAAATATTAATATGAGCCGTCTGTCCGATCGTTGCAACTGTTTGTCTCTGAGGTGTAATGGCGGATTCAGTTTCTCTTTCACCTATACGCATAGTGGCGGCTGTAGAACAAGCCGACCCGCCATTGTGTCTAAAATTAATTTTAAGATTTCGAACCGACCTGCTATTGAATGTTGGAAGGTTTTAGCGTCCACATATATTGAGAATATTTATGGCTTTCGTGTGGTGGGGAAGCACGGGAACTGATCAAACAATGTGCAGTCGATCATCGATCTGCGTCGTGATAAGACTACTTCGACATTTATAAAGCTACATATGTATGTATATACATTTAGCAAAATGCATTCGACACTCGATTGTAAGTATGTATGTATGTACTTGGGCATAATTTTTGCGTCTATTTCCCGATCTTCAAGAATTTTTTTTTTCATAAATTTGATATTCATTGTAATTTAAAAAATATATATCTCAATATACCACCGCCATTTTTTTCGATTTGAAAGAAAATATTATGTAGATTATATTTCCAAAGAGACATTTTGCGGCAGTTATGCCACCCTGAACAATTTTTTTCAATTTCTGTGACGCGATGCGACATTACGCTCAAGATGATTTTCAATCTCTGTCATAAACGGGGAAAAAATTGTAACACATTACATATATGGTTTAATTGATTGTAATCAATACATTAAACATATTTATATAAATTTTTAAGTATTTAAAGAATGTACATACATAAAATGAAATTCCCATCACTCAAAATTTTTAATTTTGAATTTTTTTATTTATTTAAATACTGTTATGTATGTACATATGTTAAATAAGTTAAAAACATAGTCAGTGAAAGTCCCGAACAGAAATACCCCCAATTACATATTTTAGTTTGAATTAACTACATACATAGATTGGCGGGCTAGCTTGTTCTACAGCCACCACTGTGATAGGATTGCATTTCACGCTATGAAATGTAATCGTGATGATGATGAACGAATTGTGAAACTAATTATGAATAAAAATTCTGACTAATGCAAACTGAGAATGAAAAAACTTCTATTCGTTTGGAAATCAAAATTCAGATGACGATAATAACGTTAATTTTCTCTAAAAGAAAGCTAAGTCACGAAAAATTCTAAATTTAATCTTTACATAATGTAGCTAAGGAAGTAGGGGGAGTTCAAATATGCATGTATACTTACTTATAATGACTCAATTATATGAATGAATGTAATAATAAAATAGATAGCGAAAAGTGGAGGTTATCGTCGGTCAAAGTTGTGTTAGTGAAATTATAAAATACAAACAATATTGTATCGGCTACATTTCCGATGCCGATAAAACGAGAACTATGTATACTTATAATAATAACGATAATCCCGGAAAATTGTTCCTGGAAAGTACACAATTTTTACGTCATGGAATCCAATCTCATTATTGTCGGTAACAAGATTCATAAATTATCGGCTATCATCGAGAGCGTGTTTACATACAAAAAGGAACAGTGGAAATTAAAATTTATGTGATTCTTTGTGTGTAATGCCGAATGACTACGTTATATTAAAATATGAACATTTTCTTTAAATTGATAATTATTTTTTACATGGATGATTAAAAAAACAATTGTCGTCTTTGTGGTTTCAGATAAACCTGCAAACGAAATCGGTTGCTGCGTCAACAGCTTCTCACTGGAGTCCGAAGGAAATGGAGTTGTCTCAGGTAATATTCAATTAATTACCTTTCTCATTGAAAATTTATCTTTATTATGTTCGTTCGATTGAGAGTCGTAAAATACACACCATCCACCGTAGACGTGTTGCGATAAAAATCTAAATGTAAAAAAAAGTATCTATATATTTCCCCGAACGTTGTTTATTTGAAATTACGCGTATACCTACTCGCTGTGTCCTTTGGACCCCACGTATTTTATTTTTATATGGTATGAGAAAGGCGAGTTTTCAACGTTTACTATGACGTCAGTGTTGCTAAACGCATTATAATATCGCACGAACAATAATTATATTCGCTTACCTTACGGGAAATGTTGTATGTGTGTATATATGAGTTTTACTTTTGCGGTTTGCTTCTAAAAGGGTCAATGTCACAATAACTAGTTCAGGCTTACCAAACTCGGCGATGGTACAGTATGGGTTGAATGCAACACGATCGTTTTACCATCCACTGCTGGATGAAGCCCTCTCCAATCCTCTTCCATTCCCGTCTATCTTGAGCAATCTGCATTCACACATTCTTCTCAATTCATCAGCCCGTCGTCCGCTCGGTCTACCTTGCTTCCTTTCACATCCTCTGGAATACCATTCCAGTATTTTTCGCATCCATATGCCATCCATTCTTGTCGCTATATGCCACCAACTTTTTCACACGTTCCGCTATATCTGCCACTTTGGGCATGCTTCTTACCCGTGTTTTCCTGCTACGATCTCTTCTTGTTATATCAAGCACTAGTGCAAGGCCCGTTGAATATCAACCAATTTAGCAAAGTCGCGAACCTACTGAGGATTAATATTTTCAACATCACCGGTGTTGGGTGAACGCGTTAGCGCTAACTCGCCCAACCTGGTGATCGCGAGTTCAAATCCCACTCGCGACATTCTTGGTTATTCAATTAAATTTGAATTTCAGCCTTTACCAAGGCGAGCGTTATCAGCAGACAAACAGACAGACGGAATTGGGCTATTATATGTATATCTTTCGATGCTTCCTGTGTGCCCTGGATCTCGCGGAACATTCTTGAATTCACGTTTCACATCCATACGTCATAATTGGCGGTATGCTTTATTTTATTTTTACTTATTTGTAATATATATATGTACATACAATGCAAAATATGTTCATTCGGGTATTTATTTCCATACTAAAGAAATTTGATTTGTGATTTTACGCTTCTTACTCATGTATTCCACTTACGATCTCTTCTTGTTATACCGAGCATATGTACATCTTTCCGTGTGCACTGAATCTCATGTTCAATATTGTGCAAATTTCATCGATTAAACTTGGACCGCTCCACACAATAACAATTCGCCTTCGTAGTTCGCTGTTCGTCGCTATGTCCTCGGCATTAGACACATTTGATATATTTCAACGAAGCAAACCGCAGATTGTTCAACTCTCATCTGTTGTTGTACATTTCGTATTCATTTATGCGCTGCATACAAAACGTTGACGGTTCGTCGTTCGTTTTCATGCAAAGCTAACAACGAGGCTCTCAATATCTAGAACGTTTTCGTATCACGAAATAAACTGACCCTACGTCGATATAAACTGACGCACTTCGGCTCGCGCAAGTATAGGTACATCGGTAAGGTTTTGCGCCTTTCTCGTTAGGTTAGGTTAGGTAGCACGGGCCTGTTGCTGTGTCCGCCCATCTCGCTTTACCCATCCTCCATTTCCATTCCCCTTTCCTTTGGTTGAACAGTTCAGTTCAAGTTCAGGGGGGGCGCGTATTGACGAGGCGCGACCTACCGCACGCGCATGCGTCCTAAACCACATGGCTGCCCCACAGATTCTTGCTGTTACCACGAAATGTGTCGAGTTTAAGTCGAGATGTCGCTGCCGATCGTAAGCAGGTTGTAATTGCAAAAAATAAAAATCCGGGCAAAATTATTGATCCCGTCCGTGTGGTATCCGGGCAAAATGTATAATATCCATGCAAGGATTGGGACTTGTTATATATAGCACTCGTAATTTACGCAGTGACTAAAATAATTTTAATACGCCTTTCCGAACTGTACGCACTATCGTTAATGTCATTATAGACTAGCGGTTCTCAAAATTATTTAGAATTTCTTGCGTGGCGGTCCCTTTAAAAATTGTTCGATGGCTCGCTTTATATTTTATATTAAAAATTTAAAAAAATTTGACACAATTATTTATTCAGAAAATATGAGGTACATTAGGATGTACCTCATTAAATTTAAGTTACAATTTAGCTTTGTTTTGGCCAGTGCAACTCTCATATCATTTGTCGCGTCTAATCTGTTTTGAGAGTAAGTAGTGTGAAAAAAGCCGTCTCACACTCATATGTATGTAGGTGGTTGCGAGCACTTTTAGAGGCATCTTTGCAACATCGGGATAGGACTGTGCCGTTTCAATCAAAAAACCATTACAACACATTTAACGAAAAACATGTTTTGCCATGTTAATAAATCAATAAACCATAATTTATTAAATAAATAAACTGTTCTTGAATTATATTGGCCTC
Source organism: Parapsyche elsis (assembly GCA_022651745.1). NCBI lineage: Eukaryota > Metazoa > Arthropoda > Insecta > Trichoptera > Hydropsychidae > Parapsyche > Parapsyche elsis. Next base: position 258,387 of record JAGVSN010000038.1, read on the forward strand.
CGTTCAGCTGTGGAAATGGGGCAAAGTTCTTCGTCTCCAACTTAACATGCCATAGTTCGAGCTTCATTTTGAAAGCTGTCAATTTTTCGTGACAATGGAGCACTGTGATATATTTTCCTTACAGCGCCAGGTTGATAGAAATATAGAAGGAGAAAAATGTGCCGCACATAGCACACCATATAATACCGTTGGGATAATATTATATATCCCAAGAAATGTTACATGCTATAATTATAAAAATAAAAATGTATAAATATGCGTTCATCTCTCACGGTCCCACCGAAACCGCTTTGCGCTCCCCCCAGGGGACCGCGAACTCCAGTTTGAGAACCGCTATTATAGACACTGGTCGAATGGAACAATCTACCCTTGAACACTAAATCCCCGCATGTCTGATTGTATGTTTAATCTATTGACTACATCTTTAGCTTCAGTATACATCTACATACATACATATGTATGTATATGTATTTTAAATATTCACAACAAAATACGTCAAATTCTTTGACTAGGAGATGTGCCGTCTTCCTTTGTAATTTTTCGCCCTCATAAAATGTTCAGTTTTCTTTTCTCGATAGGGGTCAGTACTCCCTGCCCCTTTAATACGTTTCAGTAAAATGAATGTTATCCATAATATGAATGTACATTGTTATACATAAGAATGTTATCCATAATATGAATGTATATTATTATATGTAAATAACTGTTTTGTAAAAAATGGCAAAGGTCAATATTTCAAACATGAATTCAGGCGTCATTAGCTTATCATAGGTCACAGATTAACGATTTGACAATACGTTGGTTTGAAATATCTTATTTACCGGAATAGTGGAACGAGATGATATTAAGGGTTAGTCATCCTCTTAAAAGCCACGTTTGATGTACCAACTTGTATGGATTGGCTTCTCTGTAATAACTCTGAAGTTGCAAATGCCGCAAATTGCACAGCATCTTGAATTCGCCGCCCCCCCAATGAACCTATACTTTACTTAAGAAAAATGTACACATGTACATATTATGTAGATATGTACATTGTATTGTCGATGAAGAGTTTACATTTTGATTGAATTTTATACATTGCCGGTAACATGTACCGGCCACCTTTAATAATCCATTTTTAAATGCATTCTACATTTATTTTCTCGTTTTAGTGGTATCAAAATATTTTGGGAAGCATTTGTAAACTTTTGCGCGAGGGTGTATATTGTAGATCTGTTTTGTATGAAACGGGCGATTTTAACCATAGTTAGCGACGAAAGCGATTCCTTTACTGTATCAACAAAATTACGTATGTACGTGTATTGCATATCGCATTTCTTATTTCTTCCGTAATTTTCTCTTTGCATCATTTTGTAATTGTACGTAATAAAAATTACGCCGTTCTATTGGAAATACAGCCTATTGTCATAAAAGCTGTGTAATGTATGTTCACAAATTGATTTTGGGAAAAGTCAACTTTTGAAACTACTCGCCTTTACTCGATTTGCGATTGCTGTCACTACTATGTATGCAATTTGCATGGTATTTGATATTCCAGTGACCGGGTAATAGATTCACCGCGGTGACATTCGTGTGCGGGAAATTCAGTATACAAATTGTCGTCCCGTCTGTGACTGGAATAGAATTTTCAAACTGCATCTTTCGCTGCACAATGAAAGATTGTATGTAAAATGTTCGGTGATTCTTTCGTCGTAAAATTGGTGTGACCCTAGAGGTGTCGCATGAAGGTGTGTACTACATAACTGGGTCACTGGGTCACCGCTTAAGCCCGACGCACAACTCCATTTTGTACGATTTTTTTTTATCAAAACGTGCATCGAATTAATTACATGTGTGGATTTACATTCCGTGAATCCATGTTGTGGCTTATTAGCTATTTTAAAAGCAAATGCTATAAAGATAATTTACTTCAGAATGGTGAATAGCCAGTATTTCATTTTTTATTTCAAACCAAAACATGCCCTTTGCTTTTCGTATGCACGGAAACACACAAATATCATAGTAGACTACTAGATAATGGAATTCATCAGTAGGTGTTTTGTCACAACAATGTGTCTAAAAATAGTTTAAGTAGTTTAAATATCAGTCGAGGGATCGAGGTATAGCTGGTTTGTCTCTTAAACATTAAAACATTTCGTCTTTTTATGGTATACAATTTTGTTTTTGCAAGCGAATACTTTTGTACATTTTTCTAAAGCTACGTTACATATACATACACACTAAACATTGATATCTATAGATATTAAGCAGCATACATCCCTTTGTTTTAAATTATCATTTTCATTCGAATTTTCTATTTTTAGCTTATTTCAGTTTCTCCTTTAAATGTTTCGAAGATTGGTTCAAAAGTTAGTTTTGTTGACGTTCAGCTCTTAAAAACTTTGTATTTCACCTTTTTACTAATTGGATAAAGTATTGTGATAGTGCGAAAATTCGACCTCGAGATTTTGATTGATTTGTATCAGTTATCATCCCCTGAACACGTTTTCATAATTTCTGGAAATTGTCTGTATGACTGTGTACTTGTGTGTGTGTCTGTGCTACGTGTGTTTCCTCCGAAACTATCAAGTCTATCAAGCTGAAATTTCATATCTATTATTTTCACGTAAGGTGTAAGAGACATCAGGAATTTGGTCAACATCAGTCAACCGGAAGTAGGGTTTTTTTCGTGTAGAAAATTCAAAAATCCTGTTACCACAGAATATTTCGGAAACCGCCCCGGCGATCAAGTCGAAATTTCATATCTATAGTTTTCACGTTAGCTGTAAGAAATACTGTGCTTTTGGTCAACATCTGACGACCGGTTGCTAGTTACGAATAAATCATTAAAATCAGTAAACCGAAAGTAGGGGTTTTTTTTGTCGAAACGTTTACCACAAAATTCCATATAAAATTTAAGAATTGATAAGCTTTTGATCAAAATCCGTCGACCGGAAGTGGTAGTTTTTCCTATTTGAATATATGTACATATGCCGAAGATCGTATTTTACATTGTAAAATATGTACGTATGCGCGTACATATGTATGTATGTACGCGCGCGCACTCAACACAGTAGTTTCATGATATGTATATATGATATGTACATATGTATATATGATATATGTATATATGTATATATGATATGTACATATGTATATATATATGTACATATGTATATATGATATGTACATATGTATATATATATGTACATATGTATATATGATATGTACATATGTATGTATGTTGGTTGGTGTGGTGGTGTGCATGCGTTTTACTTACATACTTGAAAAATAATTTCGCTACTCTTTGTATTCCTCAAATACATATATGGATAAAGTCATGAGTTGGCCACCCCCGAATTTTTGTCTAAATGAGACGTCGTTCGTTTGAAAATGTAAAAAAGTACAAAGGTAATATACCTACTACACGTGTGATAAACAGCGTGGTTGACGTGCATGGGTGTGCTTGACGTACTTTATGGTGATTGCATCGCAGGGTCTTGAACTTAAATTGGCAATTCCAAAACAACTGCATGCACATCGAAAGTTATACTGAAACGGTTGTGCAAAATCGACAATTCAAATTTGAAATAATCCACTTTAAATGTACATATGTATGTATGTACTTACGTACATATATCGCACTTCTGCGGAATGAACGGGCATGTATACATAATCAGAATAATTGTATTTACATAGGTCTGAAGCTAGGTCAGTTTGTTCCTGTTGAACTCACTTCTGCATTAAATAAAGATTTTATTCAGTCCTGATATTATCATACTGCTGTCGATCTGACTAGGAATACAATCGATCAGTTTGTAGACTGGCTCGGTGTTAAGCCAGCTTTATCGAGCTCGTATCGGAATTAACTTCCCCAAATGCGGATCGCCACTGTCACAATACATATGTTACCAAATTTAAATTCGACCAAAAAATATTTGGAATGTCGTCACTATTCTCTTGGAATCACAACCATTCCCATACTTAACGCACTTGCGTATCTCATTCACTAAAGAAATTTAATTTCAAAAAAATTGTGAACATTATGCGATCTTAAGCTGCCCTAACAACTTCACCAGGTGAACTCCTTCATTGATGATGTCTCGAGAGGAAATTAAATTGACCTGTTCACATTTTAATTGTTTTTATTTATTGTATGTATGTACATATTATGGCTTTTATTAAATCTCGCGGAAAAGTTGAACTAAATGACTTATGTTAATTAAAGTAGAAGTAATGACTCATTTTTCGTGACGATATGCAATGCATATCTATAATTGCAATATATGCACAGTTTTGTTAAGAAACGAAGTTTGAGAAACAATTAACGAGTTTGCATGTTGTTTTCGTTTGGGGAAATCAAATTACGGATGCACTTTGGTGTTTATTTGAAAAATGCGATATCGTCGCTGTTAGATTTTGTATTTGCAATTCAATTATTCTGTTTACCATTTTCTGAAGGTGTAGTGTATTTTCAAAGGATTTTGTCCTTTGGTGCGAGAATTTCCCGTTAAAGTTTTTTCAGGGTGCGGTTGTTCAATTTCCGTATCGCTGCTCTAAAATGCACATAACAATGTTGTTTTATATATACATACAGTGCTGCACTATAATAATATTGTAATAGTGAATTTTTGTTGACGTTATTAATTGACCATTGAACCCGTTTCTAGTATTATACATCGTATTTTAATGTAATTGTCGCACGTTTTTTGAAAAAACGTTCATTGACTCTTAGTTTCGCTGACGGTGCACATTTCAATTGCATGTACATACATACTTCGAAAAATGCAATTTTGAAGAATCAAGTAGGTATGTACATACATATATTTAATTGTTTAGTAACCACATAGGTAGATACATATTTTCGTTTGAAATGTTAATTGAATCGTTTAAAGAGCCGGAAAGAAGAAGGGCGCAGTATTAACAATAAACTTTTGATGGAAACAACTTTCAAATGAAAACGTCGAGACTTTCGCTTGCATGCTACAATGTCCCATTTTGCTGATTGCGATTGATTGCTATGACTCAATTTTTAAATCCATCAATTGAATCTGCATTTGATCGAATCGTATGATCTTAATTTCATTGTCGATATACATACACACTAGAGATAGTACTTCGAATTTTAATTGGCAACTAATTAATCGGCCAGTATTTAAATCAATAAACGGTCAGTAAATTTTCAAGAAAATTGTCAGTATTACATATATATATATGTACATATTTCGAAAATGGTCAGTAAAAAATATACCATTTGTTTAAAATAACTGGCTGAAAATCGGAAAAGTTAATGACCCGATAAATACAGGCCGTTTTAATTTACTTTACTTGTGCCAATTAGAATTTTCAGTACTTACGCACTTACGGAAATTAGTCCACGTAGTCCTGCCCCACTGGAAGGAATCCGATTGTTCAAAGGTATACTTTTTTCAAAATTATGAACCGTACAATATCCATCTACATATACATACATAATATAGATTTTATTTAAATTTATTGGAAAATCAACAGCGGTAAACAAAAATAGAAAAACAACAGTAGAATTAAAAAGAAGTAATAATTTTCACAAGTAAGAACAAAGATTAACTGAATTGTAAAAAAAAGAAAATAATGTATAAAGAAAAACTAAAATATATGGTAAGTTCAATGATTTATATAACATTAGACGTACGTAAAGTACATACATACATTGTTAATAGATAGTAATGAATGAAATAGTGGTGTGGTGATAACATAAGAAATTCAGAAAAATATAAGGAAAAGTAAAGAAACAGTAAAATTCACGAGTATCAAATTGATTTCTATAGTAAAGTATGAGGAATAGTTGTAAAATTGTGTAGATTAATTAGGTATGAGTGAAGAATTAGGAATTGGAAAAATGTTGGAGTAAAGAAATTTTAAATGTTGGTAGGCTGGAAGACAATATACCAATAGAATTAGGAAGTTTGTTAAAAGCTTTGCATGCTCTACAGGTGAATGAACTGTGGGAGAAGTTTGACTTTAGGTGAAACGGGTTAGGATTACGAAGCGTTTTGCGGGAACAATTGAAGGAAATTTTAGAGAGGAGGATCAACAATGGTTCGTCTGGTTGCTAGTTAAATAAATTGCGATGTGGGCAAACTTAGGATTATGGTGAATTTGAATGCAAGAATGAATTGAATTTTGAATGCAAGTATGTATGGAACCTTGTTTAATCTGTTAACGTTTTGTTTGTAAAGAAGGATTCCACACAGTAGGTGTTGATGCATGTTCACCAATCTTATTCTGTTTGAACGAGTAGTCATCATCAAGTCTGTCTAGACGGGTAACGTTTTCGTTAACTCGGTAGGCACTTAATACCCAACTTCCCCGATGATTACTTCCGATGGGAAAAGGGCAATTTTGCATTGATTGGATCCACGTTGCATTTTGCATCGAGTTGGCGGTTTTGGTTTTTTGGTGTTGTGGACACTTTGCGCATGCGCCATGGCGAGCGATTACCACTGGCGCAACGAGCGCAGCGTCTGCGGATCACCCTGGCCTCGTTCACCATTGCCGCCATTAAACGGTGTGGTGTGTGGTAAGTGTGTCAGCGCACCACACTCGCATGCACCACCCTGTAGTTGCCCTAGTCCGGGCTGGAGTAAGCGGTCTACGGCGCCGAATGACAGACAAAAAAAAAACAAAACACCACCACCAAAATACCGAATCTTCGACTTTTGTCGCCACCGTTGACCACGGCAAACTCACTAAAAAGGACTCGTCGACTGAAGACTCCTGAAGTCCAGATCGATCGTCTGACACGGTTCCTCACAAAATTGCCATCTTCCTACTCCGCCATTGTACATATATTATTTCATTCCTTTATGTCGCCTCCAGATGGCAACCGGAATCCACTTGAGAGTAAATAACTACATACTTTCCACTTCACTGTGACCGGGGTGTGTAATTCGATTCGGGCGATTTTACACAAACCGGCCCACAATAATAATAACATTTTTATTCACAAAGGCTCACTGATATATACAGGCCTCTCCAGTCCTCTTCCGTTCCTGTCTGTCTTGAACAATCTGCATTCACATATTCTGCTCAATTCATCAGGCCGTCGTCCGCTCGGTCTTCCTTTCACATCCTCTGGGATACCATTGGAGTATTTCTCGCGTCCATCTGCCATCCATTCTTGTCGCCATGTGCCACCAACTTTTTCACACGTTCCGATATATCTTTCGATGTTTCCCGTGTGCACTGGATCTTGCGTAACATCCACGTTTCGCATCCATACGTCATGACTGGCAGTACGCATCGGTCGTATGCTTTATTTTTTAAGCACAGCTGAGTGTTGGATTTAAAAACTATTTTCATTCTTACAAAAGCGCTCCATCTCAAAAAAAATTCGGGTGTGGCCAACCCATGACTTTATCCATATATTTGAGGAATACAAACAGTAACGAAATTATTTTTTTAAGTACGCAAGTAAATAAAACGCATGCACAGCACCACACAAACCAACACCATGAAATCACTGTGTTGAGTGCGCGCGCGTATGTAAAATACGATCTTCGGCATATATTCAAATTAGAAAAACTGCCATTTTCGCTCGTCAGAAGTTAACTAAAATCACAGTATCTCTTACGGCTAACGTGAAAACTATAGATATGAAATTTCGTCAAAATTCCCGGAGCCGTTTTGAAATATTCTGTCGTAAACTTTTCGACGAAAAAAAAAAAAAAACCTACTTCCGGTTGACTAATTTTAATTATTATTTTTTTTTTAAATATAAATTTCTCTCAAAACTACAACATTACAATATTGTGACGATACTACATATTTAAAAGGTCAAAAAAAAAAAAAAAAAAAAAATCGTTCAAGAGTAAACTGCCATTTTCGCTCGTCAGAAGTTAACTAAAATCACAGTATCTCTTACGGCTAACGTGAAAACTATAGATATGAAATTTCGTCAAAATTCCCGGAGCCGTTTCGGAAATATTCTGTCGTAAACTTTTCGACGAAAAAAAAAAACCTACTTCCGGTTGACTAATTTTAATTATTATTTTTTTTTTAAATATAAATTTCTCTCAAAACTACAACATTACAATATTGTGACGATACTACATATTTAAAAGGTCAAAAAATAAAAAAAAAAAAAAAAATCGTTCAAGAGTAAACTGCCATTTTCGCTCGTCAGAAGTTAACTAAAATCACAGTATCTCTTACGGCTAACGTGAAAACTATAGATATGAAATTTCGTCAAAATTCCCGGAGCCGTTTCGGAAATATTCTGTCGTAAACTTTTCGACGAAAAAAAAAAACCTACTTCCGGTTGACTAATTTTAATTATTATTTTTTTTTTTAAATATGATTTTTCTCAAAATTACAATATTACAATATTGTGACGATACTACATATTTAAAAGGTCGAAAAAAATAAAAACAAAAAAATCGTTCAAGAGTAAACTGCCATTTTCGCTCGTCAGAAGTTGACTAAAATCACAGTATCTCTTACGGCTAACGTGAAAACTATAGATATGAAATTTTGACAAAATTCCCGGAGCCGTTTCGGAAATATTCTGTGGTAAAAGAATTTTATAATTTTCTACAAGAAAAAAACCCTACTTCCGGTTGAATGATGTTGACCAAATTCCTTATGGCTTTTACGCCTTACGTGAAAATAATAGATATGAAATTTCAGGTTGATAGACTTGATAGTTTCGGAGAAAACACACATACAGCCACACACACACATAAGTACACAGACATACAGACATTTTCCAGAAATCATGAAAACGTGATCAGGGGATGATACTCGATACAAATCAGTCGAATTTTCGCACGATCACAATACTATATCCGATTAGGATAAAGTAAAAATACCCGATCGCCCGTATGGTCAATCTGCCCCTGACTGACTTACGGTAAATATTTGTCAAAAAGCAAAGTGGGATCGTTCTGCGTTGAGGATGGATCAGGGGATCGAAAGTATTCCATCAATTTTTATGCTTCGAAGCATACGTAGATATCGAACACGGGCTTCCAACCTTTTTTGAGTGGCGACCCTCTTCTTATAAATGCGAAGTGACCCGCGACCCCGATACATTTGAAAAAGGCAAAATATATTATTCAAACATCAAGACACAAGATTAAAAATCAAAATTGCATTACAATAGTTAAAGAAATTTTTAGTTTACTGTTACAGTTAACGACCCCACAGAAAACCCTTCGTGATCCCATTTGGGGTGGCGACCCATAGGTTGGGAACCCGTGATGTAGAATAACATTATTGACATTATATATATATATAATAGCCTAAATCCGTCTGTCTGTCTGCTGATACCGCTCCCCGAGGTAAATGATTAAATGAAAAAATAAAAAAAATGACACGAACCGTCGCGCATGAATGGGATTTGAACCCGAGATCACCAGGTTCGAACAGTGAGCGCGTACGCTATGATCCAACGCCAATAATGCGAGATCTCTTATATTTGAACATATAAATTATTAGTAGGTTCGCGACTTTGCTAAATTGTTACGTTGTTGTATTATAAAGCGCTATCTATACAAAAGCTATTAAATATACATTCTCACCACACAAACAGTACGGGTGATGAGAAACCACCGTTGATATTCAACGGGCTTACACTAGTTATTCTATATCTATGCTTCGAAGTTATCTCCTGGTATGTGATGCGGTTTTTTTTTTGTATAGACTCGCAATACTCACAGCCGCCATTATTCTAATGATTATAACTTATAACATATGTATATTCATCCCGGGTGTGTACTAGTCGCTAACGGATCGTAGATTCGTGGTTTGAATATCTGGAATCCTTTTTCAACCCTCGTCGATTCCGCCACCCTTTGTGACACCTAGTGTGACAACTGGGTCACACGCGGACTGATGAAAATACCTAATTGAATGATGCAAATAGCTAATTGAATGATACGAACAGCTAATGAATTGGCGCAAATAGCCAATAGAATGATGCATCGAAAGGTGTTAACACGGTTCGCAAAGTAGCAGCATCCAATATTAATCTGGAAACATTTCAGGACGCTTTGTGGGAGGTTTGAAAACAATGGCCTAGATATTTTCAAGTTTATTAGTCTTACGTTATAGCGTGTGGGCGAGTTTCGGGATGTCGTTTGATTCGAGTCGATCGTCTTTAATCAAAAGGAAAACGTCATCATCCAGAGTTAACCAAAGCGCATCCTTCAATTCCATACAATTAGTAATGTGATATTCAATCTCTCGTTCGTTGAGAATTTTATATCTGGCACACTCGTTACTCCATCGAGCATTTTGTTAAAAGAAAAGGAATTAAAAAAAATCACACTCGATTTTGCAATATCAAACGCGTTTGATGCCGCCGTTTCGCAACGGAACTGCCGTTTTTTCCTTTTTTTTTTTTTGATACGCACGAAAAGTTGCTTTTTATATTATTTTTATAACGAGTTTATGTTGACTCGATTGAGACTAAATGTGTTGGGCCTAAGTCAATCCACATTGTTAACAGGTAAATATAAAAGTTACTTGGGGTTTTTTTTTTATTACATATGTACGTATGTACATATATGGCGAAAGGCTTCTTTTTACATTATTAAGTCGGAAGAAGCGCTGAGTTACGCAATTGCAGAAATTTCACCCCAAAATCGAATACTATCGTTAATAATTCAATTACCATCGAACTTTTTTTACTTTATCCATATCGGATTATCGCGTTTTGTATATGTATGTATGTATGCCGAAAATCGTTTGTACATACGTTCGCGCGCACCCACAGTGATTTAATTTGATATATGTGTGTGTGTATGTGTATGCAGGTGTGCACTCCTGCGTGGACGAACCAATGAGAAAAATTTGCTTTTTGAGTTTTTCAGTATAAAAAAATCCTTTCGTTACCTTTGTATTCCTCAAATAGGTATATTGATAAATTCGTGGTTTGACCATACACGATTTTTATTATTTATATTTGTGATACATCGTCGCTTATATTATGATAATTTAACCCAGAATCGGGCTTTATGATTGTGTAGGATGTAAATATATAGGTCGACACGAGTATGTAGGTCATTCCTTAAAGCATCCCCCTCACCCCCCCCCTCCTCCGCTATCTTGTGACCCAGTGACCCACTACACCTGACCCACCCCAAGCATCGATTCCACATTTGGCCGGTTGACACACAGGAACACTTGCGGCAACAAGTTTGTTTCGACTTATGTTCGATTGTTAACAAAACTCGTATAGTATGTACATATTATGTATAGTCCTCAAAGTATAGATATCGTGAATTTATTTACAACATTGCGAATCGCATTATTGATACGTTTTCCATTACCGTTCGTTGCACGGCACGAGTAAGTTAATTAATGTGCAATGCGATGACGTATTGGGATGCATAGTGCGCATATCCATCTTCCCAGTGGTTCCATGTTCCACAAATGGAGGACCAGCAATGCATCTAAATACACATTTCGACTAAAATTATACCCATTGAGCCATTACTACAGAGAAAATCTGTTAGGAATTATTATTCTATAAGAGTACGGATGGTAACTTGCAACGTAGGCTACGTTGCAAATATATCCCTTCCTTCCCACGTCCACAAGTCGTATCGACATCTCCACACCAATGTATTTGATAAGAGTTCGTTAGCGAGCGGAAGTCCTGACCACGCTCAACTATATACATGGTATAAATCGCTAACGTTCGCTGAAACCGTGGCAGGTCCTGATCCATACATATAATATTTTGGTATGTTGTGCGAGTCCACCCTGCTTCGGTACCTTAAATAATTCTGACGTGACCTACTGACACAGTGCGTTTGTGTTACATACTATTGTATTGATCGAAAATTTCAATAGAGTAGATTCGTAGATATGTATGTATTATTGCAAGCGCGTTCCACTTATAACATTACGTTTTCCGATCCTGAATGTTTAATGTGTGCACTCGATTAACTCGAGTGCTGGGGTTAGTTAAATTATACAAGAGGTAGTTAGAGCCTCTACCATACATATATGTAGTTGGAAGTTGTATTTTTATTTACGCTATGTTAGTGTCGAATCTGTGACATTTTATGATGTTCCACGACCTGCCTCAAAGTAATCTAATCAAACCTTGCATAAATGTGCTTCTCCCCCGTTTGACGGCAGTCCAAATTTTGACGTGACACATTTTCCGCTATTTTTAATAGGCATGGATTATATGTATGTATATAGAATATAGACATGGTCGTTTAAAGGTTATTAGTCTTTTTAATTAGTTGTTTATGGTGTCCGAGACTATCGAATGCGAATTGACAACAATCGTCACAGTAAATATGAAATTATGTCGCACAAAACAAATGTCTAGTTTGAATAGAAAATTTTTAATAGAAGGGAAGATGTCTAGTAATGGGTTGAATAAAAATGGTACGAAACTTGCAATTGGAGGTTTAGTTACTCGAAAATGAGCATGCCGTATGATTAGTAGCAGTGTTTCTGTGACACTCGAATACGTTATCTGCGATGGCACACATAGATAAATCGACGCTGTTTGATAACGGAGCATCCTTGTGTAATATCGGTTTTGCTGGCAAAATTTTTTATTGCTGGAATTACCTTTCTGTGAAATTGAAAGGTACACACATTTACCGAACACAATGGACGAGTAGATCGTAGTAATTAAAATACTTTCGTAGGTACTTGCAATACTTTTGTTTAAATCAGGTGCTCAATTGTCTTTAAATTGAGATCACTGGTTTTTGTTCGCATTTTAAAAACGTAATGTATTTATACGACGGGCGATGTTTGCAAATGGAACATTGCAAACAAAGTATTTTCGCCGGCAAACAAATACCGCAGCGCGGTGCTCATCGGTATAAAATAAAAAGAGTTTTGTCGAAATTACTTTTGACGCCCTTTGGATGCACATGCGGATGCATTTGCGTTTTGCATCACAGCACGGTATGTGTGTGTGTGTGTGTGCACGAACGATTGGGAAAACTTGGTCAAATGTCGCGCAATATGCAGTCGTAACAATGACAACACACGCAGTGAAAGTATCGTGTCGCACACTCTCGCTTTCTTCTCACCCACTTTCTTCGCTAAGGCGTGCTCGTCGGTCTTTGCGCTGGAAGAGAGTAAAAGCAGCAGCATCATCGTCGTCGTCATCATCGTCATCACTATCACTTTTTTTGGCGGGCTTTTGCGCGCGACCTCGGGCCGTTCAGAGGTGTCGCGCAATTGCCTTCATTGTATAACAATACTGCACCTGAGTGACACAATTGCGCTCATTTCCATTATGTGCAATTGGATCATCGTCCATTGACGTTCTAAAATTCTAAAATCGCACAGAAATGTCTTCCTCAATCGACGCGTCGATTTTTGACTGAAAGTTGAAACCTTTTTCGAGTATTGCTAAGGAGGGACAGGACACGAATACAGATGAACCGACAAGCTGTCAATTGAGGGACTCAGTGCCAGACCAGCCCAAGCCACACTTACGTTGTTTTGAGTGAATTCCATGCACAATAATTGGTACAGGAACACTGTTGAGGATGCCGGCAGCTTCCTCCAGTAAATATATCGTATTAGTGTACTGGTGACAAAGGGGCGATCTTGGGTAAAGTCGTATAAATAAACATTTATTAATAATAATTATACTAAAGGTTTGGTTGTTTGGTTAGTGTGGTGAGTTGACAAAAAACTGAGCATTTGCCTCTGCCGTGAATTTTTATAAGCATGACGTAGACAAATGCAACAATAATATTTAACCGCTTAACCATCGGAATTGAATATATTCTACATATATTACATAGAGTTACCAAATTTCACCATGATGGCAGTAATTTTAATATGATAATAAGAAGTCCTGCTAAATTATAAAGAAGATAGCGCACCTAACGCGTTTATTTATTTTTGTAGCCTATGCCGTTTTGGCACTGACTCATTGTTAAAGTGACGAAACTTTCTGATAATTCTGTATAAGATATACATACATATGTACATAGTAAATGATAGTAAGTCAGCTTGATTTCTGAAAGAATGTAATTCGCGCACTGTTGCCAACTACATAATTATAATGCGAATACACCAATTACATACATGTGTACGACGTTTCAAATGAAAGTATCGATTTTTGATTTACATATTTATATAACACAATAAACAAAATAATCGCACTCGAGGTAATCAAAATAAAGTAATAATACTGTCATATGCTGCGAAAGTTGCATAAAAGTGGACACACGGCAGCTACGGCATTTCAATAGATATACGATGTATTTTTGTACAAATCCTCGGTAACGGCACATTTTTAGACTCGCGTGTTTATCCAACGGCATAAATTATTTAAAACATCTCGTATTTAATATATAAACGTAAAATTTGCGACACTTTAAATGTTGAGAGAGCGTTGCGTTGGTAACCTCAGTTTACGTACTATCTGCGTAAACATTTTTGAGTCGTCTATTTTTAAACTGCGCATTTTTTTATTTATTTTTTTTAGAAAAATTGATCTTTTGGTATCGTCGTAAAGAGGAGGATAATTATTTCGATCGGTTCGAACGGAACCGCGAGGAAGTTAAAAAACATCGGCAGAAAATACCTCTGTAATTGAAATTATTGTCCAATGGCGTATCGGTATTCTTGTCACGCGTCAGTAATGTCAGTATAGCGATTAAATCAAGCGATTGGCATCATAATATGCCATTTTGTTTAATTTTTTTTTAATATGGACCTACATAACTCATTGCGTAATGTAGGCGAAACTTTTTTTTTTTTTAATATATTTCTCAAAACTATTCATAAAACGTTTTTCTTGATTTCTGACGTTTGTTGCAAAAGTGTTACAGCGTGATTTTGGAAATGCATCACTCGTTTGTGGGAATTCTCAATAAATTGATATGTCGATATCGTGTGTGACATTTGACCCTAGTAGTACGCGTTTGTAAATCTGACTTGAGATTTAAGCATGTGTGTGTTTGTTTGTTTGTTTGTCTGTCGGTGTCAGGATGACAGTCGGTCCGGTGGTGATTAGTGATTATGTAGATGTGGGTGAGTGAGCCACTGCCACTGGGCCACTGGGTCATGGGGACTGCGCTTACTCACAGGTGCTCGCTGCCCTTGTAGATATGCACCCTATCAATCTTACCACACTGCTGTTTTTGGCGTAGCGAATTCTCGACGGGCTTCTCGAGAGAATTCGCACACATTTTTTCGCACTTTTCACTTGACGCGTTCTAAAAATAGTCGCCTTGGAAGAAAGCGCGTGTGTCGATAAATAGATCGAAAGTTCTATTCCGTGTAGAATTTATTAGTTCGCTTCCAAGTATGCGAACGTTTCGGTGTATACATATGTATGTAATGGACATACTTTTCGCTGAAAACGCTCTGATGTTTCAAATTTCGCTCGACGCTGGAGGATTTGAAGTGGGCTTCAGGTGAACTAGTGCCCCTAAATGTCCACTAACGAGATCCTTTGATCGTATTTCGTCGAGATACAATTTCAAGCGATGTCATTTTAGTTTGTACAAAAATGCACTCGCATTGAAAATGCTAGGAAAAAGTATGGAATATCTCCCCCCCCCCCCTTCCCCGTCTATGGAACGAATTTTACTATTATTTTTTTTTTTTGCATAAAAGGATGCAACGGTGATTTATTTTAACGACAATGAAATTGGAACAGTCGAAGCTATGAATTTGAAAGGACTAGTGTGCAAACATTCAAATTTGATGTACATACATATGTATATGCACATCTTGCTAACAATCGCTTTTAACTACGCTTAATGAACCTTTGAGAACTTTGCCTCACTGCACTGTTTGCAGTATACGAAATGGTCGAATTCGGCAATTTATCAAAAATATGTGAGCGTTTAAATTTTTACTACCATAGAGGCAGATCATTAGTGCATAAATAAAAGCACTGGATAAAAGTCCGTCTTCAACTGTCCGAGACTTCAACGAAAGGTGAAACACACAACCTAGATTCACACAGGTGGCGCGCTTTCATTCCTGTCTGGCTTGAGCAATCTGCATCCACTTGATTCTTCTCAGTTCATCAGCCCATCGTGCACTCGGTCTACCTTGCTTTCTTTCACACCCTCTCCGGTAGTTTTGCGTCCATCTGCCATCCATTCCTCTCGCTCTGGGTCAAATTCAACTTTTTTTACACGTTCCGCTATATCTGCCACTTTGGTCACGCTTCTCTTACGGTCTCTTCTTGTTATACCGAGCATACGTCTTTCCATGCTTCTTACATATGTATGTGTGCACTGGATCTCACGTAACATTCTTAAATTCAGCATCCACGTTTCACATCCATATAACTGGCGACCAATACGTCGTTGGTCGTATGCCTCCTTTTTTGCGTGACCCCATGCATTCCTCTTGCGATCTCTTCTTGTTACACCGAGCATGTTTTTTTACAATCCATACGTCATAATTGGTCCGTTGCCCTAATTTTTTTTTAAGGATGGATTGGATTTAAAAACTGTTCATTCTTTCAAAATCGCTCCATCCTACTTTCATTCGTTCTTATTCACATCCAGTCATATTTACCAATTGTCCTAGGTATAAATCGACCATCTACTGGTGACTACGTTTTGCGTGTAAACTTCATCAAACTTTGTTTACAGTGTGAAAATCATCTTATGCTGTCTGTGAGTGTGTCCGTATTGTGATCGTGCGAAATTTTGACTGATTTGTATCAGGTGTAATCCCCTGATCGCGTTTTCACGATTTTTTTTTAATATGTCTGTGTTGGGTGTATAAAGGTCCTCACAAAAACCTGAGCGATATCGCTGCGTCAAGTTTTTGCCCTCTATCGTCGTTGATTCGCGCCTTAACTCGAAAACCATTTATCCCATTGTGCTGCGTACACATCGACGAACCGAACAGTGAACCACGAAGGGTTGCTATTGTGTGGATGTTCACAAATCATCGGACGATCCACACAATAGCAACCCTTCGTCGTTTGCTGTTCGGTTTGCCGATACACTAGAAATGGCACTTTATTTAACCTGGATGGCTAGCAAGGCAACAATAAATACAGCCGTGCTCCGTCTATCCCGAGTTTTTGAAATGTACTATGTACTGTAGCAATGGGCGGGGCTAACCTTTTTGACGGCCAATACCGTTGTTGTAATTGATAAGGCACACCAAAGCGGATTATTATTGGCCTTAGCGTCGAGAGGTGGGGGGTGGGGTCACCACCGTGCGTATTTATCCGCTCCAGTTTGAGGGGCCTTTTGCCGTTTTTCGAGTTACACTGGCGGAACCCTGCTCCGCATCGTCGCATTCGTTCATAAATCATCGGACGTAATTGTGTGGAGCGATCCACACAATAGCAACCCTTCGTCGTTCGCCGTTCGGTTCGTCGGTGTGTACGCAGCATTGCGCTGGAACTTTCGGTGACTCCCAGTCGGGTATTGCGACACCGCTTCAACGCTCCTCCCGTGCGAACTTCGATCGGTTTTTTTTAATACTTTTTTTTTTTTTTTATTACGGCGACTTCTGCTTCAACGACTGGGCGTCAATCCGTCGAACAGATGCTCGCGCGCGAGAGAAGAGTTGTGGGTGACCGTTGCGCGAAACGGGCCAAAGTCTTGGCCGGCGGGTGCGCTCGTTTTGCAACCGACACACAGTTTTGAAACCGGCGGTGTGGCCGTCGTTGCGGCACAAGAAAGTTTGGGAAACAATTTCGCAAGTGGCTTGTGCCGGTTGTGCAACCGCGAGCGGCATTGTGGCGGTGACGCGGGGCCCCCACCGCGTGACTCAACTCTCCTTTGTGCGCGCACCCGTCTATACGAATCGATGTCCCCATGTGTTTGTGTGCATGCGGATGCGTGTGTGAGTGAGCGAGCGCGAGCGCGCAATGTTTTAAATGGAAAAAAAGTGGGTCATCGGCTTATTATGATTTTGTGTTGTGCAAACTTAATCTGTGTCAGCGGTGTCCCGCTCGCACGGTGGCTGCTCGCCACCGAACCGCCGATCTGACGCTCTTGACCGTCGCATTCGGGAACACTAACGCCAAAACCGTACTCGAGTGTCGAAGCGTCGAATGCGATCATGCGGAGCAGGGTTCCGCCAGTGTAACTCGAAAAACGGCAAAAGGCCCCTCAAACTGAAGCGGATTATTATTCGCGAGCGGATAAATACGCACGGTGGTGGGAGTCGTGACCCCACCCCCCCCCCCCACCTCTCGACGCTAAGGCCAATAATAATCCGCTTTGGTGTACCTTATTAATTACAACAACGGTATTGGCCGTCAAAAAGGCAAGCCCCGCCCATTGCTACAGTACATATGTACAAACATATGTACAAATCAAAAACTTGGGATAGACGCAGCACGGCTGTATTTTTTGTTGCCTTGCTTGCCATCCAGGTTAAATAAAGTGCCAACTTCTAGTGTATTGGCGACGCCCTATAATTTATGAACTTCTACACGATAACGTTCGCTGTTCGGTTCGTCGGTGTGGACGCAACGTAATAGGAGCCGGCTTGAATGTCCAGGTCTTGCCGATGACGGTAGTTGAGGTCGAAAACCGCCGATTACATAGACCTTTCGCCCCGTATACACTGCGCTCTCTGTTTTGGTTTTCGAGTGCGCCGTACGATTTTGGTCCGAAATGGTTGATTTCATCTAATGGTGGTACACACCGACGAATCGAAGGCGAAGCGAAAGCGAATTCGGGCTATTTGGACGCTATGTGGACGTCGCAGCGAATGCGAGCCGAACGATCGCTTCGCTAGGTCTCGGAGCGATCGTTCACAGCGAATGGTTTTTTGTCGCTTTGCTGCTCCACAAAAACAATTTTTTTGTGTATGTATTTATTTATTTGAATTTTTAACACTCATTTATTGTTACTATTCTTTAAGTTTTAATATTTTTATTTCAATAATAATATTTCTTTAAACTTGCAATTTAAAATCTTTTTTAGAATATAAAACTTTAATTTTGGAAATTATTGATAAAGATAATAATAATAGGTCTTTTTTATTGAAGTTTTTAAAAAATAAATTTATTATTGATATACAAAATCAATGTTTTTTAGTTAAACTATAAAAACTAATGAAGATCTTACCTACAACCAACGAAGCGAATCCTATCGTTCGCTTCAAATTTGCTCCGAATTCGGTTCGCGTTCGATTCGGCGGTGTGTACCCACCATAATTATGACCACCGGGCGTATTTATCCGCTTTGCCAATAATAATCCGCTTCGGTGTGCCTCAATACAACGGTAATCGAAAAGGCAAGCCCCGCCCATTTCTGTAGTGCATATGTACATACCAAAAACTGGGGGATAGACTGAGCACGGCTGTATCCTAGCCACGGAGTGTTAATTGTTGCCATACTTGCCGACCAGGTTAAATAAATTGGAAAATTCAAACGGGAGACGGCCCGAAACTCCAAGTCTTGCCAATGACGGTAGTTGCGGTCGAAAACCGCCGATTAGACCTTTCGCCCTGTATCCGACCGAGATCTGACGTCACTGTAGTGGTTTTCGAGTGCGCCGTGCGAATTTGGTCCGAAATAGTTGATTCCATCTAATTATCACCGCACATAACACCGAGCGTATTTATCCGCTCTCGACGCTGGGCGAATAATAATCCGTTTCGGTTCGTGTGGCCCTAGAAAGAGTCCCTTTCCCCACCAACCATCCCCAGCGAAATTCTGTCTAATTTTATATACATGTACCTATGTTATATTTATGTACATGTACATATATGTCAAAAAGATCGAATGCAAAGTTCAACGGTGCGCTACATACATATGTATGTATATTGCGAACCCAGCGCCATTTTTATTATCAAGATATACTGGTGGGTCTATACTCGATTTCAACGCAGCCAGTCTTTTAGTCGAGTAGCCGGGGTCGTATTTTGGTCCATGCGGGCTAATTAATACATACAGGGCTGGGAAGTCGGCAAAAAATTCTCCCGACTCCGACCCCAATTTGCCATTTTTTCGTTCGTTTAAATGGCCATTGCAGGGGTCAGAAAGGGGGTGAACAGTCACATGCATCCGCATTCAATTAGTTGTTGTTTAACTATCACAATTTTTTATTAATTATTAAGTTTTTCAGTTTAATTTATTTGTTTTAGAAATTTTTAATTGAAATTACATAGTCGGGATTTTTTTTTACCGATTCCACCAGCCAGATACGTGCCCAAAACCGTGTTCTGTAATTTTTTAAATTTTTATCTATCGTGTCTATCGCACAATCATCCTGCAAAAACATATCGTTAAATAACAATGCAGACGGATTGTTTAAATAAGCTTTTCTATTATTGGATTTATCTACTGACGCAAATTCTCCAGAAGACTGACTCTGCCCGTGCAATTACATATGTAATTGCATTGTAAGTCGGTTTTACCGATACATATTTGCAAAAGACGCCACAATGCCCCAATTCATAAGTTTGTGTTGATAAACTATGGCTCTCACTGTACCTAAAGACGCGTGGATGACTACAAAATAATGGTGAAACGCGAAGCTATGAATATTTGATACACGTAGTACATTTTCATGAATGATTCGAGCGAAAACGTAAGGGAGCGATATTTTCGGAAAACTGATCTTTCTTTGTTCATGTTTTTAAAATGCATTCGCTCCGACCGTGCTCGTAAACTTTAAAGTCGCTGCATTTATTTGTTCGGCGTTGTTAAAATGGCGGTTGTGCCCTTTACACTTAACTTTTTGTGGGATAGGTAATTTTGGAGGCTCACCAACTCGTAATAATAATGAGTAATATTTATCTGTCTCGAGTATACCATCGACATAAATAATCGTAAAAGAGTTTCAAAATGCAGTAAACCGAATATATTGTAGTTATCTTGTAAGTTTTGCTCAAACTTTAATATTTTAATATGATTAAATTTCCAAGAAGCCGCTGGGAGGCGAAACGGTGGCTCTCATATTATCCACAAAAAAGGGGTAAAATTTGAGACGCTTCTGAAGAGTTGTGCGGTGTGGAGAAGAAAGTGCGTTATTTACGCTTCTAGTTTGTTATGGTTGGTCAACTTATACATATAGTCGTTTTTTAATAAATCTGATGAAAGAAAATACATCAACAAACATTGTATCATGTTAAATGAGCCATTTTTAGACAAGCTAAAAATGTGCAACAACTGTTACAGTTGTGGTTTTATTTTAGCTTTTTTTTTTTTTTTTGGATATACATATAACAGAAAGTGGTCGAAGTTTATTTCGTCAACGAGGGGTTGTATTTCGTCAATGAGGGGTTGTATTTCAACACAAGAGTTTGTTCAATGCGAAATTTTATTTTGTTTACAGGTCGCATTTGATTATTCGATTTTTGACACCTCCTTTCACATTAAGCTCATTTAAAAAGTGTCATGTGACACCCACCCTTTTCCACTTGTCCTTTCAATTAAGTTTTTAGATTGCTGTTCGTAAAAAAAGTTCACTTGAATATTATAATATCGCAGGGGATTATCTATTTTTTTTCTTACCGTTATTATACGATGACGTCAGTTGGAGGGTTGCTGACGCAAATATGTTTACACAATAAACCAGTAGTCGGAAATAATCTGTAAACCCTCTGATAATATCGGAATATTTTCCAGTCCTAACCACATTGAACCTGTTTGCTCAGCAACGAGATTCTTCCGCATGAAATGGTTATATTATTATTACTCTCGCTGAAACTTTCTGCAGCGTTTACATATCTGACCCAAATCGAGTGCGATAGATGGCTTTAATTCTATGTTATCGATAATGACGAGACCTCATTTTTTCACGGGAAGATTCTTACGATCACGTACGTATATTAAAATTTAATCGGGTATTTTTTGCACGTAGAAAACCGGTACACGAAAAGATAGTCGTGCTCGTATGGCGAAAAGCTGACGCGTATGGTACGGTACGTTATTAGAATGTTTCGATCGATGCTGTTAATCGGTATAAAATGCTTATGCAGATTAAATATGAATACGAAATATTTTTTTACCACAGCTGGCACACTAACTATTCTGTTTATTTGTTTCGTCCTTGAATTGTGCGATGTCTGATACAATCGGTAACTTGTTTTAATTTCTCCGGGAATGAATTGAGGGCAGTTGGTCCTTGAAATTGATTCAGTGACCGATCAGTGCCAAGCTCTGGGCTCGTGAAATTCGTCATTGTGAAAAATCGGCGGAAAAGTATATGTACGTATTACGTTGGCAATTTTAGTATTTTACTGCATATGTCGAATATTATTGCGATGCCGGTTATGACTATTGGCAAATCGTTTAATTGGAAGTCATTTTAAGATTTGCTTTCCATTTAAAAAAGACGAAACTATTTTTTATTTCGCTGTGTGGATATTTTTTGATGCTCACTCGTCGTTGTGGGCATTTTTGTTTGGACGAGTGGATGATGGTGAAAAAATATGAATGCTAATTTAATTTTGTACAATTCCCGACAGATACACCTAGATTCTAGAACGCGAATCAACATATCGCTGTCTTATTGCAACAAGGACATCTTTAATGAATTAAGAAAGATTCTTTTTAAACTTGATTCCTCAACCGTGGTTCATCCATGTACCCCTCAATCCAAATAAACATTTTCTGTAAAGACTTGATGTTCAGCGATATGTATGTACATCGCTCATGATAAAATAAATCACATTTTACAGCAGAGGGAAGTATGTTTGTTTTTAAAATCATTTTTCATTTTGGAATTTTACTACGTTGTATATTTTGAAGCAGTTAAGCTGAACTCATTTTTGTCAGAGTTTTTGAGGTATGAAACGAGGTATTGTTCTGTTGTGAGCGATGCGCGTAAAGTACGCACTTTATGTTTCGACCCAATATTTCGCTTCGAGATCTTTTCGAATCCAGACTCTGGATCCTAGTTGGGACGATCGGAACGATTTGTGGACAATGCGAAAATAAGTTGGAATGTGCGCGCGTTTTTTTTATTTTCATTTTAATTTTTCGTCGGTATTGGTGATTATGATACACGTGTTGGTGCGTGTCGCCGAAAATGGCGCCCGCTTGCGACACATGCACTGCGCTGACCCACTTGCGACCAGGTGCTGTTGCCATTCTTGATGCTGTTGATGACTCCTCTATATCATCAACCGCCATTCGTCTTGCACTTGACACATTCCCCGTCCGATAAAAAGGACACGTGCCTCGGGATACGGGTCGTCGGAAATTGGGAGTTTTCGTCCGAATGTTGGATTTCGCTCGTTGCGGTGGGCCGTGTTGCAATTTTAAAGCTCGGGTCTCGTTGCAGCGTCCGCCGTTTCGATTTTATCATTTGACAATTAGCACACACGTATAAAATGTACCTGTTTACGCGCGCGCGTTGGCAAATGGCATGGTGGCGTTCGATTTTGTGTGTGCGCGCGGAGGGAAAAAAGCGTACAAAATGGACATTCAAATGTCGGTCAGCGCAGCTCAAATCCAAATTTACTAACGATTTCGTTTTTGCCTTTACGTTGCTCAACATTGTATTTCGAGAGTCAAAGCAGAAAAACAAGATCTCTCGCGCGCACTGACGGATCACGCTTCCACAACTGTGGCTCGAGCCCCCAACTTCCACCTTATAATGCTTCCTTTGTCTACTGAATTTGTAATGTATTAATAATGTACGCACTGGTATGAAATACCGCGTATTTTAAGTAATGTCGATTGTTTCCCAACTTTGTGTAAAACGCAGCTCGTGTGCCGAGAGTGAAAAAAAACACACACAAAGGGATAAAAATAACCGAACACATTGAATTAGTTGATCGATCTCCCCCCCCCCCCCACTCTGTTTTATTATCGGCGAGGATGGAAAGTTTCGTCGTGTGGAGAGTGAGATTTTTTTTTTATTTGTTTTGCAATGTCGATTGTTCGGTTTGCGCAATCAAATCTCACACACACCCATGTACTTGTAAATTTGACTAGTGAGGGAATCGTTCGTCATTTGGCAGGAGTGCCATTTTGCACTAAAGTCTTTTATAGCCGACGCTCGAAATAGCTCTCTATGTATGTACAAAGTTGAATATGCCTAAGTTGCATCTTGTGCATTGAGACTTTTTTTCCGTGCGATGGCCGCGGCGTGAATTCCTTTGAAAGTTTCCGCAGCGGCGTCGTTAATTCGGAAAAAATACAATCCTTTCACTGTGGATGCGTCGTTAATGCAACGTCCGAGAGCTTATGAGGTTTATGAACTTGCTCGCACAAGCGATCGATAATTTTCCTCCACGGTGGAGGAAGGGACGGGACGCAAATTGATGAACAGGGTACGCGTCAATAAAACGTGCATAAATTGTACAGATCGGACGTTTTAATATTCCGCGCTACAGCGGCACACTCCCCAGTGGATGCACATTGTGCTATTATTTGTTACAATTGTGCAATTTCAGAAAGTGAAGGTTGCTGCATGATTTAACGACGATGGGGTAGGACCACACCGCGCCTGCCCCATTACCATCGAGGTGCGCGCACACGTAAACGCATAAAAATACACAATTCGCATTATATTCGCGTGCGGCCATAACGATAGAATATAATATATCTATATATATATATATATATATATAATGGTATGTAGAATAATATAAAAATGGTGAGGCGGTAAGTGGCGTTAGCTCGTGGACGGTTCCATCGATTTTCACGAGTGCAGGTAAGTGGGCCAAGGCCGCCCCTCGACACGCGCCGCCGCGCCTCATACACCTAGGGCTGCCACACACACTAATAAGCCGTGCACACAGTCTGTAATTCGAAATTTTGCAGTAACAGAGACCGATTCGCGTTACGCAAATGTCTCCGATTCGCCACAACACGCAAAAACGACCGTTTTGGCGAGAAAACGCGAAAGAAACGCGCGGACAGCTCTGCCCCCAACGCTCCGACGGTTCGCAGTTTCGAATTATCGTTCAGTTTCCAAATTGATTTTCGTGTCCGAATCGGATGTGCATATATCGTCATCGTCACTGCTGGATGAAGGCCTCTGCGTGCCTCTTCCACCCCTGTCCGTCTTGAGTGCAATCTGCATCCACTTGCTTTCTTTCACATCCTCTCGGTGACCATTCCAGTGTTTCTCGCCGTCCACCTGCCATCCATACGTGTCAATTTTTACATGTTCACATCGTTCCGCTATATCTGCCACTTTGGTCATGCTTCTCACCTATGTATTCCTCTAATGCTGCGTACACACCGACGAACCGAACAGCGATCGACGAAGGGTTGCTATTGTGTGGACGTTCATAAATCATCGGACGCTATTGTGCGGTGCGGTCCACACAATGCAAATTCGCCCTTCGGTTCGCCGGTGTGCACCCAGCTTTACGATCTCTTCTTGTTATACCGAGCGTACGTCTTTCCGCACCTCTCTGTGTGCACTGGATCACTAACACTCTTACGTAACATTCTCGAATTCAGCATCCACGTTTCACATCCATGCGTCGTAAGAAGTGTGAGTCCGCTTGTTTTGTACAATTTTTAAAAATTACTTGCGTGACAAAATTTTACATCTAAACTATTTTTTTTAATTTCATAAGAAACCGTTAGATTTTATACAAAATTGGAGAAAATTCGGCCCGCCAAATATTTTTGATTTCAAAATTGTCCCTTTGATGAAAAAGTTTGTGAACCCCTGCTTTAAACCGACTGCACAGCCCTGATTTGCACAACAAATGATGTATGTCTGTATACGGGAGGACGACAAAAGCTGGAATAAAAAAAAGTAAAAGAAAAGTCGTGCATTGTGGATGCTCGCGGGGGAAATGGAAGCGTCCGGAGGCTGTGGCTAAAGTTACCGATGTGAAAATTACCAAAACATGTTCAAAATGTAAATTTTTTTTCCTTTTCCTTTCATACTTTTCTTTCATACTTTTTCTTATTTATGAAAAATTTTAATTGGCGTTTTCATTTCTACTGTTATTTTCCAATAGACTAAAAAAAAAAAAAACGTAGTGTGTATAGCTAAAGTATTGTTTGAATTAAGTTGAATAATAAGTACATACCTTCGTTATTAAAATTTTTGATTAATTTGTATATTTTTATAGAAAAGTGTAAATTCTCAAAAAGTGCGCCGCATGCGAAATTATTCGTCTATTTCTTCTTCTTCTGCTGCCATGCACTATTCAATGCGTAAGCGATTCTTTAGCAACTCGTGTGTACATAATCCACCAATATTTTATTCCTGTTCATTGGCGAATATTGCTCAGCCAGAACTGTCGCTTCCGTGAGACTCCTCGCATTTCTTTTAATTTCTATTAAAAAATAATTTTTGTTCGGTTGAGCTTGAAGAGCCCTTATCCGGATGGACCCGGATGCATTGCATCCTACCATTTTAGTTACGGCACACTGGCGCCTGGGAATGATGCCCCAGATTTGACTATAGATACATATATAGATAGTTCGTGTTTTTAATTTTTTGTCTGATACTCTTATTTATCAACTGTCATTAGGGGTAGCGAAAAGCTTTGTTATTTTGATAGATTTCGATAAAAGGCTCCTCGATTGAAGTTCATGAGTCTTTCAGCGAGTACTTTGGTGCTAAAATTCGCCAGATGTATGATTGTACGGTTATGGTTCGAGCTACGTGCTATTGCAATTCGGGATTTCTATGCTATCGAAAATTTTACCTAAAGTACCTATATGAACAAAAGATCATACATCAGTAGTTTTATTCAAATGTATTTTATTATTTATTCAAAAAATTTTATTCCACGATTTAACGATAGGTTAACTAACCACCTCTGATTTCTGTAACTTTTGTACAACGTGCGCGGGTCACTGCTGTATAATTATGCGTTGTTTTTTTTTTTTTTTTTTTAAATATGTACATATATCTAGAAACCCTCGATCGTGTAATTGGAACATAAGTTCACAAAGCTTTCGTTTGCAATGTGGTCATGTTACATGTCGCCTTCATGCACTTTACCCATCCATATTTTATGTGATCGTTTCATAGCAGTCGTATAACCTATTATATATTTTCCAAGGATTGATAGATCGATAGACGTGGCAATTACGAACGACAAATACTATTTTATTAATGGTTTTATATACAGGCCGGTTTCCGATATCCAACATCTGTCGTCGCAATTATGTACGATGGTGCTTTAAAAACTACCTTAAAATACGAAAAAAAAATTAATTTGGAAATATTATTTAAAGGCAATTAGCTGGAAATTTGGCCACTGCGTAATCACTTTACGTTTTATTATTTATTCGTCGTTATTTCTATATCATTTATACTCAGACATTCTGGTTGAATTTTTTTCAATGTTTAATTTATTTTAAAGAAATAATATCAAATGTAATATTTATCAAATATGACTTTTGGAATTTTTAAACCATAAAGCTGGAGACAGCCTGTACATAAAACGATTTACTTTTCACATCAAGGAAAAATAATATGGCGTTTAAGGGAAATTGCGTTTAACTGGGTCAATCTATCGGTGCATTAAGGCCATAATTCAAAATTCATACTATATTGAGTTAAGTCGGGGTTAATTTTTTGAATTAAAAATAAGATGCACGATGCATGCACCTTCGCTATATCTATTTCTGAAGTGTCCTATTTATAGAGTTCACTTGTTGAATTAAAAATAAGAACAATGCACCCTCGCTTCCAACATTTCTGAATGGGAAACCATTACAAAATTCATTGAATTAAATATTGCTAAGAAAACCACTCTGCACCTTCGTTCTAACGTATCAATTATTTTCCGCACACGTGCAATTTGTTCCTCCTATTTATAGAGTTCACTTGTTGAATTAAAAATAAGAACAATGCACCCTCGCTTCCAACATTTCTGAATGGGAAACCATTACAAAATTCATTGAATTAAATATTGCTAAGAAAACCACTCTGCACCTTCGTTCTAACGTATCAATTATTTTCCGCACACGTGCAATTTGTTCCTCGGTGTATATGTCATTAGTTCGTAATTGATACCTACACGATCTCATAAAGTTCAATTAGACTCTAATTGGTATTTGGTTCCATTATTTAAACGCCGATATTGAGGTGATTCCATATCACGCATTTGATTGACTTGGTTGTGCTATTTTTTTTAACCTTTCATGTTACATTTACTTGATAAGGATTACGCATTCGTCACGGCGGATTTTTTACTTTATCCTAATCGGATAAAGTATTGTGATCGTGCGAAAATTCGACTTCGAGATTTTGACTGATTTGGATCAAGTATCATCCCCTGATCACGTTTTCATGATTTCTGGAAAATGTCTGTATGTCTGTGTACTGTGTGTGTGTGTGTGTGTGTGTGTATGTGTATGTCTGTGTGTGTATGTGTATGTCTGTGTGTGTATGTCTGTGTGTGTGTGTGTGTATGTCTGTGTGTTTTCTCCAAAACTATCAATTTTATCAAGTTGAAATTTCATATCTATTATTTTCACGCAAGGTGTAAGAGCCATAAGAAATTTGGTCAACATCAGTCAACCGGAAGTAGGGTTTTTTTCGTACAGAAAATTCAAAAATCCTGTTAAAAATCATATTTCCGAAACTGCGCCATCGATCAGGTTGAAATTTCATATCTATAGTTTTCACGTTATCCTTAAGAGATACTGTAATTTTGGTCAAAATCCGTTTGACAGAAGTGGCAGTTTACTCTTGAACGATTTTTTTTTTTTTATTTTTTTCGGTCTTTTAAATATGTAGTATCGTCACCATATTGTAATATTGTAATTCTGAAAAAAATTGATAATTAAAAATAAATAAATCATTAAAATTAGTCAACCGGAAGTAGGTTTTTTTTTTTCGCTGAAAAGTTTACGACAGAATATTTCCGAAACGGCTCCGGGAATTTTGTCGAAATTTCATATATATAGTTTTCACGTTAGCCTTAAGATACTGTGATTTTGATCAATATGGAAATGGTTTACCGGAAATGGCAGTTTACTCTTGAACGATTTTTGTTTTTTAATTTTTTTCGGCCTTTTAAATGTGTAGTATCGTCACAATATTATAATGTTGTACTCCTGAGTAAAATTGCTGGTTACGAAAAAATAAATCATTAAAATCAGTCAACCGGAAGTAAGGTTTTTTTTTTTTGTCGAAAAGTTTACCACAGAATATTTCAGAAACTGCCCTATTGATCAAGTCAAAAATTTATATTTATAATTTCCATATAAAATTTAAGAGTTGATAAGGTTTTGATCAAAATCCGCCGACCGGAAGTGGTAGTTTTTCTTATTTGAATATATGCCGAAGATCGTATTTTATATACGCGCGCGCACTCAACACAGTAATTTCATGATATGTATGTATGTATGTATTTTGGTTGGTGTGGTGGTGGTGTATGCGTTTTATTTACTTACGTACTTAAAAAATTAATTTCGTTACTCTTTGTATTCCTCAAATATATGGATAAAGTCATGGGTTGGCTACACCCGAATTTTTTAATATCTATGCTTATTCATTCTTTAAGTCATAATACAAGTCTTAAATACACGTACAAAACTTTTTTTTTTTTTTTCAATAATATAATAACTGAAAAGGGTTAACAATGTTAACATGCACATACTAGCATCTCCGATTTTATTTATTTATATTATTTTTATTGTGACGCAAAAAAGGCGTCGCGGTCGACAGATCTGCGTTAAGCACAATTGCTCAAAAGTGGGCGCGAGACTTTCGAGCGTATCGTGTGGTGTTGCAACATCATTGTAAACTGTGGCTGTGTATATTTTGCTCGCTGATCAGAGCCAAATGAATTTTCGAACTTAAAAACGACATTATTGAACTGTTTTATGTGTAGCCCGCGTGTTTGCATACACAAGTTTGGTAATGGTTTTTTAATCGAGCCGCGTAATAAAAGAGACATTTATGTCAATGTTGAAGCGTTTAATAAGCGTTCCGTATTGATTCGTCCTAAATTGCATTGTGCACCAATTGCACTGCACGCATTCAATATAAAGATTTTATAATGCAATATGTACATGTACGTTATAAAATTTTGTCCCGTCAAATTTCCGTACGTATAAGCGAATAAAAACATTCTTCGCAAAGAATTTGCCTTTGTCAAGGAATCGTTTGCGTTGCTCTCGTGGAACGCAGAATTAGTTCAATATTAGTAGGTCACCCAGTTTTTAGAATAGCACAGCGTCTCTATTTCTGGTGCATCATCTCCCATCGCATCTTATCGGCATCTCAACAATCATCGAATGTTCATCGGATTGTATTTGTGTATATTATATTATATTATATAAACGCAACGACGTTGAATTTTCCCGAAGAGGCGACGCATAATTGAAGTATTGTAGATTTTTTTAATCACATTTTTTAGTGGATTATTGTGGAATGCTTCTCCAAACGTGTGGAGATCGCAAGAATCTTTCGACGACATCGGTGATTATTTTTTTCATTAAAATTAAATCACTTACAATTAATACCACAGTTCAGCAATGATAACTAGAAATTATTAAATTGTATGAAGCTTACAAAAAAAAGCCAATTAATTGCTTAAAATTAATAAAAATTGTAAATTAGTCCACTGCACAGCAACGATAACTGGCAATTAATAGTGCAGGCTTCCAAGGGAAGTCTGTATGAAAAATATGAGGAACACATATTTGGGCAACGAATATTGTTTCTAAAGGTCACAGTCATCAATAATATTGATGTTGCCAGGTCAGAAAGTGGTCCAATTGTTACTAAACAAATTGTATGGAAGTTGTCATACATAAGGTGTAAAATCGAGGAATTTTTGGTTTTGAGAACAGTGAGAAGTAATAAAATAGGTTTTTAAATGAAATAACATAAAGAACGTTTTTACTGTAGTAAAAACGTTATTTTAAAAAACTGGTTTTTTTAAAAAAAAATTACATAGTTTAAATTATTTTTTTCAAAAAACAAAAATTAGTTTTTACTGTATTCTTTGCGTTATTTCATTTAAAACCCTGTTCTATTACTTCCCACTGTTCTCAAAACCAAAAAATTCCTCGATTTTACACCTTATTTATGTATGTACCTACCTATGGCAACTACCATACAATTTATTTAATAACAATTGGACCACTTTCTGACCTGGCAACATCAATATTATTGATGACTGAGGACCTTTAGAAACAACATCCGTTGCTCAAATCCGTTCCTCATATTTTTCATACAGACTTCCTTTGGGAGTCCGGTATATAAATTGAATTTAAGCCTTTAAAAGCTAAGCCGCTCGAATGTTTACCTATCTGGTTTCTTTATAAGATATAAAATTGAAACTTCATGCGCTTCCTCCCGGTTGGATCCTGGGCATGCCCGGGGAATTTAATAAACTATGTAGGTTAGTTGGTACACAGGATAGCTCGAATTCCCAAGCTAGTAATAAATATTACCAGAGTTGAAAAAAATTGCACTCAGTTTACTTTGTGAAAAGCTCAACTACTATCGCTCGATTGGTATTTATTCTACCCTTGTGAATTTTATCTACCATCGCGACCCGATGCAAGCGAGATTATGTTGATATATATATATTTTTTACTATTATTATAGAGGTGCAATATGCGACCATGGTCGAAGAGCCAGGGTATGCTTGCACGACCGCCGATGGCCAAATTAAAATCGTTGTCGCGGTGCATTTTTTGAATTTGCTAACACGGGGCGCGAGTTTTCGACGGTTCGTCTTTTGAACGGTCGCGTCCAAAGTCGACATTTTGGGAATGTGTACTGACCGTGCAAGTATTGACAGTAATACTGATCGAAATTAAAAGTCAAAAATCGATGCGCATCCAGTGCGATGACGGGCAGGTGGGAGTGTGCGCGTGTGCGCCCACTCGCGAGAAACTGGGTCAACGCCATCGACTCGGCTCCAAATAGATTATACATACAGCGACATCGTGTATGTTTATTGTTGACCACCGACAACACATACACACGTGTGTATATATATATATATATATATGTACACCTGTACAATGTGCGTTGACATGTACACGTGTGTGTACACCAAATCGAAACGTTGGTCCCTCGACGACCACGTGCTTCGCCCGAGTCACATTGCGGTCTCTATAGTCTCGCAAATGTACCGGGAAATGCATTCGTCGATGTAGTGGTGCACGTACTCGATGCAATGAATTGTAATCTTCGAATGGTGCCTTTGGTGTTTGTATAATTGCAATATGTACGTCCTTGCATCGAATGCACTCTCCTTGTTACTACTCTATTAGTGACGTAATCCTTTTGAGAGAGATTGCCGCGCGGCGAGCATTTCTAATCGTAAGGAGCTTGGAATAAAAGAGTGGCCGCATTCGTAGTGTTGTAAGTCGAAAATATTCTCCAAAAGATTATTCTCCGAGAATATTCGAGAACTTTCTTTTTTCTTGGTTATAAAACATCTCTACATAGATAGTTTTAGATAGCTTTTTAGAAGATTCTAGGATATTTTTAGAACCTAATAGTAGTAATAGAACTTTCTAGAGTGTCTGAGAGCATTTTGAATGACATTTTTTCATTTTGACGACACTGAATGTGTCATTTCGTCATTTTAACATACGCACTACTAGCATGAACGTTTTCCGCGAAATTCTCACAGGAATGCAATGCTTATTAACTCTGGAAGCAATAAATTATGTATATGTACATATTTTTATTGCCTTGGTTATGATATTCCAGTGAAATTGTTCCAACTTATGATATAATCATTCATTTAAACTTAGCACAAAAGATCATAAAAAATTTGTCATATTCACGCCCCATCAAATTTAGTTTTTGTCACGGATACTAAACTAATATTATTCGTGTAATCCGTATCACCTCTCCCAAGTATTAGCCCGAATTAGAGGGAGTTTACTGTATATGTAAGCAAATACAGTAAAAGTTAGTATTTATTTATTTAAAATACATGGCCCATGGAGCCCATGGTACATTGCATTATGTACTACAATTTTAAACAGAAAATTCTCGGTTTGGAGAATATTCTCCAAAAGATTATTCCCGAGAATTTTACAACACTACGCATTCGGCCAAAGCGATGGTACGATACAAAGTAGTGGTCTCGGCCGATCGCACTCGACGTGTTGTGCTGTTGTCGATATGAATTTCAGATCACTCCTCGGAAACTGTTTCTTTACATGAATACTGCAATTTTAAAGTGCATTCATGTGTACGAAATGTGTTGAATATTTCATATTATTCGTACGTACGTACTTGTGAATCGTAAATATGTACATACGTCTACGAAGATTTAGTGCCGGTCTTGCGAAGATACAATCGAATCTCATATCCTGTTTTTTATTCGATCCCTGAAATATTTCACAATATTTTTGTTCTCGGCGGCTTTGACCACAGAGTGAAGTTGCTCTACCTAACTCCGGTCGAACCCACCCAAATACTAAGAAATCTCTCTCAAAAATGAACGCTTGTTTTTTTGTTGTTGTATTTTTCAACTTCTTCGCGTTCATTATAGATGAGATAAGGAAAGATAACCTCTCGATAGATATTATATACACGCGTGGATTACCCGGTTAAAATGATAACGATGGAAATCCGGGGACAATATAGTTCAATTTAATTTTCACTATAGAAATTTCAACAATTAATATGCTGAACGATGCGATAATAGCGCTTTGTTTACATTATGAATAACGCTAAAGCGTTTTTAAATTTCAGCAAATTTTTTGACCGCGCATTTTTCAATGCCGAATTCGATATTGCATATCAGGTGCACCTACCATATCTAAAAATACACCTTGCAGTTGTTTTTATTTTCATTTAAACGCTAAAAATTCGCTTACGTAATTTTGTTTTTTTGCAGCTCTTCATATTTTTGCAATTAATTTACAACGTCAAAAAAAAAATACGCACGTTGCATCTTAAATGCAACGGTCTCCGTTATATTTATTTACTATACTGTTGTGACATTACCGTTACGGTTAATTGAGTTGCATTTCGTCTATTGTGAGCGTCCGCTGTCCAGGTATCCTTTTTTTTAGTAGAATATTTCTATAAGTCGTAAATCTAATTTGTTATCCTTTTATCTCCCCAATAGAACTCGCTCACTCTTCAATTCTTGTTCTTTTCATCTTTAAACTTGCGCCAAATTATCCGTCAACACATTTACGTGACTTTCACGTTAACACTGCAGGTAGAAAAGTGCAACAATTGTGCACGGCTCGTCATTGCATTGTATACTCAAAATACACCAGTCCCGTTATTCCGTTATATTTTATCGAAAACAGGATGAGGATTTGTGAGCTTTTAGCTTTTGCTACGCATTTATTAAAGCTCATTTAGCATCAGCGTAATGTAGGTACATGGTTTAGTTCGCTATTCGAGATTATCCCATTTGGTGTAACACGTGTGTGTATGTGTGTGTGTGTGTACACTGGAGTCATTAGCGTCATAGCCACACCTCTCTGGTCGTTTTGAGCTGACGTCTGCTCAACAATCCGATTTGAGCTCTGTCGCTTCTCACAATTCATTCGATTGGTCAATAATGGTGGATATCGCGATAAGCGACTGCTTATCATTGACCCACTGATCGACATCGCCGTTTGTTTCTGTTTCGGCATCGGCATCTTGTCATCTTAATAATCTGCCTCGGAGACCATTTTGCAAAAATTGGCATGTCGAAAATAATGCCACTTGTACTGTGAACGGCAGTCTGGAAACCTTTGACCTATATTGACCATTGTTGTGAGCGGAATGAGCGTAGTCTGTATATTTAGGAAAATTTAAGCTCGGCGAATGCTAATCGGCTCTGAATTTAAATGAGATTTTTTTTTAAACAGCTGATTTTTGTTCAACTGAAATTTGTTTTTGATTTACACCACACTACCGATGCATCAATAAATTGCACTTGGTACATTTGATGGATTAGGATCATATTTGTTCTTACGTGTGAATCGAATCATTTTAGTTCAGACTTGAACGATTTGGACCATCGGCGTATACGCACGAGGCTTAGTATCTTTTTTTTTCGTTGTTGTGATCGGTGAACGAGCAATAGGTCCACTCTTCTGTGTGAAACGAATCATTTTAGTTCAGACTTGCCCAATTTGGATCTTCTGCGTGTATGCACAAGGCTTAGGATTTTTTTTTTGACGTTGTGATTAGTGAACGAACGATGGTCACCTACATATTTACCGTTGGGTACATAGTTAATTAAATAGTGTTCAAGTCGAACGACGATTTTGAGGGCTACCAGTCGTTTTCGACGGTCGAAATGGCGCAGAAGTGGACTAGGAGTTGAGTTCGTTCCCTGTTCGGGTCTCTTCGTTTATAAGATCGCGTACTATTCACAAGCAGCAGCCGAGCCGCGTGCTATGTAGGCGACGATATTGACCCACTGGCACACTGCACTTGACTCACATGCGCTGGCTCACAAGGTCCCACAACACCACTACACGCACACTTACCTCAGGGTAGCTCACGGTCGTCCAATCTGATCCACTTGCGTACAATTCTTGCCACATTTCGTCCCTACGAGACTGCTCCGAGACAAAATTTCGATTATAAAATCGTTCGGCACGCGATTCCCGCAAAGTTCAACTGCGCAATTGCGAAGTTATCAAGTGCAGAGCGGTTTTACGGGGTTGGTTGCTCCATCGCTTGCAAATAACAACCGAACTTAAATTTCTTTTCGGCGCGGAAAACGTGTACCGGTCGCATTTTGAAAGACGGCTCCGATTGTGAAAAACCCCCGTCCGTGCTCCGATTTTCGTCACAAGACTGCGGAAAATCCGCCCGCACACGCTTTCGTCCTTTGCGCTGATTTTCCGCGAATTAATTCGATATTATTCCGACGTCGCGCGTATCTGGGTCACCAGAATATATACGTATACGGTACACCCAAAAGTCGCTTGTCGCGATGTCCGACGCCTCATCCCGATTTTATTTATCGCCATTTCGATTACACCACCACACACACACACACATGTTGCGAACGCGCGCTCGCGCATATGTGTGCGTGCATGACTTTTGCTCTCGTCCCAGGTCCGGTCCGTCTGGGTTTCACTTTCAAGATCGCGGTTGTGTCATGGTTTTGCTCTCGACACGGGCCTCCGTAATCGTTCGCCACTTTTTCCTTTCGATCGACCTACTCGTTCACTATCCATTTTCGACGCGTCGCGATTTACCGGCCCCCGTCCACTTTCGAACGTCGCGATTTTCGTCCCGTCGGTGGATGGTGTGAACAGGTGAGACACTCTCGCCGTAACATAAATTGCATGTCGTTTACTATACTTTTGCACCCCCCCTAGAATTCCACTCGAGCTTCTCTGCAGTTTCGTTGCAATTTTTTTTATGGAATTTTAATTGAAAATGGGTTAATTGACTAGGTCTTCCTCGTGAAAATTAATTTTTTAATTGCCCGTGCGACGGTTGAACTTGACGAGAAATGTGAGAGGTATGCGAGCCACGTAACCATCGGGGTGTTGTGTCGTGCAAACGGGTGGACGGATGGACGGGGGTTTTTTCATCGGTGGCGCATCACCAACGATTACCGCTATCAATTTAGGCTCCCCTGTCAACCGCGCCGTACAACCGCGGTTGACGGAAGGGAGCCTGGACAAACCGCTCTTAAACGGGGGATCTTCCGCTCGGCTTGCACATAATTGGATCCCCGGGCTGCAGCGGGTGCATCCGGGTGCATCTAGGGGGTAGATGGTGTGCGCGCGCTGTGTTCTGGGTGACGTCACCAGGGCGGGCGCCCGCCTCAAGTGGGTCAGTGGGGCGCGGCGCTTGCTAACATAGACCCGCTTGACGAAACTAGGTCGCGGCTCACTTTCACTGGTGCGGAGAGGGGACCGGGGGCCCGTCGGCTGCGGGCCCTCCTAATCGCGTCCTGCGGACAGTCGCGATCGAGACGCCGACGTGAGAGCTTGTGTGCCATGGGCCTACCGTCAGGGGCCCCCGCGAGTGGTGCTTACGCAATTTTTGTGTCCGTGTCCGTGTCCGTTCCTCCATGACTCTAAAGATGGAGCAGCAGTCCACGCTGATGCCACTGAACATGTCCCCGTTCAACGTGGGCTCCGCTGAAGCCCCAACCGCGCCCCCGCCCCCTCAGTATGCGCTGCCCGCTATTGGGTACCCGCCCGCCCAGGAGCAGTACTCCCCGCAGTACCAGTCTTACAGCATCCCTAACCTGGACGCGTCTTATCTCTTCTCCTCAGGAGCTACCAACGACGGCAGCTCTTATCTGCCAGCCGCTCCGGGCATGCCCTGCGACCAGACCGACTCCAAGGATGTCATCGAGGAACTTTGTCCCGTGTGCGGCGACAAAGTCAGCGGCTACCACTACGGCCTGCTCACGTGCGAGTCCTGCAAAGGATTCTTCAAACGCACCGTCCAGAACAAGAAAGTTTACTCGTGCGTCGCTGAACGCGCCTGTCACATCGACAAGACCCAGAGGAAACGCTGTCCCTACTGTCGCTTCCAGAAGTGCCTAGAAGTCGGCATGAAACTCGAAGGTGAGTCCTCCCTCCCGCGTACATACATAAAATGTAACACAACACCAAACTACCCCCCTTTAAGCCACTCGACACATACACACTCGACACACCACACCAACAAATGATTTGAGCAGATCATAACTAGCAGACATGAAAAAAAATACAGTAATTTTCGCTCGAAACTCCGTCGAATTTTTCCTTGTCCCTTTATTGTATGTTTTTTTTTTTATTATTCACTGATCCTAATTGCATAGCGTTGCGCGAGCGAACTTCGCCGTTCGCGATCGTTCCGTTTCACATTGGCCCGGTTGCGACCTGTATTTATGTTATTTGCGCTGCACTTACTGCTGGTAAACGCGACCCACTTCCTACCCCGCCGTTTCCTTCTGACTTTTTTTTTTTTTTTTTTTTTTTTTTCTCTCTCTTCACTTTCGATAATATTTGCGGTGTTCCAAGAGATACGCCGTAATCGTCGGTGTGTGTGCCTCGGTAATAAATAACAAATGCGCGCGTAATCTCGCCGATTGACTTTTATCGTGTGCCGAATTTGACACTGACCCACATAAATACACATACACACTGACGCGCACGTGCGATTGTTAATTATTATTGTCCGTTATTACGCGACGCGACACAATTTCGCCCTTGAGATTCGTCGTCGGATAGTTTGCTGAAGAAAAACAAAAAAACAAAAAAAAAAAAAACAGTGTCCTGCGTTTTGAAATTGAATCTAAAATTGGGCAATCTGTCCGTGCGTAGTCGTGGAATCATCGCAAAAGTGTACACAACCCGATAAGACGTTGCGTGTGATCAAAACTGGGTCATACACACACTTGCCGAATGCACTCGCTCGCATACGTGCATTGTGGCATTTGCATAAAAAGGTTATAAAGTTGCTTTTGTCGTTCACGTGTGTGGTTGTATTCAAATTGTGCATATTACCTACATCTACCTGCGGACGTAAAAACTACATGTCGATTTACATATATATATATGTATCTGTCAAGTAGCGGCCACGTTGGACTTTTGACCCACGAAATGTACATTTTTATATCGTACGTGTTAACTCTCTCAAACGAATGCAAGTGTTTGCGTGTGTGTGACGTTATTTATTTATTTATTTATACACGTTAATGCAATCGTTATCAACAATGCATATGAAATCAGTGAAACGTTAAAATCGAGTGTCAAAAAGTGTAGAAAAAAACATCGATGTACGTTCAAACACGAAAGAAATGTGTTGTCAGTGAAAAGTTACAAATTCCAAATTTGTATTTTTTGGATTATACGTGTGTGTGTAAAACATAAAAACTCAACTATATTGCCTTGTGGATACATGTGTAATTTCAGTGACATTTTAAAAGTGTGGTTGTGCGCGGATATCGAATCCCATACACCATTCAGACAATTGAACAGCGTTTACGTCAGAGTTTTAGCACATTTTCTAAAGCGCGTTTTACAGACGTGTGATTTTTCTTAAGCAAACTCACACTGCGGTCGCGCTTACACACGTACTATTTTATTTTAATTTTTTTGCGTTTTAAAATTATGCTCAGTTGATATTGTGCGACGGTGTTACTCAACCGCGCACAGCAATACTCTCGTTACAATCGAAAGTTTTGCGATTGAAATCGTTCTTTTTATATATATATGTCGAACCGAGTTAATCCAAGGGATTGATTGGAACTGTTGGTGGTTTGAAAATGATTGAGTAACGCTGATGTATGGTGAAGATGTTTCGAGTGGTTAGTGTTGTGCAGAGTGAGTGAATGAGATAGAGAGACGAGCGTGAATTTCGAATGCGGTTAAACTGCGCTAATGATGTCATAACGTTTAAATGCCGGCCGCCGAGCTGGTGGCGCAACGATTTAACATCTCGGCGAAACCTACACAGTCTCACAAACGACAATCATAATAATATTGCACCGTGTGGCTCGGCCTGTCCGTTTCAGGGGAGTTTCCACTCCGTCCATTTGTCGGAAGAATAAATCCCAACACTTTCGAAAAATCGTCGATAACACGCAGCTTCCATTTCAATGTCATCTTCACAATGCCGTAGAACGCACACTCGCAAACCGCGTTTCACATAATTGACCCATTATAGTAGCTTACTGCTCTAAACCCCGCCAATTTCCAATGCATTCGAGTGACAGTTTAATGCGAGTGATACGGAAATTACGTCGCCGACTGTAAATGGTGATCAAGTAGCCCGCATTTAATCGAGAACAAAGTGGTGTATTGTTTTGCAGTCATCCTCGCCGTCTTTGGGTGTAGTGTGAGTGCTTTAAACACAAATAAATTTGTGAATCGGACATGTCGGTGTCTTTTGTAAATATGTATGTTTTTATCGGCAAAACGGAAAGACATTACAATGAAATTAATTACACAGTCAAAGTCGCAGTCTTCTGACACGACCGTTTTTGTTTTGCATAGGAATTTGCCTAAGTAGATAAATGCAATAGTATAAACGTCTATTAAAACAATCCTTCTTCGTTATTATTTCATTAAATTATTCACGTACATACATGTTTTTGGAATAATACAGAACGTTCGTGTGCGGTGAGGGTGGCGTCTGCGACTCTTTTCCACAGTATGCGTAAGAATACCATTACGGAAAAAGGCTTTGAGCACGTATCGGCCACATATTAATTCGGCGGTGGGTGAACAAAAGGTACTTGGAAAGAAAATACAGCATATTTCCATTCTTCTCTCTGCACGCTAAATGTAAAAATCTCGAAATGCGTGTGCTCGGATCACACCTGCAATGGGATGGTGTGGGAATATGCGAGCTACATATGTACATATATCTACAGTCCCTGGACTGCGAATTATAAATACTCGACTTGCGATCGGTTTATGCATTTGAAACCTTAAAAAAAACTTACATGTTACGGTTTAATTTTTTTTGTACGCCCTTCTACATATCGAATTCTATTAATGCACAAAGCTTATGTGTAAATATTATTCTTAAAAATATTGTAAAACAATTTGGGAGGAACAGATTATCTTCTTTCATTTTTCTTCCGAAATTCTTCTGGCGCAGTTCTGTCGTCTCGAAAATTGTCAAAAAACATTATGTCTGACCATATAATACCTCTTCTTCCCTGGCCAGACAATTCCCCCGACCTACACTCCATTGAAAATGTCTGGCACCATCTAAAAACAGAAATAAATAAACTTCATTGTTCCAATAAATCATACCTTAAAGAAAATATCATTATAGTCTGGCAGGGAGACCCTGATTAAAAAATAGTTTTTTTTTTGTCTTGTATTGAGAGCATGCATGCCTGCTCATGCATATACAATAGGGGTGGACCCACTAAATATTAACCCTTCTGCATTTTATTGTGTTTTTATTTGTATAAATACAGAGTAACAAAAAAAAATGAAAAATATGGCAATAAATGTCAAATTTGCATAATTTGCGAAGTGTAATTCGATGTCCATGGACTGTATAATATGTATGTATGTACTCGACACATTTTCATGTGTCCCGATTGATCGATCACCCGTGCTACTTATTATTCTAACCGACTGGGTGCGTTTAAATTAGCTCTAAACCCACGCTAGCGACTACGGTATAAATGTCTGGCTTTCGGCTTAAAATATCCCATAGATTATATCTAATAGGCCTCCCCGCCGTGAACGATCATAATAATCGAAGTGACTGTCGACTAGAAATGCGTACTCTCTTTGCTCGCAATTAGTCGTATGAATGTAATGTAGTATTTGAATTCGCGTATAATGTTCATTCACCTTATTCTTATTCGTGTGTAGTATGATGTGTGTTGTAGTAGAGATTATTCTCATTCATTGCAATTTGGTGTACGTTTTGTCACGTACAGTTGTTATTATTATCGTTATCGATACTTGTCTCAATTGTTCTCGCATTCGCAACCTTTGCCCGTGTATTATTATATCAGCGCCAGGTTCCTGTTATGGAAGGCTAATTGTATCTCTTTAACAGTTTAAAGGGAAACCGTCTGTCGACATCGAAAACACACCTGTCAATAATTTCGTTTTGCACGTTGTATTTCCAAGTGCGGCGCGACAGTAAGACTAGTATCGAAGGTTGCGGAACATCATAAATATTTATGTCGCGGACTTGATAATTATAATTTTAAGCAAAATAATTACAAATTTCTGAACTTGTTTGGGGGGACATTGGGTAACTTTGGCAGCTTTCAATCGATAATTTCGGTAATATTTTTACATAAAAGAATTTTCCATACGAATTGACTAATGAACTGCAAAATTGTGACCCAAAAAAGATTTCAGCATCGACGTTAAGAAACCTCTGAAATTATCGCGCGTACACTTAATGTCGGGTATTTGAGCTTGTTACGGTCTTACGTATAAAATCCTCGCGATATTGTAATAAATTCAGACGAGTCTCGTTGCAGTGTCAAAAATGTACAAACTTCGATTATGTACGATGTCTCAGTAGTTGAGGTATCTATGGTTTTTTTCAATCTAGATTTCCCAACAAGATGTATTGTTACAA
The DNA here is from genome assembly GCA_022651745.1 of Parapsyche elsis. NCBI lineage: Eukaryota > Metazoa > Arthropoda > Insecta > Trichoptera > Hydropsychidae > Parapsyche > Parapsyche elsis. Next base: position 300,192 of record JAGVSN010000038.1, read on the forward strand.
TGGATCCGAATGTTGGCTCAACGTTTCAATCTCAACTTGTCGCTCTCGTAATACTCGTGAATCATCGTTGCAGTTTTATTTGCACCCATATCTCGCACGTTTCCGATAACCTTCTTCGACAAGTGCTCAGTACATTTTCGAGTCTAGCTTTATTATGGCCATCACCTTGGTCGTCCTTCACAACCGCGCACTCTTATAAGCTTATATTTTCCGAAGAAAACTCTTCAAATTCACAATTCAAGGCGTTCCGTGTGTTATTACGTGTTTTCCTATTGAATTGTATTGATAAAGCACACAAAATAACATACGTATATCATGATAAATTTTAATTGTCGGATTATTCTATTGAATTGGAAAATATCGCCCTCTCGAATATTCTTTTTTTGATCCACCTTCATTATTTCTGTATTTATTCGAGTATGTTGTTTTCTTCAATATAAATTTCAGAAGTATAAGGAATCGAGCTCCTGTCTCGCTTTGATGCGTTACCGTTGGTTCCCAGCAGCTTAACATAAATGTGAAATGAAAACAGCTTTGATGAAAATTCCACGGTTGGTTGTTGAGTCGCATGATAACAACGTCTACGTTCAAGTCGTGCTATTTTAGTCTTTAATATTTCCGAGAAATTTTTCATACATTATATTTTGTCTTATTTCGCTCGCCCTACGTACCCTGGGTAATGTGCATTCGATCAATAAGCGCAACTGGTAAACTTCACTGGGTGTACATTATTATTAGCATGCGAAACTTCCAAACAATTTTAACCAACTCGCCGCAACTACCTCTGACGCTCCAATATAATAACCAATCCAATATTACATCGGCTTTTTTTTTTTTGTAAACTCTGCCACACGAGCGTAATATAAAACTCTGGGAATCTTGTAATTAACGTTTTAAATTAAAACGGTATCTATCCATGCGCGCTTTCAAACCACAACGTCAATTATGTACATATTGGTGCATATATGTATGTATGTATACTTAAAGTCCGCTGTGGATAAGGTAATGCGACACGCTATTGGTGCACATTTTTTTAGTGCACACAGACCACTAGAGTTTCATTGGCGCTTACGGCGGAATAGGCGTCGCCACTCGCATTATTGTCTCTTTTTAATTATCACGCGCGGTTAGTTGAAACCCTAGACTGTATTAGACTGGTCAAAGTTTTGGTTCAAATAAAGCGTGGCTTTTGGGAGGATGATTGAGAAACAGCTCTATATTTACGTACGATGACCGTCGTTGGAGTCCAACGTCAAAACCCGAAATTCAAAAAGTTCTGACTTCAAAATAAAACAAATAAATTAAACTGAATGGCGATAGTTAAATGATGACTAATTGTATGCTGGTGCGTGCGTCTATCCCCCCCCCCCCCCTTATTTCACCCCCGCAAAACTGCAAATTGGAGTCAAGAGCCGGGAGATAAGAAAGGTCTGGACTTTCAAGCCTCGGTTAAGGCCGTCGCAAACCTGAGCGGTAGCGCAGTCGTTGATTCGCACCAATGCGAATTATATCGGTGCGAATGGGCGTCAGTTTGACGCAACGATACCGCTCATGTTTGTGAGGGCCTTCATAAGTCGATCCGTTTTTTTTTTTCCGCCATCAGTACCTAACTGCCACAAGTCCTTCTACATAGGTTTGAACATGAATCTCCCCAAACTTTGTATTTCACCTTTTCACTTTATCCTAATTGGATAAAAGTATTGTGATCGTGCGAAAATTCGACCTCGAGATTTTGACTGATTTGGATCAAGTATCATCCCCTGATCACGTTTTCATGATTTCTGGAAAATGTCTGTGTACTATGTGTATGTGTTTTTCTCCGAAACTATCAAGTTTATCAAGCTGAAATTTCATATCTATTATTTTCACGTAAGGTGTAAGAGCCATAAGGAATTTGGTCAACATCAGTCATAGGGTTTTTTTCGTGCAGAAAATTCAAAAATCCTGTAAAAAATTTTTTTTTTTTTATAGGTTTGTGAGTGCCTTAAAGGTTGAAGGTTCAGTCCGGTAGACCGATCAACTTTTTGTTAAAAACTTGGGCTTAGGTTATGGGTGGGGGTACATCTTGTTATACATAAAAAGTTAATTTGTTTATGGGGGGGTGGTGGTGGTGGGTGGAGGTTCTCGAGGAGAAAGACGTTGGCGGTGTTTTCCTCAAGGCGGCTTAAGGTGGATCCCACATTGGCGAATTGTTATTGTGTGTTGCGGTCCACACAATAACAATTCGTTCGCTGGTCGGTTCGTCGGTGTGGACTCAGCTTTATACGCACGCATATGGTCGTACCCAAGTATGGATTTTATATGGATGGAAGTATAAGCCACATTTGATGTTTCGATTTGTAACACAAGAGTGGGGGATCAGTACATATAACGCAGTCGTTTGTTTTTGAGGTTCGAGCCCGGCATGGATCGACATGTGCACGCACCGGCCTGCCGTGCGGCGACTGTACAATACTGACATTTTGAATCGATTGCGAGACAATGAGTTCCCTCGACATTGGCGATGTTTCGTCGGGTGATTGTGTTGGTAAATGGGCACTATAGTAAATTCGAAATCCAATGTTTGCGATTCGGCTACGGTGTGCGCGTATTGAGGTCGACTCCCGCGCCGGTGACACAACACTACAACTGCCAGTGTTGCAACACCCATAAGCCAACTCTTGAGCACGCAACATGCACGGCAACTTGTTGCCGCCGTATCTGCTCTCTACAGCCACTCCCGATTGTCCCGATTGTCGCTCGAGCCCGGTTTCACCACCACAACCCGCCAACGTTACCCAACACAAACCATCTGTGATGAAACGTCACGTGACTTTAGCGCCGCCATCTTGGTGACGTGCTCTGGCCGTTTGATGCGCCATCACGTTCACCAAACGCACCTTGACCGCGTTTCATTTTCAATTTTGACACTGCATCGACACCGCGGCAAAATTCTAGCCCGGAGAGACGGCGACTTCGTGTGCACACGACCTCATAGACAGACACGACGAAAAGTCGATCGCCTGGGCAGAATTTGGACTATTTCAATCGAAAACGGTCGTCTACGTGGAGTATATTGGTAATCTACTGTAATGATGTCAAAAGTCGCCCAAACATATTTCGAAAATGTCAATTTCAGTTTAAAGTACGTGTTTGACGTTTGAAATTTATTTGTATTGTAGATTACGCCACCTCTCCGCCGAGCGTCGTCTTCTCCACACGGTTCTGACCCAAATTTTGTAGGTCAGTTATCTTCGAGTTGGCCAAAAATCGTTCGAATCAAACTGAAATTAGTCAGCAAAGGTGATATAACAATCATCACGAGTTGAAAATTAAAATCATTCCAAATTTGATTCAAATTTAAAAGTATGTTATCATTGCAATACAGTAAGTAGGTGGGCAATTTATTCCGTACCTCCTAATAAATGCGAATTCTCACCGTGCATAATATACATTCGTGTCAAGGTGAAGATGTGCGGCGTTCTACTTGCGCTTTTTTTTTTTTTTTGTTAAATTAACAGATTGCTTGCTATATTTAGAGCCGCTGGTTCAGTTCGCATGAAAGTGCGTGTGCGTCGTCTTCTCCGCGTAGTCCTCTCACTTTCAGCTGAAGTGACCCAGTTCGCATCGGCCTTGACCGAATTCCGCACGTTTGCCGTTCGCGCTTTGTTTCGCCGTGTCTGTGTGTCTCTTTGCGTGCATGTCTGTGTGTCTGATTGTTTGCTAGTGTGTGTGCTTTTTTATCTCGACTGACACGATTGCCCAGTGTCGGCGGCCCTGACACATTTTTCGAAGGTCCGCTCGCGGGGCCGCTCGTCTTATCGACCTTACAATTGTCTTATCGTCTTCGTCACATACACACACCCCCCGCTGCTTTCCCCCCCCCCCTCCTCCCCTTTCTCTTATTTCCCCTCTCACCTGAGATTTTACCCATTGTGACACTTTTTTTGGCAAAGTCAAGACTTCATGAGAATCGTGTGTGAAAATGTTTAAATGACAATTTTAATTTGCTGTTATCTGTTGAAAATTTGACTGTAACTCGTGAGAAGAGTGTTATTTTGGCGGAATTTTTATTTAGTTTTAGTATTCCAGTTGACAGGTTTGGGCTGATTGATGCTCTAGAATTGCTATCTCAGTTACAAAATACAAAAGTAAAACACTGATAGAAAGAGTCGTCCTTATGTTGGAAATGTCAGCAGCGGTTAAAACTTAATAGATTGTGATATTTATTTATTAAACGCCAATTAGGACTTTCGCATATAAATTACATAATAAATTAGAAAAAAAAATGTTGATTTAATAAAATAAATAGTAAGTCGTTGTCTTGGAGACGAAAGATTAGTATAAAAAAGTATTTCTTGCCGTAGGTATTCCATTGTGGGGATAATAATTATTACGTGAAATATGTTCACCATCCGAGTAAAAAACGAGAACGGGTAACACGCACCACCCGGTACCCTTTAAACGAAGAATAACGAGACTGTCTATTTAGGGGGTTTAATATTTTGTAATGTATTATTATTTTAATATTTGTGCCGTGAAATTTATTTTCATGTGTTTTTTTATAATACATATATATATAAAAAAAGCTGTAGCGACATAAATTGAAGGGGCGTTTGCTCGGGAAACCTTTGAAGTTTTTCCGAGAAACTCGAGTGTAAAAAGCTACGGCAGAGAAGTTAATTGAAAAAGTTTGTATGATGTTTAATATTCTCAAATGTAGTGGAAATTGTGAAGGTTGTATTTAAACAAAAAAAAAAAATCATTCATTAAGTAATCTCATTGCCTGGATATTTATACAAACATATCTTAAAGAGGTGCAAATAATATTACATTGTAATTTTTTGAATTACGTCAGTCGATTTTCTTGCCGTGTTGTATGTGTGTCGGTGATACGCAAAGTGCGCCGTATTATTTACGCCATTGTTTCGTTTTTTTTCAAACGCAACAGATTAAAAAAAAAAAAAATCACTTTCTATCAGCGTAATTTGAGTTTGTTTTTTTTTGTGCGTGTGTGTGTGAAAAAATTAGCCGACTTATCTGCTTTGTCGAGTTGCGCAACTCAACTTGACCCACTAACACGAATACCTGAGCTCTGTTTGCTGATCACACTAGACAAATAATATAATCATTCGGATGCTCTCGTGTATGGATGGAAACACTTTCTGTTTCTGTTCGCGGTTTTTTTTTTTCGCTTTTATCGAACGACTGCTCAGGAATGTGTTCTGTTGGGGAATTTTCTAGAATTTTTCCTGGTTACTCATTCCGTGTGAACTTTCACTTATCATAGTATATATTATGTATGTACGTTCGACATTTATCTGCGACCACGTGCTGAGACTGGGGCTTTAGACCAGTCATTGTTTTTTCACTGCTCTACTCCGACATCGATGTCAGTATTAATGGATCAAGTTACAATTTTGAGAAATTTAACTATCCCAATGTGTAGTAGTTAAATCACATCTACACAGTATGTCGATGATAGAAGTCTAACTTAAAAATAACTTCTAAGACAGCAAACTTACTTATAAATATCGCAGTATCGATTTTATGAATTGATAGTGACCACCCAGTGCTTGTTCTATCTAATATTTCAAGCAACAGTTAGCTACAAAACGGTTCATCGACTATTAATTAATCAATGCATCCAGTGTATGCTATTATTATTTCGCCTTTTATATTATTTCAAACCGCTTCAAGCATTAATTTCAGTTCATTCGATTCATCATTTTAGTTTGCTCCAGCTCCAGACACAGTTCAAAAGCTCTAATTATGACTCATGTATCAATCGATGTCTTTATATGAACGATTACACGGTGTTGTTTGTAGACAAATAATCACATCGGTTAATGTCGAACAGCGGTATTTAGTCAATTTCAGGCGGTGCAATTAATTTTCCTTTTTTATATAGCAATCTTTTTCAATCTTTCACACGTGTCAACACCGACGTCTGTATTTATTTGTGTTTAAAGGGAGATTACTTATTATTAGTGTGTGCTCTCTCGAGTGAATCTTTATATTATCACATTAAAAATGTATAAAAGATAAACGGTGTTGACATTCCGAGATCATCAGTATCGGTAGTTATGTTATCTGGATGTTTTAACGGTCGCTGGGGAAATTCAGAACGTGCGCGTATAATCATGTTTACGTTAAAGATGATTTTTTTTTATTATCTACTTTATACATACATAGATAGGGTACGCACTTGAAACTCTATTAACGGTGTAATTGTCTTTCGCACACGGAAAGGTTTCTTTTATGCAAATATACTACTGCATTCAAAGTTTATGCAGATATAGTTAGCGAATGCCTTCGACTTGAATGCGTAGGCGTTGTCCAGCCTGTCTGGTCTGGGCATTTTTATTTCGTAAATAATGGTGATTTTTAGAACGAATCGAAAGTTACAAACGCTTCATTTTAAATTTAGATTTTGCTCCGTCAACTTTTTAATGTTATTTTAGCCGACACATTCTTAAGATTAACTGAATGTTGCTTTTGTTAACTAACATTGTCAAAGTGTTCAATTTTGAGAAATCCGGTTGTTTTTTTTTTTTATATTTTTATCGTCGGTGTAAAATTTTTGATTTTTTTAATCGCCTTTTCTTTTAGAGACTCGTCAGCATAGACTGTCCTTTGTATTTATAGAACCAAATCCCGGACACGTATAGCAATGCAAAGTTCGGTTTTATTTCCGTTTTAAAATTTACAATCAATTAGATTATTACTTTTGAGATTGGCTGTAGGTTATGTACATATAGCACACGAAAACGAATGGTGTGGACTATCGACTTGTATTTTTCAATATACATAATGGCGTTGAGCAACGTGCCGTGAAGCGCGCAACGTTCGCAATAACGCAGATTGCCATCATCGCATCGAATCGCATCACGTCGCATCGCATCGCGTATCGTGGAAATATGTATTATATACATACATATATATATATATTTATATATTTAAATATATATATATTTATATATTTAAATATATATATATTTATATATTTAAATATATATATATTTATATATTTAAATATATATATATTTATATATTTAAATATATATAGGTATATTTATATATTTAAATATATATAGGTATATTTATATATTTAAATATATATATATATTTATATATTTAAATATATATATATTTATATATTTAAATATTTAAATATATATATATATGTATATGTACTCGTCTACGCATCTGTGTTGGCTCTCGTTCTTGTTTCGAGTGTTCGAGTTTAAGTGCGCGGATTTTATAATACACACAATATCCGATCCAAAGTTCTCACAAGTGGGACGAGGTCGGCACTGTTTGCCTGCGAGCCTCTATTATGCTGTACTTTTTTATGTGGCCGCTGTTTCAATTGCATTACGATGCTATAAAGAAAACTTGATTTGTGGGAAAATTTTTGTTGAAATGTGTCGCGTGATAATTTTTGTCACATGGAGCGAGAATTTCTCTCCGTTGGATGATATACAAAGTTTTGTTTCGATGATGATCGAGTGTGTGGCATTTCACATCGTTATAAACATATGTATGTATGTATGTACTTTCGTAAATAATAAAATGTACGAGTTACCTTTGAACAGTCTGAGAATTCGTGGCGACTTTTACGACTCGCTAAGCGAAATTCGTCACAATGTAGTTTGGTGAATACTTACCTCGTCCGTCGAAAAACATATTGAGATCATAAATTTTGTTTCCGTGAAGTTTGCATCGCACACGAGTGTTTTTTTTTTCAAATGCAATGGGGAAAGTGAAAAAAGACCCAATTGCCAAACTGTATGCATTTATGCACTGCGCAGTATACATAAACTCGGAACAAATTTATAACTTCCAATGTGACATTGTGTAAAACATTCAACTATGTCAAGTTCGATTCGGTTAAATATAACCAAATTGGATTATCTTATACATACATAGTTTCTAGATAGACATTTCATACATTCGTTGAATTCTCAATGTGAATTTCCATATTATGTCGAATCCAACGGATTTTTCAATTATTTGTTGTAGTACAATGCGGTTCTTAAGTTAATAATTAATGTGGTTCTAATGTTAATAATAATTAATTAATGTATTGTTAGAAAAGTTAGATAAAGCATTATTTAAAAATTGAATTTGCGTACTTTGTATACACAAACACACATCTAACACTAGTGCAATTAGACATCGTAAGTCATCCGTCGATAATAATAGACTCAATTTTAAATAATGGTAGGTATCATCTTAACCATTCTATTTTTAGCCCAATTCTGTAGTTTAAGTTTGAAAGACCAAAGACAGATTTTGAGTAAAGAGGTATAATAATGCGTTAAACAAAGCTAATTATCATGGTGTTGTTTGTATGTTATGTTATTCACAAAACGTGTCAAATTCTGACATTGGTTTACTTCATAATCTAGTCATAAAATTAATATTTATTAAACATCGTCGATACTATGTATTACGTACATATATTGTAGTGCGCATACTGTGATGAAAATCAGGACATATTGTATTATTTGAATTGCGCATTCCTTTGTGATAAAGTTAACTAGGAAAAACCGCAAAACTACCACATGTTATAAAATAATACTACGTTATAACGCAAACATTGTAGATGAAAGAAGACGGTCTCTTTTGCCTGTGTAATTTTAATTAAAGCTTTTCATGCATGAAAAATTGTTTGTACATATATTAACATTGTCGACGCAAAATGTCATAAAATTTATACAGGTCATTGTTTTCTTCCCGCGAGTTACAGTTTTTTTTATTATATTCAACAACTGATTCTTCATGTAATATACGTATGCTTTTTTTTATGTACCCGTGTATGTATGTTAGTTAAATTAATTACAGAAATGAGCGTTCGAACGGTGTAATAGAAATGTGTGCTAGTGAGTTTAAAAGTTCGTTATTTTGTTCAAGTTTTAATCTGATTTTTATTTCCGCCGTTGTATTATACATTATCACGATATCATAAATGGTATCCAATATAGGTTGCAATTAAAAAAAAAAACAGCTTTGAAATATAGGTCAACCGGAAGTCGTCTTTAGTTCGCTCGCATATTATTCAATTTCGATTAATTAACGCGTACTCCTTTTCACATATGAAATAGGTCACGAAATGAAGCATATTCAAAAAATTACACCGTGGGTTTCTTTTGTAGGCTCGATAAGAAGTATACGTGGTAGTTGAGTCTTGTGGTGTTGTATGGTGTGCCGCGTGCCGGCCGCATTATGCAACCGCTCGCACCCCAAGGACAAAGGAAAGTTGCTGTGTGCCACAAACCTGTGCTCCTTCAACCGCACCAAAACACAAACACCATTTATATATCGTCAAATAAACATCCATGTCCAAACAGCTTTCTCGGAGAAAAAACGAGAAAACTATCTGTTTAAAAACCACATGTGAAAAAAATCAAAAACATTTTTTGAGTGGTAGTTAAGTCGTGAAACTGGGATGGAGTGCTTTTGGATACATAGTTTTTAAATCTAACATCCCGCTATGCTTTAAAAATGAGGCATTCCGACCAATGCGTACTGCCGGTTATGATGTATGGTTGTGAAACGTGGATGATGAATTCAATAATGTTACGTAAGATCCAATGCACACAGAGAAGCATGAAAAGATGTATGCTCGGTATAACAAGAAGAGACCGCAAGAGGAGTCGGTACACGGGTAAGAAGTACGACCAAAGTGGCAGATATAGCGGAACGTTGTGAAAATGTAGAAGTTGACACGCAGCGAGAAGAATGGATGGCAGGTGGACGCGAGAAATACTGGAATGGTATCCGAGAGGATGTGAAAGAAAGCGAGGTAGATCGAGTGGACGATGGGCTGATGAACCGAGCAGAATGTGTGAAGTCAACTGGATGCAGATTGCTCAAGACAGATAGGAATGCAAGACGCATGGTTCATCCAGCAGTGGTTGGTGAACGGCTGAAAATGCACACCAAGAACCTATTATATGCCAAGAAAGTATTATGGTGTTGAACTTTTCAAGTGACCCAAGTTTTCGTTTATTCTGGAGAAAAATGTCTTGCTATTTTTAGAGTAAAAGATTCCTGAAGCTAGTCTGCTCTTTTCAGTGTAGTTGCCAGTGATATCGAATACCATGCAACGTATCCGTGGAGGTATGCAAATATATCCATGGATATATAATTATGTCATTGGTGTAATGAAATCGTAAAACAGATTGAATTTTTATACGTCGAATTTCTTTCAAGCTCTAAAACTTTAACCACGTACATAATATATATATGTACATAATATCGAAACCATTTTATCATTCGGAATTGCACTGAATGAATAATCGCATCCACTGACTAATAGACTGCGAACGATACGTCAAGCTGAAAATGCACACGTTGCACGAAGTTTACCACAAATCTCGTTTGCTTTCTGTAAATTGTCTTTGTTCGGTCGATTTTTTAAGCTGAATCAACCAAACGACGAGCAATAAGGTTATCTAACTTCACATCACTGTTGGGTGTTTAATATTTCTGTTTGAAAACTGAGACGGGTGCATTCGCACTAAATGCTCGACGGTGCGTGTAGCGAATGTGATATGACAGTAATATACTCGTATATGCACGTGTGCGGTTGTTTGTATGCAAGTGTGTGTTTATGCACTTTATTAAACGATTACGTAAATATTAACAGCGTTGCACCAACTGCATTTGCTCTCTCGGATGTGCGCGCCGAGCTCTCCCATTGTTCGTATTAATTGCATTCGACACTTGCATACACGTGAGATGAAGCCAATATTATTATATGATGTTCAGTATTATTGTCGGTAATCAAACGTCCGTTTCATCTTTGATTTTTCGACATCGACGATTGCTCTGTAACTTTCATTCGCCAAAATAACAGTTAACAACATCCAAAATTAATCACACTGCCAATGTTTCTGTTTTTTTATGCTTAAATTGCGAATATATAAATGTGGTTTCACTCATTATTAAAACGGCTATCAGATTTCAACTGTAGGAAAATTTAAGTTCTTAAGAAAAATTATAGTGTTTAAAAGATTATACTCGTATTTTACAATTGACATCTGATATCCTTTAATGCGTATTGTCCCCCTTTTACTCGATACATATGCACATCAATTTGTAACTGTCAATTTATTGTGACGGTATGCATTCGATTCGCGAATTGACGAGTAGAAGGGGGTTACTTCGAAGATTTCGCGTTGTTTTTTTTTTTTTTTTGCTTGTACTTATACTAACACGCCTGTACTAATTAGTAGATACCATTGCGAGTGTTTATTTTTGTGTTTGGGCTGAGTTAACACGCGGAAGCGATTCGAATGAATCGAACGCGAGTTAACGAAGCTTCAACTCCCCGGTGCTAATATTGGAATTGAAATTGATTGCAAAAAAATACGTAAATTGATAATTGTCACTTTGAATATTGTATTATCGGATCAGTTTCGTCGAAGCGTGGGCTATTCAATTCCATTCCTTTATTTACACACGAGGTTTTCGGGTTCTTGTAAAATAACTATGTGCAAATATGTGATTTTGCGATCTTGCAGCGTATACAGTGTGACAAGGGTGACCGACGGGCGACCTTTAAGAGCCGTAATATCGGAAAGAGCTATCCTAAAATCTCCTCCATTTAATGTCAAACGTGTAATCATACAGTTAGTTGTACTTTCCACAAAAATCAAACTCATATTTTCATGTTTGCATTGTTGGGTTGGGGAAAGGCGACGGGAATAGTCTTATTTAATTTAATTTTGGTTCGTTGACCTTCGTTGTAGGTGTATCTTTAAAAGTGCCGTTTTCTCCGATAATATCGTGAAATATGTATGTGCATAATTTTGATGTAACTCCATTGTTGAATAGTTTTCAAAGAATTCTATTTCTGTGTTTTTGTTTGGTTTCGCGAAAGGTTGGTCAACTTACGCGTAACAGACCCCCACGGTTTCGCACTCACTCGCGATGAACTTGGCGACATGTCAAACAGTTCAAATGCATATGCACGCATAAATACACTGCCGTCTTAAGCCCACTTAACGTAACTTACAAAACAACAATATCGAGATAAATGGACTTGAAAGTTTTACTCTAATTTTGTGTTTTTCTTCATATATTACTGATTTATTTAATTTTTTTGAAAGTGTATAAGGTTATTTTCTATTGTGTTTTGATAATTCTAGGGAAAATTAAAAAAAAAAAATACTTTAGTAGTTACGTCACTTTATTATTCATTATTAATGTATACATATGACTATTCCAACCACTCTATTTGACAAGAATGAATCTATAATAATCTTATTTGATTTTTCTTTTCGGAGTCTAGATGGGGGTTCTCATTGAACATAATGAGGTTGGTCATTTCACATGAATAATGATTATATATTATTTTGAATACTTCAATTAAATCTCCTCGTCTCCAATGTGGAGAGATTCGGTCTTTTCAATCTTTCATGATAAGGCAGTGACCGAAGTAAATATTGGATACGGTGATACTATTTCTATGCGCATGCAGATACGTTAGATTTAATAGCTTAAAAAAGTCACTTTTGAATGAAGATATGTACATTAATTTTGATATGAAAAATTGCAAGAATACACTCCCATAACCCCTAAAACACATTTAACTCATTTTCGTAATTTTTGTCAGTTGCGTTAAGTGGGCTTAGGACGGCCGTACAGTTGTATTTTCATTTGAACTATAACCGATGTAACACATCAATGCAGCGCGGCGAATCTCAACAAAGATTGCGCGGATTAATTACACAAACACACACACACACACACTCGGTCGTAACACTGAACACATGAACACACACGCACACACATGTCGATTTGTCAGACGAGCGGTGGTTTTGTTTAGTAACGAAGAAATGTGTGTTTTGTTACAGCGGTTCGCGCTGACAGGATGCGCGGAGGACGCAACAAGTTTGGTCCCATGTACAAGAGGGACAGGGCGCGCAAGTTGCAGATGATGCGCCAGCGACAAATGGCCGTGCAGACCCTCCGAGGAGGCGACTGCAGCCTCGTCCTGGGAGGATACGGTGGATACCCGTCCCTGCCGATCAAACAGGAGATCCAGATACCTCAGGTCTCCTCTTTGACGTCCTCACCGGATTCATCCCCATCGCCAGCGGCTCTGGGAGCACCTGCGCCTCTGCCCGCCCTACCCGCCCTTCCGCCGGCGCCTCCGCCCGACAAACCCTGCTATGGACCCAATTCAACAACACGCTCCCCACATTCTGTATCTCCAGAGTCGTTCTCGTTCGACGGGGGTGCAGCTTCCACGACGACGCCGGACGCTGGCGTCGCTCCCGAGCCGTTGCGCGTGTCACCTATGATCCGCGAGTTCGTCCAGTCCATCGACGATCGCGAGTGGCAGAACTCCCTCTTCGGACTGCTGCAGAGTCAAACCTATAATCAGTGCGAGGTTGATCTGTTTGAGTTAATGTGCAAAGTGTTGGACCAAAATCTGTTCTCGCAAGTCGACTGGGCGAGGAACACGTGCTTCTTCAAGGACCTCAAGGTGAGTTTCGCACTCGTATCTCCGCCACTCCGCACGTTCCCATTGTATGTGTATTTTGCGCGAGCGTTTACTTTTATGCTACCAATTTGCTGCTGTTTGCGATTTTTATCTTGTGTAATTATTGTTCTGCGGCCAATGTCAGATGTGTGCTCTGTGTTAAAAATGACATGTTTTATTTTTGTTTTTCCCCGCACAGGATGTATCACTCTTGATCCGCCCGTAGCTCGCCACAGAGAACTCGCCCGCCCCATCGTCGATAACGCAAAAGTGTCCTTTTGGACGAAAGTAGTCGCATTCGTACACGAAGCGGAGGCACAATGCTCATATGTCTCGTGGAGTACTATAGAACGGCTAACCTAGACAATAAATTGAAACATCTAGAACTTGTTAGCCTGGCGATTTTGCTCAGTGTGAGAACATCACACGAAACCGGTTTGTGTCAACCGATCGCTTGCTTATACGTACAGCGTATCACACTCACTGAAAAATTGCCAAGTTAAAGGCCCATTCACACGATTCATCCAGTGATCCGTTTCGTCTCCGGCTCTGGCCAGCTGTCCGTTAAGCGGTTAAGTGTTCCGTCTGTCGGACAGCACGCCGAAATTGGAGACGGAACGGATCACTGGACGCATCGTGTAAATGGGATTTGCGGCGTGTACTACTGCTAGTACTTCTAGTTGAAGCATCTTTACCTGAAGAGTGGAACAACAATATCTTAAAAATAAGCCAAAAGCAACATTATTAGACGGTTCAAGTTATTGTATGAATTAGCTTCTCTGTAATAACTCGGTGCTGTCTTGGATTGCAAGTTCGCCACTTGAGTCGGTTCACGTTAGCTTGTATGTACATATGTATATGTGCTGGCACTTGTTCATTATCATAAAGCACAACATTTTGGCCCAATTTTTAATCAATATGGCGTTGCTTTATTTCAATGAAAATTCCATCGTAGATTTTCTAGAGCTGCCTGCGAGTTTTCCCGCCATGAACTGCTGTTTGCGAATTTCATATGTACACTTTCAAGGTGCACGAAAGTATCGCAGGAGTGAAACGATGACGTCATCGTCGCGCTCCTGCATTGTTATTTTGCGCACTTGGAAAATGCCAACCCGTATATTATCCATCTTGCAACTCTTTCATTCTGAAAATTTCGCGCATACGTGTTCACTAGGTATGTGTATGAAATAAATGATGAAAAGTTGTCGTGGGGCACCACACACGTCCGCTCTGACAATTGCCGGTATATCATTTTTACGCTGAAATTACTGCAGTTATATATATATATATATTTTTACATGTTCAAGTCACGCTAACTCGATGTCAGTCGGCTATGTTGCCACGTCTATGTAAATGAATTCATTTTTGCAAGTACAATAAATTAGCTGATATTTTAATACTTGTGCAAAAGATTAGTAAACAACAGTATGAACATAATGCAGCAGCTGCACATCTTCTCGTAGATCTTGTCTAGCTATCGTATAAATTATAACATATTATAAACACATCCATTTCACACATAATAATTTTATAAATCTAGTCTCAAATTTTGTTAGTGTTAGAGGACTCGCGATTTTCAGAGTTTTCACGTATCGCCACAACCTACAGTGAGATTGTAAGAAATGTTCATTCACATACTTCGTTGGTTTTACATTTTAGCCATTAGGCCATTTACATACAATCAAATTTGGGTTTTCACTTTATGAAAATTAACATTTCGCATTTACAGTACGCGTGGTGCGTTTGTAGATTTAGTGTAATTTTCTTCAGTGGGCTGCGGCCGAACGTCAAGATTGTACACTTATCGCTTAGTTCCACCGTTGAATTGTTCTTTTAATGTGTACGTTTCAAGTGCAAGTATGCAATGTCCGTGCTTCCTCATTAGCCGAGATGCCACCGATAAGGGAAGATTTTCTCAACATTGTCTCGAGATTTGTGGATGTGTGCGTGTGTTTTTACGAAATTCAAGCACAATAGAGCGTTCAGTGGGACAGCGCGCTACCCGAGCGTGACTCTTTCAAAAAATGCATAATTTCATGAATGCATATATACGTTTATATATATCTACCTACTGTCCGATTGTAGTTTATGTACACGCGCTCGTAAAAGAACGAGAGGAGCGAGCGAGCAGTAGTGACCCAGCAGTTGCTGCTGCTGCTTGCTTGCTAGCTAGCCAAAAGAAGAAGTCACGCTGGTGGGGCAGCGGCTGCTCGCTGGAGCGTGCTCTCGATGGCGACGTTGCCGACTCTTGGTTCCCTTTCTCCTTGCTGTTGTTGCTGCTTTACTGCCCCACTGCTCATTTCCTTGCTTCCATGGGAAACTCCTATCCTCCAAAAAATGAACATCTTTGGAGACGATCCGCTTTGTGTCTGTAAAGCGCTCCCCCCCCCCCTAATACCCAACAGTACGTCGAATTTTCCTCACATCAGACAGAATTTAAAACGGGTTTGCTTCAATGCAAGATTTTCCCGTCTGAATTCATCGTGGCGTGTGGAAAAGGTCGACAAAATAATTGTAGTTTGGAAAGCATTGGTGGAGGAGGGCGAGTTGGTCCAGGCGACTGCCGGCGAATTCGCGTTGCTCAACCTCGTGCCGCCCTACTTACGATTGCGTTGCGAAATCGCCACATTTTAAGCCATCACCGTTCAGATTATCGTGCTGACACGCTTTTTTGTTATTCACGAGAGGCCAATGCTGGCTTTTTACGCGTTTTTGAAACCGAAAAACTAACGAATCACACCGCCCAACCCAAGACTTACGAAAAGGCACTACTTCAAATCATTAAAAATGAAATTCATATAGATACACTGAAATGATTCACCGAGTATCGACACATTCACAAGAATCCCTATATATGTATGATGATAGGCCCAGTGCCAGACCAGCTCAAGCCACACTTACACATGTTGTTTTGAGTAAATAGTCCAGGAACACTTCCTATGGAGCTACCAAAGTCCAAGATGCCGCCAGTGCGATAACAATAACAATTTTAATATAGAATTACTTGTTCCCGGTAGAGTATGCTTTTTAAAGAAAAGCGTGGTATGGATCGCTCTAGTTGGTGAATGCGCGCGTTCTTCAAGCTATCCTGGCGAGGTTTTGTATCACACATGGAACCTCTCGCAGCTACGATGGTGAAGAGGGCTTCGGCACAATGGGGACATGTATGATTATAATGATGATTCCGTATCGTGGTGTCACCTCCAGCTCAATTTCTACATTGGTATCGAGGCGAACAAAGGAAACGGCTTGGGTATTAGTTGTCCAGCTGGCTGGCGCATGTGCGTGTAATCAATTGAGCGGCATGTCTGTGGGAATTGTGTCGATGGCGTGGTGTTGCGCCACCTTCTGATCTTCAACTTTCTCTCCTCGAGTTCATTATCAGCGTCAGCCGGTTGAGGTCTGTCCCTCTCTCTCTCTCTCCCCTTTTCTTTCTCCGTCGAGTGTTACGCCGGATGAAGTAACAAAAGCAAACACTCGACCTCGACCACTTTCACTCGCCTCGTGTTGTCCGGTTGCCGACATCCGCTCTCTCCGTTTATCCACACCGACAATCCGAAGGGGAGAAGTGTAATGTACGAACTCGAGGATCATCCGTACAGTCTTCTCAACCGAACCCCTCATTAGACCCACGAAACACTATTCAAAATCAATCCGAAGGGGAGAAGTGTAACGTACGAACTCGAGGATCATCCGTATATGTAGTCTTCTCAACCAAACCCCTCATTGGACCCACGAAACACTATTCAAAATCGTGAATGTTCAAATTTGTCATTAAAAATGTATCCTCGTAGGATCTCCTACATATTTACATAACTTACAATATTCGATCGAAGATCTTGTTTGAATGTGTATTTGTGTGTGTGTGTGTGTGTGTGGTTTTTTTTTTATTATATATTGTGAATGCATAACATCGAGCGTGGCTACTCTTGACACGCTGACAATGACCCACTGAGCTAACTGGGTCAACGCTGATCGCCTCCGGAGAAAGTTAAAAGAAATTATGTGAGCTGTGCGTTCACTGTAATAGGCTGACATAACCGGCATCAATCGAGTCTCTCTATTTTTATTTAAATTGATCACTTTCATCGGAGTTGTTACGTGTATTATCAATGCACACTACACGACTACAATCACGTGCCACATTCCTCTTCTGCTTTCTTATTCAATGTACTCACAACTCCAATCCTCCGATTACGTACCGATTTTTGCACATTTTCCACATACGAGACTGCTGCCATTTTGCGTTTTTGCATATGTATTATTGTATTCGCATTTATCTTGGCAAAATCATTGGCAACTGCTACTGTACTTTGAATGTTGGAATCGATTTTAAATTGTAGTGTGAAAATTGACGTTCGATTTTGTTCAGGTGGATGATCAGATGAAACTTCTTCAGCACTCTTGGTCAGATATGCTAGTATTGGATCACCTGCATCAGCGCATGCACAACGGATTACCCGATGAGACGACGCTACACAATGGTCAGAAATTCGATCTACTATGTTTGGGACTGCTGGGCTTGCCGGCCCTTGCGGATTACTTCAACGAACTTCAAACTAAACTAGCCGACCTCAAATTTGATGTGTCTGAATATATATGCGTCAAATTTCTTTTATTACTTAATCCAGGTATGATCTTCCCGTAGATTTTTCCGTTTTGATAATAATTTTTCGTGAATTTCAACTGTCGTCAAGACCGTATTGTGTTATCATGAGTTGTTTGATGACTATTGAATATTTGATTTTCAGAAGTAAGAGGTATCACCAATAAAAAATGTGTTCAGGAAGGATATGAAACCGTTCAAACTGCGCTTCTTGATTACACTCTTACATGTTATCCTAATATTCAGGTAAAATTTTGTTTGTATTATTTCAGCAATCTAATGTTTTGAACTTATAATTGCTTTTAATACAAATTTCAACATACGTAGGTTCGTCTAGTGAAAATCCATAAATTATTTTATTATTTCAAGATGTTTTCCTTGATATAAAAATAAAGTACCTACTATCTGCAAATAATACATATTTACTTGAGTTATTTTTATCTTAATTTTTATTCGTATTGATTTCAGGATAAATTTGGTAGGCTGGTAGTTTTGGTACCAGAAATTCATGCCTTAGCAGCTCGAGGAGAAGAACATTTATACGGAAGACATTGTGCTGGACAAGCACCGACACAAACGCTTCTTATGGAAATGTTACATGCAAAACGAAAATAAACTTAAAGTATGTATCTCTACGGTGTTAAATTGACATTCATCCACTACTCTCTATAAAGATTTTAATAATTAAATAGTAATGGAAGAATTTTAATACTCTTCCGAGTGTTTTTTTTCTTCATAAAAATAGCAACATACATATGTAAATGTTTCAAAGATTTTATTCACAATGACCCCGCACATTTAAATATTATGTATTGTATTATGTTGAATTATTTTATATTTATTTTTACTTTTATTTACTTCCAGATAATTCAAGTTTAAAAATAGCATATATAAATTAATAATAAACATGCCGAAATTGGAGTGTCTACTTAAAAAAATATAGTGTTATTGTTATGTGAATGGATCTCTGATTAAAAAAAAAACTTTAAAATCACTTTAAATAATACAAAAAAAGAAATGTATTACAACTTTTGAAACGAACAATGAGTGGTATTAACATTTTGTGTTACTATATTATTGTTGAATAGAGGACAATTTTGTGTATAATTATGTTAGGGTACTCGCTGCGATACATTATTGTAATAAATTGTACTCTGAATGTTGTCTTACTTACCATATAAACCACCAAAAATGATTTTGTTTTTGTGTACAAAACGTTACCATTTGTCTCTGAATTCAGTGCCACTCTCGAGTTCTTCAACGAAGGCTTTCAGGATTTTGCAAAACAGTTTCTTTTTTTTTTTTTTTGTCTCTCAGTGTTATGTTTAGATCGAATCTTTATATTTTCTTAAATATTATGTTTACATGAAGCATCACAGGCGGTTGAACGGTACTCCCGCTACACTGTAAAATTTGTGCGAGTGTTGCGTTCAATCGCTTTAGAAATAGCTAGGTATACAAACTAACCGGTGGCCATTTTATTGGTAGTATGAAAAGTGGGGATTGGTGTAGGATAGAAAATGTTTGTGAATATTGTACCTAATCGAGATGCCTTCATTAATGAGTACAAAAGCTGGAATTTAGAAGAGTGTTATGATGGTTGGTGCTGGTAAAGGACAATTGCGATTGTGACATCCTCTACACGTCATCAATTACATTACATACGTATTGATTAACTCTTAAGCACGTGTACGTATGTTTCTAAACAAATATATATATTTCATAAAACTTGAATACATTTTATAAATGTATATATATATGTATAAAAAAATTTCGATTTCGAATGTAAACATATTTTTTAATGCAAATATATGTCTTATCTATATTTAAAACACACGCACACACACACACAACACACTACATACATACACATATATTTAAATATTTTGACAGGGCTAGATTTTTTATTTATTTAAAACGGTTTTTTGCACGCAAAAATGTTTCTCAACTGGTGGTCTATATACTCTAAATTTTCCGTAATGCCTCTGCTTTTTTAATTAATAATTTTATTCTAATTTATTTTATGAAACATTTTGTTCATAAAAATTCATATATTCCTTCAAATCGTGGATTTTAAATTTGAATGAAGCCCTTTTTATATAAATCTTGTAAAACTTTTCCCTCATCAACAATTTGATGTAATTTCCGGGTTAAACTATTTTTCTAAAGTGTCCATTATTATACCAAAATGTTGAGAAGCTTGTGATTTAAATTCCTTGATTTATAATCTGTCGTGATTTGTAATGGTGGCTAGAGTTTCGTAGTTTCTAAAACAAATAAGCATATAATTGTATATGAATATTTTGCTATTTTAATTGTTAAAAATTTGCGAGTGAACTGGTATGTAGTTAAATCCTTATCACCAAAATGCACAACGTAAATAAATATTTTTTTATGCAATTTGGAGTCGTTGGAAATTTTAAAAATTGAATTATTTTGATATATTTATAAATATTTTGTATATGCACATAAATATATACCTATACCAAATTTTGATAAGTGCCTTTTTAATTTTGGGTTTTGTATAGCTTTGTCTTTAGAAGGGGTTTATTTTTTAATAATTTGAAGACACTAAAATTTCACCGCTCTTCTGTTTAGTAAAATTCCACTACAATTTGGGTTTTAATCATGTAACGAACTTTCACACGTACCTTTTTTATTGCACTAATATATATATATGTGTTTATATATTTTTAGAAATACTAATACACGTTGTAGATGGATGCCACATCGAATCACTTTGATATATTGCGTTAAAGATGAAAAGTTGATGTTTAAAAATTGAGTTTAAATTTTATGAGAGAAATATATTTTTAAAAAAGGTTGAAGATATGTAGAAGTCTATATGTGTATGTATATACATACTCACAAAGTATATATGCATATGTGTATTATATATGCCCAAATACACTAACAAGTGTATAAATTTTATTTTTAATTATGAATATGACATAGTAATATTTTTAGAAAAGTTAATTATCCGTAAAATTTATGCAAAATCAAAGTTTATGTAAGTTCTATTTATATATCGATGTAAAAAAAAATAACATAATAAAATGTTACATTAAGTAATCGATGGACCACAATATCTTTGTTCGAGTACGGTTTAGTTGTTGTTTTTTTTTTTTTTTTTTTAAGTTTCCTCATTATTATAGAATAATTCGTCTGAAAAATAGCGCGTGATAAGTAACGTCCTTAGACATTTTTGCTATTTATTTTTGTAGTTTTTTTTTATAGGGAGCTGAATGGTGGAGTTACATTCCAACTGGGATTTAAGGGCATAAATATATTACTCTTAAGTGTGTTTCTCGCTAACGCCATTTCTTAAAAATTTATTCACTTTTTTACACTCTAACTACAAACTCCCGCGTTAACATGTGAGAGCTATTTTACATTTTTTAAATTTTCAGTACATCTGTCGGTCACGGATTTGTGTATATAATTGTAATATTTTAAATAAATATGTAATAGTCACATTGAACTGCATGTAATAATACACCATACATTCCAAACAGTGGAACCAGAACCATAATTTATCAGTAGCTATTTTCATTTGATTGAAAATCTTTAGAAAATTTCATGCCTTCATTTTGATTAGGATTAGGATACTTTCATAATTACATACATACATACATACATACATACATACATACATACATACATACACACACACAGGTTCGATGGTAAACAGGGGTGTGTAGATACATAGTTAAACTAAAAAGTCATTATGAATTAAATGTTATATAGCATAATACATTTTCTCTGTGTAAAATACGTTATTTCGATTTTGTTTGTGAATAATTCAAAACATCGTTTTAAATTTGACATTCTCCAATAAGCTTGTGTTAGATAATTGAAATATTTTCAATGACATTGTGTATAATAAAATACTTTTTAGTAATTTAATAAATTGATGTTAAATGTGAAACCCGATGTACTATGTATTTAACACATGCACACATACACAAACACACACACATGAACACATTTTCGTTTTAATGTACAAGTTAATTAAGTTGTTTTTTTTTTTAAATTATAATAAGCTACGCAATGAAAATACATAGAGCAAAGGTTTTGTGGTTTTGTCATACTACCTAATTGTGTTATTGTTTAATAGCTGTACGTTAGATTTAACTAGTTAGTAACTCATGAATAAAACCCAGTGTTTAACAAAAATTTCAATGGTTGCACATTTTACTTTTTCTTTTTTTTTTTTCCTGTACGTGTAAAAACTATGTGAAATATTCAAAACATGCTTTTAAATTGTAAATACATAGATAGTCTGAGTGATATATGTTGTCTGCATAAAATAAATTGCATTAAAAATTGATAAATAAAATAGTTTATTTTTCCGAGATTCATGTTTTTGAATTAATATTGCTGTAAAAAAGGACAGAACTGTCTTAAAGATATTGGTGTTCATTAATATTATGGGACTAGCATAGTATTATGTTCTGTTTTATAAGTAATGTTGAAAAGTGTTACATAATTCATCACTACACTATTTCGTGCACTTAAAATTATTATTTATATGTATATGGTGGAACCTTCATAATAATCACAAATAAGTAAAATAGTTATTAACCATTATAGACATCAGCTGTGTAACTGATTGTAAATTGTTCAGTTTCATAATATTTTTAGAAAAATATAATTATTCAATGTCCTGTTTTCAAATTAAGTCCAATTAAAAATTAAAATCTGATACGAATTAATGTGTAAATTGGTGTTATACAATTATAGTAAATAATGAGGTTTCATTGTGTATAGATAAATCTAAAAAAGTGGAAACCCCTAAATTTTGAAATTATAACGTCGTGCTATCAAAGTTTTGTCTGAAGACATGTGTAATAAAAAAAAATTATAATCGCTTTTATTTTAATCTGATTATGCAATATTTACCAAAGAATCTAATTTGATATGAAACAATAATAGAAAAATGACATTTTTTTAATATTGCTGTTCAAAATATTAACTGAGGAGTGTTAGTATTAAAAATTAAACACTAATATTCATAATTTTATAGTTCTCTATATGTATATGTAGTTTTCATTTTTTTATAACTAAGCGCAAGTTGTTATTTTAAAACCCTTTGACACCAAAAGTTATTTGCAGCTCGTAAATTATACTATACTTAAAACAACCTGTATGATATTTATTTAAGAACTAGATTTTATAACGATAAATAAACCTAACTTCAAATTCTATTGTACAGTACATTGAGTGGCAAAGGGCTAAAATAAATTTCAAATTCTAGGGGTTTTACACAATTATTATTATTATTATAATAATATTCTTGTTTTTCAAGTTATGCTGTTCAGTTAGGTTTCCTCTGTGTATATGAATGCAAACTAATCTTAAGTTCTCACTTGCATGAATGTCTCAACTTAAAATTGAGTGTCTGTATGTATGTATGTGTGTGTGTGTTAGTATATTAAAAAGTGATCAACAACCACTATATCTATCTATATATATATATATATATATCTTTCATTCATATACTCTGTAAAATTGAGAAACCGAAACCAATTTATATTTATATTTTTTTTTAACATATGTGACCATGATGTATAGAATAAAGTATATAATTCAATCTTAACTGTTTGCATTTTAATTTAATTGCATATCCCTCCCCCCCCATGTATGTACATGATATTTTACACACGAAGATTGCGATCATTATCCAATTTCAGGTATAATGTTTACTCCGTGTGGATCCATTGTACCTATGGAGGTTAATTTTTAATTCAATTGCTGTAACCTGCTGCTGAACTCAACATTTATTCATATTATTGAATGCTGAAACAGACAACATATCAAAATTGGTATTTTGTCATTCGAGCAAACATGTTTCTTTTTTAGATTAAAAATTCAGATACTATGTGATGTTGAATGATAGGATACGCTCATTGTAGTTGAAAAATTCCGGTTGAATTGGGTTAAAAAATGTTTGATTGTGGAATCTACTGATTTTATCGCTGTTATTGTTTTAGAAAACAAATTAGGATCTCAAATTCCAAATAAATATTGTTCCATACATATATACAGATTTGGAATAATACAACATGCATTATTAATATTCTTGAAATGGGTAAAGTAGAGATTCAAGAGAGTGCTGGTTTGCTGGTTGTCCAGATTAACGTTTAAATTCAATAATATATTTAGAATTTTGTATACATAAAGAAACGTTCACATGCGTATTTTGCATTTATCAATTTACACACGAGAGTTTTTAAATCTCCAATATTTCGCACTTTGCCGTCCTATTAAAGATGTTGAATTATTTTCTCAAAATAAAGGATGTCGTTGAAAAACTTCTAGAGGTATTTATATTTAGAATGCATACTGCGGATAAGCCGTAAATACAATTAACCTAATTAAATATTCACAACGATAAATGGTAATGTATATTGCTTTTCTATTTATTGCACTTTAATAAAAGGATAAGTAGATTTTCCTGAAGATTTGCTTTGGAAATTTTGACTGAAGGATTGTTCATCAACCCCTGAACAAATTTTGACAATTTTTATAATGATTTTTCCATTGGAGATTCTTGTTTTCTATTTAGAAACCATTTTTTTAAATCAAATTTAATGAGAAGTTGGTCAGCTTGAAAAGATTTTCAAGCTGACCAACCCGCATGAAATTCTGATTTAACAAAAATTGTACATGTATAAAAAAAGTATATAGTTAAAGAGGCTCCATTGATTTTGACCTTTTATACATACAAAGATGTCTGTTTTGTAAACAAATTTATACAAAATATGACAAGTAAACGAGAAAAAAACAATAGATGAGAAATGGATAATATTTTTTAAAGATCATCCCGCTCGCAATAGTTTGTATAAAATCGTGGTCCATGTTCTCTCAATTCCACATTCCAATGAAATTTACGAAAGAATATTTAGTTTAACAAGTGCAGCCTGGAGAAAGGAGAGAAACAAATGATTGTTAAGAACTGTAGAAGCTGAATTAATGATCAAACAAAATTTTAATGATTTCAGAAAATTTTTATCGAGCAAGGATGGCGGACATATTTTGAAACAAGCTAAAAGCACCGAAAAATACTTTTAATAAAACTGTTATGAATGTTATGATTGTATAACTTTTTGTTGTATCTAATCAATATATTATAATAACTGTGATTCCTGCGAATGATTATTCTGTAACTATTTTTCTGTTCTGTTCACTTCTGCATATGTACTTAATTACATATAATTTAATTAAAATGATCTATTTTTTCTTAGTTTCTTCCTTAATTCCTTAAACTTTTTGTTTGATCATTCGAAATGGTGACTGCCGATCTGTGATTTTGGAAATCTGGCAACTCTGGTTGAGCCTCACATTCACAGAGGTCTCATTTTAGACTTTTTCGACAAAAAAATCTATTATAAATTATTTTTTTCAATTCCAATATTTAAAAAAAATTCCTAATCTAGAAATTATTATTGTTTGTTAACATTTTCTATATTGTAGTATTTTTTCAGTCCACTAGAAATATTATTGGTGCATTTTTATATTAATTTTAATTATAGATAAAGTATTATTTTAAGTGTATATTGCTGAGTATTGCCCGTTGAAAATCGACAGGCGTTTATTATTGACACATGAGTCTCACAATATATTTATTATTATTGTTCACATAACTTACATAGTGTATGTCGGTTGAAATTCAATGTTTGAATTAATTTATTAAAAAAACTATGTAAAAATAATCTGAACAATATACATAATTAAAGAAAAAATATTTTAAAAAGTAAATTGGAATTGTGATACCAAAACAATGAATGCCCCTGAATTAATGACAAGATACAAATTGAATATAGTAAGCCAACACCTATCAAACAGATACTGCCTGTTGAATATTTATTTTTATTTTATTGGAAAATGTACAGCGGTGTACAAAAATAAAAAAGGAACCATAGAAAGAACAATTGCCAACAATTTTTAAAATCTAAAAATAAAGATGAAAATAAAATGTACTGAACAAAAATGAGGGGATTAGGAAATAATCAAACCTCAACATAATAATCAATCCTTAAATTATTGTGTAAATATTAAATTAAAAAAATAAACAAATGAACGTTTAAATTTTGTTTTGATATATGTACATACATTCAATTAGTTAAGCAATTTACTACCTTCCTACCTGGTGCATAAGGAAGAAAGTTGCTTAACTGAGACCGATGGAATACGTACATTTTTACGACTTATTAGACCAGCGGTCGCCAACCTTTTGGACGTCACGGACCACTAAACTCAAAATCTCGAATGCCGTCGACCACTATCATGATTTTTTCCATAAAAGTAACATTCTTAATATAAAATGACATTTTTAAAATTTGATAAACTTAAAAAAGAAGACATACGACCAATGCGTACTGCCAGTTATGACGTATGGATGTGAAACGTGGATGCTAAATTCAAGAATGTTACGCAAGATCCAGTGCACACAGAGAAGCATGGAAAGATGTATGCTTGGTATAACAAGAAGAGATCGTAAGAGGAATATGTGGGTAAGAAGTATGACCAAAGTGGCAGATATAGCAGAACGTGTGAAAAAGTTAGTGGCAATGGGTTGGAAAATATCGCATAAATCGAGGCACAGAACGCATACGAAAATGAAAGATAGGTTCCAGAAAATAAAAATCCGCCTAAGTTGAGACTTAACGTTGATATAAAATAGGGAGATGGATTCCATAAAAATCGCGTAAAACGAGTACATACCATATACATACATCACCATAAAAAATAAGTATGTATGTAGTATGTCTTGAATGTTGAAAACACCCCTCGGTCTAACGGTTGGATTATGGAAGTTGTATTTGATGGTAAAAATACAATTTGAACATTTGGATGATGTACATTTTGCGGATGACCAGGCAGTGTATTCAAAAGTAAGAGAACTTTGAACGGAAGGTTTTCTTTTTTCAAATAAATTTCGGCTTCTGGAATAAGACATCCATTAAACCATTGTGTAAATATTGCAGCAGTCATCCGGGCTTTTTTATTGGCCATCCAATGAAATAGAACCAAATACAACGATTTGGAGTACGCAATACTCCGTAAAATACGTTTTTTTCTCAACCGCGTAAATCGAGGGATGAGTGCGAAAAATTGGATCAAAATTTAAAATTTAAACCCACCGCAGAAAAGGGTTGTCGACTGTTAATCAGCCACGTTTTTTAATTGGCTCAATTTAAGTTGGCAGCACTGCCAACACTTCCGCCCGAGAACAATGCGCTGAGAACCTTTTTATTGACATAATATAATATTATTTACACAAACTTGCGCGCGCCACGACGCAATCTTGAGGTGGCGACTGACTTGTATCAATTCATGTGTAATGTAACATTCGAGGCGAGCGTGTTACATTACAGCAAAAAAAAAGGCGCAGCGAATGCTCACATCGAGCACCGTGTTCGATCGTGCTCCATTTTCTGTCGAAATGTCGGACGACGACCCTTAGAGCGATATTACACTTAGCCACAACACCAACACCCGATTTTTTTGAACCTCGACAACCAGATAGATATACAAGTTTAGATGGTACGTATTGGATTGTGCGATTCTCTGGTGTATAAAAATTTTTTGTAAGTCAACGGTTCGATGAAAACTTCACCAAAACCCTTTTCGACTTTTTTTTTTGCATCGTCGTACTCAATTGTCAACGCAACGCAACGTCAACGCAATTGTTTCGGAAACAATGAAATTCAGAAAGAAATATGAGGGGTTGAATTTTATATATTTTCTACGTCTACATACTACTACATAGAGTACCTAGTTTTCGTACAGCTTCCTAGACCTATTTTTTTGTATGAAGATTATGAAGATGAGCAGGTAACTGGTGAAGTAAAAGTGGTGCAATCATATATATACAATACCATAGATATGCCATTCCAAACAAATTTGCCTGGACAAAGCGTCAGAAGCAACGGGGGTTGCGGGGGGTCTAAAGTGCGGGGAATTCTCACAAAAAAAGTCAAGCAAAATGCATGCAAGGCATGCATTTTTGCATGCCCTTTTTGTATGTTATTTTTCGGGCGATAAGGCCAATCTATGGGTGCAATGTAATAAGATGCTCGCCACCGATAAAAAAAATCGGGTCTTGGTGTTGTGGCTGTGTAATATCAGCCTAAAAAGATAATACGAGTCAAACATCACAAAAAATTGGGAGACGCACCCACTGAAAATGAAATATAGCTTACAATGGGTTTTTTTGTTGGTTTTAGAACAATCGAATAGTTATATTTAAAGTCGCAAATGAGATGGTTTGTATAACAATTGACAACGGTTAATTTAAGAATGAAAAGAGCACGTGTTGCCACATAGTTTGCCACCATTAACAGATATTACGAGTGAAGCGTCGCAAAAAATTGGAGAAGAAATAAAAGTAAATTAAAATGAGTAAAATTTTTATTGAAAATCAATCAAGTCATCAAATCCGATGTTGAGAAAAAATAGGGCTACGAAGCTATTCTGAAACTACTCTATGTAGTTTAGTGTAAAAAAACTGCTAGACGATTTTCAGCTAATTACATATCATCGTTTTCGAAACCATTTTGGTTATAAAAAATGGGTCCGAAAACACATCTATCACACAGCACGCGTCCTCGAAACAATAATTGCATTCGAGTAGATTTGTTAGCGAGCGTTCGCGACGATACAAGAATCTGCACTGACTTGTAATGTACCACACAAAGGGATTCGCCAAAAAAACCGACAGACCGATGGAGCACGTAACGCTCGGATCGAGCGGCTCCGCTCGCTGCACTGACTTGTGTAATGCTCGGTTGTATCGTGTTAAGGCTCTCATCCACCAAGTACGTTGACATGCGTTACGTCGACGTACGATATCCATCTACCAATTACAACACGGCTTTTTCGCTCGTGCTGCAAAACTCGTACTCGAATTGGTGCGTGGATATCGTACGTCGACGTAACGCATGTCATAACGCAAGACGTACTTGGTGGATGCGAGCCTTTACATTACACCGAAATGTTACAAGTCAGTCGCCACCTTTGGACTTTGCATTGTGGGGCTCCACCCTTTGAGCATCGCGTGGAAACAGTTTGAGAGCGTGTGGAACGGCGAGCCAGCTCTTCGGGCACGATCCGGCTCGAGGGACAGCATTCAGTAATCGGCGCCTAGTTGTGAGCGGTCGTCGCGTTGGCAACTCTGCTCATCGTTACGTCTTTCCGCTTGTGCAGTTGTCAACTCGTCTCTTCTTCCGTTTCCTACCGGAAGCCCGCCGAATCACACAAACGTCCTGTGCAATTAATTCCGTTGCTGGCGGAGAATTGCCCAGCAGACATCTGTCACACGTGAGAAACAGTCGCATATACCTACATATATAATCGCCATTTTACCACACTTTATGTCTAAAGTCGGCCACACACACACACACACACACACACGCACACAAATATAAATATATGTATATAATCAGCGGCTCCGAACCTTTGGTTCGGGATCCAGTGGGAGCTGGAGGAAACGCGAAACAGTTACGGAAATCCAAATTGGCTGACGACTCGAAAGTTGGAATTTTTCAATGTGCTAATTTTATATACATATGTGCATATTATTATCATCATCGGCGAACGGTTCTCCCGCGGTACTGGAAAAGTTTGGGGTATTTATTGCGACGTTGCAGATTTAGGTCACAGTCTGTGATCGGTTTGCCCTTTGGTGGAAGTGCGCGCAGTGAACGCTCTTATCGCCGTTAACTAGACCGACGTTGTTTATGTCGCATATATGTACATACATACACTCCGATTCTCTTTTTGCGCGGTTTTTGCTTTGCACGGTCCAGGAAAACGGACCAATTATTATTATTTTTTGTTTTAACACGGTTTAAATGGCAAATGGGCAAGTTTATTGCCGTGTAGCGATACTGAATGAATATTTTTTTTAATATTAAATTAAATCTAAATCGAATACCATGTTTATTGCTTTATTTTTTATTATTTCATTGCGTATGTAACTTATGAAAATATTTTTATGTGTAAATAAAAAATAAATTTGATTTATTTTTTGATGTACTATCGATGTACATATCTTTTTTTTTTACACGGTTTTATTTTGCACGGCAGTATCTGGAACGTATCCCCCGTGCAAAAAGAGAATTGGGATTATATAGGATTGGTGTGTTGAATTAAACTTTGTTTTGCAGTTTGCAGTTCTAACGTCTTTACAATAAGTACACGTTGAGAAGAAGTTTATGTGAGCGAGAGTGGAAAAGAAAGCTATTGGACAAAAGAGTGCACGGGTATCCCCCCCACCCTTTACGTTTAGGGATGTTGCCGTTGTGAATTATTCAAAGGCTAGAGTAGAGAATTCTTACACTTTTAAGGCCCTCACTGACCCGATCGAATAATTTGCCGCTTGGCGTCTGCGACTGACGCCCTCTATCGTCGTTGATTTGTACCAATGTGAATTATATCGGTGTGAATGGGACAACGATAGGGCCGTCAGTCACAGACGCCAAGCGTCAACTTATTCGATCAGGTTAGTGAGGGCCTTTAACGGAAAATAAAACAAAGGAGAGTGCTAAATGGCAACAATGGCTGCCAGTCACAATACTGATTAAAAAACTTCTCGAAGTTAAATTCGTCCCATATAATTCGCATTGGTGCGATTCAACGACGATAGAGGACGTAAACTTGACACAGGGATTCCGCTCAGGTTTGTGAGGGCCTTAAAGAAGAAACCAGACGATTTTGTCAATACAATAATTTATTTCAGTTGAATGTGCGATGATGAACCTTTTTTAAAAAATCATTGTTCACGGAAGATATATATATGTACATATGTACATAGAAAATAATTCGCCAGCCTCTAAAGGTTGGGAATCACTGGCTGTATATTTACGTAGATGTGGTTATACTACGGCTTCAGTAGTGCGTGCAAATATTAAATAATTGTTGAATGTTTCTGATTTAAAATGTAAAAATTAAAATTTCACCTGCTTTTTTTACGTTGGCTGCACATATTTGATATTCACATCTAGCCTTCTTTTTAAGATAATATAATAGGGTTCTTGTTCGCAAAGGTTGGTGACTCCTGATGTATGTGTAATCGCTTTGCACATTTTCCAGGCCAACGACACTAGCGTTGGTAAGGTCGAAGCTATGTACCAATCCACCTGATTTCGAAATTCAATTTAAAGTTTTTGGTTTTGCTTTTCGGCCGTTTACTAATTAATTGTCCCGTTCGCCGACGAACGGTGTTTTGAATGTTGGAACTTTATTCCATTTGTACTCTAATGTAGAATGTGATATGGATATATGTACATATGTATGTATCTCGGTACCTTTTTTTAAATTTATTCATAGCTTTGTGTTTGTATTATATAACAGGAAGATACAGTTACATATGTAGTTGCGGTTCTTTTTGCCTGTTTTTATATTTTTGATATTTTTGCGTTCGTGTTTTTAAGTATTACGATTTGTTTGTATTGCTACTTTTTCCATGCTTGTATTGTTTACGTATCGTTTATGTGATTGTAGTTGGATAATATTTTTGTTTTCGAGAATTTCTAAAATAACATATATCGCTTATAACGCTATAACCTTATAAGTATATACATATGTATATATATATATATATATATATACATAAGTTTCATCATCATCATTTTCAGCCGTTCACCATCCACTGCTGGATGAAGGCCTCTCCAATCCTATTCCATTCTTGTCTTGTCTTGGGCAATCTGCATCCAGTTGATTCCACACATTCTTCTCAATTCATCAGCCCATCGTCCACTCGGTCTACCCTGCTTTCTTTCACATCCTCTCGGATACCATTCCAGTATATCTCGCGTCCAGCTGCCGTCCACTCTTCTCGCTATGTGTCAAATTCAACTTTTTTACACGTTGCGCTATATCTGCCACCTTGGTCGTGCTTCTTACCCATGTACTCTTCTTACGGTCTCTTCTTATTATAACGAGCATACATACATATTTACATCTTTCCATGCTTCTCTGTGTGCACTGGATCTTGCGTAACATTTTAGAATTTAGCATCCACGTTTCACATCCATACGTCATAACTGGCAGTACGCATTGGTCGTATGTTTTCTTTTTTAAGTTTATCAGATTTTAAAAATTTCATTAAATTTCATTGGAAGTGATATTTAAGTGAGATTTAAAGTAAAAACACTACATAGTACCTACCTATTAGTAGTACATACTCAACTCGAAACTTGTACTGCTATTTGTGGATCAATTTCTTAAGTCACTCTGTTATCGACACAAAGTGTAGATATAGGTACATATGTATATGTATGTATTTTAATTACCCATCGCGATAGAAAAAATAAATGTTTCTAAATTGAGACTTGAACCTCCCATTTTAAAACAAAATACATAAGTTAGTATCAAAATCAAGCAACATGCATACATACATACATATCTATATAAAATTTTCAAAGCAGTATTTCTGATTTTATTTATTTACCAGACAAGATTTTCTTATGTTGCTATGAGTCTAGTAACACAATACATAAAGAAAATCTCATTCGTGACTCTTTGGAATTGATTTGCTGTAATCATGTTTTTTGCTACAATGCGAGTAAATTATACACCTTCAGAGTGAAGATTCATAAAAAAATCACGGTCAGATAAATTTCTGCACACTTCTATGTACGTAGATCGATACAATACGTCATACGTAATTTGACCCGGAAACGCGGAAAATTCTGCAAGATGTTTTTTGGCTTTTTCCCAATCTATCTCGGTGTCAAACTCACATAAACAGAAAATCGCAACTATAATCACGTACGTATCTGGTGTTTCGTATATGTAATCTCAACTCAACTATGATTTCCATTCAAAAAATCTATGTATTTCGGGAATGGGACAGAAACTCGTCAAATTGTCGAAACATCACGTGGTCTATTTTATTTATTATTAGATGTAGGCGCGTCAATGACTTGGTGTGATAATTTTAATTTTGACCGATTTATCCCGTGTCTAGAAGCTCACACATACGAGTACTTATCCTATTCTGTAAACAATACAAGTCAAAAGGAGAATAGGTTAGGTAAGGTTAGGTTAGGTTAGGTTGCCGATTAAAATGTTCCGGTACGTTATCGCCTTATCGCACATGCTTGTTTTTGTTTATTTAAATATGTGCGTACTCAATTCTATTGTAGCTATTGTAATCATTATATGCAAATTAATGCACATTCCTACCGGGACAATGCTCCATCGTGTTTACATTATACATTTTTTTTATGGGTGTAACTTCTTATGTAAAATAGTGATTTTAAATATTTACTATTTATTGTAAATTATGCCGGATTGTATTTTTTATCAGTATTTACAACGAACGTGCATTAATTGGTATGATTCTGATTCTGACACAATAAAAAAAATAAGTGTTCCGAAGTGGCGTATGTGAAGCGTTTGCGTCTTCTATTTGACCACCATTATTTTGTTTACTATTTTTAACTATCACTAACTATCACTATCACTTTCTATCTAACCCGAGCGAATAATTTGTTCTTGGGTTCTATCACTAATAGTTCTATCACTAACCCGAGCGAATAATTTGACGCTTGGGGTCTGCGACTGACGCCCCTATTGTCGTCCCGTTCGCGCCGATATAATTCGCATTGGTGCGAATCAACGACGATAGAGGGCGTCAGTCGCAGACGCCATGCGTCAAATTATTCGCTCTGGTTAGTGAGGGCCTTAACGTCGTAACCACTGAGCTATCGCCTGGGTAAAAAACATACACAAGTGACAGCATTGCAGTTAGATGTAATCATTCCTATCAAAAATGTAACAATACATAAACTGTACATTCAAATTAATTAGAAATTGGCGAAGGCTTTGAAAAGTGTCACCTATTTTGCTATTACAGGCGTTTATTACAAATTAACGTGCGATTTTAACCCAACCCAAATTAAAGAAACACTAAATGTATGTATGTACGTATGTATAATACAAGCATGTTTCGTTTGCGAACAGACAAGATCGTGTCCTGATGACTTATGACAAGTATAACTCTACCTATATAAACAATGCAAAAAGCTTTTTTTTTTTTTTTAAAGCTTTCACGTGAGCGGAGAAATCGCGTCCCCATTTGAACCCGTTTCGTCCGTTTTGGAAATTTTTGTTTTAAAAGAGCGCGAGAGAAAGTCGCGTTTGGTTCACAAACATCTGCAATGTGGGTTTTAGGCCATCGAGTTATGAATCTTCTGGAACCATTTACTATCGGCTCGTGACCAATTTTAACAACGGCTCAACGGTTAATTTCAGACTTAATAATTAAACTCGGTATTGGAAAAGCGGTAGTCTACCTAGTGTATAATATTACACAACGCGAAATTATTACACACGTATTATAGATTGCGTAATTATCATCGATTGCGGTAGGTACACATCAAATCGATTCCCTTTATCTAATTTTCCGCTGCTTGGGAAACGAACGATGATCATTAAGGGACCAAACAAGATAATAATGAAATATATGTGTGCCATATCGTATCTATGTACATACATACATACGTCTGTCTATAAATTCTCCAGTCAAAACACATCCGACCCAGAGTTCACGCACTATCGCTGTCTAGTTGTTTTTAGGTTTTACTCCTTCGGTCAATGCAGATAGTAGGATGATTTCTCCGTTTCCAATACATATTGTAATCGCTCTGTTGGTTGTTTGGTTTGTGATGCAAACGGAGTTTCAAAGGTTGTTGGGTCGAGCATCATCGAAACAAGTCGATGGTCAGTGTTGTCGGATACGCCTTTACATCAACTATGTATGTAGAAGGTGATGGAGCAATGTCCACACACGGACGCGATGATTATTAATATAGTCAGATCGTTAGTATTGTGAGCAAAGTTCTCGAATTCAATACCTGTATGTCGAAAGGCTTTCGATTTTAAATATCGCCATTAGTAAGACCCGACTATTACTAAATCCAAATCATCAGCCGCCCCCCGCTAGAATTTGCCAATTTATCTAGCTTAGTCGTGAGACGGTTCCACAAAAATTTGAATCATTCAAATCATTGTCCGAGGCAATGGGAATCCGCTGGATAGTATCTTTCCCCAGTCACTTCACTGCGACAGACTAAAATGTTTGTCGAATAGTTTTATATTCAGTACTCCACCTAGAAAGGACTAATTATATTCATACATATGTACATAGACGTGCTGATTGTTTTAGGCAACTTTGGCGATTGATTGTCTAAAGTTGTGACTTAAATGGGACGTACATACATACATGTGTCGTCACAGAGAAAATGTCAATAAATTCATGTTATCTAATAAAATCGTTAAATCACTGTATTGATTACAAAATGTTTACAAGGCATTGCAGCGATTTGGTTGTGTTTGATAAAAAATGATTTTGATCTTGACGTGAGCAGTGAGCGTTTTGTCTTGATTTAGATCAGTGATTGGGAAACTTTTTCTATATACACATGTGTACATACACAAACATACTAATTTCGGATTATATATTTTAAATTGAAACTAGGATGGAGTGCTTTTAAAAGAATGAACATAGTTTTTAAATCCAACATTCCGCTATGCTTAAAAAAGAAGGCATACGACCATGCGTACTGCCAGTTATGGCGTATGGATGTGAAACTTGGACGCTAAATTCAAGAATGCTACGAAAGATCCGATGCACACAGAGAAGCATGGAAAGATGTATGCTTGGCATAACAAGAAGAGATCGTAAAATAAATACATGGGTAAGAAGTATGACCAAAGTGGCAGATATAGCAGTACGGGTGAAAAAGTTGAAGTGGCAATGGGCTGGACACAGCGAGAAGAATGGATGGCCGATGGACGCGAGAAGTACTGGAATGGTATCCAAGAGGATGTGAAAGAAAGCAAGGTAGACCGAGTGGAAGATGGGCTGATGAATTGAGAAGAATGTGTGGAGTCAAGTGGATGCAGATTGCTCAAGACAAACAGGAATGGAAGAGGATTGGAGAGGCCTTCATCCAGCAGTGGATGGTGAACGGCTGAAAATGATGATGATATTTTAAATTAAAATAAATGCTACTCATTTGTGTATTTATTAGTGTTAAACATTGTATTGCTGAAAATGTTAGAAAGTTTAGTCCGGAAAACGATTTTAAAACTTTTAAGGCCATGAAGGTTATATAAAGTATCTAAAGGGAAAGTTGGCTTAGAGTTTTATCGATGTTGTGAAATTTGTGTTACAAACATCCTTTTCGGAACATTTAATTAATTTCACACAAAACGTTATATGACGATGGGAGCTGCAGGTTTTCATACAAAGAGCCGCACGCGGCTCCGTAGCCGCGGGTTCCCGATCGTTGATTTAAATTACAGATTTTCGTCTTGTAATCCCGGCTTATAAACACATAGCTTTTTTGCGATTGTATAAAGCCGATTGACGGTATGTATGTGCTGTATCTAAAGAATGGGTAGATTTTATCAACGCCAAACCCCTCGCCTACACTATAACTAATATGTACCAATCGACATACATACATATCGGAAAAAAAATCACCGTTCAACAGTGAAGATATGTAATCTCTCGCTCCAAAACGGGCTATTAGCCAGTAAGTCCGAACTGTAGGACCCAAGCTGGCGTGAGGCGACTGCAGCGGCAACATAATATTAAAATCAACACTTTCGAGTCGAGTGTAAGGTTTTATTACATGCGATAACACATTTCAAAAGAGCATTCGTTTAAAAATAGTACACACTGAGAGTGCATACAGTGTTTGCGTCTCTTATTCACCAACCACGTCAACACGCAATATGTATTACCGTTCGAAATTCATTGAATATTTCATTTGATGGCAAAGACACTGTGTCTTATCCATATTTCTTAGGCTACTTTTTTTTTATCAGTGACGCACTTAGAGCCCCTGTTTGTTATCACGGTGCGATTTTTTCTAAATTTTGATTAGCACCGGTCAAGTTAAACGTTTCGGTGTGGCACGGAGCGCACAAATATCTCGGTGACGTAAATTTTAGATACACCTCTACCCGTCGTTGTCCAAAGTCCAATTTGAACCCAACAATTTGCGAATAAATAAAAGTCATGCGCAAAAGCTAACCACTTCGAAGCGGATCATAATTATATGAGCCGAGTCGCGCACACGGCTATAATTTATATTATAATATTATTTATTATATGTACATGTATTATCGTTAATAAACAAGTATAATATGTCGTCTTTGTGGATTCGAAGTAATAACTTTTTTAATTAGTTTAGTTACGATCACGCGGTGTACTTTGTAACCTCACTATCTCTAACTACGACCAATAAATCTTCACTTTTATATTCGTATCGGAATTGCTGTTTGCGATAGGGTTTCTAAACAGTGGCTGACCATAACTAGGCAAGCGTGTACGTATCCTAATTCTATTTTGCTCACAGTCGATAGAATTATTGCTCACGCACGATAGCTTGGCTTCCTGCAATTTTTGTATTGAGAGCGTAAGTCGTATCTGTTTCTTTCAACCGCGTGTGTTACAAAGGGATAAAAGTTCGAGTGATCAATTAACGCATTTTAACGCAGCTAAAAACCACAGCATACTATCTTGAGAGAACATGGGACGCTCACAAACCTGACCGACTGATTCTGAATGATGCACTGAGCAACAAAATAACACGTTTTTGAGTTACCCGAACGGAGACCCAAAAATTATTATTAATTCCGACCCGCTGAGTCCGAATATAATTTTTTTTGTTAGTTCTTGTTTATGAGATATGAGCGTTTGAAAAATTTTTTTTTGACTTTTGCGGTCTTTAACTCAAAACCTAGTATCGTTGTGCTCAAAGTAAGTATTGGAATCAATAGTCAGATGTTTTTTCTATTTATTGTGATATTTAATTACTTCAAAATACTCATAATTATTTATTTAGCGAATTTTAAAAGTAAAAAATATTTTTTTTTTACAGATTTTTTTCCGTGTTATTTGCATTAATTCGATCGATTTTTAATTTCACCACGTTTATAAAGATTGGTTTTCTATCTCAATATTTTTTTTTATTTTATCTAAACGTACTAATTTAATGAGTATTTTGAAGCAATGAAATATCACAATCAATAGAAAAAATATCTGACTATTGATTCCAATACTCACTTTTTAGCACAGCAATACTAGATTTTGAGTTAAAGACCGCAAAAGTCAAAAAAATGTAAAAATTTACCATTTTTTTAAACGCTCATACCTAATAACCAAGAGCTAACCAACAAATTTCATTATCATATTCTAATTCAGTGGGCCAAACTTAGTAAAGCCAAACTTAGTTTCCGCTCCGGTAGTTTTTTTTGTTGCTCAGTGTAATTTTAGTCAGTGTTTTTCATACGTGCTATTTCTATTTCAATTTATGTACATTTTTCACGTTACCTGACCGTTCGTTTTGGGCATTGTATAAAATGCCTAGACACATTTTACAGTGGGGTATTTCACACTTTGCCTGTAACATATGTACATATATTCTGAGTAACGTGGGTTTATTGAGTGGGGACGCGTTGAAATGACCGAATCCAATAAGAACGATTATTCATATTAGTTTTAGCAATGTAAATGAAAATATAAAATCGATTTTAAAAAAGTTTGAGACCTATGTATGTGGTTAAAAGCTTAAAAAAATTATCCCTCGTGTCTTATATAAGAATTTCGATCTTTTATGTATTTTTTCGAGATTTTTACGTTTAGATTGAATCCACTTTCTACATAACTCGTATTAGATGTTATTCGTTCGGCCATTTCAACTGTTGTATGTATGTTGCCATTAGATTTGTTGTTTGCTTTTTACAGAGGCACACAACATAACAGTAAATTTCACGGCAACAATTTTCGATCCAAAACAGATTCACCATTGACCAAAGTAGTCGCGAAGAGATGTTCTCTCCGTGTTATATGTACTTATTTTTTATAACTTTCTCTTCG
Source organism: Parapsyche elsis (assembly GCA_022651745.1). Taxonomy (NCBI): domain Eukaryota; kingdom Metazoa; phylum Arthropoda; class Insecta; order Trichoptera; family Hydropsychidae; genus Parapsyche; species Parapsyche elsis. Next base: position 339,183 of record JAGVSN010000038.1, read on the forward strand.
TGCGATCGTCGACCTACTTATCTACATAAATTTCATTTGCGGTTGTTATATTTTTGACAGTGGGTCACTCACGTGCAGTTTTATTCACTAATACTAAAAAAACAAACCACCTATCGATTATCCGATTTTATTGTTTTGCGTACGCATACCTGAATATTGAGCTAATCGTTTCATACTCATCTCACATTTTGCAAAACCAGTTTGATTTGGAAAAAAAAATAGAATCAAGGGTCGCTGTGACGTCGGCATGCCGCGATAACATCCACTCGGCTTATTTCGTTATTATTGTATTTATAAATCGTGATTTGTGCGATAGGTTCGATTGTCTGCCAGATTTGACGGCTACGTCACAAGAATAGTTACCGCGTAAATATATAATCTCAACGACTGCATACAGGTGTCTCAAACGAGTAGATCTAAAGCTCGATAGATGAGATCATTCCGGGTAATAAATACCATAGTAAAAGCGTAGGGGGTTAAAAATTATACCTTACTTAAATATAGTAGACATTGCGACAATTTACTGTATAAATTCGCATAAAAGTCGGTTTCAAGCCCTTTGCGTATACCCTGTTGAATTATAGCGATTTCGTTCCGCTCGATCTACAATGTACATACACTAGTGTAAGCCAGTTGAATATCAACGGACGTGTTTGACGTAATTGATTATGTAACAATTTAGCATAGTCGCGTACCCACTAAGGATTAATATTTTCAAATTATAGGAGGCCTCCCATCACCGGTGTTGGATGAACGCGTTAGCGCCAACTCACCCAACCTGGTGATCACTGGTTCAAATCCCACTAGCGACTTCGTGTTTTTCCAATTATTTACCGAGGCGAGCGTTATCAGTGGACAGACAGACGGAATTGGGCTATTATATATTTATAATGAATTTTTGATCACGACGTTAGAATTTTGTGTGAATCGTCAACGGATTCGCACAAGGCTTACATTGAAGATTGAAGTTGTGTCTATTTGCCGTTTCTAAAAATTGTGTAAATTTTTCCACGTCTTGACCTTTATCTTTAGTCTGTCTTTTGAAACGAGATACCGCGTGTGCTGAAAGGGGATAAAAATGCTAATGACGACCTCTACTCTGCCAGAAGCGCTAATGGAATTCTAATAGCTAACTGATTTTAACTAATTTATCCTCTTCACACAACTGTATAACTTTACAAACTAGCACTACCGCATACTATCTTTGATTTCATTAATGTCGTGAGTAAGATAAGATTGCTATGTATGAATTTTTATAATACTCCGTAGAATAGGTAGACCCTATGATTTGTTACTCACTATCCATACAAATCTATCGTTCCTTGAAGCTACACAGGTACCATTCCTTTGAGACATCGTGTGGGGTTTACATATACCGTTTGCCTCGTGCCATTCAAGTTATTCCTCAACATGCAATTTCTGCATTTTGCCAGTGGTGTTGATGTTATATAATCGTATTGCGTGTTATTTGTTACAGTTGGTGCACATACAGAGTACCGACCAAGTGAGGCAAGATGGCGGAAGCGCACTCGGCTGTAGCGTTCTCCTTTGCCATCACCCACGAAGGCTGGGATGTCAACTTTGACAGGGAAGTGCTCTACCTGGTTTGGGAGTCTGGAATCAGATCCTGGAAGAAGCGCATCGCTAGGTTCAGGGTAACTGCCATACATTAAATTTTAAACATTTAACCCAGCTTAACATGTGTGAACCTTGCTACTAACAACTGACCGTTGGTTTCAATTTTCATTCAGTTTTGTATCCAACCTCACACGTTCAACTTCAGATCAACGATGTAATGGATCATGGATGGACGTAACCGACAAAAAAAAAGTTAATGTATTTCTTTATAAGTTTCTTCAGAATGTTTCACGTAGCGGATTCTCATCATGGACGTTGTTAAAATGCCTACACATGAGTATATTTATTGAAAGGCCATGTTATGTTACGTTAGTAATAATCAATATCCAATCGCTAATTGAAATAAAATCACCGATTAGGTTAAATAAATTTTTACTATACATATACATATATGTATGTATGTATGTACATACATAGGTACTATATAAATTCGAAAGAATGTAACTCTCAAATATGTAACCGTCTGTTCGTCAAAGTTTTCCTCCGTAAGCAACTTTATTCCTTATGCACTAAGTAAATTGCTTGTCAAAAACGGTGTTAAGGTAACCTGACCCTTGACGTCTAATTATAATAATTTAACCGACTATACATAAAACGTTTAACTGGTGAGTCCTCTTAACCACAGTGTCGAGGCTCAATGAGGTTGCAAGTGCAGGTAAAACGATCCCACATTATAATTTGCATTAACCGGTGCAGATGTTCGGCAGCCCTGTACTGCAATTACGTATAAAATACAACGCATTGTTGTCATAGTTTAACTAAATCGCAAAAATATGGCTGTCCTCGTCAGCCTATTATCTATTGATTAAGGAAATATGTGTATATACTATCGCTCATTAATCGAATTCGCGTGCAATCGTGATTTTTGGATGATATAATAGGAACCAATTGCTAATGAAATCAGATTCGTCTCGACGTTCTGTCGAAACATACATTTTTTGACGAGTTCGATCTCAATTAGTTATTAATAGTTGATACGACTATAGTGACTTATTATGTGGTCTGCGAGATATCGCGCGTTAAAGGTAAACATTCTAAATTGATTCTTAAGCTGAGTACTCGTTACGTGAAAATTTTGTATTTTAAATTGTTCAATAATTGTAATTTAAGAGCCTTTGTTCGAGTCCAAGCCATTGTTCGTCACGGGTGTTCTAGTTGTGTGTTAGCCTATGTAGGGGTCAAAAATTAGCTAATCCCTAAAAAACACCGAATAGGTAGCCTTTCTTCAGGTAGATATAACCGACAGTCGTTTCTATACATTCATAGACATAGCTTCATCATAGCTTTGCGGGCATACATCGAAGACAGCTCTGAGTGATTTTGAAACTGAAATTCTATATATGTATGTATGTACATATACATACTATACATACATATTTCTATCTGTCCGTCAGGAATGCGAGACAATTTTTTTATTATTACATAGCAAAATTTTATTTGTTATTTGTAGTATTGCTCGCTGAAAATCAATTGACATATGAGTGGGCTAACAATAGCGTTAAATATGGATTCTTCTATAAATAATTAAGGAGTATATCCTTGTCTGTGACTATGTAGTCTTTGACTAGTAGTGACTGTATGTCTTTTCATGACGTCATAATAGGTGGAATTGGATCATTCTATTATTAAATTCACGTATTCCTTTCTTGGACTTCCTCTTCCTTTCACCTTTTCCTCTATGATGTTGGTTAAAAATTCACTGGTTACATAATATGTGTATTCAGCATTCCTAATGGACAGACTTAGGGCTTATAGGCCGTAACGCATAGTTACCACTACTCTTAGCCCACTCATACGTCAATAGCAAACACCCGTTGATCGTCAACGGGCAATACTATTTAATCCAGTAATCCGTAATTATAATAACCCAGATATGTCAGTCCATTTTCTAGCAATGCGAATAAATTTTACTTTATTTAAAACAACTCCCATACTAGGACAGTTATATATGCATGTATAAATATGCGTGTCGATGTAGGAATGTGTATCATTAACATTTTGATGCATTTAACCTTCTGACCAGCTGTTTAATTTTTCTCGTTACAGAACAGCGTCCACAATGGAGTATATCCCGGTCATTTGGAGTCCTTGTGGGCTATCTGGGGTGCTCTCATCCTGTGGCACTTCAGCGGCTACTCGATACCTTTCAACCTCGTCAATAATATTCATTCAAACCTGCCCAGGTATTTAACATAAAGTTTACACACAGATAAAGCTTGAATATGGGTTTATCTAAAGTCGCTTAAATTTTTCAGCACATCGATAGTATGGCAGGTGATGGGATGCGGCTTGGCTGCGCTCCTCGTATGGTTGCTAGTAATATTCACACTAAGATACACCCTCAAACTTTTATTCATGTACAAAGGATGGATGTACGAATCGAGAGGACCCGGAACTAGAATATCTCTAGCGACGAGGCTTTGGCTCGGCATCGTTAAGGTTCTATCGGGCTGGAATACTCCACGTCTGTACAGTTTCCAAGGATCACTGCCTAGATTGCCGTTGCCTACCGTTGAAGATACCATGCAAAGGGTAACGTGTACATAACATTCACGTGACAAAGTCGAATGTGATTATATTTTAAGCGTTGGTTTTTTTTGTTTTTTTTAGTATTTAAGGAGCGTTCGACCTTTGCTGGACGATTCAAACTATCACCGCATGGAAAAACTGGCCGACGAGTTCCAGCAAGGAATTGCTGTTAAACTACAAAATTATCTTTTTTTGAAATCATGGTGACTATTATGTTATGTTTGCGTGATCATTGTCATCCATCGCTATGCGTCTCCATTCATTCACCATCCGTTCCGATCAAGCTATTTTTTTTTAATATTCATCAAGTCGTCTGATTATTTCAGGTGGTCGAGCAATTACGTATCTGATTGGTGGGAAGAGTACGTTTACCTGAGGGGAAGGTCCCCTTTAATGGTGAATTCAAACTTTTACGGTATCGACGGCATCATGATGAAAACCACAACTGTACAGTCGGCTCGAGCTGGTAACATTATATACCTGTGCCTTATATTCAGAAGGCTCGTTGAGAGACAAGAACTTGAACCGGTACGTGTGTATCATTATACAGGTGATGCAGAGCTGACTGACACATTTCAAAAGGCTTTCTGGTCCGAGGAGGAGGGGTAAAGTAGTTTTTTTGTACACCCTAACCTTCACTTCTTGAACAGGAGAGCTTTCTGGAACGTGTAAATCAACTCGGCGTCACCCTATATAAATATATGTATGATTGTTGTATTCAAAACTGATGCAGAAAGTTTAACGGTATATGTACTAGTATATTTCCTATTGTTTGTGACACTGCAAAAAAAAATCACGTTTTTGAGTTACCCGAGCGGAGACCCAAAAATTATTACTAATTCTGATTATTAATTTAATTTAATTAAAAATTATTAAAAATTTGTTGGTTAGCTCTCGTTTATGAAATATGAGCGTTAAAAAAAATTGACCATTTTTATATTTTTTTGACTTGCAGTTTGTAACTCAAAATTATTATACGTTAAATTGGCCAGTTTCTTTTATTTTAACGCATTTATAAGGATTGTTTCTCTATGTCAGTATTTTTTATTTTTGTCTAAACGTACAAATTTGAGCTGTAGATGATTTGAAGTCATTGAAGATATAGCTAACCGACAAATTTGATTATCATATTCGGATTCATTGGGTCAAACTTAGTAAAGCTTGACTAGTCTCCGCTCCGGTAGTTTTTTTTGTTGCACCGTGTAGTCAGCGCACCTTTATTGTTGATTGCTATGTGTTATACTGATATAGTATGGGGGAATAGTAATTCAAATTTTCAATTAAACTAAATGTGTATGTAAGCCCAATGCGTTTGTTCGGTCTGACGGACTACGGTCAAATCAACAAGGATTTAATTAATATAATGCCATATATGGCCATGTTAACTAAATAGTTTTTCGTACTCGAAACTTTTGACACGACGATTCATATTTATGTTCTTTCAATTTGAGTGTATCGTAAAAAGTTAAAAATGTATGTTTTGCGTTTAGATAATGGTGCAAGGCATGGTACCGTTGTGTTCCTGGCAGTATGAGAGAATATTCAATACAGTGAGGGTACCCGGCGTGGAAACTGATAAAATAGTGCATTATCAGGATAGTAACCACATAGTCGTATATCATAAAGGTCGCTACTTCAAAGTCATCATCTACAATCGCAATAGACTGTTGAAACCGGCAGAAATTCAAATGTTCGTATTAGAATTTTTTTTTCCTACGAGTACGTTATTGCAGCTTCCTTTTTTGATTTTGTACTGATTGATTGATCAACTGATTCAAGGCAAATTCAAATGATTTTGGAGGACAAGTCTGAGCCGCTCGAGGGCGAGGAGAGAGTGGCATCTTACACGGCCGGAGAGCGTTCTCATTGGGCTCACGTCAGACAAACTCTATTCAATAAGGGCCATAACCGAACTTCGCTGCATACAATAGAGACAGCCGCTTTTGTAGTTGCTCTCGGTGAGTTAATTTAATGTACACATTTTTTATCATGTGCCTATGACAGTTATGACTACTGTGAAAAATATAGCGTATTTTATTTATGTAGTGTGTTTGTATGTATGAACTGGTTTTACTTTATCCATATCGGATAAAGTATTGTTTTATATTATGATAATTTATGTATATGGCGCGATATAATACAAAATTGTTGTTATAATTTTAAAGCATTATTTATGATTTGTATCTTTTCAGATGTAGCGTATTCTTGCTTAGCATTCCGTATATTGATTATATAATAGTTATGTGCGTACTTTAAGTATATTGTTTTTCTTTGTTTTGAACAGAAGTATAGTTGCTATTGTAATTCTTATAGAAGAATTTTTATACTGACTATATCAATCACGCGGTGTGTTGAGACTTAATGACTCGGTTTATTATCATGAAGTCTACAATGAATGCCTTAAACTTAATTTTCAGATGACATTGCTTTTGAATTTGACGAAAATGATCCCAGTAAATTGGACAAGTACGGACGAACTCTTCTACACGGCAATGGTTACAATAGGTGGTTCGACAAATCATTTACACTGTGTTTCGGTTCCAATGGAAGGGTGAGTTCTTTGTTTTTTTACGTTCGATTTATTGTTTTTGTATTATAATGTGTAAGTGAATATAATATTATTGTCTCGTTACAGGTTGGATTTAATGCTGAACACACGTGGTAAGTCTTTTTAGTGTGTTGTTAATTTTTTTGGTATTTGGAAAAAATGAGCTATGTTCTTAATAACCTAATCTCATGCTTTACACAGGCTTAGTTTTGTTTTTTTTTTTTTGTGATTTTGAATAATTTTTTTTGTATTAAAATGTTAATTATAAAAGTTACACGTAGTGCTTGTTTTTGATCTTAGTATACATATGTATAAATTATAGGCAAAGTGTGAAATCCCGCATTGTATAAAATGTACTACGCCTCATAAATTGAAATAGAAATAGCACATATGAAAAACTTAAGTTTGACAAAGGCCACAACGAAGAAAACTGGTTCAAATTGTTTTTCGGAATTAGCTGGTCAGATTGGTGAGATGAAAATGATTCGGACGTTAAAATTCATTTATTTCATACTTAGCCTATAACGCTTCGGCATTGTATAAAATGTATGGTAGTGCGTGGATTTCACACTATATTGAAAAATTGCAATTTTTCAATAATCTACAAACTACGTAACTCTATAGGAGTATCAAAATGTTCAGTTAATCTTTGAATTACTTCAACTGAATATGATGCATGTTTCCAACAGTACCTATTATAATTTTAATTTAATATAATTTTTTTTGTAGACGTGCTAAGCGATTTTTTACATTTAACATTGATATAAAAGAAAACTACACTTAGATACACAATTCTGGTAGTTTCATTGGTGAATGTGCTGAAAAAAATTATACATAATATTATTTGACAATTGAAATTAATTCTCCCACTCACCAACAACCTGTTAATTAACTAAAACGAGCGCACAGTGTACCTATCTATCTATATAATATAATTATATTTGTGTTTTAATATCTAATATACAGTGAAGAGATAAAATAAGTAGTCAAAAATCTGTTGTACCAGATGTGACTAATTGTTATCGAAATGTTTAACCGCAAGTGTGTATTTGTTTCTACAATTGTGTTTTGAAATCTATAGGGGTGATGCTGGAGTGATGTCTCATCTTTGGGAAGTAGTAATCATGGACGAAGCTGCCTCGAACTTGTGGGTAACATGTTCATAACCGAAGCATCCTTGCATTATTATATACATATATATCTATCACTTAATTATACTTGTTGATCTATTATTTATCGGTGTCAGGATATTATTATCAAAATGCTGCTATACACACACACATTCAGGGGACTAACTCGTATTCTCGCTTCACTATGCTTAACTATTTATTTGCTTCCCATTGTTATATTATATATAATAATATGTATATTCTAGTTTTAACGGACTCTTGTGTATCCAAATGCATCACATCTGAATGTCTATCAAGTGAATTGTCTTTGGATTATTGGGGTTTATTTATTCTAAGTGAAATTCAACATAGAGTGTGCGCCAAATAAATATTTATCCAATGAGCATGTGTACGACAATTTGCTCGCGTTATATTAATACAAGGTTATGATACCTTTGTATTATTTATGATGCGAGTATGACGTGCTGACTTTTCGTTTGGTGTGCATTTACTTTATTTATCTCATTATCCTTTTATAGTATATATTGTATGTTGATTATATTATATTTTCATAAACGGCGGTGCATCTCCGTTGATATACATTTATGATGACTAGAGGTTCATTTAATTTATTGTTCACATGCGGGTAATTTTTTAGGGCCGATGCTCCTGTGATGGGGCACCTCTGGGAAAACACAATATGGTCAGAAATGGATTTGGGGTAATCTTCTAAATTACTTTTAACTACATATATACATATTAAAAACATTTATCCCAATCTTGATGGACTTATATTAATCTCGATACCGTTCATTCTGTTTTACATTTCTAATTAACATTTAATATTTATCACTATTATACAACGTTTTGCCTTTTATTTTTTTTTTTTATTCTTATATTGTTAATTGCTGTGATAACTTTTTTTCTCTCTATATGTTGCATGTTCTAATTTTACATAGAAAGTAGTTTTCAAAACTTTTTCATATAATAATTTCTCTCCAAAAGCTTCTATTAATAATTATTTTATTGCACTGCTACACGGAAACGCAATGATTATACAATAATTACTTAACCAGTTGTATTGATCAAGTTTAATTTTAAACTTTTCGATTAACTTTAAAAAAATGTGCAATTAAATTAATAACAACTGTTTAAGTACTAATAAAATAATCAGCTTGTAATAATATCCTATTGCTTTTCTTATACATATATGTATTATAGATTTTTTTTAAATTCAAAATAACAATACATGTGCCAAAAATTTGTTTGTTTTTCAATATGAATGTCTTAATTGACTGATTCGCTATTCTCGGTACATAAGGATTTGGGGGAAAAAGAGTCTTATGAACAAAGTTTAAGTTTTGACCCAGACTTGAATTTCCTTATCTATAGGTATATTAATAATATAACCTTTTTTCTTCAAAAGACTTTTTCTATCAACCTTGCAATGTGTACCGAAGCTGTAAATCAACCCGAACATAATTACATGCACATTAATGTACATACCATAACAAATATTACGGGCATATATTAATGTGTTGTTATATTGAACTCATCTTGCATTACTTTACATAAATGCAAATGTCTACACTTGCTAACCTGAATACGTATTTTTATTAAAAATTTTCACGACATAATCTGACAATCTTACAATACTGAAACAAAACGACGACGATCAATAAAATTCGCTTCATTATTTATCAGATATGATGAAAATGGAAACTGCTTGGGTGAGGTGACTACAAAACCTCCATCACCGATTCGATTACAGTGGGATTTGAAATCTCAAGAGTACAAAGACAGCGTGCAGATATCGTATAATGTCGCTCAAAAGCTAGTGAATGATCTCGACTTGAGAATTCTCATGTATACCGAATACGGAAAAGGTACAAATAAATAAATCGAGGTAACATTAAATATATTTCATATTAACAACATGTCTCATTGGATCGTTTTTTTTTTTTTTTTTTTTGCTATAAGGTTTTATGAAGAAGTGCAGAATATCTCCCGACGCTTATTTACAAATGGCACTGCAGCTCGCATATTACAGAAACGCTAATCGGTTCAGTTTGACCTACGAGGCTTCGATGACCAGACTTTTCAGGGAAGGCCGAACGGAAACGGTTAGACCGTGCACCATTGAAAGCGCCAATTGGGTCAAGGCAATGGATGACAAAAATGCAACGGTAAATTGATTAGACGATATCTATGGTGGACGGCCTAACAAGTCATCATCATCATCAATTTCAGCCGTTCACCATCCACTGCTGGATGAAGGCCTCTCCAATCCTGTCGGTCTTGAGCAATCTGCATCCACTTGACTCCACACATTCTTCTCAATTCATCAGCCCATCGTCCACTCGGTCTACCATGCTTTCTTTCACATCCTCTCGAATACCATTCCAGTATTTCTCACATCCATCTGCAATCCATTCCTCTCACTATGTGCCATCAACTTTTTCACACGTTCCGCTATATCTGTCACTTTGGTCATACTTCTCACCCATGTATTCCTCTTACGATCTCTTCTTGTTATACCGAGCATACATCTTTCCATGCTTCTCTGCGTGCACCGGATCTTACGCAACATTCTTGAAATTAGCATCCACGTTTAACGTCTTTTTAATCATAGCGGAATGTTGGATTTAAAAACTATGTTCATTCTTCTAAAAGCACTGCATCCTAGTTTCATTGTTAGTTTTATTTCTTCTTCTTTACATTCGGTCATATTCACTAGGTATAAATAACTATCTACTATCTCTACAATATGATTACATATCTACTGTGACTACGTTTTGCGTGCAAAATTCATTAAACATAATTTTAGTTTTATTAAAATTAATTTTTAAACCTACATTCACATGTACATACTTCATAAGTCACATGCAACTATACTACCCAACAAGTATATGTAGGTCAAAAACGATAACTTTTCCGTAGAGCCTAAAACAAACAATAAAGGTGTTATACACCTTCAATTTAAACTCTTCGTTTTGACATTTTCTAAATGGAATTGAATTGTGTGCTTCAGTGAGAACATGGTCATCAACTTAAGAACTCCAAATATGCACTAATTCCATTTTGGTCCAAATTTGACGTGATCGTTAGGCCGCCTCCCACCATAAATATTAAGCTCAGTCAACATGTTGAAAATATTGTTGCTTGTGTGTTTAACTTGAATTTGTTCTCTGGACGGTTTTTCTAATTTTCGTTTTCGTCACACAGGTGGAAGAGAAAATACAATTGTTGAATCTTGCGACGGCCCAACACCAGCTCGGTTATCAGAATGCGATGTGCGGCAAAGGAATCGACAGACATTTGTTCTGTCTGTACATTGTGTCCAAATACCTCGAGTTGGAGTCTCCGTTCCTCCAAGAAGTGCTCAGCGAGCCGTGGAGACTGTCGACCAGTCAAACGCCCCACGGTACGATTGATTCATTCAAAAGTCAACGTGTTTGTAGGAGTATTATTTTTGTCTTTTTTGCAAGCGTGTTTATTTTTGTCATATCTTACACAGGTCAAACGAATAAATTGGATTTGAAGAAGTATCCTCAGTGTATCAGTGCGGGAGGCGGATTCGGTCCAGTTGCTGATGATGGTTACGGTGTATCGTACATCATAGCTGGTGAAGATGTTATATTTTTCCATATATCGTCCAAGAAGAGTTGTTCGATCACAGTGAGAATTTGTTTATTACTGTTAGCATGTTTATTTATTTTATTTTTTAAAATACATGTTTGTATTTTTAGGATTCTTCAAAGTTTGCCGAACACATCAAAGAAGCCTTAGCCGATATTAAAACTTTATTCTTGGACTATAAAGCGTTAAACGAGAAAAAACGTTAATTTTGTATTTTATGTGGGAGTATTCTTTTACGTTTTATTCTTAATGTTTAAGAAATAAACAAAATATATTTGGGTTGATTGTGGGTATGAAATACTATTTAAATGTACATTTGAGATAGATGAATAATAATATGTTAGACTCACTATCAGATCGAAAAATACAACAAATTTGTAGTTATTGTAATATATTACATATACCTATTGCAGTTTCAGGCAGCCTGTTGAGATCCTTTTAAGGGATCATTTGTTGTATTTTTCAATCGGAATCTGGTGCGCTTTTTATAAATCTACATTTTTTTTGTTATTAATGCGAAATTGGATTGTTTGGTCGTAGTTTTGTTTCCATGCCCGCTTGTTTCCCAACGCTAATTTTATTCGTCCGTGTAGCTACAGTTTATTGAACAACTGTGTTATAAATTGTAATATTTTAAATCACTATGTGATGCTGTGTAAAAACAAGTGTATATTTTTATTTCTCTATTATGGATATTGTACTCAAAACAACTATGTTTATTTTATAATCTATACGCCAAATGTTTCGGCGAGAATTTCGATTCATAATGCTCATACAATATATATATAATATAATATGCTGCATAATTGAATATACATACATAATACACTCGGTAAATTGAGTTTTTTTTGCGCCAGAACGGTGATTATATAATGTTTTAAGATATTTTTTATCTGTAGCTGGTTTTGTAAATAAATAGATAAAATACATATATGTATGTATTTTAAAATAGATTTTAATTATTTTTTTTATTTACTCGGCTGGGAAAATTTCCCTACAAAAAATTCACATTTGAAAAAAACATTACTTTTTAACACACCGTTTAAAATACTTTATTAGCAAAATATCCTCGAATAGACTAAAAATAAATACAAAAAAACAGGTACTCAAGACAAACAAGACATTCAGTTGCTAAAAAAAAAAAAAAAACATGCAAGGCATTTTATGAAGTTCATTTGTACAACTTTTTTTTTTCACACTCAAACAAATAATAATACTAAATTTGATAAACATTTAGATATGTAGATCAGTTAAATTTTTCAATGTAATAATATCACATACATTACATTTATATTGCTATTGATTTTGAACACTCTTTTATTCCAACTTGTGCAATGGAGTGGAGAAAGAATTAAATTTAATTGATTTTGAAATTGTATATTGCATAACATTAAAATGTGAAGTGTTAAAAATGCAACACTGTACAACAAATTTGCACTTCTATCTAGCCGAAAACCTAAAATTTCGTACAGTTTCGGTCTATCTGGCACTTGAGATAAAATGTATACATAAATAGTATTAAGTACGAAATAGAAAATCGAAACGATTTTCACTAGTTGATTTTATTTATACATAAGGCAACTGGCAAATCAACAATGCAACAAATTCTATCATCGGCAATCTAATCTTCTACCAGAGGCGTACTCGCGTTACGCCCGTTGCATACAGCTAGTTAGTCTAGACAAGTCGATAGGCATCAGCTCCGTTCCTTTTATATTTTGCTATCGAACAGTGTAGTCAAAGATTAAACTAATAAGTCATGAATTATTGTGGACGTGGGAGATCGCGTCTCTCATACGTGGTGAATGGATGTCGTAACTGGCAATTTATTACGTGGAGGGGTTTCTTGAAGGAATTTCTTCAGTATGTCGTGGTATCCTCGACATGTCCAGGTATCGTTGTGACCTCCTCCAGCTACCTGGGACAATTTCTTGTGCGCTGCTTTGCAGTAAGCGTACAGAGATTCGCCCATTGTCGGAGGAACAAACCCATCAGCTTGACCGCATATGAATAAACTAGGCACGGCTATGTGACGGACTTTTCTTATCGACATAAACTGGAACGTAAAACATTATTTCATGATTATCATCATCTAATGATTGTCAGTTTAAAATTAAACGGATCTAAGGTCTAGTGTTCAAATTTTGATACATTGGCAAATTCTAACGGGAGACGGCCGAGCTGGTCAAGAGGTCGCCAATGACGATAAATTACGGTCATAAGCAGCCAAGGAAAACATTTCAACATAATTACGGGAATTGATGGTTTCCTTTCACCATTATACGATACTGGGGCCTTGCGTCAATATTATCATTGGTTTGTCAATAAATACAGGCCGAGCGTTAAAATAACTAACCCAAAGGTGAGTGATTTTAATAAAAGCTTTATAAATCGTCAGTACACACCGGTTAGTAGCTTCATTAAATGGTGAGTAATTAATACTAAACGGTCGGGTTTGTGTTTGACTGTAAAATCTTTATTTACCAAGTGTGAAACTAGGAAAGAGCGCTTTTGGAAGAATGAACATAGTTTTTAAATCCAACAACCCACTATGCTTAAAAAATAATGCATACGACCAATGGGTACTGCCAGTCATGACGTATGGATGTGAAACGTGGATGCTGAATTCAAGAATATTACGTAACATCCAATGCACACAGGAAAGCATGGAAAGATGTATGCTCGGTATAACAAGAAGAGATCGTAATAGGAATACATGGGTGAGAAGTATGACCAAAGTGACAGATATAGCGGAAGGTGTGAAAAAGTTGGTGGCACATAGCGAGAAGAATGGATTGCAGATGGACGCGAGAAATACTGGAATGGTATTCGAGAGGATGCGAAAGGACGATGGGCTGATGAATTGAGAAGAATGTTTGTAGTCAAGTGGATACAGATAGGAATGGAAGAGGATTGGAGAGGCCTTCATTCAGCAGTGGGTGGTGAACGGCTGAAAATGATGATGATTTATTATTTTTATTGATAAAATTTTCTAAATATAATATTGACCATTTTCTTGAAAAGTTACTGACAGATTAATCAGTTGCCTTTATTATTGACACACGACTGGGTGGAACTATCGTTATGGGAAATAGTTAAAATAAACGAAAGAAATGTGTGGAGTGTTCCTGACGGACGGACAAACGTAGAAAACGTATATATACCTTATTCTTATAGCATATAAGTGGCACGACGCTGAGAATTCGCCATCCTAATAAATTTTTGGCCATATCTGGGATACTTGTGAACGTGTTTTCAACTATCATACACCATATTTTGCTTGCATACTCTTGCCGAGACACGAGATCGATAGCTACTGCTCCACCTGAAAAACAAATTTGTGATCATTAAAATTGAGCAGAATTGTATGGAACCTTGAAAGTTCAGTCAGATAAAATTGGCAAATTGACAAGATACGACCGATCTCAATTTATTTCAATGGCATTCAAATACATATGTATTACCAGTATAAGACCAGTACCAAACTCCTGAAACTTTAGTACTATCGCGTCTTAAAAAATATACTATGTATAAAGTTTGTTAATGCTTGAATTAGTCTTACCGAGGGATCTTCCGAATATTACAATGTGATTTACATCAATGTCATTTCTCGTCAACAGGTAATCTACTGCCGTCCTCGCGTCCATATATAACCCAGACTCGGACGGTGTACCTTCGGATAAACCGTAACCTCTGTACTCCACCATAAGTATATTAACACAAAGATTATGATAGAGACCAGCAGTGTTTTGTAGCCTGGAAAAATACACGAGAACATTTAATAATGAAAAAATAGATGCACACTAGTATATTCATTGAATACTATTGAATGAAATACCGATGTCCCATATTTCCGGCATTCCCGTGAAAGAAGACAACAGTCGGAACAGTGGCACCGTTAACGGCTTGACGAACAAAGAACATGTGCAGTACAGTTCCGTCTTTGCTCGGACAACGAACACTCTCGTACGGCAAATTATAACCGCTGGGCCGGGGAACGAAAATTCGCGAATGAGACGGCAGAGTCGGATGATACACCAATTGATCCTCGGCGTAGTAAAGAATTACTGAAAATTACAAATGATCAGAACAATGTTCATAAAAATGGATCAAAATACATTTTTTAATCATACGAGCCGTTTGTTTTGAAAGTTGACAATGTTGACTCAAAAAAAATTTGTCAAAGTCCTGTAATTACCCGATACTATCATCTATGGTGCCCAAAAATTTTCTCATAAGATCTACTTCTCAAATGCAAACCTAATGTCAATAATTAGTAAGGTGATCTAATTTGAAAAAAGAATATACCTTTTGAAGAAAAAGTCTTGAGCAATCTACATCCACTCGACTCCACACATTCTTCTCAATTCATCAGCCCATCATCCACTCGGTCTACCTTGCTTTCTTTCACATCTTCTCGGAGACCATTCCATCTGCCATCCATTCTTCTCGCTGTGTGTCCACTTTAACTTTTTCACAGATTCCGCTATATGTATCTGCCACTTTGGTCATACTTCTTTCCCATGTATTCCTCTTGCGATCTCTTCTTCTTATACCGAGCATACATCTCTCCATGCTTCTCTGTATGCACTGGATCTTACATAAAATTCTTGAATTTAGCATCCATACGTCATAACTGGCAGTACGCCTTATTTTTTAAGCATAGCGGGATGTTGAATTTAAAAAACTACATATGTTCATTCTTCCAAAAGTGCTCCGTCCTAGTGTCATTTTTCGTTTTACATTCAAGGCATGTTCACCAATTGCCCTAGGTATAATTAACTAACAACTATCTCTACAATATGGTCATCTACTGTGACTACGTTTTGCATGCAAAATTCATTAAACATATTTTTAGTTTTATTAAAATTAATTCTTAAACCTACTTTCATACTTGCGTTATTCTATTTTGTAAATCTACCGAGTCGCGTTCTTAATTAAGATGTTATATTCTGGTACTAAAGCTTAGAGAAGTTTTGGTGTTTTTTTTTTACTTTTTTCATATTATGCCTAAAACTGTGGAGGTTAAAAGTAGACTATGTTCTTTCATTGTAAAAAATAGGTTCCGTTTATACACAATAATTTAAATCCTCACCCAGTATTTTCATGCAAACGTTGTATTTTCTTAAAACGACATAAGTCAACATGGTCCATTGCCAATTCAAACGACTCACATTCAAAGCAACGGCTTACCTGAAATTGATGTCACTAATAAAGCGCAGGCGGCTATACCGCTATATAAAACATACAGTAGAATGCAAACGAGTGCAATCAAAGTGGAGACATGCCATAGTCTGTGCGTGATAAGCACGAGCACGTGGAAAATTTTTAAATCGCCTGTCATCTCAAAAATTTCTATATATGTAGGTATCTAAAAGAAACATTGTTTATATTTATTTATACATGTGAAATGTTGTGGTAGCAGTTTGGGAGTATTGGAGACTCTTGTGATAAATCAAATTATGTAGTATGTATGTATGTTATTTTGGCTCGGTATAAATGTAACCAGTCCGTTTCTAACTATAAGGATTATGATTACAATTTGTTTAATTAGACTATTGCTGAGATTATTACAGTTCATGATTGTATCTATTGACCTATATATTTGCCATTCAAGCGTCTCCAATAAAATTTGTACAATATGATATAAGTGTAGATAGGAGTAATACCTGTGTTTCAATAAATCTTATCAAGATAAATGTTATTCAGTTGTCGATGAAACGAGGTGAATATAATTTCGACATTTTGTTATGTAAATTTTCCCACTTTCTTCTCGGGTACTTGGGTAGAGCTTCGTAGTCTAACTGAGTGAATGAAAATATAAAATTTTAAACAAAATTCGCATTTGACATAAACGCAACAATTCGCTGTTATTTGCCGCAATGCGAGATACAATTGTTAGTGTACGTCTTAAGTTATTGTTAGATATAATAAGAATTTTAAGAATAGAGTTCAATTGGCGAGAATGTGTAGTTAGTTATTCTCCAGTTTTGTATGCATTTGCTCGTGTTCTTTGAATGTTTTTATGATGTTAATGTTGAAATTACAATGTGTTAAACGTTTTCCATGTTAGTATAATAATTTTTTGTAATATTTTAGAGTGTGGTTAGAAAATAACTGAAAAAATATCAATGTGGAACTTTTTTACTAAAGTAATCATTCAAATTTTCAAAATGATGGTCAAAAATTTCTAGCAGTGCAAGTAGTATACGCTTTTCATGTGAAAAAGAAAAAAAACAGTACATATACAGGTGTGCATAAAAAAACCCGATCATTCCAAAAATATATACCCATTCCCAAAAGGCCTGTATTTATCAAGTCAGCAACTTTTGTGATTTTTGGTCAGTTATTTTAACCAAACGGTGAATAATTTCAATAAATGATCACTAAATATGTGAAATGGTCAGTAATTAATACTAAACGGTAAGTAAACTTATAAAAACGATCGGTATTTAGTATTATAAAATCGTCGTTTATTGACCGTTTGCGAAAAAATTACTTACCAAAAATATATTTTCTAAATATAATACAGACCGTTTATTGATTTAAACACCGACCGATTAATTTTTGACGTGTGACTTTTTTATATAGGGTCAGTACTTGTGATCAGTAAATATATTTAATGGTGGGTATTTAAAGTTTACTGACCGTTTGTGAAAAAGTTACCTAAAATATGTATATTGTTTACTGCCCAATTAATTAGTCGCCTTTCTGAAACTAATAACGCTGGGGTGATAAAAATAAAACTATTACATACTTTTATTCAAAGTTCACTTTGTCCACCATCTAAATAATATAGCGGTTTTGCCAAACGGATTATTTTATCATACCAAAATTAGCACTCGAAAAAAAATGCATTTTATATAAAGGAATTTTAAACAATAATATTTTTGTTGTCCTTGTTTTTTTTTTTTATTATTTTAACGGCACCAGAATCAATAATATTTTATAATGGTTTAAAACTTTGATAAAAAAAAAAATTCGAATATTATTGTATAAAATTTTCATATAAAATGTATTTTTTTCGAGCGCTAATTTTGGCACTGCGAATTATCCGCCCGCCAAAAACCACCATATCGCTATAAAGCGGACGAATCAAACTTTCAAATGATTCTCGTTTCCTCGCCGTAACGTCATCAGCTTCGACCCCAGCACCTACGTTTACACCCACCTGTATAAAATAACAGGAATAGAACGATAAGCAACTGGGAAATGGGAGATTGCAGCACACGCTCAGCGATAAGACAAATGATGAATGAGCAATAATTTCGTCATAACAAATGTGAAACGTGACAGTTCATAGCGAAAAAGTGCAGTCGTCGCGCAACACCGACCATTCATCGCTAAAGTTTCATAATTACGTACAAAGAAAACCGTCGCCAGTATTGGCACGACTTGAAATATGCGAACGATAAACTGAACGATGCTTTACCGGTGAAATAAGTGTACTATCGGACGAAACAGAGCACTCACCAAAACCATTTGACAGGTCGCCCGCTGAACGGCAACTGACGGTGGCCCTAATAGCCAATAGTGTGACCTAGTTCAGTATGTCGTAACAATCAATAGTACACCCATAGCCAGTTATGATTAGCTACCTTTCACATCGTTTTAAAAATGTATGAAGGCTAGATATAAACTGGAGACTCGATGAAATCGTTGAAGTTGTTAAATAATGAAACACGCTGTAATGGGGAGGGGTAATTTACATTCAATTCCCACCACGGCAATACATAAAATATTCAAACGTAAAATGCACAAGGAGTAGGGGGGATTATTTTTAGCCTCGACTGAGTGCGGTGGATGGATATACGGAGAAAAAGAAATCGTCGATGCAGTTGCAAATGTAGATATATATTTTTTTCTGTAGGAATCACGACACTTGTCAATACACGAATATAAAAGATGCGTCATAAATTCGGAAAACAAATTTGGAACTGTAGGAATCTCGACACTTGTCAATACACGTATATCATTCGTCTTTCGGTCAATCGTCTTACACCCATAATTAATATTACAAACACGTGTATTTTGCGACATGACACCATACGCGTGTTGTGAACTCGGTAAGTTTCCAATAAACAAGTCTGAAGCAAATGCATTAAAAATGCGTGATCTCACAACACGAGGCCATCGGCAACAAAGGAATCAACTACGTAACGAGTGTGTCGAACAAAGACAACTCGAAAAGTGACATATCCAAATGCGCAGTTATGTAATATAAATTACGACGATCAGTCCAGCGTCGCCAGTTCTCTCCGGTCTCTCACACCATCTGAAACAACTCCACTGAAGACAACTATCACGCGACTCCAGGTATCAACCTTCTGGACCCTCAACGGGCTACCTCAGAGAAGCACAGCCCTCGGGCTTCATTCGACAGAGAAGCACAGATCTTCATTCGGCAGTGGATGGTGAACGGCTGAAAATGATGATATATACAGACTAAAAGCCCAAATTAATTACATTATTTAATTAATAATTAATCCCACGATCTAATCACTTTTCAGTGAGAGCGATTATATTATTTTCTTGTTCTTGAATGGATGACCAAAAATGGATAGTTATAGATTTCAGACCTCGTAAATTTTGATATAAAATTACAAGATTGTCAGAAAGCACCTCCAAAATAGAGGCATTAATTTTCTTTAACCTATGATAACTTTTCAACTTTATTGGGTTGGATTGGGTAGTTAAAATTGGGATGTCAAGTTAAAAATTTCCACACTGTTTCTCCCCAAGACCCTCACATGAGGCCACCTCCCCCCCTCACATTGAATTTAGTCTGTTGACCTTTCCATGGGGGCAGACGGTTGTCCAGCAACGCCGGCAATAGTGGATTCCATTAGTGTCAGGATGAAAATAGCACACGTGGATATAATATTTAAATCCCCGTGCAGAATGTGATGATGAAGATACTTAACAGATCAATAAAATGCCGCGCAGAGTATTCATTGCCGAAATTATTTTTGGCAATGGTAGCACACACGCACACGAAATTTTCGGCAACGTCGCTTTAGTGATGCGCCGGTGGGCTACCGGCGCGGTGCTCTCGAGGTAGGGCCTGATCGCTCGATCTCCCATCGGCCATTGTTCAATCACCGCCTTTCAACAGGGACGAATCCTTGTAAGTCCACCCACTTCTCCATCCTACCCTCACAATCTCAAGCATGGCACATCACGAAACATTCCCGCATTATAATCACTCTTCGGCGACCTTCCCCCCCACCCCCTACTCCCCGCTACTTTTGACAGTTGACCACCTGTCAGATGAAACGCTACCACCCCCCCTCCTCACCCCTCCCGCCTATTTCTTATAATTTTTAATGTATGTATGTATATTTCTTACTCTTAAGGTGGCGTATTTGATATGAAACGTTGCCTCTTCACTATTCGACAATCATTTTATAGTCATATTGGACTAATTAGGGAAATATACCTTTCAGTGGTAAACAGTTGGTACTTTTTTTGTGGATCTTGAGATCCTGGGACCTTTGATCACGCCTGCGCCTGATCCTCCTCCAACTCAGAAGTTACGGTATACTCCTACTCCTAAGCCAGAGCCTACTACTAGTACTACTACTACTCCTACTCCTAAGCCAGGGCCCACTACTAGTACTATTACTACTCCTAAGCCAGGGCCTACTACCATTACTCCTACTCCTAAGCCAAGGCCTATTACTAGTACTACAAGTCGATATTCCGATTTTGGGTTTAAACTGGTTCGGGGAGAAATAATCGATTTACGGGCAAGGGCCCTAGTGCCTGCACTGCTGGTATACTCCGGATACAAGATCACTCTTTTTACTTCGCTGTATCCAGAGACCACTTCGCAGACCTTGTCGATACTCTCTCCTCTCACATTGTTGATTCTCTCCCCTCTCAGTGTGTTGTTTCACTCTAAAGACTCGACCCCACTCTTCATCTCCACTCGTAATAACTATATATGTATGTACATACACGTACTTGTGTATAGTAGGATTGATTGTTCATCGCAAGCGTTAGCTTGTTTCAATGGTTAATTATCAATCGGACTACGTCTGCTTTGTTTATACTATCCACATTGAGCTTTGAATTGAAATAATGTTTCAGGTTTGCAACAAATAGTACAAATCGTGTTTCGTCCATGGATCACGGTCCAAGCTGCAGCTGAGCCGGTCTTAACGTCGCTCTGCTCACTGGGTAAATATATTTGCGTAGATAAATGTGCACAGTCGGCGAATGTGGAATTAAAAATGCATCGGTCACAATTGAAACGTATATTTCCTTTCCAATTATTGTATATACCCTTTTCCACTACTAGACGGTTACGAAATCATAGTTTCAGCACTAGTTTTGATTAAAAACATCGACGACACACGACATGCATTAAGTGCAGTTCAATGCAAAGGTGAACTTTCACTTGGCAAAAGTGCGTGTCTAGCGATGTGGTAAAGGTTGCCCTACACGTGCATGCTTGGCTGCACAAACGTGTTTGTGCACATAAGATTACTATTGCCTACGTAAAACTGTATCACTCACACAATGGGTATTCAATCGGTCGATCGCGAAGCAAAATTGCTTCACCGAGCCCCAGCCAATTTCCAAGCCTTCCCGGGTTCGTGTTTATCCGTTAACGAAGAGGGTTAACGGTCAAAGGAAGGGACCGTTATTTTTTCGTGGTATGTATTTGTTTAATCGTCGGTTCTTGGGTACACTCGGTAATTTGTCAAAAGACATCAAGAGGACTTCTTGGTACTTTTAACATTATTACTCTATCACAACACTGCACACTTTATTATATTTAAACGACTGCGTTCAGCAATGCGAATTTGTTCGACTGATGGTCACCTTGATGACTGTTTGCGTTTTACTACAAGTAATTACAAACCCAATTATTTGGACATTCATATCAAAGCTAAAAAATACGCTTACAAGAATTTTTATTAAATTCTTATAAGATTCTAATTAGTATCTTATATCCGGACTTGCCCGTAAATTTTTGCATGGTCGTCGATGGCCATGCAAATTAAAATAAAAAAAGTAGTAATTGAGAAAGGTTGAGCAACCTTACCTATACGAAAACCTCCAAACAAGCATGCGCGTGTAAGGCACTCTTATGGTACACACTTACCACACCCCACGTGATGTGATTGCGCGATGTGACACCGTTGCTATGAATTATGGCATGGGGTGGGGTGTGGCAAGTGTGTATCTACGCCATACATGACTTCGGGATTTCTTCAGAAGACGCGTGGTAAGTGTGTGTGAGCCATTAAGGTTGCAAGTTATAGGAATACGACGATATTTTAGTTGATATGCTATTATTGTGCAGAAACTATAGTATCATTTTCAATTCAAACGTAGAATTGAAACTTTGAATTATTAATGTCTCAATTTACATTGTTACCGATTTACATTTTATAAAGCTCTATTTATATTTACCGACTGCATACTACATTTACCGTTTTTGACGTCTACTTAACCTACATATGGTGTACACATTTGACGACTTGTATATATATATGTATATGTATTAACAGCGTAATTGTTTGTTTGATTTTATTCAAAACTAATGCACATCAGCGAAGACTGTATAAATTTTCTATTGTATTTTTACCGCCAGCGCACATTGCCGACATACTGTTGTTTTGTAATATATTGCAAATGTCACAATACGTTTTATCTTTGTGTATGCGAAATATTTTTGTACATTCCCTTACAGATAACACATTAAGAACATTCTTTATATAATGTTTGAATGTGGAATAAATACAGATTTATTCACGTACTTTCATTGAGTAAAAGGTTTTTAAGACAATGAAGTAAAAAGTTTGTACAAATTAACCAAAATTTGATTACAATTAGTCTGTTTTTCTTAACTTGAGAGTATTGAGTTCTATTTTTTTTTCTATTGCGTGTTTTTATAAGGGGACAACAATTGAATGTGTAAAAACATAAACGTGAACCTTTTTGTAATGTTTATTTTAAAAATTTTGCATTTTCAACGCATCTGAATTTTGAATAAAGTATGAATATATGTAGATGTCGTTTACTTCTATCGGTAAACTTTCATGCAACAAACTGAATCTTTTGGGCTATATAAAGAAGTTTGTCACTGATTAAATACACTAATAGCGCGTAACATATTCCTCTTTATGAGATAGTGATAGTTCCATACTTTTTTGCCACAAAAAACAGAGTGTGTCATGATTGTCTTAGCTTTAAACAAAATTCTCTCAAACCCCCAGGTCGCCTCGCTCCTCCATTACAGTACAAGCGAAAGGCGAGTCCCTATTATTTATTAATTTTCTAATTATGGAAACCTTGCACGTGTAGCGACTTTTATATTGCACGGATGCATTTTATATGCCCAAGAAAGCGAAGATCGATTATGTAGTAATGCATATTGTAAACGTCAGCGCCGATATATATGCCATTTCAGCACGTATCCATCGAATCGATATTTCAGTCCTCGGACACTAAATGGGTTAATTTATAGCGTTGAATGTACTTGTATAGTGCAGATATATATAATTCAGACCGTTCGATATCACTTTACATTTTTTCATCAACACAATGTCTTCATTAAATGTTGAAAATTGTTAAAAAATCTATTATGCAGTACACTAAAGTTCATCGTAGTAATTACTATTTATAGCAGCATAGTTTAGTTGATGTTGCAATTAAAATTCGAAATTTCGTCATTGAATTATCGAAGAAGTAAATTGACTTTCCCGTTATATACCGATGAGTTCTAATGGTGCAATTTTATAATACAAAGTGTGATGTAAAAATTCACTCTGATCTTGTTTAGATTCTGTATTCACAATTGTTGTAATTTTGTATTATTTATACTTAATGTGTAATGTTTGTGTATAGATTGCTGCAAAACTCGTTGTATCCAAAAATTCGTTCTCCAAATCAATTCATTTAAATCTCATTGCTGTTTTATGCACAGTTTTATTTTAATACTACATAAGTTTATTTGGACGTAAGGATTTTAGAAAGTTGTTGTGAAAAATGTTTAAATTGTATTTTCGTTGCCTGTTATATGTATTTTGCTGCGTCGTTATTAAATATGTATTTAAAATCGAAACTGTAATATTATAATGTGTATTAATATTATCACAATTTTTACTATGTTTGTGAACAGATCTGTCTCAGCGAAATTAAAATTCTAAAATGGTAGTCGTCTCGATAGACAACATGGACTGTGAATACGCTACTTTTCGTAAAGATATGGATATGCATAACAGGTGTTGTGCCGGATTCGCTTGGTGTATAAAGGTGAAAAAAATGTCTTGAGACGTGAAAATACATAAAACGATTGCACTATCGTTGTTCATTTAATTTTGGATTGTTTCAGGACATATGCGGTATCATTTGTGCAATATTGACGTGGCTTTTGATTTTGTACGCCGAGTTCGTTATAATGATGGTGGTTCTCATACCGGGTACGACTCACTATCCGTTCTACAGCTTTTCCAATATACTGGTCTTTCAAACGTTCGCATTTTTGGCTTTCGCCTCGCACTTGCGAACTATGTTTACGGATCCTGTAAGTGATTTTGTCCAATTGCCAAAGTTAACGTTTTTGTGTGTCGTCAAGGCAGTACTTTATGAAACGCATCTTTAAATATATATATTATGTGGTCATCGGCGAATAGTGTAAATATGAGACTATTTAGCAAATACACCTTGTGAAAATACTTGAATCGAATTTATATTAAGTTGAGTATAACGACGAGTGATTTGTTATATAACAATATAACAACCTTATAACTCTATATAACAACCTTAACCTTTAAAGGTTGCTATTATGGGAAATGTAGACGTTGAAACGGCAATGGGTGACCATTAAATATGTATTAAAAGATAGCTAGAGTGAGGTGTTAACGATGCACATACACATGTACGACTTTTGCTATGTACACAATTGTACGAATACTTTTATATCCGTATACGGTATCGGTTTTCAATAGATTGTTTTTGTTTTAGGGCGCTGTGCCCAAAGGCAATGCGACCAAAGAAATGATCAAACAGATGGGTTTCAGAGAGGGACAAGTTATTTTCAAGTGTCCCAAGTGTTGCAGTATTAAGCCGGAGAGAGCTCATCACTGTTCCGTGTGTCAGCGATGCATTCGAAAGATGGATCATCATTGTCCCTGGGTCAACAATTGCGTCGGTGAAAACAATCAGAAATACTTTGTGTTGTTTACGGTTGGTTGTTCAATTATACCTACTAATCTTATCTTTTTTTTTTTGATTCGATTTTAGGACGCGTTTGATTTTTACTGCTCGAATCTTGATTTGTCTTTTAAGTAATGCGAATAACTTAACAGCTTTTACGACAGTGGAATTCAAAGTATTGTACAAAGTTACAAAACCTACTTGAAATATTTTGGAAAATTAAGAAATTTCACAGTATACGGTATTGTCAAATCGCTATCATTCTATTTTGATAATAAATCATACCAAAACTAGATTCTCGATAGTTTAAAATCTTATCGACAGATGAAAGATAGTCTTTGAACCATAGATATAGAATAACATAGATAGGCCATTCCAAACAAATTTGCCTGGAGAAAGCGTCAGAAGCAACGGGAGTGTGCGGGGGGTCTTAAGTGAGGGGAAATAAATTTCCACAAAAAAGAAGTCAAGCAAAATGCATGCCTTGCATGCAAAGTACATCCGTATACATCCAAAGTCACAATTTTTTTCGTCATCACAAAGTACAAAACTTATTTAATATTCTCGGAGCACACAAGTGACGATTTTGCATGATATTTAAAATATTTACTTGCTCCGGCCTTGCTGGACAACGGAAACGTCAACAAACTATATTCGTTGGGGTGAGGGGGGGCCTCATGTGAGGGTCTTGGTGAGAAAGGGTGTGGATGTGTTTCTCCTCGAGGCGGCTTATACATGTGTAAATTCAATCTTATCAGTGAAATTCAAAGCATGAAAAAATCTAAAATAAAATATGTATAATTAATTATCATTTTTATTGTATATGAAATATTTTTAATCAGTCAATCCGAAATCTATTTCAGCTATACATTGCCATGATATCGCTGCATTCCCTGGTATTGGCAGTGTGTCAATTAGCGAGCTGCGTCAAACTGGAATGGCGCGAGTGCTCGGCTTATTCGCCGCCAGCCACCGTCATACTACTTCTATTCCTAATATTTGAAGCCTTACTATTCGCAATATTCACCGCGGTGATGCTGGGCACCCAGCTGCAGGCCATATGGAACGATGAGACGGTTGGTTGAGTACAATAACGCTCACAACGTGTAACCGCATACCTTAAATTTCGCATTTTAATACACTGTTCTATTTTACAGGGCATTGAGCAACTGAAGAAGGAGCAAGCGCGTTGGGTGCGAAAGTCCCGCTGGAAAAGCATTCAATCCGTGTTCGGCCGATTCTCTCTCGGTTGGTTTTCACCGTTCACCCAAACAAAACCAAATACAAGATTACAAAATTTCCTTCATAGCGTATGAGAACTGTAAGAGGGCGGATTAAATCGGACAAAATTGTGATATAAATTATTGAATTATTTAGCTTTTCATGTCTCCTCCATAGTATATTTATAGAAATGTGTAATACCTAGTTTGCATTGTATTAAAAGTTCGCGTTAAATTTGTAAGCGCAACGTTGGAAAAGTCATTGTAAATTCGTTCTCAACTGTCTTGTGCGTATTTTGACTTTCGAAATGTTTGTGCACTTTTAAGCGTATTATATTTTTCGTTTGTGATTTATATGTCTATTCTATTTTTTAGATATTTTCTCAGTGTATATATGTAGTTAAGCTAAACAGTATATATGTTAAACGTGTGCTGGCAAAAATCATATAAATTTATAAGACTCGGTAAATTATGCAAATACCGTGTCGAACTCTTGTGGACTGAATGGTATCTTAATTGTATAGGTGGAAAAACAGGATATATAGGAAGTGAAATCTATATATATATATTTAAATGCTACTTCATAATTTTAGTATGATTGTATTTGATTGTATATGTAATGTGCACGATTTGCTCTTTTGTATTAATGTTTCGTTTAAAGTTTAACTTTTAGATGTCGTGTTCGCCGATTGGTTAGTTATAGTGATTCTGTGTGGAAATCCCTGGCTTTTTTTGCTGTCTCGAGTCTCGGGACTTTTAACCTGACGACTTTAAATTTAAATAATATATCGTACATTTTATTTGTTCATACAACTCCATAGTTGAAAACCGTTGAAATTTACGACCCGTGCCCATATTGTATGCAAGCAGGTAGTAAATGGAGTGTAAAAAATAAACTTATGTATACTCAATATGACTAAGTAAATTCTCTGATATTTACCCATCAACAAAAAAATATTGAAGGAAATTGTAAATGGATTCACCATAACTAGGGATTATGTCATCTTGTAAAATACAATATAAATCATTACGATAACATTTTTTGTCATTTGAAAAAAAATAATTTCAATTAACTGCAATTGCGAATAGTATATCCATTCGTGGATATATTACGCAAAGGGGATTTATATTGCCACAAAATACATCGAAAACCATGAAACTGATATAAAAAATTTTGTATGAATCAATCAATTAAGTATCCAATAGGTAGTCCGATTTCCGGGAATTTTGTGTCTCGAGTCCCAAGAATTGAAAAAAGCTGAGACTTCAGAAGCCGTAGTTAGTTAGGAATCATTGCAGTTTTTTTTATAGTGCTTTCGACTCGCTCGATATTGGTGCAATGCTAAGGGCTCACACACACTTACCTGTGTGTGAGCCGTAATTGGTGCAATCATTGTTAATTCATTTTCTCGTTGAGTTCATCCGCCTGTGTCACATTTACATTAGATATGTTAATAGAAGACATACATATGTACACATCTGTGATAATAGTAATGAAAACAAACCAAAACCTGAAATTACATACACGAGACACTACGCAATAAAGGGTTGGAGAGAGTGGGTATTATATACATAGATTGTGTTAGTCATTATTTTTTATTATGTATTAAGAAACTTAATGTATTCTATGTGATTCCTGTGCTTGGTCGCGCAAATAATGTCAGAGTACAATATATTATTAAAAATGGTTAAGAAGTCGTGTTTAAAGTGTATTTCGTACTTTGTTTTTAATAGTTTTAATTTGTATACAGGATTTTATATACAAGTGCAATTATTTTGTCATTATTAATGATCATATTTATTGGTTTTAGCCATTTTTGTTTGTAGGCCCTTCTATTCTACTACTTTTTTCCGTCACTCTTTCGAGTATTAAAGTATCTATAACCACCTTAAAACCAGTACTCGAGCTCCACTCCTGAACAAACTGTATTATAATATTTTGACCAACTGTCTTTTTTTGTTGGTATTTTAAATATTTTATTGTTATCCTTCATTATGACAATCTTGGGTCTTTTCGTGCATTTTATGTCTTGTTAAGTTGTTATTTATTTTTTAAATTTATCTATAAACTTCAATTTGTATCTACATACATACATAGATGTACCGCTTTGTTGCCTCTATTTTATATCTATCTTGGTTTTGGTTTTATTTTTTATTATTATAATATGTAAATATTATCAGTATTTAGCGACGGAGTGATTTAACATTAACAAACATTGTATGTACATTGTTGTATTTGTTACCCATTGTGCTGTAAGATTCCTTAATGTACACGGATATTTTATCTCTCGCATAAGCAATACAAATACATTTTATTTTGTCATGTAAAAATCAAATGTCTGACTGAATAACTTGTTATTTATTATTAAAAAAAAAAAACAATCAATACAAAGGTACAATATTATAAATATGTATTTATTATTTGACTTTGATATACGTATATGTATGTACACCATGATGCTGAAAATATAAGAAAATAAAGATGTATAATGCCATTTTCGTTTTTCATTTACTTTCATGTTGTATGATACTTGGTGTTTAATACTATAACCATGTGGAATTTCATACTTTGCCAGTAACGGAATACACTTCAATAAATTCTCACACAATTGATGATCGACAATATTTGGGTAGAAAATAATTATATAAGAACAATAATGTAAAAATGATAGAAATTGATTTTGTTTTATGTTTTATTGTAAACATCAATATTCCATTCCATTACAAGTACTTATCAATATCATCACATTTGACTATTTTCAATTTGTATCAACACAATTTACTCAACACACATTTGTGACATTCAATGAAAATGAAAAAAACTAAATGAACTGTATTGCATAAAAATATAAAGTAACTAGTCGAGAATACGATCTTCGGAGAAGTTTAGAATCTAGTTGGTCTTTGCTATGTAAATTTCCATTATAGTTAAGGCTAGCATTGCTTTTCTAACATGTCGACAAAACAAATTTTATCTACGTACATATGTTTGTGCATCGAAAGATATTTTTAGGATTCGTTTGAAGTAAAAAATAAGGCGAAATTTTTGTTGAGTTTTAACTTATTTACAAATACACGTAATATATTATTATTTTGTACGTTCATTATTTTCAAAAATCAATTATACGTTCATATATGTATGTGATAGAAAAGCATTGCTCGCTGTAGAACGATGAAATTATATCAATTGTATGAAACTGTTCAAAATCTCAACTGGTGTCCAATTTTAAATACATATTACAATAATAATACAGAGCGTTTTATAAAACAGTATTTCTCAAAAGGTCGCAATGAATACTCATTTATTATTATATTTATATAACATTCATAAGAGTAACATAAAAATACATAATATTATTATATATGTACATACTATAAAAGAATAAACATTATATAGTAAACTTACACAGAGGAGAAACGAAAATAAAATGTGTGTTACGTTTTACATATAAACGAATATCGTCGTAATGTATCCGTGCGACGAAATCATATAAAATTTAGAAGGCGGGAACGTGTTGCACATTCGAACGTGTATTTAGGTTAATTTTCCGAATTAAAATAGGAATTTTGCATTAGATACAATTTGTCGATTGGATTGATGATCGAGTTCGACGCTAGGCTCATCGGTTCGTGGAGCAGGCTGCCGTGCTGCACCGGCTGATGGTTTTGCAGGTCCAGATTCTGCAACGACAGGGTATCCGATGTGCCCTCGTCGATCTGGTCAAAGTTACTTCCATCCAATGAGATATCCGAACTGCAAAAGCTCTCGCCGGAGTGGCCGTGATATTCTGAAATTTCACCGAGTTCAAAATTACACATGCACTCCATATGACCATGTATAGAACAATTGCTGCAAGTTTTATAAACTAAATAACCTTCATAAGGTCGTCAACCTTCTTTAGAATAATAATTGACCATATAAAGAATGGATCGCTCAAGTTAAATCAAATGGAAAATAGTCTCCAAATATCTGTAATAGCAGTTTTAACTGTTACTAGATTTTGATAGCGTCCACCAAAGTGTGACACGCCTTGGTTGACTGCCACTGAACTAAACTACATGTATGTATATAAAAATGATTATATTTTATAAATAAATGTCTTAATATACCTTCTGGGGAGTACGGCAGGTTCGGATTTAACGGTTGACTTGACGAGGAAAACGAAGAGTCTAAGCCTAAATAGTGCCCGTGTTCGCTGGATGGAGACTCCTGTTTGATGGTTTTCTCATCTTTATCCTTATCTTTGTCCGAGTTCTTGTCACCGTCCTGTTTAGCTTTCCTCTGTATCTTCTTCATCTTGGCTCTCTGATTCTGAAACCACACTTGCACGACCCGAACACTCAAACCGGTATCTTTGGCGAGTGCTTCCCTCACCTTTCGGCAGGGCTTCGGGCTGACTTCGAACGAGGCTTTAAACTGACGCCTTTGTGCCGACGTCAATATTGTTCTGGGTCGTTTTGGACCACGTCTGCCGTCTCTGGGTCGGCCCGTCTCATCTATGATCATGTCGTCATCGACTTGCTGCAGCAGGAACATTTCTTTTTCGAAGTCCTGCCGGCAAAATAATTGACCAGCTCTCATGACGAACTGTTCTCCTTTCTGCAGCGGTTGGCAGCAGACTACGCAGACGAAGCACGGCAAGTGGAAGACGTGGTGCTGTGCCCTCATGACCAGCTCTTGGGGCAGCAGTCTGTCTCCGCATCGGGAGCATTTCACACCGAATATTCTAATCAAAATTAAAACAAACATGCATATCTCACACTTTTATCATAATTTTATAGCATTTTATACATTTTCATACATATGCTTTGTGTTCGCTCATAGTAATATAATCGCCAGTATATAAAATAGTGTATATTAGTAAGCATTAGAAACATATTCCATTGAAGTTCTTTTAAAATAAATATAGTTCAGAATAGTACATATACATATATATTTCTGTTTATTAAACAAGTAGTATCTATAGTAGGTGTTTCAAAAAGTGCAAATAAATTTAAAATTTTAGCTTAAATAAAAAAAATGTACTTTATAATTGAACTAAATTTTATTTTTAAGTAGACAATAATAATTTAAACTATTTGTTCATAACATGTAATTAAAATTTTGGGATAAGCTGTTTTTCAATGTTCTCGTGAAAACTTTTCAAGAATTCTAATATAGTATTAAAGTATCTGTAGTTTTAGTTCCAATGAGTAATAATATTAAAGAAAAAATAATGTGTACAAGTACAAGATAAAACTCAATTCAAATAAGTAATCGTCAACGAATGGTAAATATATGCTACGCTATTGCAATTCAGATATTTGAAAATAAAACTAAAGTAAATGCAAGGATTCGCAAACAGTTGCTGTAAAAAAATCATCGTATAAATGTATTGATTGATCCTTTGGGTGTATTTTAAAGATATATTTGAGTTTTCATATTCAGAGGATCAATCCGCGCAGTTACCGCTATGATCCAAGTGTCCAATATACCTGTCGTAGTCTGCTTTACAGTAGAGTTTGTCGTTTCTGGTGTAGCAAGTTCTGGCCAGTGGTACTCCGCAAGCAGCACACGCCAAGCAACGTTCGTGCCAAGATAATTCACCGACTCGCAGCAAATATCGGTCGTGGATACCTCGTCCGCAGCCTCCGCAGCACTCGCAAGCCCTCTCCCGCTTCACTGTGCCTATAAGTTAAAATTTTGTGAATAACATAAAATTATAATACAATTGCATATACATACGTATATATTTTCAAGCTTAAAATAATATTTTCAGGAAAATTAAGAATGAAAAATAATTTTATTAATTTTAAAGTGACATCTATAGAAAAATATAAAAAACTATTGAATATATTTATTTTTTTAGTTATAAAATTAGATCGTAGATGTCACTAAAAGCTTGTATAAAAATATGACTTTAAGCTTTCGTTTTCATTTTGTTTGTAGTGAGCAACTCCAAACAACTCGAAAACAAATATTATTTTTCATTCATCGGCTTTAGTAAATTTATACCAAATAAGAAAATAAGTTAAAGCTGAAGAATAGTGTTTCATCTCTTAACTCGTATAAGCTAAAAACCTGCCCACTTGAAAACCACGAGGAAATCACAAAAAGTAAGTGACAACCTTTTCATCGATTTTATTGAAATATAATGTTAAAATTAAAAAGAGTTTGGAAGCGATTTTATTTCAGATATATGTACATAAATTTTATTATAAAGAGATAGCTACTTGCTATATGATATAAAACTAAAAAAATGGAAATGCAAGCGAAATTTTTTTACAGTCTTACTACTAAGTCTGAATTTTCAACAATAAGGATTTCCAAATTTCCTTTCATTCGTAACAAGAGGTTTTATGGTAGACATGGAAAAAAGTCATCAATAATGAATTTGAAAACCGACGCGAAAGTTAAAAAAATTCATGAATGTTCGAATCACGCGGCAAAGTGGAATTTATTGAAATTAATAAATTCTCCACAGCGAAATTGCAAAATGTATTTGCGTGTAGTAATTATTAGATAAATTGTCCGCCGCATAATTAAATGGCGATAAATTATGGTAGTTTTTTTTCATCGCTGATGAACTTTTTCGGAAAATTTATCTGCGTAATTACGTTTCACACCTTTATAATATAAAATCTAATAGTTTTCACGTTGTTTATGAAATTTAAAGGCCCTGTTAAAGATAGATTTTAAATGATCTATCTTTATTCTGCAAAATCAGTATATACATGTGTGTATGGGAAATTTTTCGTAATATTTAAATTGTAATGTAGTCGTTTGGAAAATTGAAACAGAATGTCTGATGCAATGTGGTCGATGGTGGTAGTCGCTTCACGGTGGTTGTGTTGGTTTCCTTTGTAGAGGTGTAAGAGAATTGCCACTTCTGGAAACTTGTCGCACGCAGCTTTTGTACTGTGTAAGTGCAATGATATTGTCGCAATTTCCAAGAGCGTCTAGCGGTCACGGGTTCAGAATTCAAGTTCATCAAAGTGGTTATTCGTTCGGTAACATTTCTTCTGGCTTCCTCCATGAATCACTGGTTGTTTTTTATCGGTAGACGTGTGCCTTTCGAGAAAGTTCAAGTTCGTCATAGTCGTTACTCGTTCAAAGGGTCAACTTGGTTTGATACTGATATCGTAACGTCTGTTTTATATGCTTAGAGATTGGGATTCCTACAATATGATACATTTTCAAATGATGACTCCCCAAACTAGTAATTGTAACAATTTTCAATAAAAAAACATTACCTATATGTGCCGGAAAATTGAAAAATAAAGTTCACAGTTTCCATGCTTAGATGCGGGGGAGCGGGAACTCGTGTTGGTTTATGTTTAATGTGCGACCGTGCGTCAGTCTAAACATTTCATTACAATCGCATCAATTAAAAAAGTGATTTTGAGAGCCGTCAGCCAATAAATTAAAAAAAAAATTAAGACCTATCATTATCGAGAACGATTACTCTATTATAATGATGAAAAACAAATGCTGTTGTTTAATTTATAATACTAGCATTTCATTACCGAAGAAAATAAATGTGCATAGTAATTATGAGATTTAATGATTGACCTACGGAAAGTCAAAATTAAAGAACTGTAGCGCGCCTTTCAGCTCAGCAGTCAATAATATAAAAACGCATTTTTGGAGACTGTTGATTCTTTGTTTTGTGGTTTTGAAAATAAGTTAGTTTCTTAGTTATATGTAGTTTCTGCCGCCAATTACAATATGGAGTTATCGAGAAACCCTGTTACAACACGGCCAGTGGACGAAATTAGTTCAGATTTAGCATTTGTGAAGTAGAACTTATGAATAAAATAGTGGGCACCACTGAGAATAAGATTGTATCATTGAAAAATCTTAAGAATAAAGCGAGAACAATTTGTGCGCAAAACGGAATCGAGTTTCTTTGTTTTAATGTTCATTTTCTATGACAAAGTTGAACAAACAAATATCAATACATACATACATACATAGATCAAAATTATAAAAAAAAGTTTATAAAACAAGTGCACTACATATTTGTTCATACATAGCGCACTATCGACCTACTTGTGGAATGAAAACTTATTTATACCATATTATGACAATAATTAAAAACATTTACCCAGATTTTTCAGTAGGTTAACCAGAAATGCAAACCGTGTATTTCGTAAACATCTACTATATAAAATTCAATGTTTGTTTGTTTGTCGTTTCGCTATGCAAATCTACAGTTTTCAACTTAGAACCGCCAAACTTGGTGTACTATCTCATGATACCCTAGGTCAGACCGTAGGTGGGTTTTGGAAGGGATCGGATCGGGGGGTCAACGGGCCCCCATATACAAAATTTTTAATCATTTTTTTTTTGAACTGGAGAATAAAAGTTTTCATTTGTTTCAATTTTTCATTCAATTTTTGTTTGTACTGGAGAATAAATGTCACCCACCCGAGCAACGCCGGGCAATTCAGCTAGTGTTTAATAAATAAACTATGAAATACATACATACATATATAAAAGAGAAACTTGACACTCTCGTCAATTCATCGCTTTATTTTTTTATCACATCGGAAAAAAAACCGCCAACCGATGAAAGTGGAGAAAATTACTGATTTTACCATTTACTACCGAATTACTATTTTTATGTATATAATTACCGCCACTCGTATAACATCAATAATAAACGCGGGCAATATTTACCCAATAAATATAATTTCCCATCAACTGATCAGTCTGTTTAGAAAATGGTCAATTTTATCCGCTACACATAATCACGTAGTGAATGAAAGCTTCAGAGCTTTTCAATTCCCGTAAACAATTTTGTATGTACACACAGTCCGACTGCGATAATTTAATTTGTACGCGGCGAAACTTTTCACTCCACGTGCATAATTTTTCACTGTTTTCTTTTTTACTTAAATCACTTTTTTTTTTTTTTGTATCACTTAACATTTACAACACGCGAATCCGACGGTGTGGTGCAAATTTTGCACAAAAATAAGTACCTGGTCCGGTACTGCAAGGTATGGCCGAGGCGGGGTCCTGCAGCAGGTTCGGATTCAGATGCTGGTAGAACTCGAGCATGGTGTCAAAGGGTTAACCAGCAGTCTAGGGGTTATCGCGAAGCGCGCGACGCCGCCGGTGATCGCCAACAGAAAGGGAGCACTTTTCTAGAGGGCGCAGGTCCGAGGCGTAGCTCAAGACACGCCCACTGAGGTTGAGGGGAAGGGGTAGAGAGTGGGGGGGGGGGTGGGTGATAGGGTAACCAGTGACGCCCCTTGCCCGAAACGCAAACAATCGACGCGCGATCTCGCTCACCTTAACAATTCGCCCCAATTGAGTTTCAGGCGTACTCGTACCTGTTTTCTCACGACTGAGTGACGTAATGAATTTTCAGTCTTCAAATTGTACCGCAACCCATCGCATTGTCTGATTTGTCGAAACTTTTAGGTTACTCGAAACGAGAGAGTACGTACATATGTACATATGAGTCGCCTAGTTCCAAATCGCGATAAGTCCATAAAACTCACTTGTTCGCAAACGCGGTTTTTCTGCTACAGACTTATTTGCTTGATGGCGTTTAAACTCATTTAAACTTAATTTTGTTGATATTAAACAAAATATTGCGATTAGAAACGTGGACTTGTCGTTGTTTGTTTCTAAATATGGCTTTAATCAGCTTTTATCATGGTGCAATTGTCAGTTTTTGGAACTAACACTGATTTTCAATATTTTTTTACGGCGCACTTGGCGGTATTTGGAATAATTCAAGTATAAGGCATCGTTTTAAAACATTCTTAGAACCAGAAAATATTTTATCCTTGTTTTTTATATATTGTGGACTTGTACATATGTACATACGTAGCTATCATCATCATCATTTTCGGCCGCTCCAATTATTTTTCATTCCCGTCTGTATTGAGCAATCTGCATCCACACATTCTTCTCAATTCATCGGCCCATCTTTCACGCGGTCTACCTTGCTTTCTTTCACATCCTCTCGGAGACCATTCCAGTATTTCTCGCGTCCATCTGCCATCCATTCTTCTCGCCATGTGTCCACTTTAACTTTTTCACCCGTACTGCTATATCTGCCACTTTGGTCATACTTCTTACCCATGTATTTATGTTGCGATCTTTTCTCGTTATGCCAAGCATACATCTGTCCATGCTTATCTGTGTGCACTGGATCTTTCGTAGCAATCTTGAATTTAGCGTCTCTGGGATACCATTCCATTGTTTAACGCGTCCATTCTTCCCGCTGTGTGACCACTTTAACTTTTTCACCCGTACTGCTATATCTGCCACTTTGGTCATACTTCTTACCCATGTATTCCTCTTGCGATCTCTTCTTGTTACATCTGTGTGCATTGGATCTTACGTGGCATTCTTGAATTTATCATCCAAGTTTCACATTCATACGTCATAACTGGGCAGTACGCATCGGTCGTATGCCTTCCTTTTTAAGCATAGCGGAATGTTGGATTTAAAAACTATGTTCATTCTTCCAAAAGCGCTCCAACCTAGTTTCATTGTTCGTTGTCAATTGTCCTTTGGTATAAATAACGATCAACTATCTCTACAATATGATTATCTACTGTGACTACGCTTTGCGTGCACAATACACTAAACAATACTATACCAATGGATCAAGTCACAATAGTTAAAACGCATATCCACACCTTGTCTCAATAAATAAAAAAATCACCACAAATGGCAGTACTACAAGTAGTTATTTGATTTTTTTAACATTGAATATCTCAGTATCGATTTTATGGACACGATCCACTAATATAGTAAAACCTTAGAGCGATATTACACTGAGCAACCACACCAACAACCAGATTTTTTTTTGACGGTTGCGAGCATCTTATTACATTGCACCACTTTTCACTCACCAAGCTACCTGCTCATCTCATAATCTTCATACAAAAAAAATAGGTCTAGGAAGCTATACGAAAACTAGGTACTCTATGTAGACCTAGAAAATATATAAAATTCAACCTCTCATATTTCTTTCTGAATTTCATTGTTTTCGAAACAATTGCGTTGACGTTGCTTTGCGTTGACAATTGAGTACGACGATGCAAAAAAAAGGTCAGAAAAGGGTTTTTGGTGAAGGTTATTTTCGTCGAACATTGACTTCCAAGAAATTTTTATGCGACTGAGAATCGCATCGTCTAATACGTAGCATTGGAACCTGTATATCTATCTGGTCGTCGAGGTTCAAAAAAAATCTGGTATGCCGTTTGGTTGCTCAGTGTAATATCACCCTTAGACGTGTGAGCGATGGTTACGGGCGCACACACTTACCACACCACACGTGATGTGATTGCGCGACGTGACGTGGGGTGGAGTGTTGCAGGTGTGTATCTATGCCATACAAAACAATAGAAATTCACGCGTTTACGATTTCGTCGGAAGACGTGTGTGGCGTGGGGTTGCGGTAAGTGTGTGTGAGCCCTAAAGCTTCGAATTACGATACGGTTGAAAGATTTTTCGACAGTTTACGACTGTTTCTAGCGCCCCTGGCAGGATTTTGATATTACTCTTGTGTACCAATAACGTGTTGCGCTATCTTTTCTAAGCTTATTGGGCTTAGTAGTTCACGTCATAAAAAAAATGGACTACAAACAAACTTTGAAGTTCTATGTCAGTGCTCGCTAGCTACCCTTTGGTCACATCTCGACAGGTACACTTTTTCTGCGATTGTCGTTATATCTATCCGAAGAAAAGCTACCGGTTTTCTATTTCTATGTACATACTAGCTAAATTTAATGTAGTCCACGCTCAATTATGCTAACAAAGGATTTAGTGAATACAATGAATGATTTTATTTTCAGTTTTTTTCAATAGATAGAAAAAAATTTGATATTATATAAAAATTGGTTGTCGACCCCACGTTTTCCGTAGGCCCAATATCTTGCTACAGACTGCGACTTTTCACCCTTAAATGATTCTCGTCGTTTTTTGTTTTTTTTTTTCACTGTTTTCGTTGGCCTTTGTTGAAAAACTTGAAAAACAAATAAAAACACACATACAACCAATTTATTTCACTTTATTTATTAGATGCGACAATGGCAGTCTCGTAAAACCCATAGCTGCAAACACTAAACGAAAATGAAACAAAAAACATTTACACTCATTGCGATTTGCGAAATTTTTATTGTATTTATTTATTTAATAATTACATG
Source organism: Parapsyche elsis (assembly GCA_022651745.1). NCBI lineage: Eukaryota > Metazoa > Arthropoda > Insecta > Trichoptera > Hydropsychidae > Parapsyche > Parapsyche elsis. Next base: position 378,194 of record JAGVSN010000038.1, read on the forward strand.
GAGAGGCCGATAGGCCAATGGGGTTTGGTACAAAAATATAAATAAGATAAAAACAAAAATAAAATGAATAATGGTCCATTTATTAAAGAATTACAAATACCCATTGTTTTTTAAGAATAAATCTAGTTGATTTTTATATAAATTAACATTTTCTATTGAATCCGGAAGACTATTCCAAACTTCAACCACTCTATTTGAAAAGAATGAATCTCTAACAATCTTATTTGATTTTTCTTTACGAAGTCTAAGAGTATGACCTCTTAGATGAGGGTTCTCATTGAACATAATGAGGTTGGTCATTTCACATGAATAATGATTGTTTATTATTTTGAATACTTCAATTAAATCACCTCTTAATCTCCTCATCTCCAGTGTGGAGAGATTCAGTCTTTTCAATATTTCGTGATAAGGTAGTGACCGAAGTTCGGATGGCATTTTTGTAATTATTCTTTGTGTCTCGAGACACTTTTAAAATGGGGATTCCAAACATTATATGCATCTTCCAATTTCGGTCTGATATATGACTTACTTATATATTTTTAACAACAAATTTTCATTCAATGATTTGAAAACACATCTAATGCAATACATATATATAAAGGAATTTACTTTTTTGACTAACTGGTTGATGTGCACAGACCATTTTAAATATTTGGTGATAGTTACACCCAGATCACATTGGGAGGAAGCATTAGTCAATATGTATTTGATTATCAATCGTAAACGGAATTTGTGCGTTGAAGGTGCGCTGCCATTTAAAGAGAAAAGTCAAACTTTAGACCACATGTTAATAATAATAAATTTGGCGAATAAAATATTGCGCAATTACACAATTACGTCCATATCCCTCGTACATCGGCGATGAGTCATTTATTTTAATTTATATGCAAGTAATTCTATTTTATACAATTGCATTGTGTAAAAATAGGGTTAACAGATCGCGAATTCAAAAGCTAGTACATTTTCAGGTGTTCAAAACGTGTACACTTAATTTTAATTAAATATTTTGTCTACCGATAAAATTAGATACCTAATGGTTATCGTGTTATAGTTATCATCGTGTGGGCAACAAAAAAAATTAATACTTTCTTGACAATATTGAATATTCTATTAAATGGCTCTCGAGCTGTTTCAGTCGATGCGTCGATAAAATTACATAAAAATCCACTTTTTTCATATAAATTCAATTGTCGCTTGCGATATTTACCATTACAAAAACTAGGACATGTCCTTGAAAACGAGGACGTCTGGTAGACCTACTAAAAAAAAGTTTCCTTACTAATTTTAATCAAATTAAATTTGGTGATTGCACAATATATGTATGTATGTAGATATTTTGAAATGTATGTTAAAAAAAAAAAGTTCAAGTGTTTAAAGTTGCGTGTTTGATCTGAAGAAAAACTTTTTCGTTTTGCGTTTTTTTTTTTTGTCGAACAACTGTACCGTCCGTCGCAGTGAAGTTTCATGGGAAAGATGCTCCAATAGTTTCACGCAATCTTTGGGGAAAAAAAAAATGAAAATTATAGCTGAAATTTGACAGATTGAACTATGGTATTTTTTTTTCCACATATCAAGGGACACTGAAAAAATCATCCGACTTGGTTCACTGTCCCGCTGTGTGCACGAGTGGAGAAGGTCCTTGTCGACGGATGCGTACATCGGGCCAACAATGCGATCGATCCGGAACCGGTCCGGATAACAATGCCGGCTCCGGAGGATGCCCGTTCAATTTTTGCATTGTGTTATTGTTGTTGTTGTTGTTGTCTGCATTGAGCAATCGAGTATTTTTGCGGGCTTCACGGCTCGTCGACGAGTGGTCTAATTATTGGGCAACCCCCATTGTGTCATCCGGTCGGCCGACGAACACTCGCATTTTCCTACTCGAATTTACCGCCCTTTTGCCCCTTCTGTATATCTATTTTTTCATCGAGACGAATTCGTATTCATTTCATCTGCGTTTTTTACTTTGAAGTGTAATGGTGAAAGTATTGTCGTCGAATAATATCGCATGCTAAACATAGACGCGTTTAACCCACGCACAATTCCAACCAACCTCGTCGACAACACTTTGAATCAATTTAAAATAAACATTGCACAAATCAATTTTATATTTTATAATAGCTTACATCCTTGTCTTTGTACGGTAATTAATTCAAAATTATACCGTATGCCGTATTTCAGCTATCAATCAAAGTCACACACAAATTGTAGCTACGCGTATATACATTGTACAACAAAAAAAAAAAAAAAAATCATTTGGATGAATAAAAATCGAAATTTATGGCATCGAATGAATTTATAACACCTACACTACGATGTTTGAATGTAACATATTTTTTTTTTACGCATTGGTCATCTCATCACGGTGCTAATATGTATGTACATACATACATATGTATGTATGTACATATATCCAACTGTCCGCAGTCGGTTAAATTCGATTATGGTAAATAAACATTTTCAATCGCAACATCATGACCAACGCACATTTTAATTACGAATACCAATATCAGTTCAATCAGCACATAAACACTAATTTGTTTATTTTGCGATGAGCAGTCAAACGGGTTGCAAAATGTGTACATAGTCACTGTGAAGGTTAGTCTACCGTGCATTTGAAACCTTTTGACGTTCGCCGGCGTAAAAGCATCGCGATAGTTCCTCGAAAGCTTTGCAAAACAATTAAAGGAACTTCATCCAACGTTTCGGGACAAAGGAGCGCAGGGTAGGGTGACCATACTCTTGTGGCAAATAATTAGCCGGGACAATAGTTGAAAAATTACGACTTTTATGTACATACAAAAGCATGAGTGTCTGTGTTTTTTTTTTTTTTTTTTTTGTAACAACGCATGTTAATAGTGGACAAAAGTTTGAGTGGCACCAAATGCACCAATAAAGTATAACATTCGTCTCTCGTGAGAGAGAGAGATTTTGTCCCATTTGAAACACACACACAGAAAAAAACAGAAGCTTAAACCCAAACTGCACACCGTCTTGTTAAAAAAAAAAAAAAGCACTACAGCAGAGCTGGAATCTCAAAACGGCCGAAAGATTTTGATTTAAATCTTTCTTTCGAAACTACCTATAGAGAGTGTTTATGTTGTACTCCAAGACAATGCTGCTTAATGTGATTTATATTCGACGGATTCCAACTCCAGTTCATGCACTCTTAGTTGGTTTCATGTGTACAATTTAAGCCAAATTGGGCTTCGAACTATTGCGGCATTACATTGCAGTTAGAAGAAGCAAATACGTGTCGACGATTGTGGTGAATAAATTTACATAAATAATAATTATTTCGAAGGGCGAGCTTGTTTGGCCGTTGCTTGGACCATACATTTCCAATAATAAATCAAAATAGTGTTTACTTTTGTGAGAAATGATTTTAATTGGTACTTGGCGGTCGAAATTCAATTATTTTATTATGGAACATTAGTGATGATGATTATATGGATGTTTCCTTCAATTGCTCGTTGCAAAGATATCATCATCAGAAAGAGGGTCTAATCATCTATCGATCAGTACCAACATGTCTGCGACAGAACGAGTGAGACGGTAACGGGAACGTCAGAAAGTCGACGCGACACTCAGGGAAAATAACGGCGCGAGCGCCTCGACGGTCACTGTTTTCACCACAATCTATCTACATATCTTCTATATCTATATATATAAAAATGAATGTCTGTTTGTCTGTCTGTCTGTCTGTCTCTTATAGGCTCCTAAACCACTCAACCGATCGCGACGAAACTTTCAGGACTTATTGTGATCATGCCGGGATGGTTCCTGTGAAAAAAAATCGGGATAAAACGGGAACGGGCCTGCTCACGCGTCAGATAACGTACTAAGAACAGGAACGGGAACGGGATCGGGAACGGGATCAGGATCGGGAACGGGACCGGGATCTGGAATCGGAAAAAAACGGGAACGGGAACAGGAACGGGCCTGCTCACGCGTCAGATAACGTACTAGGAACGTGAACGGGACCAGGAACGGGAACGGGATCAGGATCAGGAACAGGAACGGGACCGGGAACGGGAACGGGATCGGGATCAGGTACGGGAACGGTATCGGGCATTGCAACGCATGCCGGGTCAGCTAGTATGTATATAAAAATGAATGTCTGTTTGTCTCTTATAGGCTCCTAAACCACTCAACCGATCGCGATGAAACTTTCAGGACTCTTTATGATCATGCCGGGGATGGTTCCTGTGAAAAAAAATCGGGGAAAAAAGGGAACGAGAACGGGAACGGGTCTGCTCGCGCGTCAGATAACGTATTAGGAACGGAAACGGGATCGGCACCGGGATCGGGAACGGGAACGGGATCTGGAACGGGATCGGGCATTGCAACGCATGCCGGGTTCAGCTAGTGATAAATAAAATTGTAATCGATTACCAGTTAAGACTTTATACGTTACGCAAAATAAAAATATATTAATTTATCCATTTCGATGCTTTCATTTCATTCTCATATGTATTTGAAATAAAATATTAGCCGCTGACGCAGACGCATTCACGGAAAACCCACGGCCGTGTTCGACACAGCCACACCCCGAATTTCTTTTGTTCTCGATCTGGATAGATTATTGAGTCTAGACATTTCACTATGACAAAAAGTGAAGCCGCTACGCTTGAAAATAAAACATGCACAAAACAAATCCCACTCATTTATGTATGTCCTTAGAAACCCAGACGTCTAGTCACACTACGGCCTACAACAGTGGGAGCACCTATAGATATAGAAAAGGTGGCGCGGTGGGTGATACAGGGTGGTTCTAAGGGTGGGTGTTCTGAATTTAATAAGCCGTCGCGCACATGTGTACGAGGGGAGTGATAGTGGGTGGGAAAGGAGGAGGAGGGTTAGGGGTTATAGAGAGGAATGGGGGATGGGGGTAGTCTAGCTTTATTGTCCGGGTCGGAGCATCTCATTGTGTGTGCCACGTGGCACGATTGCCAACACGTGGCGGCCACACAATGGCCACCTGTCCGCTCTAGCACAACCCCATCCACATACCTGACCAACTCGTATAACGGTTGGACAGAGATGACACGTCTTATGAACATGCTGTGCGTGTGCATGGGTAGGTGGGTGTACCTACAGATATGTATGCACTACTCACCTGGAATAGAAGAGTATTCGTTCCTTTCTTCTCAGGAGGCATCGGGAGAGTTATTTCACAAAAAAGTTTCATCATTTTCAGCAATTTACCACCCACTGCTGGATGTGGGCCTCTCCAATCCACTTCCACTCCTGTCTGTCTTGAGCAATCTGCATCCACTTGACTCCACACATTATTCTACCTCGTTTTCTTTCATATCCTCTCAGATACCATTCTAGTATTTGTCGCGTCCATCTGCCATTTTGTTCATGCTTCTTACCCATGTATTCCTCTTGCGATCTCTTCTCGTTATACCGAGCATACACCATTCCATGCTTCTCTGTGTGCACTGGATCTTTCGTAGCATTCTTGAATTTAGCGTCTCTCGGATACCATTCCAGTGTTTAACGCGTCCATTCTTCTCGCTGTGTGTCCACGTTAACTTTTTCACCCGTACTGCTATATCTGCCACTTTGGTCATACTCCTTACCCATGTATTCCACTTGCGATCTCTTCTTGTTACACCAAGCATACATCTGTGTGCATTGGATCTTACGTAGCATTCTTGAATTTATCATCCAAGTTTCACATTCATACGTCATAACTGACAGTACTCATTGGTCGTATGCCTTATTTTTTAAGCATGGCGGAATGTTGGATTTAAAAACTATGTTCATTCTTCCAAAAGCACTCCATCCTAGTTTCATCGTGCGTTTTATTTCTTCTTCCTTACATCCGATCATATTCACCAATTGCCCTTTCCAATCCACTTCCATTCCTGTCTGTCTTGAGCAATCTGCATCCACTTGACATTTATACGATCGATCCTTCGTGCTAAAGTTTCACAGAGGACGCCCGATGGACACATTCTAGAAGTTGAAATGATCTCTCCATTCTGCATAAAATTATTTGCGCCTTTTTAATTTTTTTTGTCGAATGATTTTCTCGACGGTTTTAGCGAGCTTAGTCTAACACAGCGGTTGCCAACCTTTTGGACTTCGCGGACCACTTAACTCAAAATCTCGAATTCCGCGGACCCCTACCATGATTTTTTCCATTAAAAATAACATTCTAAATCATCATCATCATCATCATTTTCAGCCGTTCACCATCCACTGCTGGATGAAGGCCTCTCCAATCCTCTTCCATTCCTGTCTGTCTTGAGCGATCTGCATCCACTTGACTCCACACATTCTTCTCAATTCATCTGCCCATCGTCCACTAGGTCTACCATGTTTTCTTTCACATCTTCTCGGATACCAATCCAATATTTGTCGCGTCCATCCATTCTTCTCGCTATGCGTCCACATGTTCCGCTATATCTACCACTTTGCTTCATGCTTCTTACCCATGTATTCCTCTTGCGATCTCTTCTCATTACACCGAGCATACATGCTTCTCTGTGTGCATCCATGAATGTTTCACATCCATACGTCATAACTGGCGGTACGCATTGGTCGTACATATGCCTACTTTTTTAAGCTTAACCGAATGTTGGATTAAAAAACAATGTTCATTCGTTCCAAAAGCACTCCATCCTAGTTTCATTCTTCGCTTTATTTCTTCTTCTTTACATCCAGTCATATTCACCAATTGCCACTTTTTCACACGTTCCGCTATATCTGCCACTTTGCTTCATGCTTCTTACCCATGTATTCCTCTTGCGATCTCTTCTCGTTATACCGAGCATACATGCTTCTCTGTGTGCATCCACGAATTTAACATCCACGTTTCACATCCATACGTCATAACTGGCGGTACGCATCGGTCGTACACATGCCTTCTTTTTTAAGCTTAACCGAATGTTGGATTAAAAAACAATGTTCATTCGTTCCAAAATCACTCCATCCTAGTTTCATTCTTCGTTTTATTTCTTCTTCTTTACATCCAGTCATATTCACCAATTGCCATTTTTTCACACGTTCCGCTATATCTGCCACTTTGGTCATACTTCTTACCCGTGTATTCCTCGTATATACCAAGCATACAACTTTCCACGCTTCTCTGTGTCCACTGGATCTTACGTAACATTATTTACAACCAGTCATACATATGTTTCTCAAACTATTTTGGTCACTTTCACACCGAGCACACACAAAGCATATCTTTACAAGCATCAAATGGATACATACAATTCCTTCGTGTATAAAACTCAGAAAGGCATTCGTAAGCATTGTATCCCCCTCCTCCAGCCCTCGACTCGTCTCGATAGATATCAAATTTGACTTTTGTGTCGCATTTAATATACGCATCGGATAATGTCCTGGCGGACTTTTCAAATGCTCAATATATTTTGAGTGTAAATAAAAGTGAAAGGAGGGTCGAGAGCCTCCCTCAACCACCCTCATACCATTCACTTCATTCCTCTCACCCCTGTTGTAGTATTATGAGAGAGAGAGAGAGAAGGGGAGGGTAGGGGATGATGGGGTGGTGATGAGGGGTAGTGTGCGTGTGTGCTGGCACATACAATAATATTTGAAACAAGGGACAGATTAACGGTTAAACAATCCCCTGTCGGGGAATCGGATCCTCGTAACAGATCAGTAAGTCGCTAATCGGGTGGAAAGTCACGCATGCGCCACCCAAAAAGGGGTGGTTGGGTTGTTTAAATGGGGGCTAAGGGAGGGTTTGTGAGGATTCTGCGACCCACCGATTAGCCAGCCCTGCCGTCTTGTCTGTCCGCTTTTTATTACAACCGAAAGTAGATCAATATCTTCTTCGGCCTAGGCGCAATTTTATTCGTGCGTTTCCGATGCTCCGAACGATCCAGCTAAAGCGCAACCGTTGCTACCGCGGTGCTACCGTGGCATGTGTGTACGTATGTAACATACATGTGTGTGGCTTTTGATAACCAAACTGTGCTCGTTAAATTTTCAGCACTTTGATATTGGACGGAGGCGATGGACGCATTCAATCACCGAAATAAACACGTTGAAATATTCAAAGTTGAATATGAAAATTTCAATATTACGACCGACTGCGATCGTAAAATTAATAACAAAAAATAATCCGCCATTTAAAAAATGTACTTATTTGTATACAGATGCATACGGTGACAAACTAAGAAGTTGTACGATTTTTTTTATAAACCGTCACATTTCCTGCATTACAGAATATCGTACAATTTAATTGCCTCCTATAATGTTCTCATACTGTTCGACAAATTAATAACGATTTTTTTTTACTTTATCCTAATCGGATAAAGTATTGTGATCGTGCCGTAAATTCGACATTGAGATTTTGACTGGTTTTGTGTCAGGTATCATCATCCCCTGATCGCGTTTTCACGATTTCTGGAAAATGTCTGTGTGTGTGTCTGTGTACTATTTAACTTTAACTGTCGCGTCTATTGAGCTGAAATTTCATATGGATTATTTTCACATAAAGTGTAAGAGATATTATGATTTTGGTCAACATCCGCAAACCGGAAGTGGCAGTTTACTCTTGAACAATTTGTTGTTTTTTTTTTCCATTATGTGGCATTTTAAATATGTTGTATCGTCACAATATTGTAATATTGTACTCCTGAGAGAAATTGCTAGTTACGAAAAAATAAATCATTAAAATCAGTCAACCGGAAGTAGGGGTTTATTTTTTGTCGAAAAGTTTACCACAGAATATTTCAGAAACTACCCCATTGATCAAGTCGAAAATTTATAGTTATATTTTCCATATAAAATTTAAGAATTGATCAAAATCCGCCCACCGGAAGTGGTAGATTTTCTTATTTGAGTATATGCTGAAGATCGTATTTTACATACGCGCGCGCACTCAACACAGTGATTTTATGATATGTATGTATGTATGTTTATTGGTGTGGTGGTGTGCATGCGTTTTATTTACTTACGTACTTAAAAAAAAAATTTCGTTACTCTTTGTACCTATTCCTCAAATATATGGATAAAGTCATGGGTTGGCCACACCCGAATTTTTTTTTTTTTTGTTCTGAGACATAACTTTTTTTATAGATTGATGCTCAGTGAACACGAATACGATAACAATAAAATGCACGATTCACTTGAGATACGGGGATATAGGCGGGTTTTGAAACGAGCGATTTTCCCATTTCTTGGTATTGTGCGGTCGACTTTTCAAAATCTGTTTATATCATGCTCAAAATATATATTTAAATCTATAGTCAGATATTTTATCTTTCAAATATAAGGTGTTCATAAGAAAAATTTTAAACTCTCAATAAACGTATAGCACAGTATTTACTAGGTACGTATGTATATGTACATTCAAAGAGAAAGACGGATTAGTTTTGAGCATGTACCTAGGTCCTAGTAGGAGTATACGACAGTACCTACCCAAGCATCCCAACACAACATGTATTGTTGGCTCAGTGCGCAGCTTTATTACCCTGTGATGGATAACCCCTGCTGTGTTTTTCGCGTGGGGATAGAGAAAGAGTTCACAGTGCAAACACATCGTCCAGTTTAATATCGTCAGATCAACCCCGGGAGGCGATTTGTTATTTGATTGGTGACCCAAGTACACTTTGACAGCCGCTGAATGTAAAACATACATATGTATATGTGTCTCTGAAATTTTGCATAATTTAATTTAAAGAACAGACGTACAAGAGTTCAATACAAGGCTATCAAATTTCATTCGAAGATGGCGTACTTAATATCAAACGTTGCCTCTTCACTATTTGACAAAAATTTTACCGTCTGTTGAAGTGGAGTAACTAGGAAAAAATACTCTTCATTTGTGAAACCATTGCCCGTTAGAGGGGAGAAAAGAAACGGATTGGGTGATTGCCAATTTATATGGAATCGTCTAACAACCACGTCCCAATTTTGCCAATGGCGATATTTACGGTTGAAAACCGTCGAGAAAACCTTACGACATACGGATATCAAACTCGGGACTTCCGCTCAAGAGACCAACACTCAAACGACAGCTATCGCACGATTCTCACCAAAATAATATAACTAACCAAATTGTACATTTGGCATTCTAATACTCTTTTGTGTGTTTACAGTTAGTTTATAGGTATAGTAAATACAATGTGTTTGTACGTGTACATTTATCATCCGATATTCGCAAAATACGATTTGCACGTAACAATTAAACCGAACTTTTAGCATTTTATCCATTTTTATATATGTATGTACAATGTATATTTTTGTTTTCATCACCAATGGGATAATTCGCGATGAATTATTATTATTGTTAATGAATGAATGAATGAACGAATGCGTTTAACCAGCGCTAGAGTTCGCTATACGTTACATTTTTTGCTTTGTAAACTCTTTCAAAAGTTTGTTTTTAAATTTTAATAAAGCAACGTATAAATTTGAAAAGATTAATTATTTTTTTGGTCCTCTAACCTTATGTGTCATCTACAAATCATTACATTTGACTACGTATTTTCAATTTGTTTTAACACAGGCACTAATCAAAATGTGTAAAACATTTTTTGGATTTCACACTATGTAACTGGTAACATATCTGTACATATAGATACCATACAAACTTTCAAACAATAAATAAATAAATGAGCAAAGAAGCCAGGCAATAGATTAGTCGCTTAGTGCTTAATGATGGTACTCTATCCCCGAATTTTTTTGACTTAAATTATCGTCATTGACAAGATCTGGACAATACTAAATCCAGATCGGCCGTCTCCTGTTAGAATTTGCCAATTTGTCTTAGTTATGAGACGGTTCCTTTAAAAATTGACACCGTCTATCTATTGATTCCTATGTTAATCTGCTATTGGGTCTGGTTCCTTTAACCCGTTACTAGTAAATAATTTGATTATGTTCCGCATTTGACGAGTTTGAATCTCGGTCAACTTATTTTTGATTGAACTATTTATATACGCGAGCTTTCATATAGAGCTTTGATCGAGATGAATGGCAAATCGTCTCACCCCAATTTCAGTTCGGATTAGCATTGTTATATACACTCATCCACTTGAATGATTGACAGTGGGGTAAACATCACTTGTTCCGTTTTCACGCACGCTCACAATGCAGCCAGCGGACGCTAACCTTTTTTTCACAGAGTATTTTTATTATTTGTTTTACATGTGCGTCCCCCAGGACTTCAAAGTCGAAACGTACCCAACATACATACAAGTCGCGTGTCGATAAGAGATAAAACAAACAAAGCGTCTCCGTTCGAGATTGCGAATCAAAAGCAACGTTTGTAATGTGCGAAATTCATTTCAACGTGTGTCACACACTTGTTTATAAACGACAAATTGAATCGAAGTCAAATAAAACAAAGAAATTAATGTTAAAACACAATTTAACATTGGAATAACGAGCATTGCACCGAAATATCGAAATATCGACATTGAATGGTCCGTGTGTTGAAGTGCACTTGTTCAATTTTCACATTGCACTCTCGTATGTTGGGATTTATGTATTAGATATTTCTGTTTACCGAACGTCATTCATCATTGAAATTTGATAACCGCATGATGTCCAATTGGACTAGACCACATGGTCGACAAAACCGGACAATACAATAGCAGTGTAATCGAAATTACGTGTCACATGTTATTACATTACGTGTTACAACGGGGTAAACACACTTTTTGTAAACGTGCATGTAGATCTAATCCAACCGAAGTTTACTTATTTGCCGCTCCCAAAGATTAGCTACCTTTTGGCAACACTCATCCAAACTAATACACAACATTGCAAATTGTGGTAGAATCCACACTAGTGTTCGTTATAGTTTGCAATCAGCAAAATGCCAGAGTATAGTATATACATATGTACATACTCGTATGAACATACATACATACATATGTATGTATGTACAAAGCTTCGGACCAGCTTTTCTGGCAATGTATCGATCCTCCCGAAGATTATCTACCTATTTACTGTCTCTAAAGATTACCCAACCTTCGGGCAACACTTCAACATTGAAACACCCATCCACACTAGATAATACGAGATTGGAAACGGTGGTGAATTAAGCTACAATTTAGAACTAGCTTTTCTGGGAATGTATAAATCCTAACCGTCCACAACTTACTTATATGTTATGTTGTCTATAAAGATTAGCTAACTTATATCTGGCAACACTAATACAAACCAAAATTGAGAATTGTGGTTGATTTGAGTTACAACTTCCAACTAGGACATGGAATCAGCATTTCTGTGAATATACATATAAAGCCGATCTGCCAGTTATGACGTATGGATGTGAAACGTGGATGCTGAATTCAAGAATCCAGTGCACTCAGAGAGGCATTGAAAAATGTACATATGCTCGGTATAACAAGAAGAGGTCGTAAGAGGAATAAATGGGTAAGAAGCATGACCAAAGTGGCAGATATAGCAGAACGTGTGAAAAAGTTAAAGTGGACACACAGCGAGAAGAATGGACGCGATAAACACTGGAATGGTATCCGAGAGGATGTGAAAGAAAGCAAGGTAGACCGGAGTGGTCGATGGCGCGATGAATTCAGAAGAATGTGTGGAGTCAACTGGATGCAGATTGCTCAAGACAGACAGGAATGGAAGAGGATTGGAGAGGCCTTCATCCAGCAGTGGATGGCGAACGGCTGAAAGTGATAATGTTTACACGAATTTTGAAAAGCGGTTGTGTAGAATCGCTATATCTCAAAAACCATTTATTTATTGCATGGTTGATGATTGGAGAGTCAACTATATGAGTATGTATTAAATTAAATAATCGCTAATCAACTTCGCTCCCAAATCGAAGCCCCGATTGTGAACGGCTGAAAATGACGATGATGATAATGCCGATGATCTAATTTCTGTTTTTAAAGACTAATTCTACCTTTTGGCAACGCCTAAACACCCATCCACACCAATACAAAATTGAATAATCGTGACGAATTGCATCTAAGCTACAATTTTCAACTATGAATGTGTAGGTACATAGGTGTGATCCACTTGAACAATTGTGGCGAACATTGCTTTACTTCCTTTACTTAACAAACTATGGAGAGCAACTTGCGACAGTTAAACTCTCGAACTTTGAAATGGCGAAAGGGGTTCGTATACAGTTTATTTTTTCGCACGCTTGATAATATGTACATAGTATTTTTGACCCATGTCGCAGGTACTAATCTTCCCACGTTGCATTGTTCGTTATCGGTTGTGCTTCGATAGGGCCCCGCGAGCCTTTATCAGCAAATTTAACCTTTTCGTGTTTGCTTATTAATCTCGCTGGGCGCGTACTTGACTGCCTATATTGATTACCCTCACGATACCCAACAGCTGGTTGTTTAATTTCGTCGAAACAATATACCCTGTGTATAACGTGCGCAATCGCAAAACAGGAAAACCATTTCAAATATCTTACACATATGTACATATGTGCATTGCGTGTGTGCCTTTTAATATGTCTACCATTGTATCAAACTACTGAGACGTGAATATTGACGAACTTTTTCAACAACTCGGTACTTTGATAATATTGTAATTTTGTAATCTGACCATGGAACATTCACATTCAACCTAACCATTTAATTATATTGCATACGTTGAATGCGTCAGCGTCTTTGTTATACTGCACTGTGCAACAAAATAAAATTACCGGAAAGGAGATTAGGCGATCTTTGCCAAGTTTGACCCAATGAATCATAATAATACGATAATGAAATGTGTTGGTTAGCTTAAAGTTTATGAGATATGAGCGTTTTCAAAAAATGGACAATTTTACCATTTTTTTGACTTTTGCCGTCTCTGACTCAATATTTTGTGTTTTTATGTTCAAAATGAGTATTGGAAACAATAGTCAGATGTTTTTGCTATCAATTGTGATATTTGAAAGTTTTAAAATACTTATAATTTTATTTTGACGCATTTATAAAGAGTGGTTTTTTTTAAGTCAGTACATATTTATTTTTATTTTTGTCTAAACGTACAAATTTGAGCTGTAGATGATTTGAAGTCGCGTTTAGAGGTGGTCCAGGTACATTTGTGATGCAACTTTTGGGACACTTACATTATCAATTAAATAACGGATTTGGGGGTTTGATTGGCCTAGGTGTAAAACAGAGCCCTTATTAATGTTTAAAAGACAATAACCATTTTTGGTACCATCTATTTATTGAGCTTAGGTCATCCTGTAAACTGATTTCACCCGGAGAGACGGGGTTAAAAAGTTTAATGTCATCAGCAAATATTGAATTGCTAGATCTTTTACGAACGGTATTCTTCTTCTGAAGTTAGCGTATTTGTTATCAAACGTTGCCCTCTGCACTATTCGACAAAACGTTTTACAGTCTGTCATAGTGAAGTTACCAAGGAAAAATACTCTTCAGTAATCTCCCATACCCTATGGAGGGAAATAAGCGAGAAAAAGAGTGGACCCATGACTTTGTAGGTAGAAAGGAATACCTTGGGTTGTGCAAATTCTGAAAAAGATACGATCCAAATCTTGCCAATGGCGATATTTAAGGTCGAAAACTATCGAGGAAACCTTTCGACATACTGGGATTCAACGCTGGATACTTTAAATCTAATTTGATCTTAAATAGAGTATCTTAAAGTTCAAACACAAATCGAATACATCTTACGAAAATAATTAACGATATGTACATATATATGTATGTACTTTCAGAAGAAACTTAACGTTTAATTAATTGAATCGATTTACATATATTATACATGTTTGATTATAATACAGTGGACTCTTGTTATTATTTGCATTCCCCGTTGACTATCGATGGGTGTTTATTATTGACATGCGAGTGAGTTAACATTAAATTAAATATAATAAGATCGCAATTCAAATTTTCAATTTAAGCATAAGAGTGTTGATTTGTAGAGCGTTCCTGACCGACACACAGACAATGTTTTTATATAGATAAATACATATGTACATATGTATATATATGGTACGTTTAGTATTTCAATGATTTTATTCGTTCATCAAGTTACATGTTAAAGTAAAATAAACAATTCACATTTCAATGAATGTAACAAAAAAAAAAAAGCAAAAAGATAATTTTCACATGGCACTCGTAAACTCACGGTGTGTATGTATTATCTTTATTGCAAGTATTATTGATTTCATTGATAACAAAACAAAAAAAAAAAAAAAAAAAAAAACAAAAACAGTTCTACTGCATACTTATTCAGATAGGTAAATTAAATCTGATTACGCAAAGCGGCAGGTTTGCCGTTTTGCGTGTTCGGATTTCAACAAACGAACGAAAATAGTCTGTAATCAAAAAAAATTACCCTTGAGTCATTGTGTGATTACATTGTCTGGACCAGTGGTGGGGAACCTTATTCGAGCTAAGAGCCAAATTAGGGAAAACCTTGCAAAATTGGTAAATTTATTATTTTCGAATTATACATATGTATGTACATTCAAATTTAATTAAATGTTACTCATTAATCATTAATGAAATGTAAGAAATAAGTTATCCTCGTCGAATTTCTTAACGTTTATTACTAAAATGTATTATAAAATTGAATCTGAAAAACTTTTATAGCTATGACGTTGTGGAAATGGGATTCATTTTGATTTTGTGTAATTTGTGTGTCAACATTTTGTATTTTACGCAAAACGTTGGATGGCAGTAAGAGCCGCGGGTTTTCATACAAAGAGCCGCATGCGGCTCCGGACCCGCCCGTTCTCGACCACTGGTCTTGACGATGCTAGACGGTTAAACAACATATTATTATTATACTTGCATCCGTTGCAGATAAGCAAAGTTTGCAATCTTTGAATAAAAGCTCTTTGTTTGGTTAAGAAGAAAAAAAAAATACAATGTATGTTATAATACCTTACAAGAATCTCACTGTTAAACTAGTAACATCTAGCTCGATGTGGATTATTTTAATTGAAAATTTTTTCAAGATATGGTTTCGTTCATACATACGTAGTATGTACATTTCCGAAACCTAAATTTATAAGACGCGAGGATGGGTTGCGTTTCTTTTCGAACAGGTTCGATCGCGTCTTGGAACGTTGGCAAGTGTTTCAGGTGAAGGGGGTGGATTCGGGGGGTGGGTTTTTTTTTTTTGTTTTATATGGGGCGTCGGCACGCGTCGCGACGCCCCGCAAAGCTTCCCCAGGGGGCGCTAGATTCGCCCGGGAGATTAGCTACGGTTCGCCCATGTGAAAAATGTCCCCGCGTAATCTCACGCTGACAACTTAATGCCGTGTCGCAGAAAATGTCGCATTTGAATTTTTCGACACTTTATATTTAAATGAAAAAGCGAGTTGATATCGAGCTGAAAACAATACTCGAGCGTAATATTTCATACGCATTAAAAAAAAAAGCGTTGACTACATTAAATTTAGCTAGTATGTATGTACATAGAAATAGAAAACCGGTAGCTTTTCTTCGGATAGATGTAACGACAATCGCGGAAAAAGTGTACCTGTCGAGATGTGACCAAAGGGTAGCTAGCGAGCACTGACTTCACTTCACTTAAGATCCAGTGCACAAAGAGAAGCATCTATGCTTGGTATAACAAGAAGAGATCGTAAAAGGAATGCGTAGGTAAGAAGTGTGATAAAGTTGAAGTGGACACATAGCGAGAAAAATGGATGGCAGATGGACGCGAGAAATACTGGAATGATATCCGAGAGGATGTGAAAGAAAACAAAGTAGACCGAGTGGAAGATGGACTAAAGAAATGAGAAGAATGTGTGGAGTCATTCAGGACAGACAGGAATGGAAGAGGATTGGAGAGGCATTCATCCAGCAGTGGATATTGAATGGCTGAAAATGATGATTTAAGTTTATATGTCTGTCTGTAAGGAACACGACACACTTTTTTTTTGTAATTGAAAATTTTAGCTATCTCCTCCAATAGCACATAGTTTTCTCTATTGTTAACCCACTCAATATGTCAATGATGAAGTTCTGCTGTTAATCAACTTAGAACTTCAAAGTTTGTTTGTAGTCCATTTTTTTTATGACGTGAACTACTAAGCCCAATAAGCTTAGAAAAGATAGCGCAACACGTTATTGGTGCACAAGAGTAATATCAAAATCCTGCCAGGGGCGCTAGAAACAATCGTAAACTGTCGAAAAATCTTTCAACCGTATAATAAAACGTACACACCTAAATAATAAAACATAAAACGACAGTAATTGTACAGAGTACACCAGTCAGTAACCACAAATTTCTAGAGGCATGCATATATATATACATATGCGCTGCCGTGCTAGAAAAGGACAGAGCTGAATTGTTTACGCTCTGCACTTTTCTATTGATGATTTTTCATTTGAACCCTATTTTGCAGGTAGATAGAACTATCGCATCAGTGCTTTAACTATTTTATTTATTTATTTAAGATCATGGGTAAGAAGTATGACCAAAGTGGCAGATATAGCGGAACGTGTGAAAAAGTTGAAGTGGACACACAGCGAGAAGAATGGATGGCAGATGGACGCGTGAAATACTGGAATGGTATCCGAGAGGATGTGAAAGAAAGCAAGGTAGACCGAGTGGACGATGGGCTGACGAATTGGTGTGTGGAGTCAAGTGGATGCAGATTGTTCAAGACAGACAGGCATGAAAAAAGGATTGGAGAGGTCTTCATCCAGCAGTGGATGGTGAACGGCTGAAATGATGATGATTTAAGATGATTTTTTAAGGCTGCCAGGAATCTATCAATTTACTCGCTACTATCTCGCTAGTTTACTAGCCGACACGTAGAGCTAGTAGCGAGTAGTTAGTAATCCTATTACACGTGTTTAGTGTACTCGCTAGTGGCGCTGTCGTCAACTTGTTTTACAGTCTACAGTACTTGTTTTACTTCCTTTTTTATACATACATATGTATGGTTAATAAATATGCGTTTTTCAATAATACAATTTTGACTAAACTTCACTCGCTCGGCCGAAAAAGCCGGATAACTTACTAGTTTCGCCCATTACACGAGCTTGTTTACTAGCGAGATACTAGCGAGTAAACTATCCCTGTGTAATATCCCAGCATTACCAACCTGTATCTACTTTAAGATTTTGCTTGTACCCAAGTGCCCGTGATAGTGGTAAATAATATCAAGCTCTGCCTTTTTCTAACACACAGCTACGCCTCTGGGAATTTTGTGGTTACTGACTTGTCTACTTCGGTCTAATAGGTTGTGGTGACTCGGAATTTGTTTTGTATTGTATATACATATATAATGTGAAGTTGCATGTAAGAGCGATATTACATTGAGCAACAAAACCAACACCAGATTTTTTTTGGCGGTGGCGAGCATCTTATTACATTGCGCCACTTTTCAAGCTACCAAGCTACCTGCTCATCTCATAATCTTCATACAAAAAAAATACTATACGAAACTAGGTACTCTGTGTAGACGTAGAAAATATATAAAATTCAACCTCTCGTATTTCTTTCTGAATTTCATTGTTTTCGAAACAATTGCGTTGACGTTGCGTTGTGTTGACAACTGAGTACGACGATAAAAAAAAAAGGTCAGAAAAGGGTTTTTGGCGAACATTGACTTCCAAGAAATTTTCAAGCAATCCAGAATCGCATCGTCTAATACATCGTAATACTTACCATTGGAACCTGTATATCTATCTGGTCGCCGAGGTTCAAAAAAAACCTGGTGTTCCGTTTTGTTGCTGAATGTATATCAGCCTTACTCAGTAGATTTACAAAATAGATTAACAGAATTAAGCAACGAAAGTATGAAAGTAGGCTTAAAAATTAATTTTAATAAAACTAAAATTATGTTTAATGAATTTTGCACGCAAAACGTAGTCACAGTAGATAATCATATTGTATATCTAGGACAATTGGTGAATATGACTGGATGTAAAGAAGAAGAAATAAAACGAAGAATGAAACTAGGATGGAGTGCTTTTGGAAGATGGAACATAGTTTTTAAATCCAACATTCCGCTATGCTTAAAAAAGAAGGCGTACGACCAATGCGTACTGCCAGTTATGACGTATGGATGTGAAACTTGGACGCTAAATTCAAGAATGCTACGAAAGATCCAGTGCACACAGAGAAGCATAAAATAAAAGCTTACAATAAATACATGGGTAACAAGTATGACCAAAGTGGCAGATATCGCAGTACGGGTGAAAAAGTTGAAGTGGACACACAGCGAGAAGAATGGATGGCAGATGGACGCGAGAAGTACTGGAATGGTATCCGAGAGGATGTGAAAGAAAGCATGGTAGACCGAGTGGAAGATGGGCTGATGAATTGAGAAGAATGTGTGGAGTCAAGTGGATGCAGATCGCTCAAGACAGACAGCAATGGAAGAGGATTGGAGAGGCCTTCATCCAGCAGTGGATGGTGAACGGCTGAAAATTATGATGATGATATAATGTGAAGAGTGTTGGGAAGCGCTAGTTTGTCAATTATTTAACATTGTTTAATTTTATTTATTATTATTCATCGATCACGGGCGGTAGGCCGCAAATCCGGCCGAGGATTATCCGGCCGCGCGTCCGGTTTTATTCCGCCTTTGGCGAGAGCGGGTCAAAATGGTACCACAATAACCCCCTAACGACCGGCGCGTGCCTTATGACAAAATTGACTACTATGAGCCATTTCATTTCTCACTTATAAGCTTTTAGGGTGGCATGGCGCGCGCGTGACGCGACGCCCGCTTATTTGCTTAAAATATTTATTATACATTTATACGATCGATCCTTCGTGCTAAAGTTTCACAGAGTACGCTCGATCGACACATTCTAGAAGTTGAAATGATCTCTCCATTCTGCATAAAATTATTTGCGCCTTTTTAACTTTTTTTGTCGAATGATTTTCTCGACGGTTTTAGCGAGCGTAGTCTAACACGGCGGTCGCCAACCTTTTGGACCTCGCGGACCACTTAACTCAGAATCTCGAATCCCGCGGACCACTACCATGATTTTTTTCCATAAAAATTACGTTGTAAATATGAAATGTTAATCACACCACTTGTACTTGCACTCCAAGTTATTTGCAAAAAGCTGGATATCACCTTATGTGAATGATACTTTGTGAATTTGTATGTTCGTATTTATATTTAAGTTAGATAATAATATGTTACCATCATATTTTAGTAAATTTATTGTGAGAGGAATGGATGTATGTGAATATAATTTAATGATAAAAAATGTTAAAATAAATAGAAATAGCAGAAGCATCTTGTACAGAGGTGTTTTGGATTATAATTACGGTGACCATATTTTTTTGGACATATAAAGAATTGTTTCATAATTTAAAAAAAGCTGGTTGCCTTATTTGTTTCACTATACAGGATATATAGGATTTAAAAAAATCATATTTATTACACATTATTTATATTAAAATGACATTAGTTTTGATATTTTTCACAAGAATGAACTTTTTTTAACAACTCAGGTTTTGTGTTTTTAAAATTCATAAAATTGTATACAATTCATATCAAAGTTGCATTTGGTTTAAATGCATGCTTCCAATGTGTCTATTTTTAATTGGGTTTTTTCACTGGTCCACATATTGTTCACTAATGAAAATATTCGTTCAATAGGGGCATTAGATCCGGGGAGACATAAGGAAAATTCAACGATTTTTAAAATGATTTTGAAAGGAACGTGTTAATCTGTGAAATATTTAAAAATTTCAACCCATCTTTGTGGGCAGGGCTAATCATTTTGTCGCCATTCTTCGATCTTTTCATCAATAACTTTTAATACACGAAACTTCATCGAATAATTCTGCTTTTGTTCTGGCACAAGAATACTTTTCTTCAAAACATGTCTTGATTAATTTTGAATTGCATTCGTTTGACCGAAATGAATGATTATGTTGTACAGAATGATAACACCAAGATGCCTCCTTTAGTGCTAACGCTTTTACTTTGTCATCAAAAATTTTGCTAACAATGATCGAGTTTAACGATTTACTTGTTGACGCCCTCTGACTTCAGCTTCTTTGTGTTTTGATGTCTGTATATGCTGTGTAATTGCTGATCTGCAACTATTCGCAATATTAAAATTAGCCGAGCATTTATTACATTTGACGTCACTATCCGTTATTCCCCTTTTAATGAAAGGAAATTCCTCTTCCAATGTTTTGTTTTTCCAATTAGTAGTTTCCAAAGTAGTTTCCAATTATCCTGTTTCAGTGCGATATTCTTTTCGGTTTGAATGTTTTATAATTATAGAACATCCAAAAATGCAACGCAACGTTTATAAAAAAAAAAACGGGTGCCTTTATCTGTGTGGCATTCCATCAGCAGATCAAAACTCAAAAATGTGTATTTTCATTCGAAATTTTTTTTCCACGTTTGTTACCAATTTATACGGACTGTTTCTCATCTCAAAACGTTCATTAGGATTGTGTGTATGTCGTGCAATTTTTTGTTTTCGTGTAAAGGGGCTAATTTTGGATGTGTGTCCGCGAGAGAATTTAGAATCATTATCATATTCAGCCATTCACCATCCACTGCTGGATAAAGGCCTCTCCAATCCTCTTCCATTCCTGTCTGTCTTGAGCAATCTGCATCCACTTGACACCACACATTATTCTCAATTCAACAGCCTATCTTCCACTTGGTCTACATTGCTTTCTTTCACATCCTCTCGGATACCATTCCAGTATTTCTCGCGTCCATCTGTCATACATTCTTATCGCTATGTGTCCACTTCAAATTTTTTAAAAAGTTCTGCTATATGCTACATATATCTGCCACTTCGGTCATACTTCTTGTTTTTACCCATGTATGTATTCCTCTTACGACTTCTTCTTGTTATACCAAGCATACATCTTTCAATGCTTCTCTGTATGCACTGGATCTTACGTAGCATTCTTGAATTTAGCATCCAAGTTTCATATTCATACGTCATAACTGGCAGTTTGCATAATAAACAATGAATATATCGTTTATTTATTATAATTTTTCTATCATTATAAGGTGATGTCTAACTTTTTGCAAATAACTTGGAGTGCAAATACAAGTGTAATTACCATGTTATTTTTATGGAAAAAATCATGGTAGGGGTCCGCGGGATTCGAGATTTTGAGTTAAGTGGTCCGTGAGGTTTCGAAATGTTGGCGACCGCTGGTTTAAAGTACATATATGTACACCGTGCATTTCCCGCTTATAAAAGGCCATGTGCATTTAGAGCTGTTGAAAAAATAAAAATCGCATTTTTGAATCATAATCCCCGTTTTATACATAGGTACATATATATTGGTTTATTTTTTATTTTTCGTTGTCAACAGGGTGTTCGGGTGAGGCGGTAACGATGATTAATTTGTTGGAATTACACTCGAGGCGTTATCGTTTTACCACCGATGCGATTACGCTCATTGCTCAGTAACGACCCACATATGTTGCAAAAGTCGAAATTCGATATTCACTATCGACAAATTGTATAGAAACACACATAGACACGCGCGTGTTGAAATGCCACGAATTTCATTCCAAGTTAAAATCGAAGCTTGCGCATATTTATGTATAGCATCGATATTCCAAGTATTTCAACTTCAAGCGTTTCATTACCCGTTTTCAGTTGCAGCACAAAACAAAAGTAAAAAATTCCATATAGTCTCAGTCATCTTGTTTCATACTTTAAAATATTAATATTGTCGAGCATCGACTAGGCAAAAATATGTATAGAATTTTCAAGTTTGATTTCTTCCATAGCTCGGAAACGGTTTATAATAAACTCTCGTTACATACTATCGCATTTCTCGCTCGAGCTACTGTTTTATATAACTTTTAATACATGTGTAGTTCGCTCACGCTAGTAATAGTAGTTGCTCTAAGCATCGTCTACAGCAGTGGTCTTAAACCTTTTTTTCAATATTATTAAATTTGCAATGCGTTAACCGTCCACCTGTATATAACACCTAAAAACAATAATACAGAAATCACGATGACCACCCATTCTGTTGATCGAGATTATAGGAAAAACCATTCAAAAAATCCATCCAAGGATCCATCATCCATGAATCGATCTTCAAATTTATCAGTTCACTGAATCGAGTGGTCGTGTCAGTTCTTAGATCATGCAAATGATCAGCAGTTGTAAGCTCATATTTTATTGATAATAAGTCTGGAAGTTGATGAAATTCTGTCCGCAAGATATTTTGAACAGTGCTTGAACAATGCCAATTTATCGATAAATATAGATATATCCTTTTTACAATCGATAAGTGTCACAAATTTACCCCAAAGACGCGGATTAACATCATTGAACTTTGTAAATATTCCAAGTAAAAAAATATCGATTTTCATTGCAGAAATCAATTTTATTTTCATTGCGATAGAACTGTAATACAATTTTGTATAATTCCACACAGACGTGACAAACAATTTGCCTTTAGAAAGCCGTCGTATTTCCGTATGTAGCAGCAAACGAACAAATTGCTCATCATTGTCTCGACAAAGTTGTTGAAAAAGTCGAGCATTTTTGGAATTGACTTTTTAATCTTATTTATTGCACTCACCGCTATGTTTAGCGAATCGTGTAATTTTAGACTTGAGCGTTTTACAACACGATGTTGTTTGTGAAAACATGCCGTATATAATAATAATAATAGCAGTTGGAAAAATTCTAAATTAAAACTACTTTTGACTTTTGATCTGAACTGTACTTGGAATGATTTGGAAGCCCCAAAATACTACGGTTAAAAGATACAATACCTGACCATACTCAAAGATGACTTTTCACGCTCATATTATTAATATCACAAAGTGTGCTGTTACACTTTCGGCATTTGTCATAAGAAACTCTAGTGTACTTGACATTGGAGTTATCAAATGTCTACATTCTTCATTGGTGCTGTCTAAGCTTGAATTCCGCTCTATTATTTGATCCCCATATGAGCGTTTGTATATTGAAATGCTTGAAAGGGTTCGGAATAAATTTTTCAGATGGATGTATGGTTAAATAACCCATACCTGTACCCTTGTGAATTTATTCTGGGCATGATCGGCATGCAGTCACTTGAGATTAGAAGAGAATTGCTGTTATTGCGACACATGTTTCGTTTATTTCGTGGGTTCATCTGGAATCCTCGAGTGTTGGAGAGGATTGGCTTGTTTGTGCCGAATAATTATATTCGTTCACGAACACATCGCCTACTCAGTGAGCCGTTAGTTAGGTCTATTGTATTGGCAGTATTATGTATTGGCGGTTTCTCATTTTGTATCATATATTAAACTTAATTTAGCTAGGATACTGAGCGGGGATGGTGATGGTGTTTGATTATTATTTTTTTATTGTCAGTATGTAATATGTGGTTCTATGACAAAAGAGAACAAGACAAAACAGAACGCGACAAAAGAGAACAGGAACAGAACCACCGTCCGATACCCTCGACAGGACACTTTTATATATTTATAATATTTTCTCTTATATGTATGTGATTAATAAATAGATTCAACAAAAATAAATATTTTATTTTTCCACTGTTCTGTTTTGTCACTGTTCTCTTTATCGCTTTTCTGTTTTTTCCCGTTCTCTTTTGTCCTGTTCTCTTTTGTCGCGTTCTGTTTTGTCTTGTTCTCTTTTGTCCGGTTACCGTAATATGTACACATACATACATACATACCTATGTGTACATGGGATGTATTATTTTCAACTGTTATTTTATCATTCTGTAATTGATTTTTTGTTTGTATAATAATTTGGGCGTTTAGCCTGTAAATAAATAAATAAATAAATATACATATGTAGGTAGATTCTAATGTTAATTTTGAATATAAAATCGGTCGCACAGCGTTAAGAAAAAGGAAAATCGCACGCTTTTAAACCCAATTATCTCCGAATCTCAAACAATCAGCATTTTTACCTTATTAGTGTTCAGTGAATCAAAACAACAGTCAATTGTCATTTAAAACGATTAAAATTTTGACTCGTGCGTCGGTATACATATGTATTTACATACATATATGTATGTACTCGTGCATCAAACGGTCTCTTTCGTTCGTTCGTTTCACCGAAAGCGTATTTACATAATCCCATCTGCGAGGTCGAAAAACAAAAATAAGAAATCCCTTGGGAGATACAGAGGTGAGACTATGGTGGTTAGGGGGGTTTTGGGGGCAATAAAGACCCCGACTTTCAGATTTTGTACTATAATAACGACCGTGACGACAACTGTAATGGAGCAATTTCGTGTACGACACTCGCTCTGAACGACGGGAATAATTAACCCGGACGCTACGTATTTATCGACTGCTGACTTTTCAATATTCGTTTTTCGTTGATCTACTTAGTCGGTGTGTATTTTATTTTTTTTTTTTTCATTTTACAATTTGCAGAACAGATGATGAGCCGTGACTGTGAATTTGTAAAGGGCATTTCGATTTCGTTGAGGGGAGGAACGACGACAAAGTTATACAGATTAAATTATTCCTTTCGGATTGAACGATCGTTAGTGTATTTGCTCTTTCACCGGGTAGCTAGTAGCTACCGACTAAAGTTTACTAAACGGTGCGTATTTACAAATCGTACCTACTATGTACATACATACATATGTACATATTACAAAATGACAATTTTTGTTTACATTTTAGTTGTATGTGAATGTGGTTGCCTTTTTTGCTACCAACGTGAAATATTTGACTAGTTGAAATGATAAATAATGTCAATATCGTATCGAGTTTTCTCGCTGGTCGGTCTACAAATCAACAGAGCGATTGCACTGTTCGAAAAATGACGAATTTTTTTTCGGTTCAGAGATGAGATATAACTTTTCTATTCGTACGTGCCCAGTGAACACGAATGTTATCATAAAACACACTGATAATGCTCCAGATTCGGAAATATATGTACATAGGTTGGTTTTAAATTAAACAAAGGCAGAAGCGGAAAACCAAGAATAAAGCTAAACGACATGTTCGAAATATGACGAAATTCGTTCATACATAAATCTATAAGAAAAGTTGTATCATATCTCTGAACCATTTTCCTATTGAACGGTGTTATTTGATTGCTTTTTTTTGAGATGTTCTACTGTGAAGGTTTTCTCGAAGGTTGCGTGTTAAAATGAAAGCTCCGTAGGTGTTTTCGTTTTATTACAGTTGATTCAAATTACATACGTTGAAATTTTGTATTCTGGAATTTGGATTGGAAAGGTGATGATTCTGTTGGATAAATATTAATAACCAAATGGGTGGGTTAGATTTGGTTTTTGAGAAGAATATGTGATTCTGATCAATAAGTATTAGTAATCATATTAAGTCTTACGCCATTTCAATGGAACGTTATCTTTGGGCTTTTGAGATCAAAAGTTCACAAACGAATTAATTGCACACGATTTTAAATAAGACACAATTGAAAAGAATTTACCTTTGGTTATAGATGTTTATTTCAATTAGTTATGAATCACATTGCCATTACAATTATATTACTACATACATAGTACGTATGGTTTGTATGATAAAAATTCCAATACGTCGAGTATTCTTACTTGTGGATATTTTTTGTTTAGTATGTAAATGTTCAAAATTCACCTCATTTACGTCACACTGAGTTGTCAACGAGATCACAACGAATTGTCAACGGGCATAGGGTAACCTATGTAGGATAACCTCTGGTTGAGCAGTGAAAAACGACACGTGCATAAAAGCCGAAATTCCTCGTGAGCTTTTTCAGTGCAATAAACTTGGCAAAGTGAGTGTGTTAAATTCTTGCCCATACTTTTGCATTTGCTGATTTGTCATGCTGTGTCGATTTCGCGATAGCCCCGAGACCAGTGGCGGTTCGCGATTTGAATATGAAAGCATTTTTCCAGGTTCAAAGTCGAGTTGAAAGGTCGAATTCGTCACAATTGGTATTGCATACAACTGATAAGTCATTTTTGTACCCGTTTCAAATCCACAGCTCTTGCAATACCGTTATGTGTGTATGTGTGTTATTCGTTGTTTACGCATGAGGCGAAATTACATATATTTTGACTGTAAAATGGT
Source organism: Parapsyche elsis (assembly GCA_022651745.1). NCBI lineage: Eukaryota > Metazoa > Arthropoda > Insecta > Trichoptera > Hydropsychidae > Parapsyche > Parapsyche elsis. The sequence goes on from JAGVSN010000038.1 coordinate 405,123, forward strand.
TTAAAAACATGTACACAATAGAATCGTGGTCTTGCACAACAAACTTGTAATGTTTGGATAATTTCATTCATTCGCCCGAACCACTCTCGTAACGAACAAAGGTTATCTGTTACTATTAAGCTACTACTACTACTACTTCAACTTATTAAATTAAATATTTATGGAAAAAAAATGGGTTACATTTGTTGTGTTGCATCTGAATTGTGCGAACGTGCCTATTTTTGGTTGTGCCTTTTGTAATTTGTAATTTAAATATTTGTGCTTGGAAACTTTCTGGAATCATCCGCGCTTACAGTTGCTTACAGTGAGTGCATTTTTATTAGCTTCATTATTGACTGTAGTCTGTTTCTGTAACGAGAGAGTATGGAGTTCAAAGTGTACATACATATGTATTTGTTTATTCTAACCGCGTGTGCTAAAAATGTACAAAAATTGTTCGTCTCCCACTTTAATAATAGATACGAACTTTTGTCGCTTTTTAACACACGTGGTTAAAAGAACGGGATACTGATTGTGTGTAATTTGGTTTTTTTTTATATATGATAAATTACCAAGTATCGCCACTGCTGAGATTTCTATAACAGCATCATTTGTCCCCTAATTTGAATCGAGCTTTCAGACACATCGTTGAGGGTTAACTTTGCACCAGTGCCATTCGACTATTTATTTACTATTTTATTTTAAAAATCATCTTTAAAATAGCCTACATAGTTTAGTTATTTATTACAATATGGATACAGTGGCATTGATTGAAATTGCATAAATTTTATTTAAAAATGAACTATCACAGCATGAAAATGTTGACGGCGAGTTTGAGATGAAAACAAGCGCTTATGAGATAATATTCAATGTCGTCGACATTAATCTTTCCGACCCAACATTTACTCAGTCAACTCATTAAGATCAAATTCGAATTACATAACTTCCATTAGAAGTGGAGTAACCTTTCGTCGCGTCGTAAGTAAACTACAACTTTATATACATAAAAAAAAACTACCCGCTATCAAAATACGTCTTCAGCGTATTTTCATAAGACACGATTGATTTATTTTCATTCGCAACGGTTTGCTCTAACATCTGTCCATCTTTAGACAACTTGAACACACAATATTCTAACTTTGAACTACCTATGTGATTCCCATTCAGCTACGGAGACGATATAAGAAGCAACCTACGCGAAAAAAACTTGTGAAATTATATAAAACCCTTTTCCATACGAAGCTATCTACAATGTACATTCGACATGAATACTGATCGGAATGATTTACAAGTATCTATAAAATGGGGAATAGTTAATTAAATCCCTTCATTGATTCTCCATTTTAACATTTTACAATATAGTCCAAAACATTGTGTTGCACTGCGATTTAATTTATTAATTTGTTTTTCGGATACAAACTCTCAGTTATAATTATAAATATTTTTGAACGACGGTCACTGGCAATGAGTAACACTAGCACTAATCGAATTTGCGAATAATCTGTACTTTAAATTTATTGTTGATTAGGTTTTTACTTTATTCATATACAAGTTAAGTATTGTGTGCAAAAATTCGAGTTTTAAAAGTTATTTATATAATAGTTCGACGTCATTTACATTTAAGTTGCAGTGACTGGAAATTGACAAAACGCTTTCCTCGATTGAGTTTCATCTTTAAATATGTTGGCATCAATGTTTTGGGCTTTGTCTAAATCTAAAATTATTTTTTTTAGATTTATGGGTAAAAACTCTTAATTTTTTCGTTCGATTAACTTAAGCTTCAATTCTTTTAAATGCCTGGAAGCTTTTACACATTGAGATTTCTTGTGATTCAATTTTCAAAATATATTGTTTGAGATGTGAATAAAAAATAACCATGCCTCAGTTAACACATCATTGAAAAAAAAATTCACCATCGTGGGACATTTTTCCAGTTTCAAAAAGTACGAATTTATGTAGTAGCTTAAGTATTATTAATATTCTCTCTAAAGCTGGTAGAAAAGTTAGCCATCGCGTTTTACTGTGCCTCAGTAGTTTTTTTTTTATATTGAACAATTCTATCCACTCTGATTGTGTAAATGTAAAAATGTGAATAAATGTTCACTTCAATATCTAACCGGAAGACAATCGACACACCAGTGCTTATCCAATTATTGATATGATTATTATCATTGATACTGCGTGATGTGCGCCAATATTCAATTTACTATTTTAATTCACAAAATAAAGGACAAAATGACTATTTTAGAAGAAAAAAATCCAAAGGACGGGACAGGGTTTTTCAAACTATGGGTCGCGACAAACGGAAAAAAATCATGACACCGGAATGGTCAGTTCCTCTATCACTGTTTAACATTGTCATTGAAGATATTTTAAAAGAATTAAAACTCGAGATATTGTCACATCTCACATTCTTTATCCCAAAGCTTTGATAACTATTTTCCAGTGCCGAAATTTGAAACAGTAAAGAAAAGCTTTTAGATAAAAAAAAATCCATTTGATTTTGAAAGCCCTGAATCAACAATTGAGTTAAACTTTGATCCTGAAGAGGAGGCTGAATTTCTCCACCTTATTGGTTCATTTACACTGAAGAATGATTTTCAGCAATTAAATTTTTCATCATTTTGGATTAATATCACTAAAAGAGAATATCTACTTTTAAGTAAAATAGCACATTTTTACAATTTTTACTTTTACTTAACCTTATCTACATACATATGTATGCATGTAAATTAAAAACAAAGCTTCTAATTGAAAACTATGTAGTTTCATCCATAAATATGCATACATATATCATGTCATCATCATCATTTTCAGCCGTTCACCATCCACTGCTGGATGAAGGCCTCTCCAATCCTCTTCCATTCCTGTCTGTCTTGAGCAATCTGCATCCACTTGACTCCACACATTCTTCTCAATTCATCAGCCCATCTTCCACTCGGTCTACCTTGCTTTCTTTCACATCCTCTCGGATACCATTCCAGTACTTCTCGCGTCCATCTGCCATCCATTCTTCTCGTTGTGTGTCCACTTCAACTTTTTCACACGTTCCGCTATATCTGCCACTTTGGTCATACTTCTTACCCATGTATTTCTTTTGCGATCTCTTCTTGTTATGCCAAGCATACATCTTTCCATGCTTCTCTGTGTGCACTGGATCTTTCGTAGCATTCTTGAATTTAGCGTCCAAGTTTCACATCCATACGTCATAACTGGCAGTACGCATCGGTCGTACGCCTTCTTTTTTAAACATAGCGGAATGTTGGATTTTAAAACTATGTTCATTCTTCCAAAAGCACTCCATCCTAGTTTCATTCTTCGTTTTATTTCTTCTTCTTTACATCCAGTCATATTCACCAATTGTCCTAGGTATAAATAACTATCAACTATCTCCACAATATGATTATCTACTGTGACTACGTTATGCGTGCAAAATTCATTAAACATAATTTTAGTTTTATTAAAATTAATTTTTAAGCCTACTTTCATACTCTCGTTGCTCAATTCTGTTAATCTATTTTGTAAAATCATGTATCAATAGTACATAAATAAAGGAACACAACGGACAGAGTTTGTGTTTGATATATTATTATATAGGCATACTGGGTCGCAATACAAAATGCAGCTCTTGCAGTGGTAAAAAAAAGTTTAAAAAACGCTGAAATAAAGGACCACTGTATGGTCACCGTATCACGTTTTCACGATTTTCGAAAAAATGTATGCGTGCCTGTGCGAAGCGGTTGTGTAAAATCGCCATATTTCAATAGCCATATATTTATTGTACAATTGATGATTGGAGAGTCAACTATGTACGTATATTGTATAGATAGAATATTTAATGAAATAATCGCTATAATTGGACGGAACACTTACCCGAATTCCAATTTCGCTGCCAAATCGAAGCCTTTTGTGCAATCAAAGGCATTACAACGGTGTTGATTGGATCTGTTGCCAGTTTCGATTGAATTCAACTAGTTCGGACAATCCGTCCCGTGTATTTAGTGGATGTTCGGATTAGCACTTTTGCAATAATTGGATGATGCGAGTTGCACAATGGGGATGACGTCACGCGCACGTGTGCCACTGCGCCACCTGTTTCGCCGTACAAAATCGGCGTAGCGAATCGATCCGGCGAACTGTGCGCCGATTTTATTACGAGTTTAAATCGACAGTTCTCTGAATGAATTCGAGTCAAAATTATTTCATTCTGGTGCTGGTGTGGGCGACACCAGAAAGCGCTGTATTAAATCTTACGCGTGTGCGCTGTTGTTGTTGATGTATGTATGTACATACATTATTTATTATTTAATTACAAAAACACCCACCGTGACATGACAGATTAACCAAATCGTCATGATAAAGAATAAAAATTCTAAATGTACACAAAATCGTTTGACCCTTAAAGGTGCCTGTAAACGATCAACATATTCACGGAAATGTATTGCCGGTAATGTTACTGAAATACGGTGATGTGGGCGTGTTTCCCGACACTATTGTTCCACTATTCCCGGTGTGTCCGTGTGTTGGCGAGTATTGTTGCCATATTGCCGATAATATCGGTCGGTATACGAAAATACGCGGCAATATATACATATGTATGTTTCTTTCCCGCTCTCTCACATACGCGGGTCTCTGTCGCCGAGGTGCGGACACGACACGACACGAGGATGGTTGACGAGCAATGTTGCTGAAAAATGTTGATCGTTTACCTTTAAGGTCCCTGTAAACGATCAACATTTTCACGGCAGTGTATTGCCGGTAATATTACTGCAATATAGTGATGTGGGCCGGAACTATAGTCGTGTTTCACAACACTATTGTACCACTATTCCCAGTATGGTCGTGTGCTGGCGAGTATTGTTGCCATATTGCCGATGGTATCGCTCCGTATACGAAAATACGCGGCAATATACATATGTATGTTTCTCTCCTGCTCTCTCACATACGCGCATCTCTGTCGCTGAGTGTTGATGAAACAGCAACTACTTGCCGTCAATCATTGAGCCACACAATCCTGCGACACATATTGCGAACGTGATGCCGAAAATGTTGCCGGATGGTTGACGAGCGAAATTGCTCGTCAACCATGTTAAAAATGTTGCTCGTTTAGAGGAGACGATGACACCATGTTGGTTCGTGGCTCGGGTGGAAATTGGCACGGTACCCACAATTTCATTACAGGTAGGATCTGAGGATTGTGCACCAAACCAATCAGCAATCAGTTTATTTATTTTATATAATATTAGCTAATTAGCTAATTTAACTTACATCTATTACCTATTTATAACAACTACATAAATCTATTACACATTATACACTATACTTATACATAACTACTATCTCTCACAGAGGTGTCTCCTCACACTTTGCAAGAATGCCTCTATGGTCTTAGAAGATTTGACGCATTATACATTAATACACCCCTGTGAAAAATGCCACCAGCTGTCTTTGTTTTCCTTACTCTACCTAAAACTAATTGGTTCTTATTTCTAGTACAATAACTATGGATATCACTATTTCTAATGATATAATAACTTATGATCTAACTTATAAACAAAAGACAATGTGCTTAACTTTAAACAATCCCGATTCATCTAACATACTTTTTTAGCCTGCCAACATTCAAAATACCTCTCATAGCTCTATTTTGTAACCTTTGCATTTTATCTAAATCTTTTGGCCACTGAACATAGTAAGTACAGTGGCACAATAAACCAGGTGTGGCAAGACAATATTGTATTATAGACTAAAGGCTCTCATCCACCAAGTACGTTGACATGCGTTACGTCGACGTACGATATCCACCCACCAATTACAGCACGGCTTTCTCGCTCGTGCTGCAAAACTCGTACTGCAATTGGTGCGTGGATGTCGTACGTCGACGTAACGCATGTCAACGCACTTGGTGGATGAGAGCCTTTAAACCTTACTTTTTCTACTTAAAATATTTCTTAACCCACATAAAACCCCGAGAATCGTGCCCAGACACTAGCACAGTTAAAATTTCAAACGCAACTATGTACATACATTACATACCATATCGACGCAGACGCTTTGTTCGGCGAGAGGGATGTTTTTATGGTTCACATCTTGACAGGGGGCGGGGTTGATTTTCAGCATTTATCCTGACATCTCTTGTTTCGGGCGACACATTAGCCACCCCTGACTGAGAGGGGGTGGGGGGGTTTGGGGTTGCTCAATAACGACCCATCCGAGTCGAAAGGACGTAGGTACCACTCCGTGACCGAAGGGAAGTTACACCCAATGGGTCGTTTGTCACTCACGAATTATACGCGCATTATTTACAACAAACATATTGCGCGCATCGGCGAGCTACCCTCGCCGAATGCCCTCATCCCCTTCATCCCCCTCAAAGTGTTCGGCGATGACCTTGTGGAATTTTTAATAAAGGGGAGTGTGGAATGCATAAACACGCACGGTTGTGTATCGTGGGGTGGGTGGGTGGGTGGGTGGTTGGGTGGCTTTGTCCGTTTGGTTCGTTCGCTGTTTGTTGCCGCCCCGTTGCGAAGCCTTTTCTGTTTGACACTGTTTGAACGCGAACGTGCGATGCCTGGAATGAGTAATTCGACGAGATTGAAAAAAAATCGCACCGTTGTCGGTGCGGGCTCGAAGTTTGGCGTGGTAATTGCAAACTCGTCGGTTAAACGGCGACAATGCTGCGTACACACCGACGAACCGAACAGCGGACAGCGGAACGGCGGTAGGCTATGTAATAAATTGTTATCGCGTGGACCGCTCCACACAATAACGATTCGTCCGCACGATAGCACGATAGGTTCGTCGGTGTGTACGCAATTATCTACATACAGCTCTGATTACGTGTGTAATATTATTAAAAGGAAAAGACGGCATACGACCAGTGCGTACTGCCAGTTATGACGTATGGATGCCTGAAATCAAGAATGCTACGTAAGAGCGATATTACACTGAGCAACCACACCAACAACCAGATTTTTTTCGACGGTGGCGAGCATCTTATTACATTGCACCACTTTTACTTCACCAGCTACCTGCTCATCTCATAATCTTCATACAAAAAAAAATAGGTCTAAACGAAAACTAGGTACTCTATGTAGTAGTATGTAGACAATATATAAAATTCAACCTCTCATATTTCTTTCTGAATTTCATTGTTTTCGAAACAATTGCGTTGACGTTGCGTTGCGTTGACAATTGAGTACGACGATGCAAAAAAAAGGTCAGAAAAGGGTTTTTGGTGAAGGTTATTTTCGTCGAACATGGACTTCCAAGAAATTTTTATGCAACTGAGAATCGCATCGTGTAATACGTAGCATCTAAACCTGTATATCTATCTGGTCGTCGAGGTTCAAAGAAAATCTGGTGTTCCGTTTGGTTGCTCAGTGTAATATCACCCTAAGATCACTGCGCACACAGATGTATGTATGATTGGTATGACAAGAAGAGATCGCAAGAGGAATACATGGGTAAGAAGTATGACCAGATATAAATAGCAGTACGTGTTGAAATGTTCTGAAAAAAAATGGATGGCAGATGGACGCGAGAAATACTGTAATGGTATCCGAGAGGGTGTGAAAGAAAGCAAGGTAGACCGAGTGGAAGATGGGCTGATGGATTGAGAACAGTGTGTGGAGTCAAGTGGATGCAGATTGCTCAAGACAGACAGGAATGGAAGAGGATTGGAGAGGTCTTCATCCAGCAGTGGATGGTGAACGGCTGAAAATGATGATGATGATTATTAAACGGAGAAAAATTTTCACCTGTGATGCATTTACTATCGGATGTGATATGCTCTGATATACTTCATTTCAATTTTATTGTTATGCTTAGAGTATTGCCTGTTGACGATCAACGTTTGTTTATTGGGGAACGATTGGGATTACGGTAGCTGTAACTATGGGTTACAAAAAAAATATATATAAAATGATCAAAGTGTGTCGAACGTTGATACAATTCTTGACGGACACTTTGTTCTTTATGCATAATAAATTATGTATGTATGTTCTTTATGCATATATATGCATAAAGATATATATATGTATGTATATTGAAATTCTATAAATTTTTCACAAAAAATGCGTTATGTTAAACATTTTTTTACTTAAAACAAAATTTTACCTACATGGCCTATATACATACATATGTATGTACAATACGTAGGAGGTGTAAGTCTGTATCTGTGACTTTTAACATATTCGTAACAACATTGCACCTGAAAATATATCACTTAAGACCTTAAACAAAATTGGCTGAAACTTTTATATATTTACAGTATTCGTGACGACTTTTATCAATAAGTAATTTTACGAACGAAAAAAATGTCAGTTTACCTTTGCAAATTTATCTTACATACACTTATCGCTACATACTCGTACCGATCGTTGAATATGCGGCAATAATAATTGTTATCGTGCGAAAGTTCGACCTTGAGATTTTGACTGATTTGTATCGGGTATCATCCCCCGATCACGTTTTCATGATTTCTGGAAAATGTCTGTATGACTGTGTACCTGTGTGTAAAATCGCTAATAACTCAAAAACCGTTTATTCTATTATACTGAAACTTCATATTTATATGTTTTTTACTGGCCATTATAATCCATTAGGCTTTCGAAATTTTTCGTCAACCGAAAGTGGTACTTCCCTTGGATAATCACCTAATTTTTGTGTAATCTTCGGAGGTTTTTCCAGCAAAACTATGATACACATAAAATTTTTTCACCATTGATATTATGAAAAAATCATTCGACACATCATCGACTTAAAAAGTAACAAAATAAAAAGGTGTCAGCATGTGTTTTGGTCAACGACGAGTCAGTGGTCGCAAACAATAGCGGGCGCCTCGCGTGATTGATACGCTCGTATCAATTGATAAACCGCATTCAGATTACATTCACGATTATTAAAATCGTCCCCCCTGGAATATCGCTGACTTCCCCTTCAACGGCTCCCCTTTTCGCAATATTAAATAATAAGACGAACCCCCTATCAAAAAAAAAAAAAATGGGGGCCAAGTGGGGGTGAAGATGAGGCCCACGAGCCGTGGCCAATTTCATTAATGAAATAAAAATTTCAAATCAAAACGCTACGTTGATCAAAACCTTCTAATTTATTCACGTATAGTTAATTTGGTATATTATAATATTTAATAATATAATGTTAGGTAATACTCAAACGCGGAATTCAATTAGAAAATCTCATAGACATCTGACGGTCAAATCGCTTTGATTGCAAGTGCAAGAATTCTCATTTCAGTTCGAACAAAGGGTCATACTTGATTACATATCGATTGACGTATCGAATATGTTAATCAATCGAATGTACAAAAGGACGACGAATACCGCATGTTTGTATTGTTATTCGATGGTAAGCAAATTCCGAGGTGAATAATAAATAATTTAGGGTTGAAAAGATTAGCATAATAATGTAATAATGTGATGGCGGATAAAGTGAAAAATCGTTACGTTCGGAACGTTCGCGGGGGTTTATTTATTTTTTTTATATCGCGCAATCAATTTAATCAACGTTAATAATCAACAGTTATCAATATATTCGCATCACAAATTAAATGTATATTAGTTATGCAAATGCGAAGAAATTAAATGAGTAATTTTCAGTGTGGCGTTTTCGATATGGACAATTTCCACGTCAACGCCTTTTAGTAGTGATTAAATCGATCAATCCTTTTCAATAAAAAAGATGGAACTGTGTTCGATGTTAAAACGGCCAGCACTTTTTTAAACCGGAAATTACTATTGGCTTGTATGTGTTGTTTTTTTTTACTGTTTGGTTTCGTCGACAAAATTGGAAAGAGGTGTGGTGGGACGTGTCGTATGAACCAGCAACTTTTCCTCTCACGTTCAACTTATTTTTGCAATACTATCTCGATTGATATTCTGAAAATACATTTTGAAATTTTAATAATAATAATAATAATGTATTCAATATTTGTTTTTAGGAAACACCATCTGTAAGTACGCGTATAGTTATTGTGTAGATATGGTAGACACCGCACCGGATGTTATCAAACGTGTTATCGCGTTCAAACCCGCAGGATCATAGAAAATATCTCTGAAAAATAGATTTTTTTATTAGTCAAACTGTGTGGTATAAGTAACAAACAGACGCGACAGAATTTCATCTTGCCTGAATACTCATTAATAGTTTAATCACCGTTCACTGACAAATGAAATTGATTCAAATGCACCAAAATAACTTATCAGATTTTTTTTTCTACGAAATTTCTACCAAAGTAGGTACATACATAAATAGCATTTTCGGCAATATTTTTGTGATAATTGATTTTGAATAACTTTCACGATAATATGCATGTACATATTTTATAATATCGATATCCTGTTGGTATGTGTAAGGGGATCAACTCGCTGCGTTGACGCTTTGAATACTGGAAACAACATTTGATTTAGTAACGTTGTGCAAGTTTGGTACGTGACAATTGCACATACATACAAGGAGAACAATTGGTGCAAACTTATTTGAACCAGCGCGCTGGTTCACTTGTCAATTGTCACGTACCAAACTTGCACAACGTTAATAAATCAAATGTCATTTCCAGTATTCAAAAATTCAGATATGGTACTCGGGTACATATCTCAATTCGACCTCATCATCAGCATCATTTTCAACCGTTCACCATCCACTGCTGGATGAAGGCCTCACCACTCCTCTTCCATTCCTGTCTGTCTCGAGCAATCTGCATCCACTTGACTCCACACATTCTTCTTAATTCGTCAGCCCACCGTCCACTTGATCTTCCTAGCTTTCTTTCACATCCATTCCAGTATTTCTCGCGTCCATCTGGTATCCATTATTCTCGCGAACATATTTTAACCTATTAAATAATAAATTCAATAAATACATATAATTACCAAAAATAATGGAGGTTTAGTGTTTTAATGTCTCCAATTGGCCAGAAAATGCATTTTTTAATGCCCTCTATTTTTACTTTATCCTAATCGGATAAAGTATTGTGATCGTGCGAAAATTCGACCTCGAGATTTTGCCTGATTTGTATCGGGTATCATCCCGTGATCACGTTTTCATGTTTTGTATGGCTGTGTACCTATGTGTGTGTATGTGTGTCTGGCTGTGTGTTTTCTCCGAAACTATCAAGTCAATCAAGCTGAAATTTCATATATATTATTTTCACGTAAGGTGTAAGAGACATGAGGAATTTGCTTAACATCAGTCAACCGGAAGTAGGGTTTTTTTCGTGCAGAAAATTCGAAAATCCTATTACCGCAGAATATTTCCGAAACTGCTCCGGCGATCAAATCGAAATTTCATATCTACATATAATTTTCACTAGCCGTAAAATATACTGTGATTTTGGTCAAAATCCCTCTTGCAGAAGTGACAGTTTACTCTTGAACGATTTGTCTTTTTTTTTTCGACGTTTTAAATATGTAGTTACAATATTGTAATGTTGTACCCCTGAGAGAAATTATTGCTAGTTACGAAAAAATAAATCATTAAAATCAGTCAACCGGAAGTAGGGTTTATTTTTTTGTCGAAACTTTACCACAGAATATTTCAGAAACTGCCCCATTCAATCAAGTCGAAAATTTATATTCATAATCTATCTATGTATATCTATATATATAAAAATGAATGTCTGTCTGTCTGTCTGTTTGTTTGTCTGTCTCTTATAGGCTCCTAAACCACTCAACCGATCGCGATGAAACTTTCGGGACTTATTGTGATCATGCCGGGGATGGTTCCCGTGAAAAAAAATCTGGATAAACGGGAACGGGCCTGCTCACGCGTCAGATAACGTACTAGGAACAGGAACGGGATCGGGAACGGGATCAGGATCGGAAACGGGACCGGGATCTGGAATCACACCAACACCAGGTTTTTTGAACCTCGACGAAAAAAAAACGGAAACGGGCCTGCTCACGCGTCAGATAACGTACTAGGAACAAAACGGGAACGGGATCGGGACCGAGAACGGAACGGTATCGGGCATTGCAACGCATGCCGGGTCAGCTAGTATGTATATAAAAATGAATGTCTGTTTGTCTCTTATAGGCTCCTAAACCACTCAACCGATCGCGATGAAACTTTCAGGACTTATTGTGATCATGCCGGGGATGGTTCCTGTGAAAAAAAAAAAATCGGGAAAAAACGGGAACGGGAATGGGCCTACTCACGCGTCAGATAACGTACTAGGAACGGGATCGGGATCGGGACCGGGATCGGGAACGGGATCTGGAACGGGAACGGGATCGGGAACGGGCCTGCTCACGCGTCAGAAAACGTACTAGGAACGGGAACGGGAACGGCATCGGGCATTGCAACGCATGCCAGGTCAGCTAGTTTCCATATAAAATTTAAGAGTTGATAAGGTTTTGATCAAAATCCAAAATACAAAATCTCACGGGCCGTATTGACTACCGGTCAATGAAATGGCTCTATGATTATTTATTATTGGCCCAGTTCAAACAAGTCCGATTTATACAAATATTGGAATTCAAATAGCGCGCACGCACTCGCGCAGCGCGCACGTGCACGACGCGTGTCGTGCTCGCGCAAAAATCAAACGCCGGCTAAGCGCCGACACGTGCCGCCACTGGCTACACTTGCGAACGCATATTGTCATTTTCTGGGAATGAGCACGAGCCCCTAACCACCCCATTCACCCTTCCTCATCCTCCTCCTCACCCTTCTCCGATATCATATACTACCCTCATCGTATCCCCCATGGTCCCACCAAAGCACCTACCTGTCATAGGTATCCACCTGGTTCAAAGCTCACGATGTGCTTCTTCAAAGTAGTATTTGGATTTAAGCAGGGATCGGCAGGGTTGGTCGTATTTTATTTGCCTGTCATGTGTGTAATTTACAGAAAGCAGGAAAGTAGGCTTAAAAATTAATTTTAATAAAACTAAAATTATGTTTAATGAATTTTGCACGCAAAGCGTAGTCACAGTAGATGATCATATTGTAGAGATAGTTGATAGTTATTTATACCTAGGACAATTGGTGAATATGACGGGATGCAAGGAGGAAGTATGAAACTAGGATGGAGTGCTTTTGGAAGAATGAACATAGTTTTAAATCCAACATTCCGTTATGCTTAAAAAATTAGGCATACGACCAATGCGTACTGCCAGTTATGACGTATGGATGTGAAACTTGGACGCTAAATTCAAGAATGCTACGAAAGATCCAGTGCATACAGAGAAGCATGGAAAGATGTATGCTTGGCATAACAAGAAGAGATCGCAAAAGAAATACATGGGTAAGAAGTATGACCAAAGTGGCAGATATAGCGGAACATGTGAAAAAGTTGAAGTGGATACACAGCGAGAAGAATGGATGGCAGATGGACGCGAGAAGTACTGGAATGGTATCCGAGAGGAAGTGAAAGAAAGCAAGGTAGACCGAGTGGAAGATGGGCTGATGAATTGAGAAGAATGTGTCAAGTGGATGCAGATTGCTCAAGACAGACAAGAATGGAAGAGGATTGGAGAGGCCTTCACCATCCAGCAGTGGATGGTGAACGGCTGAAAATGATGATGATGATGATATGTAATTTCAATATCGTACTGGAAATGTTCACCTTCAAAATGTCTCCAATATTTTTTTGACTAATTTATCATCATTTTCAGCCGTTCACCATCCACTGCCGGGCGAAGGCCTCTCCAATCCTCAATTCATCAACCCATCGTCCACTCGGTCTACCTTGCTTTCTTTCACATCCTCTCGGATACCATTCCAGTATTACTCGCATCCATATGCCATCCATTCTTGTCACTATGTGCCACCAACTTTTTCACACGTTCCGCTATATCTGCCACTTTGGGCATGCTTTATACCCGTGTTTTCCTGCTACGATCTCTTCTTGTTTAATCAAGCACTAGTGTAAGGCCCGTTGAATATCAACCAATTTAGCAAAGTCGCCAACCTACTGAGGATTAATATTTGCAACTATAGGAGGCCTCCATCACTGGTGTTGGGTGAACGCGTTAGCGCTAACTCGCCCAACCTGGTGAGCGCGAGTTCAAATCCCACTCGCGACGTTCTTGTTTTTTCAATTAAATTTGAATTTCAGCCTTTACCAAAACGAGCGTTATCGGCAGACAAACATACAGACGGAATTGGGCTATTATATGTATGTATATCTTTCGATGCTTCCTGTGTGCCCTGGATCTCGCGGAACATTCTTGAATTCACGTTTCACATCCATACGTCATAATTGGCAGTATGCTTTATTTAACTGTTTCACACGTACTGCTATGTATGTATATCTGCCACTTTGGTCATACTTCTTACCCATGTATTCCTCTTGCGATCTCTTCTTGTTATACCAAGCATACATACATCTGTGTGCACAGTGATATTACGTAGCATTCTTGAATTTAGCGTTCGAGAATGCTACGTAATATAGAGATCGTACGAGGAATACACGGGTAAGAAGTATGACCAAAGTGGCAGATATAGCGGAACGTGTGAAAAAGTTGAAGTGGCAATCGGTGAATATGACTGGATGTAAAGAAGAAGAAATCAAACGAAGAATGAAACTAGAATGGAGTGCTTTTGGAAGAATGGACATTGTTTTTAAATCCAACATTCCGCTATGTTTAAAAAATAAGGCATACGACCAGTGCGTAATTCCAGTTATGACGTATGGATGTGAAACTTGGATGCTGAATTCAAGAATGCTACGTAAGATCCAGTGCTCACGGATACGCATAGAAAGATGTATCTATGCTTAGTATAACAAGGAGAGACCGTAAGAGGAATACATGGGTAAGAAGCATGACCAAAGTGGCAGATATAGCGGAACGTGCGAAAAAGTTAAAGTGGAAAGTGAAAGCAATAAAAATATGTATACATAATTCATTGCTTCCAGAGTTAATAAGGCTTGTATTCCTGTGAGAATTTCGCGGAAAACGTTCATGCTAGTAGTGCATATGTTAAAATGACGAAATGAAACATTCAGTGTCGTCAGAATGAAAAAAATGTCATTCAAAATGCTCTCACACATTCTAGAAAGTCCTATTACTCCTATTAGGTTCTGAAAATAACCTAAATCTATATCTAGAAATGTTTTATAACCGAGAAAAAAGAAAATTCTCGAATATTCTCGGAGAATAATAATAATTTAGCGACGATTGTTTTGACGTATTTCGGGGAATTAAATTCGTACTTGTGCAGATCTGTCGTAAATCGACGATTTCGTCGTTATCGTCGTTTGGTGTATCGGCTGGGGGGGTTGGAGGTGGTTTATTGCACGGCAAATAAGCGAACAACCCTCGTTTATGTTTTTCACACGGTGCTAGTGAACGCAAACAAAATTGAAAGTTTTGGCACATGCTCGCTTCGCCCCACGCATTGCTTTATCGCCAAACATTCAAATTGAGAATCGCATAGGTGCATACATACATACATATACATACATATGTGCATGTAGAGAGACAGAGAGAGAGGAAGTACCGCGATGACTGGGACAAGTCAAACATTGGCAAACTTCAACGTAAACACTCGAATATGTATGTATGTACGTAGGTGTTGTGTGTGTAAACGAACAGACAGAGTGGCGTAAGGTAAACTGATGCATTATGACAAAACGCTCTCCACGTTTGAGTAACTAAATACATGTCGCATTTGTAGAGAAGTGTGTAAGGTGATATCAAAAGTTGGATCAAACACAATTCTGAGCAAATGGAACAACAACTAAAAACAATACTTTATCCGATTAGGATAAAATAAAAATGGCGTAATTGCCAAAAGTTTAAAGCAATACAAATTATAAGTATACATACACGTGCGGATAGACAAATTTCGTTTTTCAAAAAAAAAAAAAAGCTACCTGGCTTTGGATCCTATCATTTTCGGCCGTTCACCATCCACTGCTGGATGAAGGCCTCTCCAATCATCCATTCCTGTCCGTCTTGAGCAATCTGCATCCACTTGAACCCACACATTGTTCTCAATTCATCAATTCATCAGTTCATCTTTCACTCGGTCTACCATTTCAATATTTCTAGCGTCCATCTGCCATACATTCATTTTTCATACGTTCTGCTACATCTGCCACTTTGGTCATACTTTTTACCCATGTATTCCTCTTGCGATATATATAATTGCAAAAAAAACTAAACTTCTTGGTAAAATAGAATATTTTGACGTGAATAATTGAAGAATGAAACTAGGATGGAGTGCTTTTGGAATAATGAATATAGTTTTTAAATCCAACATTCCGCTATGCTTAAAAAAGAAGGCATACGACCAATGAGTACTGCCAGTTATGACGTATGGATGTGAAACTTGGACGCTAAATTCAAGAATGCTACGAAAGATCCAGTGCACACAGAGAAGCATGGAAAGATGTATGCTTGGCATAACAAGAAGAGATCGCAAAAGAAATACATGGGTAAGAAGTATGACCAAAGTGGCAGATATAGCGGAACGTGTGAAAAAGTTGAAGTGGACACACAACGAGAAGAATGGATGGCAGATGGACGCGAGAAGTACTGGAATGGTATCCGAGAGGATGTGAAAGAAAGCAAGGTAGACCAAGTGGAAGATGGGCTGATGAATTGAGAAGAATGTGTGGAGTCAAGTGGATGCAGATTGCTCAAGACAGACAAGAATGGAAGAGGATTGGAGAGGCCTTCACCATCCAGCAGTGGATGGTGAACGGCTGAAAATGATGATGATGAGGTAATTATATTTATACGCGGACCAGTATGGGGTACCAGTTCGGAAACGGCGGTGTTACGTTTGGATAGGCATACATTCCGACACTATAACTTCGTTACTAATAACACGATTGACATGAATCTTGTTGTTTTATTCGCTCGGGTATACGTCTACGATGCATTTATGATTTTGAGTTGGCACTGTGCATGCGCGAGGTGCGGAGGAGAGAGCGTATCTTCCCACGGCTATTTTGGACGTTTTTGGAAATTTTCAAGCAGTATATGTATCTCACGGCTCTGACGTGCTAGCGTAGTGATTTTGCTACCAAACAAAATATCTCTTCAAGATCCTTCGATTTAAGCCATAAAAAGTGAACGGTGTAAATTATTTTTTGGTGAAAAATCAAAAAGTCGAAAAAATTTTCAATTTCACTATATCGGCCCATACTCGCCGAAAAGCCAATAGGAAATACAAAAAACGCATATTATCAGAAAGAGGATCTAATCATCTATCGATCAGTACCATCACGTCTGTGATAGAATGAGTGAGACGGTATCGGGAACATCAGAAAGTCTACGTAGCGCGCAGCAAAAACAACGGCGCGAGCACCTCGACGGCCACTGCTTACCACAGGCCAATGATAAATAAAATTGTACTCGATTACCAGTTAAGACTTTATTCGTTATGCTAAATAAAAATATATTAATGTATCCATTTCGATGCTTTAATTTCATTTTCATATTCCAAATAAAATATTAACCGCTAACGCAGACGTATTCACGGAAAACCTACGGCCGTGTTCGACACAGCCACACCGCGAATTTTTACTTTATCCTAATCGGATAAAGTATTGTGATCGTGCGAAAATTCGACCTCGAGATTTTGACTGATTTGGATCAAGTATCATCCCCTGATCACGTTTTCATGATTTCTGGAAAATGTCTGTATGTCTGTGTACTATGTGTGTGTGTGTTTTCTCCGAAACTATCAAGTGTATCGAGCTGAAATTTCATATCTATTATTTTCACGTAAGGTGTAAGAGCCATAAGGAATTTAGTCAACATTCGTCAACCGGAAGTAGGGTTTTTTTCGTGCAGAAAATTCTAAAATCCTGTTAAAAATCATATTTCCGAAACTGCCCTATTGATCAAGTTGAAATTACCTATAGAGTTTTTTTTTGCTCTCTTGAACAATTGAGTGGAGCGGACTAATAACTATCTCCTCAATGAATATCGAATGACTAAAAAAACTATTAAAGAAAGTAATTAAAAAATGGCATTTTACGAATGAGTCGTGTTAAATTTTTCAATGGGTCATATTTGACCTTTGTAATATGTTCTAGAAAAATTTTAATATACATACTATTTAATTTACTATTTGTCCTTTGTGATTAACAAAAGTAGAATGAAATCGGTGAAAATTGCAGGCACCTCGCTGCAACCCCCAACTGGTACTCGTCAGACGGGAGAGCGTTCTGTAACGTGTCAGTCGGCTGGATGCCAGGCCGATGAAACGCTCACGACGCGAACTTTGTAGTGCGGTGGAGTTTCACCGATATTGAATGAGGGGGTTGAAGGCTTCAGGGGTGTTTTTACCACCACAATTCACCCTTCGCCTTTCTTCCCCTCATCAGCGCCATTTCCCTCTACCCCTCCCCTCCTCCCTCTCCCCCATCTTCTACCCGCCTACCGGCAAGTTCAATAAAGAAACTCGTCTCGGCGAAGGGTCTCGGTGTTTGCCCTCGTCGGGGTCGGAACCGTACAAATAAAATGCTTCGCTTTCAAACGAAACAGTGAAACAGGGCGAGGCCTTTATTAAAAGTCGTAGACTGGGATTCGAAATTGTGCAATAGTGTGTTTTTTTGTTTCTTTGTGACTACAGATCGTTGCATACGGACGTGACGTAATATGTAGGCACTTGTACATACATACATACACACATATGTGTTCTTTCATCCGTCAAGTTCCGTTGAGTCAAATTATCATACATATATCGTCACTGATAACAGTATTGAGTCGTTTCGCCTTTATGTGTATTCAGTTTTATCTTACAATAAAATATTATCGCATACGATTAATAATAAATGCTTAATTCAAAAATGTGACGTAAGATCCCGTGCACGTAGAGATGCACATGGAAAGATGTATGCTCGGTATAACGAGATGAGATCGTAAGAGGATCACATGGGTAAGAAGTATGACCAAGTGGTAGATATAGCGGAACGTGTGTTGGAAGTTGGAATTGGAATGGACACATAGCGAGAAGAATGGATGGACGCGAGAA
Source organism: Parapsyche elsis (assembly GCA_022651745.1). Classification (NCBI taxonomy): domain Eukaryota; kingdom Metazoa; phylum Arthropoda; class Insecta; order Trichoptera; family Hydropsychidae; genus Parapsyche; species Parapsyche elsis. Next base: position 424,056 of record JAGVSN010000038.1, read on the forward strand.
ATACTGGAATGGTATCCGAAAGGATGTGAAACAAAGCAAGGTAGACCAAGTGGACGATGGGCTGATGAATTGAGAAGAATGTGTGCGAGTCAACTGGATGCAGATTGCAGATTGCAGCAGTGGATGGCGAACGGTTGAAAATGATGCTGATGATGAGGTCGAATTGAGATGTGTACCCGAGTGCCATATCTGAATTTTTGAATACTGGTTTTAACATTTGATTTGGTAACGTTGTACAAGTTTGGTACGTGACAATTGCACATACAAGGAAAACAATTGGTGCAAACATATTTGAACCAGCGGCCACGCAGCGAGTTGATCGCCCAACCATTTAATACCAACAGGATATCGATATTATAAAATATGTACATATTATCGTGAAAGTTAGTAATTGAGTAGAATGTGTGGAGTTTCATTGCTCAAGACAGACAGGAACGGCTGAAAATAATGGCGAGGCCTTTATTAAAAGTCGTAGACTTGGATTTTCTAAATTGTGCAATAGCGTGTTTTTTTTTCATTTCTTTGTGACTACAGATCGTTGCATACGAACGTGACGTAGTATGTACATAGGCACTCGTATGTACGTGTTCTTTCATCCGTCATATATCGTCACTGATAACAGTATTGAGTTGTTTCGTCTTTATGTGTATTCAGTTTCATCTTAAAATAAAATATTATCGCAAACGATTAATAATTAATAATAAGAAAATGAAACAATCGCATTTGAACAGTAAAATTTTTATTTTCCAAATATATAGTACACATGTATGTCACATTATTATGGTGGAAATTAACACGTGTGTAATGATATTTATGTTTGCGCGTCTATATAATTAAACGCGTCACATTATGAATGAACATAAAATCAATAAAGTGATACTGTATATTTATTATTTGCGCACAAATCAAACATCGTGATTGAAACGAACATAAAAACTAATATTAGAAATTAACACAATGAATAATTTTCGCGTCTATAAGGTATAAACTTACATAAACTATAGGGCACACGTATTGTGGCCAATCTTAAAAATTAACAAAAAAAAAATTGCGACACAAGAGATGTCGGTTTTTTTTTAACGATTTATTGATAAAATAATGTTAGAACCCTGCGTCGATCAATATCGATTAAAAATGTAACAATAATAATGTTTCGCCACGTTTGAAATGCGAAAGCGTACTTTTTTTTTTTCATTCTACGGAATTTCACTCCGTTTGCGACCGGTCGCGCTATTCGTCGGTCATCGAAGTGTCGTCGGTGCAAAAGTACGAATTTTGCATGGAGTACAATCGATCTATCGGATTTAGCGAGGGGTTTCCGTATGCGTGCGCAAAAGTCGAAGCGCCTAAGAATTGCTGAAGCGCGTGCTGTTGCTCGCTCACGTAGGGAAAACTAAGGAAAGCCGCACCCATTTTCTCACTGCTAGGCATGCCTGGAATGAAGGCAGACGTTTAATAATGCATTGCGGTGGATATTCTCCGTGTGAAATGCAGTGGAAATGCGTTTTCGTACCGGCAATGTCAGCCATAGTGGCGTGAACGTTCTGATTCTTGTAGAAGCCATCCTGCGAGTTGAGTTCTTCTTTGATGGGCAGAAAGTGTCTGTTGTGACTTCCTTCAGGACCTCCGTCACTGTCGCCAGGAGGATGCTCAGTGTCGCTGCAACTGTCGTTCAAAAACATCGCCAATCCGTGAGGACCTGCAAAATACAAATTTGACCCTGTGTGAATTGTCCTAAGGCTGATATTACACTGAGCAACAACACCAACACCAGGTTTTTTTTTGAACCTCGACGACCAGATAGATATACAGGTTCAGATGCTGCGTATCACATTATGCGATTCTGAGTTGCATGAAAATTTCTTGGAAGTCAATGTTCGACGAAAAAAACCTTCACCAAAAACCCTTTTCTGACCTTTTTTTTGCATCGTCGTACTCAATTGTCAACGCAACGCAACGTCAACGCAATCGTTTCGAAAACAATGAAATTCAGAAAGAAATACGAGACGTTGAATTTTATATATTTTCTACGTCTACATAGAGTACCTAGTTTCATATAGCTTCCTAGACCTATTTTTTTTTTGTATGAAGATTATGAGATGAGCAGGTAGCTTGGTGAGTGAAAAGTGGTGCAATGTAATAAGATGCTCGCCACCGCCAAAAAAAAAAATGGTGCTCAATGTAATATCGCTCCAAGTGAATGTGGTTGACTTGAACATACTATGTATGTATGTACACATTTGACAACGTTCGTTACGAATGTTATGACTGCATATGTACATATATAATAATTTAGGTATTCCAAAATTACCGGTACATTTGCAAAATCCGGTATTACCGAAAAAATCCCACCGGCGTTAAAAACCCGATTTTTACCGGTTTTTTAAATCTACATATACGTATATGTAAAAATCAATGTTTGTTTGTCTCTTACAGGCTCCTAAACCACTCGACCGATCGCGATGAAACTTTCGGGACTTATTGTGATCATGCCGGGGATGGTTATTGTGAAAAAAAATCGGGGAAAAAATGGGAACGGGCCTGCTCACGCGTCAGATAACGTACTAGGAACGGGAACGGGAACGGGAACGGGATCGGGCACGGGAACAGGAACGGAAACGGGCCTGCTCACGCGTCAGATAACGTACTAGGAACAGGAACGGGAACGGGAACACACGGGATGAGTGGCATTGCAAAGCATGCCGGGTCAGCTAGTAAATAAATAAAATTATTAATTAAAAATTCACCTTTTACACAAACTTTTAATGTTGGAACTTTGATGTATTGCGTGATGAATTATGTATGTATGTATAATAACACTGAAACCGAGTCCTTCTATGCTGCGCGAATTACCGACAAAGCGAGGACGTCAAAAGGAAAGTAAATACATTTTTGTGTACTTTTTGATCTAAGATTTTTTGTATGGAAGGGATGGTTTTTTGAATTTCAGTTGAATTCCGAGAAAAAAATCCACAGATGGATAAGTTCAAAATCGACGACATACTTGTAAATCATTATATGTATTTAAAAATAGTCTTAGGACTAAGTACGATACTTTCAACGTACTTTATCATTGCTTTCAAGATTATAAATTTATGGTACCAACACTTGAAGGCTCGTTTGAAAAACAGTTCGCAAAAGGTGCCGAATGTCGAAAAGGTGCCAATTGTTTTTTGATCTGCTAGTCAAACGAACCGGCAAACTAGCCGTCAAAATGTTGTTTTCCGAATTCAAAACGATTCAGTGTTAGTACATATATTGGGGGTCATAAAATATAAAGGTTTTCTTAGAAATTTAATGTGTACCCATCTTTTTTTTGTATTGACGTAGACCATTAAATGCGAATATGAAATAATCTAGGGCTGAAAATAAAAAATATATATAAATTTGAACAAAATTAATATACCTATATTTCGGTAATTACCGGTAGTCTATTTTGTAATCCCGGTAAAACCGGTTTCGGTGTTATTGGTAATTAAATGTATGTGGTGTGGGTAATAGATCTTTCAGGTGTATGTAATGAAATTTGGCTGTATACATCTTTAAAAAATGCTAACCCAAGAATTATAAAGCCAGACGGTAGCTCAGTGATTAGAGCGGTGTTATGTACATATCAAATCATTGTCTGTTCCCTCCCTCCCTTCCTCCCCTCCAGAAGATTATTGGATACTACTGGATAGTATTTTTCTCTAGTTACTTCACTATGACATACGGTAACGCGTTTGTCAAATGGTGAAGATGCAACGTTTAATATCAAGTACGCCACCTTCTGAAGAAGGAGCGGAGCGAGCGTACACAGTTTTCCCATAGCTAGAAATTGAAAAAGACGACGCTCCAATAGAATATTTTCACTGTGACAAAAAGCAAGCCGCGTGTATTAATATAACGACTTTATAATATTACACAGCAAAGTAAAAATATGTCAACCGATGTTTCCAACGTAATGAAGAGATCCATTCCCCTCCCACCCACCCCCACCTCCATTCCTCTGTCGCTTCGTTTCCCTTTGCGTAAGAGCTCAAGAAGAAGACGAAAAAAAAAAAAATAAACGAGAAAAAACTAGTGTCTGCGATGTAAGGATATTTCGTCGTCGAGGATACGAAGTAATATTAAAAAGTTCTAGTAGATAGTATCGAGGCAGTGATATTGCTTTCCCGACGCCAAGATCCTGAGGGGTGCGGTTGCCATGGACACCGTGGGTACCACCCCTGGCCTACCAGGATATTTTTCTTGCCCTTGTGAATATATACCTATATACGTATATATATATATATATGTATGTGTGTGTTGTATACTGCAAACGAGTACTTCTTGTATACCTATGTATGTATCTACATACATACATTTGTGGATATTTGCCCAAGTACGTTTCAATACATTTTATACGAGAATTTTACCTAATATTAAATTAACAATGAACGCTTTTTGTGTGCAAATCGTAAAGGATGATCGATATGTGCTTTAGAAGCGAATCATTCTTGCTAGCACTCGATGGCGTTCAATTTTTTTGATTTTTATTTGTATGCCTTTGTGTGATTACTTATACATGGTAGGCTCTCGCTTCACGTATACGAAAAATCGTGAAAATATTAAATTTCTCCATACTGCCGTCATAAGCCCACTTAACGTAACTGACAAAAATTACAAAAATGAGTAAGATGTGTTTCAGGGGTGTATTCTTGCGATTTTTCATATCAAAATTAATGTATCTTCTTCCAAAAGTGACTTTTTTAAGCTATTAAATATAACGTATCTGCATGCACAGAGAAATAGTATCACCAATACGTATCCAATATTTACTTCGGTCACTACCTTATCACGAAAGATTGAAAAGACTGAATCTCTCCACATTGGAGACGAGGAGATTAAGAGGTGATTTAATTGAAGTATTCAACATAATAAATAATCATTATTCATGTGAAATGATCAACCTCATTATGTTCAATGAGAACCCTCATCTAAGAGAGGTTAGAGATTCATTCTTTTCAAATAGAGTGGTTGAAGTTTGGAATAGTCATATGTATACATTAATAATGAATAATAAAGTGACGTAACTACTAAAGTATTCATGTTTTGTTTTAATTTTTCCTTAAAATTATCAAAACACAATAGAAAATAACCTCATGCACTAAAAAAAAGTTTAAATAAGTCAGTAATATATGAAGAAAAACACAAATTTAGAATAAAACTTTCAAGTCCATTTATCTCGATATTGTTGTTTTGTCAGTTACGTTAAGTGGGCTTAGGACGGCAGCATATAACAAGATAGAAAATCAAAAAAATTTTGATGTCTATCCTTCATTGTTATATCTGATTAACGCGGAATTTCCTGTTTGTATTGCAAAAATGCAAGTTTTTCAATGTCCAATAAGCGAGCGTCTACTAGTGAAAGGTGATTACGGAGTACACTGTGTGTATTTTTGTAAGGGGTTATCAATAATTCGATAAAATGTTCTTAGTGAAATGACTCGCGCGCTCGAAGCAACGTACTAAAATAGCATTTACAAAGTCAAAATACTCACTTTGATTCTCTTCTTTGATTTTTATTTTCGACTTATCGTCGCCGTTGTCGCAGCTGTCTTTCGAGCCGCAAGAGTTTGCCTTGTTGTCGCGCGCCTTCTTTTGAATCTTCTTCATTTTGGCGCGCTGATTCTGGAACCAAACCTGAAACAATTCATACGGGATTAGCTCGCGTGTTCACCCGACAAGTTTGGTTATTAGAAAGGTCGAAATAATCACCTGTACGATTCTGACGCTGAGTCCCGTGTCTTTGGCGAGACCCTCTCTGATCTTTCTGCATGGTTTTGGCGACATTTCAAACGAGGCTTTGAAAGCTCTTCGTTGTTGGGTTGTGAGGATCGTTCTGGGTCTCTTTGGGCCTCGTCTACCATCGGAACAACGGTTAGCCACCAACTCGTCACATATCAACTCTCCTAGACAACAGGGGGAGTGTATTTAAAACGACTATCTCGAAACTTAGCCAACACGCACTTGATCGGACTGAATTTCACATGAGATTCAAATACCTTGCGAGTATCCCTGGAACATTTCGACTTCTTTGTCGTAATCGGGCCGACAGAAAAGTTGTCCCTGTTTGAGTACGTAGTGGTCACCTCTTTGAAGTCTTCCTCCACAGACTACGCAGACGAAGCAGCGTACGTGGAAAACATCTTCTTGCGTCCTCATCACCAGCTCTTCGGCGGAGACGCTTTCGCCGCATCCGAGGCATTTCTTAGCGTAGAGTCTGTGCCAAAAGTCAACGTCAAAGGTGTTCACAAAACAGCGAAAATAAAAATTGCAAACGCCTTTTGGAAACAGTTTACATTGCGCGCCGTCTTAACGCATAGCCAAAGATGCAAAATATTAAATAAAAAAAATATCCATACAAATGCAATAAAATCAATTTCGCCAAAAGTAAAAATAATCGTGTATCGTCCCCATAAGCACGTTTTGACCGTGTAATCTATTGAAACTCTACATAGCTGCAAGTTTTGCCTGTCAACTGAATGGTAAATATTTTTACGCAAATCTGCCGAATCTTGCAGTGAAAGTTTATCGAAAATCATTCCAGTAGACCAGACTATTATAGTAATTGTTACTCTTTTATATATTAGAGGTATATTGGAGGTTCAATAACGATAACAGTGTTTAGATATGATAAATATTTTGTCGAAATCGCTCAATACGTAAATACATACAAATATGTACATATGTGTGTACATTAACTTTTCTAGCACGTTCACATGAAACAGTCTGTATGTCTGTCAGTCTTTTGTTATTATTATTATTATTAAACTAGTGTAAGCCCGTTGAATATCAACGGATGTTTGTGTGGGTGAGTATATGTATGTGTATTTAATAGTTTTTTTTTTATAGTTGTGGCATAGATGGCGCGTTATAATACAACAACGTAACAATTTAGCAAAGTCGCGAGCCTACTGAGAATTTATATTGTCAAATTGTATCAGGTTCGTCATCGTTACCGTTGGATGATCGTGTTGGCACGACCTCATTCCAACCTGGTGATCACGGGTTCAAATCCCACGTGTCTTTTAATCATTTACCTCGACGAGCGTTATCAGCAGACAGACAGACAGACAGATTTGGGTTATTATATTATTGAATAGGTTAGTCCACACATGCACAACATGTCGACAAAGCCCGTTGATCATCAGCGGGAAAAATTCTCTCGTAAACAAAAAATTATTATCAAATCGGCGCATTTAATTCAAAGACATTCTATGTATGTACATATATTCGAACGGGCCGTTTCTTTAGTTTTTTGTCCCCAGTTTCGATCTACAAATTTTTTTCGCGGAACAAACTATTTATTGTTGAAATTAAACTAAAATTAACTATTTTCATTACAATTGAATAACACACACACACATCTGAAAGGGGTTATAATTCATTTTTCCAACACTGTCAAATTGGGTAATCATTTTTGGTAACGGAGCTGAACATCACGTTGGGTACTGGACTGGTCGCTGTGTGTGAAGAACTGTACATGTTTAGAGGTACCTGTCGTAGTCGATCCTGCAGTAGAGTTTTGCGTGTCTGGTGTAGCAGGTGTGTTGGAGTGGTGCACCACATGCTGAGCAAGCTAAACACCTCTCGTGATAGGAGACATCGCCAACTCTCAGCAAATACCTGTCGCTGATTGGTCTTGCACATGCACCACAGCATGATGCAACCCCCGCACCCCCCCTTGAAACTGCAGCCCCGCAACCGATCATGGTATGTAGTTGTCGGTGCACCCGCTGCAACTGCAACAGTCACAATTGAGAACCTTTGGGTTTATATCTAGGAATCTAGGTAGAGTCCAGCCAGGCGATAGGCGGGGTTCGATCCCCGTATGTCGTCAAATATATCGTCATTGGCAAGATCAGGATATTACTAAATCCAGGTGGGCCACCTCCTTCCATCCTACCAAATCATAGTCCGTTCATTCTCCCCCTTGCTTCCCTCTAAAAAGCAATGGGACCACTGGAGAGTATCTTTCCCTAGTTACTTCATTGCTATAGATGCTAAAAGGTTAGTCAAATAGTGAAGAGGCAACGCTTGATATCAAATACGCCACCTCCAGAAGAAGCTCCTTTTTTTTTTATGAAATAGTAGTAGCAAAACTTTGTATGGTGGTTAGCCGAAAGGAACATGTCCTTTTGACCACTGGAGAGTATCTTTCCCTAGTTACTTCACTGTTATAGATGCTAAAAGATTAGTCAAATAGTGAAGAGGCAACGCTTGATATCAAATACGCCACCTCCACAAGAAGCTCCTCTTTTTTTTATGAAATAGTAGTAGCAAAACTTTGTATGGTGGTTAGCCGAAAGGAACATGTCCTTTTGACCACTGGAGTATATTTCCCTAGTTACTTCTCTGCTATAGATGCTAAAAGGTTAGTCAAATAGTGAAGAGGCAACGCTTGATATCAAATACGCCACCTCCAGAAGAAGCTCCTCTTTTTTTTATGAAATAGTAGTAGCAAAACTTTGTATGGTGGTTAGCCGAAAGGAACATGTCCTTTTGACCACTGGAGAGTATCTTTCCCTAGTTACTTCACTGTTATAGATGCTAAAAGATTAGTCAAATAGTGAAGAGGCAACGCTTGATATCAAATACGCCACCTCCACAAGAAGCTCCTCTTTTTTATGAAATAGTAGTAGCAAAACTTTGTATGGTGGTTAGCCGAAAGGAACATGTCCTTTTGACCACTGGAGAGTATATTTCCCTAGTTACTTCTCTGCTATAGATGCTAAAAGGTTAGTCAAATAGTGAAGAGGCAACGCTTGATATTAAATACGCCACCTCCACAAGAAGCTCCTCTTTTTTTTTATGAAATAGTAGTAGCAAAACTTTGTATGGTGGTTAGCCGAAAGGAACATGTCCTTTTGACCACTGGAGAGTATATTTCCCTAGTTACTTCTCTGCTATAGATGCTAAAAGGTTAGTCAAATAGTGAAGAGGCAACGCTTGATATTAAATACGCCACCTCCAGAAGAAACTCCTCTTTTTTTTTATGAAATAGTAGTAGCAAAACGTTGTATGGTAGAGTTGGCCGAAAGAAAAATGTCCTATTTATTGTGCACATGGAAAGGTAAAAGATCCACTGGATCACGCTAAGTACATCTGCATAGCTTAATCCTGATTAGTCAAACGGTGTGGAAACATACATTTGTTACGCCGAATCCGTGAAATTGCTTATTACATGAAACCTGCAAAAAATTGCCCAATTCACGGAAAGCGTAAGCCCGTTGCTTAATTCACGAATTAAGCAAATTTTCTGCCGAGTGCGTGCGTTTTGCTTATTTCATGCATTGACCATAGTAGATAGTAGCGCTCCGGTGGTATTTTTTTGCAACTAAACCAAATGTTTCATGCTTTGAGCAAAGTAGATAGATACATAGTTTTTTGCCGATTTCATGTTATAAGCAATTTCACGAATTCGGCGTAAAACATATTAGGAACAAACAGATGTTGAACTACCCTTTCCACGGCGCGTCAAAAAAAACAGACTACAAATCTCGAGAACGACTGAAGGTTGGTAACTTTTGATTTAGATTAAAATAAAGGTTTTTATTAATCTTTATCGACCAAATTTTGGTTTAAAATACGAGGAACTCAATTCATACCATTGTCATATGAATACGTATGTATGTATGTTAGTTCTGAACTAAATATTTTTTAAATGCGAATCGATTTTTTGGGTATGGGTACGAGTACAATTCGGTTATGTGGTATGTGGATTGGTACAACATTACATACATACATACGTAAGTATATGCAAAGTAAATTGTGGTGTTCAAAACGTCGCATTCGGTTAAAGGGAGCGTAATATCTGTCATAGCGTGAAAAGGGTCAAGACGATTGTGAAGTCGATGACTAAATGATTCTATAATATGTAGTATATAATAATATAATACGATACGATTCGGTGGTTGCGATTTGTTTCAAAACAGGTATAAGATGTTATCGGATGATAATAAATGCAATGGGTATATATGTACATAGTATTGAAAGTATATCGTTTTTAGTGTACCTGCATTTTCACGCCAGCGACAGGCGACAGGAAAATTCACAAGGAAAAATCTCACTTTTTCGACATTCACTGACTTGATTACATGGATTACACAATTTTTTGAACAAATACGAGTCCATCGATGAAATGTTTGTACATTTTAAACGTTGTTTGGATCAGCAAAATCAACGATTTATTGTTGTGCAACCAATAACTAATAATTTTAACGATATAATATTATGATCATTCGTTTGGCAAAAACCACAAAAATACAATTCAACCCAAAACATGATACGGTAGCGTCGTTAGTTTCAGAGTGGTGCACACTTTTGAAAGTAGCTACCTAATGCTGCGTAGGTACACACCGACAAACCGAACCGCTCCACACAATACCAACCCTCAGTCATTCGCTGTTCGGTTCGTCGGTGTGTACGCAGCATAACATTCTTTTTTTTTTTGTCCATTCTGTATATATATATGTGTATATACATACCATGTTGTTACTTTAAAATGATAAAAAAAAAAAAGACATACCTTATCACGTTTTTCACTACAGTTGACAGTTCGACATTCCAATATTCCGAGCGTCGGCACTGTTACGCTATTTTCACCACTTGATTCAGTTTTTTTTTTTTGTTTAAGTTACTTTTAAACGCCTACGCGCTATTATTATTATTATTATTATTTGAGTATTGGGAGCGACGGTTCCCGCATTTGATACATTTGAAAAAAAAAAACGTGTTTATCGAGCGAGTCTCGAGCATTAGCCGGGTGTTTGCGTGAGCGTTAACCGTGAGGTGTCGACGCCAGTGAACCCTGTCGTTTGCGTCATTTTTGGACAACTGCTACGAACGCCCCTCCCCCGTTTGGCTTTGGCCCACTCAAGCCACGCCCTCCAACGACGAGTTTGACCAATCAGAGTGCGCGGTGGGCGGGGCCACACCTCTCCCAAGTGATGCACACTGTTGACGAAAATCGCTGCGGCAGATTCTAATCTTTGTTGACTCTCTAGTTTGACGCTCGACACCGTTCGAAAATCGAATGTCGGTCGTTCGATGGAAAACCATTCAACGTGATCAACGGGTGTTTCTTATTGACATACCAAATGCAGCGGCTTTCAACATTTTCGGACCGGTTCCTTTATCCATTTCTTATAAAATATATTCCTTAAGCTACTATTCGATATTGTTCCATATTTCATCCATAAATCTTAAACTGCCATTGTATAGAGAGAGCTAAAAAATACAAAAATTAGTTAAGTTTAAAGTTTATACCTACTCTATCCAACTTAAGAAGCCCGAACGTTTTCTGCGCAGACTACCTGTGTTTGAGCCTATGTATGTGGTTCGTTACCATCTTCTCGGAAAAGCGATAAACAACCAAAGTCACGACCCCCACTTTTTTTAGTTGCTCAGTTTCTCGCCCTTCGTAAGTTGGATAGAGCAGCGGTCGCCAACCTTTCGGACCTCGCGGACCACTACCGTGATTTTTCCATAAAAATAACATTCTAAATATGAAATGGTAATTATACTTGTATTTGCACAAGTTATTTGAAAAAAGTTGGATATCACCTTATAATGATAGAAAAATTATAATAGATAAACGATATATTCATTATTCATTATGAAAACTGCCAGTTATGACGTATGGATGTGAAACTTGGATGCTAAATTCAAGAATGCTACGCAAGATCCATTGCACACAAGATGAGATCGTAAGAGGAATACATGGGTAAGAATTTGTAAGACCAAAGTGGCAGATATAGCAGAACGTGTGAAAAATACGTGGCACATAGCGAGAAGAATGGATGGCAGATCGACGCGAGAAATACTGGAATGGTATCCGAGAGGATGTGAAAGAAAGCAAGGTAGACCGAATGGACGATGGGCTGATGAAATGAGAAGAATGTGTGGAGTCAAGTGGATGCAGATTGTTCAAGACAGACAAGAAGTGCGGACCACCAAAATTCTCTCGCGGACCACAGGTTGGCGACCGCTCGGATATAGTTAGTTGATACATAATTGTAATGAACGTGTGTAGGATAAGTTCAAACACTACCTTTGTATTATAGTGAATGTTGTCAATTTAGGCCGAAGAGTCGTAATTACTATTTAAAAAAAAATCCCCGAAAACTTGTCCCATGTAGGTACATTACATACATATGTATGTATGTACGTACCTATCAATCAATCCGCATCTTTTGTATCGCTTTAAATTAAATCTTAAAATATTACCTATGAAAATAAATAGTAAATATTAATATGTACATAGATATAATGTGCGAGTATAAAAATGTGGAATTGCGCAATTAAAGCCGTGGTTAAAATTGAATTCAAGTTTTTGTTTAGATATTGTATTAGCATTGGTAGGGTTTGAAAAGTAGATGGGGTAAAGTGGCCGGTAGTTGGCACTTTCACAACTCTAATTCAGATTTAACGCAGCGCTGACTGCCACTGCCACGCTAATACCAGTGGAATAATAACGCAAATTGGTTACGTATTTCATTATCCTCCTTATCGCGCTTTTTAGTACTGTAAATCAGCTCCAGAATTTTCTTGCTGAAGCTTCTTTTGTGTGGATAAATTTCGTCACAGTTTCTCGAACGAACGTTTATACAGTTCGACATTTGTCTGGTGTGGCGAATATTCGGCACACGCATCATCCAACTTAAGCTTTATTTATTTATTTATTTAATAATTACATGGAGAGGCGGCATAGCCGATAGGCCCATGGGGTTTGGTATCAGTTAAAAATCAAAATAAAAAAAAAACAGTATTGTAAATGAAAAAGAAAGAAAGAGAGGACAGTATTGCCAAATTTGAACAAAATAAAAATAAAAAAATAAAATAAAAACAAAGATAAAAAATAGTAACAAAAAATAAAAATAGAGATAAAAAAAAAAAAGAAAAAGAAAAAATGATTTATGATTGGATTATATTATGCCACTAGTATTAGTGGCAGTGGGCGTTAGCGCTGTCCTACCGTAGCTAATTTCTACCTGGTTACTTTTTTTTTTTTGAATTTTGAGATTGATAGAATCAATATCTTATTTTCAAACAAAATTCAGTTTTCAAAACCACAGTAATAATGGCGCAAATGAAAAAAATCAACTTACATACTTATCTAAAATTCTGAATGTATGAACTTAACTACAGAAAATATATATTGATAATTTCATATTGAAATTTTACAAAATTCGATTTGATTTTATCCTTCTGGTACAGCTCGCACCATATGATAAAACTATTAATGAGCAATACGTCCAAGAGATAGACGAATTTCCCCGGCATGTTTGTTACAGTGGGTGTACGCAAACTATTAAAAAACGATTTCTTTCTAGTATTTTTATGATATTGAGAAACAGCTGCGGGACACGAATATGTTGTCGATTTTCCATCCCATTTTACGTTGACGGTTCCAACATGAGTGTCATTCATTAATGAAGAAAAATAATTGAGACCACGGTTAGACCATATATTCGATATATTATTATCGTCAAATTTCTCGTACATCCACAAAGGCTCTTCGGCAGCCGGGCAGTTGCTACCTGCGGAAGTCTGTGGATTTTCGCCGCAGGCGAATATTTTATTTTGATACAGCCAACGCATTGCACTTTTGGTGGTGAAGCGTTTGTCGAAAAATAAAACCGAATATTTGTCCATTGATTTGGCCAATAATTGCACCGTTCTAGATTTGTGCAAGTGGCAATCGCATTCTGACGCGTGTTTCTGATTCGGAATGTAGACTTGCGTTATAAAACCAGATGCACTGTCCGCCATATAGGTCCCCGTTCCAGAAGAGTCACGGTTAACTTCCAAGTTGACGGTGTTCAGAAAAAAAAAGCTGGAGGCTTTGTAGAACGAGTATGACTCTTTTATAGTTTCATTGACTATGTCTACAGTGGATTGTAGTGAGGGATAATTTTTATATTTCAATAAATCCTTGTTTTCGAGCATGGCGTCCAAAAAGACTCCCAATAACTGGTCTTCGAAGGGCCATTTGTAATTTGGTAAGCGTTCCTCTTCCAGCCTGTGATACATAAATAAGTGGACCAATTGAAAGCATTTCTGTTCACTTATATTAACCCAATATTCGAGGTTTTCCATCCCGTAAATGTTAGTCCGGTCGGTCAATACTTTGATTAATTTGATAGGCATGAACAACTTGCTCGCCGAAATCTTTTTTCGGAAGTAGTGAGCTCTCAGATAATAGAAATCGTTGAATACGGTACTTAAAATATGTTTAGCAGTTGCAGGCGGTGTAAGATCACGATTAACGAGGAGTTCTTCTTGTAGCATTTTCAAATTTGGATTATGCTTCGATTTGACGATGGTGATGCCGGCGTTAGCCCCGTATATCGAGTTTTGGTTGCTACCAGAGGCAGGCTTGCTATCTGGGTCAGGTTTTCGGTTAGAGTCAGGTTTGCAGTCAGGATCGGGTTCGATATTAGAGTGGGGTTTGGTGCCAGAGTCAGGTTTGGTATTTGGGTCGGGTTTTCTGACGGAGTCGGGTTTTCTGACGGATTCGGGTTTTCTGACGGAGTCGGGTTTGCTGACGGAGTCGGGTTTGCTGACGTAGTCGGGTTTGCTGACGGATTTGGGTTTGCTGACGGAGTCGGGTTTGCTGACGGAGTCGGGTTTGTTGACGGAGTCGGGTTTGCTGACGGAGTCGGGTTTGCTGACGGAGTCGGGTTTGCTGACAGAGTCGGATTTTGCATCAGAGTCGGATTTTGTGTCAGAGTCGGATTTTATGACAGAGTCGGGTGTTGTGTCCGAGTCGGGTTTACCGTCATAACACTGAAAGCCGTCACATTCGAGTGTACTGTCGGATCCTTCGCACTCATACAGAAGCCGCTGGAATTTTACAATAAAAATATATTTTAATGAACTTACAATAATAAATTGAAAATTACCTGGATATTGTTTTTACACGTTTAATATTTTTCTTCACTACAAAACATTGAAATTTTATATAACAAATCAAATGTCAAATTAAATTTGAAAAACCATTGCCCACTTCACCTACATATTTTAACTTTTATATTCAAACGTATGTATGGTAAAACGCCACTACAAGTGTATAGGATTAGCGGTTTGTGAGATAAAGCAATTTTTTCAAATTCTCGGTTTGTTCCCGGGCTTCAAGACTTTCATATACATACATACATATATATATCTAGGCGTCCACACATAGAATCCAAATAAATTTTGCAAAAATGTATCCAAAAACATCATATTGGTAAACTTTCATAATTTCCAACAAAGTTCTTATAAATTTACAACTTCGCGACTCAACTCAGAGACAGCCGAATAGATAAAAATGACGGCGATCCTGGCCAATTGTAATCCGATTTTTAAGTCAATTCATTCAGTCATTCGTGCTCAATTCGAAGTGCATATGTACATATATTCAAAATATAAAAAAAAAATGAAAACGAAGACAAGTAGTGCTATCATCGGAATGGACAATCAATATTAAAAATAAACAACCAAAAGAAAATTTTTCATCTGTGGCGCAATTTCGGGGATTTTAAAATGATGATATAGCATTTTCTAGTCATCATACAATAATACTACATATGTATATGTTACGCCGAATTATTATCTGGATCTTATGCGCAAAAAGCAATATCGAAAATCACCTCTTCAATGAAATTCAAGGTTCAAATAGAAGAAGTAGCCGTACATAGTTGTTTCAATTATATTATATTATAATTGAAAAAAACAAACTTCTTAATCATGACTGGATGTAAAGAAGAAGAGATAAAACTAGGATGGAGCGCTTTTGGAAGAATGAACATTTTTAAATCCAACATTCCGCTATGCTTAAAAGAGAAGGCATACGAGTCATATGACCAATGCGTACTGCCAGTTATGACGTATGGATGTGAAACGTGGATGCTGAATTAAAGAATGCTACGTGAGATTCAGTGCGAAGTATGGAAAGACGTATGCTTGGTATAACAAGAAGAGATTGTAAGGGGAATACATGGGTAAGAAGTATGACCAAAGTGGCAATGGGCCTGATACATAGCGAGAAGAATAGAATGGCAAATGGACGCGAGAAATACTGGAATGGTATCCGAGAGGATGTGAAGGTAGACCGAATGGACGATGAATTGAGAAGAATGTGTGGAGTCAAGTGGATGCAGATTGCTCAAGACAGACAGGAATGGAAGAGGGCTATCAACCCCGTAAGAACTACATATGTATGTCAATGTCTACAAACATGTAATTAAGAATGATTAGTTCGCATACGACAGATCTACGAACAGAGAAGTTTAAATTATCATAAACTACAGTATTGATTAAAATTCATAGTATTTTAGTTGCCACCCTATTCCTAAAATACACTTCAAATCCAAAAGTACATAATAGGGTGATCAATCAGTGTTTTGAGAACAATTGAAATGAAACGGTCGTGTCACATTCGAGAATAGCAACTGTCTATCGGTTGACTTGTACAAATTTTAAAGATAATTTTTATACCACAATCAAAACTCTCGAACGATACAGAAATAGTACTGCTAGATTAAAATCCATTAGAGAGACTCGTATGGAGAATACATATGTACCACCCGAATGGAGACTGTGTACCACCGACAGCGACGATGGAACAAGTAAATATTAATTTCACAGTGTTTAAAGTTAGTTTTACTATTATATTAGCACAGTATAATTAATGCATAAAACGTATAACATAGTGGAAATCACAAAAGCGGCGTTTGACAGTATTAAAGTACATAGAAGATTGGAAAAATTAATGCAAACACCTTATTTTAGAAGAGCAACATATCCCATTGAAAAAAAAAACAGATCGATCTTGAGATGAATAATTTAACTTTTTGCAATTCACACTTTTTCTAAACATGTGGTCATCCGATATTTCGATGATGCTATGAATGTAGCGTTTTTGATCGTCGAGATATGTATACTGGATGATCTCATTGATCAAGTTGATTAATAATGACCATCGTTTTGACAAATACGGTAACTGTCGAAATGACCGATTTTATAGGCTTTTGCTTTTCAAATTAAATCTATACACACGTAATCGGCAGATATTTTGGCGATTTCGTGAATATCACCGCTTTATTATCAATTCCACGAAATCGGCAATATATACATATGTACATAGATATACATATATATATATATATATATATAGATATGAAGAAGAAATAAAACGAAGAATGAAACTAGGATGGAATGCTTTTGGAAGAATGAACATAGTTTTTAAATCCAACATTCCGTTATGCTTAAAAAAGAAGGCGTACGACCAATGCGTACTGCCAGTTAAGACGTATGGATGTGAAACTTGGACGCTAAATTCAAGAATGCTACGAAAGATCCAGTGCACACAGAGAAGCATGGAAAGATGTATGCTTGGCATAACAAGAAGAGATCGCAAAAGAAATACATGGGTAAGAAGTATGACCAAAGTGGCAGATATACATAGCAGTGCGGGTGAAAAAGTTGAAGTGGCAATGGGCTGGACACATAGCGAGAAGAATGGATGGCAGACGGACGCGAGAAGTACTGGAATGGTATCCGAGAGAATGTGAAAGAAAGCAAGGTAGACCGAGTGGAAGATGGGCTGATGAATTGAGAAGAATGTGTGGAGTCAAGTGGATGCAGATTGCTCAAGACAGACAAGAATGGAAGAGGATTGGAGAGGCCTTCATCCAGCAGTGGATGGTGAACGGCTGAAAATGATGATGATATATAGATATATAATATATGTATGCATAAACATGTACATACATACATATTCGTATTATACAAAAACATTTTCAGTACTCACTGTCATCTTAGGTTTGCTTAGGTTCGAGGTGATGGGTTTAGACTGATAATATGCGTAAGAGTACTTCCGTTTGCGATACATTTCGCGAGCTGTTGCACAAATCAATCAAACAACCAAGACGAATGCCAAGTGGCTACTGATGATGATTGTGACTTCGCACCGTCGACTCGCAATCATCCAGTACACTTGACCCAACAGAACAATACAAACGGTCAATATGAAAGTTTCGGTATTTCTAACTATTAATACATATTATAGAGTACTTTTACTGTGGTGATTTCTAATAGTCTAATGATCGTTCTTCTTCTTCTTCTAATTGATATCAAGCGTTGCCTCTTTACTGCTTAGCAAAAATTTGGAAAGTTAAGCAGAAAGGGAAATAAATGACAAAATATATACATATATAGTAAGTAAATAAATCGAAAGTTTACGGTTTATGGTCTGTTTTTGGAGACAAGAAAGTACTGAATTACATGTGGATTTATGGATAATGTTAGCATAGGTCCATTTATTTTGCAAGCAGGACGCATACTTTACAAGTCAGCATTTCAAGTATTAAGAAAATTTAATCTCGAAATTTTGACTGATTTTGTAGTATGTATTTGACTGACCTTCAAAATATTATAATTTTTAAATATTTTTTTCTTACCAGAAATAGTACTTTTTTTCTTGGTTTTCGATTTTTTTTTTTTTTTTTTCTCCAAAACTATTACCTGAATCAGGCTGAAATTTCGTATTTATAGTTTTCACGTGAGATGTAAAAGATAATAATATAATTTTCGTCAAAAGTGACAATTTACTCTTGAGCGAGATTTCGCTTTTGTTTTTGGCCTTTTAAATAATAAATATCTTCATAATATTCTAATATTATAATCCTTATGCTAGTTACAAGGTGTGAAAAAACAAAACAACAAAATCGGTGAACCGAAAGTGGGATTTTTTTCTTATAGAAATGTCAATATTTCACGAATATTTCCGAAACTACTTAGCCGATCAAAGTGAAATTCATATTTATAATTTCCATATGAAATTTAAGAGTTACCGGAGGTAGTACATACATAGTTTAATCTCGAGCGAAATTCAGATTTTTATTTTTTTCGACCTTTTAAAAATTTTGAACACAGTGATATTATAAAATTAGAATTCCCATAGCAATGGTGAACCAAAAAAGTTTGAGAAGCGCTGCTGACTACACAAACAAAGCTTCGTAAGCAAGTCTTTCATATTATAATTTTGCGCATGATAATTATATCTTATCTTTTATTCAAGAAATTCAATGGCTACTTGAGCCTTTAAAAAAGATTGTAAAACATAACCAGTGAGCGAAATATGTATAATATAAAATACACAACAAAAGCTGTAAGATAAACAATGAGCAAAAGAAAGAAAATAAGCAGAAGTGATATCACAGCCACACGCAAATTAGTTATTTGTTTACTGATTGAGAAATTATGAAAAAAATTGTCACTGCTCTGACAAAGGATATTCCCTAAACGATTAATGGGGCTATCATAGGCGAAAAGTGTGCGAATAATTTAACATTGCCCGAGTAGTGAGTCTACCCCGAGTCCTGACTAATCAAAGACAGTTAGTCCGGATACTTAATAAGGTTATTTAAACTTTTGTATACGAGTCATCGATCAATTTGCTGACCCGAGCGAATCCACATTCAATAACTTCTCGACTGTCCTGTAATCCACCTATACACGGAGATCCATTATTCTTGATACATACATAATGGATAGATGCGGGATAGTCTGTTAAGTGGAGTTTTTGTTGAAAGTTGCTATGTATATTTGCCTAAGTATTTAGGGTTGAGCCTTTGAACTACGTATTGCACAATTACTTAAATATAATCCGTGAAATCCAACAGAATACATAAAATTGTATTAAGTTGTTTTGGCATTGAACAATTTGTTTGATAGTTTACATAAGTTTAAGTTTGATAGTTAAGCCGGATGAAATAGTCCATTTGTCAAGTATTTCTGTTCAGTATAAATAGTAATATGTAGTGTACAAATATAGGCCAGTCAATAAAAACTTGATTATTAATTATTTATTTATTAATTAGTAGCCTTGAGCCATTACAATATTTTAGTATTACATAAGTTTATATACGTATGTGTAGGTAACTACATAATAGCGAATAATACTAAAATGAAATGAGAACATAATATATCCAACTCCCTTTATATTATAAAGAGTTGTGTGAAAAAAAAAAATAATAACACTACTTCATAATTAACAAGTAGCATCAAACATTAATGATTAAGATACATTAAAAAAAATAGCATATTCAAATGTGTCGTCTATCTGTCCTTTGACTCCATTGTTGTCCAAATAAACCCACTTGTCGCTTTAGAAATGCTTTCGGCAGCTACGGGTGGATAAGGAGTATTGTTAGACTTGTAATAGTCTGATGGAGCGTGCATTATGAACTCCATGCAATTCAACTTCCTTGGAAGATCTTCCTCGGGACCTGAAATCAGAATGAGAGATGATTTTAGTTGGAATAGTTCAGTAAATCGGACCCTTTTGTAGCTCAATAATACGAACTTTTCTTATAATCAATTACACTTGTAAGATCTACATATCGCACACCTAGATCTAAACAGTATCAACTCAAAAAAATATTTTTTTTCAGGAACGATGAAAAACTTGTCATGTCGCTGTAGTGATTGTAGTGATAAGAGTTTACCGTTTTTGGTTTTTTTTTTTTAATGAAAATAAGCATATTAAAGAAAGTTCAGATATAAACGTTTCATTTTGTTTTGTTGGTTCATGCAGCTTCGTTTGTAGAATCAGTAAAACCCAGAATCATCTTCCGAGGATTAAAATAAATCAAAAGATAATTTTTTTCCTTATGTTCAAAGAAAATGCAGAATATCTTCGTCACACTTGCAACTTGACAAAAATTCTACCAAAAAAACTTTTTTAAAAGACTCGACAATACCTACCGTTAGTGCTAATTCAAAAAATTAATCAAATGAAATAAACAGCAATTTGAAAACATGTCTGCTTTACTTGATATATAACTCAAATTCATTCAAGTACAATGTAGCAGTGGTGATTTACCAATTATGTACGTAGCGGGATCAAAGCACTGTGCCGGTGGAGGACTGGCCTTAGTCGGCAGCAGCCATGTCACAACGGCACTCTTCTCACAATACTGATCGGTCATGAAACCTCGAATTTGGGCATAATAAGTATCGCCTTCTTCATCCAACATCGACACAATATCACCGATCTGCATAAAGCTACCCTGAAATCAAACAACTAATTTAAAATTCGAAATGGTTAGAGCGGTTGTCTGGGATTCGATCCCCGCATGCCGAAAAGTTTCCTCAGTAGACTTAAAATTTTAAGAAATAGGTATATAGAGATCATCCATTGATACATACATTGTAATACAACGAGTCTGATGTGACGATTGTAGCGGTGGCAGACGGAGCCTTAAGTGGAGTTCTTTTAAAGCATGCACGTCGACCACGTCCTCTCATCGTGGCTGGAGTACGTTGACAATTAGACGATCCCGGTGTTGCAGTAGCTCCAGCTGCACTGGAACGGGAACGCGTCCATCGGTTGCCACCCTTTTTAGTCGCTTTCGATATCGGAACTGGCAATGGAGTGGCGGAGGGATCGGCATCTGCGCGAGACTCTGAATACTTTTCAATAGTCTCCGACTCTTGAGTTGCACTCGGTATTAGACCATTTTTACTTTCGATATTATAGCAGTGGTTGCACAAGTGACCGCCGCCGCTTACTCGCCACAGTAACGACTCTGCGATGTTGCATGTCATACACACCGGTTTAGGCATCTTCTGAAATATGATGAATGAATCAATTAGAACTGGAGTAACATAGATGGTTGCGAACCGTTGAGAGATGTTTTCAAGTTTCGATCGGTTTATAGCAGTGGGGCAAGTCAAGAAAAATGTTGAAAATTTGGCAAGCCGCAACATATTATGTTTGGATTATATGTATATCACATCCAGGCAAAACGTAGTCACAGTAGATAATCATATTGTAGAGATAGTTGATAAATTTATAATAAGGACAATTGGTGAATATGATTGGATGTAAAGAAGAAGAATGAAACTAGGATGGAGCGCTTTAGGAAGAATGAACATAGTTATTAAACCCGACATTCCGCTATGGTTAAAAAAAAAGGCATACGACTAATGCATACTGCCAGTTATGACGTATGGATGTGAAACGTGGACGATAAATTCAAGAATGTTACGCAAGATCCAGTGCACACAAGATGTATGCTTGATATAACAAGAAGAGACCGTAAGAGGAATACATGGGTAAGAAGCATGACAGATATAGCAGAACGGTAACCGGACAAAAGATTACAAGACAAAACAGAACACGACAAAAGAGAACAGGACAAAACAGAAAAGCGATAAAGAGAACAGGACAAAACAGAAAAGCAATAAAGAGAACAGTGACAAAA
Source organism: Parapsyche elsis (assembly GCA_022651745.1). Lineage (NCBI taxonomy): Eukaryota > Metazoa > Arthropoda > Insecta > Trichoptera > Hydropsychidae > Parapsyche > Parapsyche elsis. Next base: position 446,336 of record JAGVSN010000038.1, read on the forward strand.
CAAAAAAAAAAAAAAAAATAAATTATTTTTGTTGAATCTATTTATTAATTACATAAATATAAAAGAAAATATTATAAAAATATATAAATATACCCTGACGAATATAAATATATAAATATGACCCCACGAATTATTTACGTCGTAGAATCTACGTTACAGGGGTTGGCAAACTTTTTTTAGAGGGCCAGATCGTAAAAATTTTAGGCTCAAGGGGCCAGGATAGAATTTTATTAGATTCTTTTCTTGAAATTACCCTTTTAGCCTATCATCACTTTGCAGATTAATAACTTCCAATTGAAGGTTATGCGGAAGCTTCTCAACTTTGCCTACAGTCAAATAGAAATGTCTTTAGCAATTGCATCAAGATCCGGAAAACGCTGTTGGAACTGTAATTGGAGCTCAGAAAATATGTATGTATATCTGTATATCTACTGCAAATTTTTGTGGAAATGGAGATTTCTTTTCTTTTTAAAGGGTAATTTCAAGAAAAGAATCTAATAAAATTCTATCCTGGCCCCTTGAGCCTAAAATTTTTACGATCTGGCCCTCTAAAAAAAGTTTGCCAACCCCTGTAACGTAGATTCTACGACGTAAATAATTCGTGGGGTCATATTTATATATTTATATTCGTCAGGGTATATTTATATATTTTTATAATATTTTCTTTTATATTTATGTAATCAATAAATAGATTCGACAAAAATAAATATTTTATTTTTTTTTTTTTGTTTTGTCACTGTTCTCTTTATTGCTTTTCTGTTTTGTTCTGTTCTCTTTATCGCTTTTCTGTTTTGTCCTGTTCTCTTTTGTCGTGTTCTGTTTTGTCTTGTTCTCTTTTGTCATGGAACCTAGCAGAACATGTGTAAAAGTTGGAGTGGACACATAGCGAGAAGAATGGATGGACGCAAGAAATACTGGAATGGTATCCGGAGGATGTTAAAGAAAGCAAGGTAGACCGAGTGGACGATGGGCTGACGAATTGATGTGTGGAGTCAAGTGGATGCAGATTGTTCAAGACAGACAGGAATGAAAAAAGGATTGGAGAGGTCTTCATCCAGCAGTGGATGGTGAACGGCTGAAAATGATGATATCACATTCTCAGAGCACAATGACATGTGACATGTCCACCATTTTGCGAAAAAGAGTTATGAATGCAACTTTGTTCTTTTTTGATCAATTGGCTCAATGGATGGAAGAATGTATCCAAGAGGATGTGACTGACAGCAAGGTAGACCGAGTGGACAGCCGCAAGTTCCTGGCCGCTGATTTATAGGAACAAAAACATATATACGACTTCTATATTGCGCAAACATAAAATTATAATATATGTATATCCCAAAGACAACATAAAATTAGATGACTTTCCAAGGGAAGTCCCACTTCCGGTTGATGAAATTTTTTTAAAGCCGTATGGATTTTAATGGCCGCCAAAAACCCTTTAAATACATATGAAGTTTCAGTGTGATAAGATAAACGGTTTTTGAGTTGTAGCGATTCTATACACATCCGCCTAACACACAGACATAGACATTCTCCAGAAATCACAAAAACGCGATCAGGGGAATCAAAAACGCGATTTTTATCACAATACTTTATCCAATTGGGATAAAAAGTAAAAAAATGACAATATTGCAACATACATATATTAATATTGCAATATATATTGCAACATACATATATTAATATTGCAATATATATTGCAACATACATATATTAATATTGCAATATATATTGCAACATACATATATTAATATTGCAATATATATTGCAACATATATATATTGCGACTTGACGAATGCCATACTGAGTTAAAAAAAATAATTTTTAAAATTGCAAATGTTATTGTTACAAAAAAATTAGAGGTTAAAAATAACAAATTTTAACTTTTAGTTAAATACTTGTTAGTTTATTCCGAATATAACAAAGATTGTTCGTATTTCTCTAATTATTAATTTGAATGTAAAATTATACTAACGATGATGTTTAAAGTGATGTCTGAATAATATTCTCGCGAGTATTGATTAGTAACAGCGAGCACAAAGCCGGTTGTCAAACTGCTGACGTACAGTGGATTCGCATACACGTGTGTAAGTTAGTGTTCGCAAACTCAAACGTAAAATTGCCACTGCGAAAATTTGCTTCAAATCATACATTAATAATTAAAATAGAGCAATTGAGTAACTATTTAATGCTGTTCATTAATTACACTGATGTACGTTTTAAAATAGTAAATATATTATATAAAGTATTAAATTGTGTCCGAATTGGTACCCCTTACTGGTTCCGCGTATAGACGTATTCATGTCAACAAATATATAAATTAGAATATTGCACAATTCGCAATGGCAAATTTAGACAATGGACAGGCATGTAGTTCTCTAATCGATTTTTTAATCTAACCTTTCCGTACACGTGCCCGTTCGGCATCGCACGTCCGCGCCCACTGGCTTTCATGTCGCTGTAATTTTAAATATTCTTTAAAAAGATCTTTCAAACTCGATGCAAATATACATGAAAATACTGTATTTAAAGTAGATGGTGACGTTTGTGACCTTGACCTCGGCGTTCCTATATACGAACGATGACAGCCTGACAACCAATACGATTATACTTAAAATCATTTGAGTTTTCGACTACCAGTTTGAATCCAATGATCGACCGAGTGAAGAATGAACAGTATTTGGATGGATGGTGACTCCTCAAGGCGGGCTTATCATCTAAATTAAACATTCTGATAATAACGATCAAAAAGTAATATTCTTTGAATACCCGTCAAACTCGTCGAGTTACTGGAAAAAATTCTTAAATGGCTTGATAAATTATTTGTATTTTGTACTTTATGTTGAGTATTTTATGTTGTTTTCAATCTTATGTGAAATATACTTTTAAAACTTAAAAATGTAATTATTATTGTCTACATAGATATTATATACAATTTAGTTTAGTTTATAATGATTCCTCCAATGCACTCTCAGGGAAGGGATTGTCAAACGGTGGGAAGCACTTTCATTGGTACTCCCTACTTCTGGCGAGGATATAACAGACAAGAACCGTGTTTTCTCTATGGTTTGTTTTTGGGGAATCTCCCGTCTTAAGATTTGTTTTCGGGGAATTTCCCGTTTTATGACACGCACTTTTTGTGTTTATATCGTTTGTGACGCATGTTGGTACATTTACGTGTCGAGAGTCGTCATTGGCGGATTTCAAAACAGACTTGGCTAGATGCCAAGATACCACGATAGCGACAATATTTCTACTTTTATATTGATGATACGCGGTATCTCGTGATATATTGACAAGTGTGGCAGGCTCCTACAAGTTTAAAGGTCGAATTCCTCCTCGAAGTTTTTCGTTACGCACTTGATGCGCTTGTCCTGGAAGAGGTCACCTTTGTCGAGGTCACTGAATTCATGGTGATAATTTTACTGCTTCTCGAAACTATTCGTTTTTGGGGGATCTCCTTTTTTAAGACGCGCCATCTTTTTATTTATTTATTTAAAATACACGGGTAGGTGACATAGCCGATAGAGCCCAGGGGTCTGATATAAATGTTATATACATTTTTTAGTCATTTATATTTGATGGATTACAAAAATCCATTTACATTCAAAAATTTGTCGAGATGATTTTTAAAGAGATTTTTTTGAAGTAAAACTTCTATTGGCACGGTAGTCCGAAAATAGAACGAAATCGTTTCTTTTCATTTCTATACAAACGGTTTCTATACAAACGGACGCAGACGGGTGAATCCATTTGTCGTCTCTTTTGATTTTCCCCGTTGATGCGAGACAGAGATAGCAACCCGCGACCCTTACCACCCCTCGCTCTCAAAATTGTATTGTTATAAGTTATAAATAAATAATCATCAATCACAGTTCACGATCTCGTTCGGTATATATATTGCAATAGTCACATTGAATCACTCATCTCACATAACCACCTAGCCTCCGCTTGCATTACACTACAAAGAGTAGCGGCTGCACACTGTGATTTTTTGATTTGGGAGGCGGCTGCAAACTTCAACCACTTCATTTGAAAAGAGTGAGTCTGACCATTTATGACTGCAATGACCTCTACGAGTAGCGCTTTTATTAAACGTGAGGAGGTTTTTTAAAAATATTTATTATTTATTATTTCATACACTTCAATTAGATCACATATCAATCTTCTCGTCTCCGAAAAGGCGAGACCCATTCTCCTAAAACCAAAAAAAATTTCATTTTTTTGGCACGTATCTCCCAAAATTATATTAGTTATGTGGGCGCTCGGTAAACCAATGGACCGGGGTTGAAATCACTGTCTCCATGACGATTGGCAATCCTAGTATCGGCGACCGAGTGTTACACAATTCATTCCCACTCGGTATCCGACGGGCTAACACAATAAATACTACTGAAACGTCCACTGCGTGTTTCACGTTCAGCCTTTCCCCTCGCACTCCACATTTTTTTTTATTTTATATAATATTAGCTAATTAGCTAATTTAACTTACATCTATTACATATTTATAACAAATACATAAATCTATTACACATTATACACTATACTTATACATAACTACCATCTCTCACAGGGGTGTCTCCTCACACTTTTCAAGAATGCATCTATGGTCTTATATATAACGCACTCCGGGAGGGCATTGTACATTAATAATACACCCCTGTAAAAAACACCACCAGCTGTCTTTGTTTTCCTTATTCTACCTACAACTAACTACAACAACTACATGACATACTTAGATGTATACGTTTTTTAGAAATGTTTTTCAAAATGTGGTTGGAGTGGTGGCCTCACGTGAGAAAGGGTGTGGAATTGTTTCTCTTCAAGGCGGCTTATATAATTAAATGTACGCGGTTTTTATCCCGGGGCATTTTGTACGAGCGAAAATCGAGAGTATTGATTATGCACAGACGACAATGTGCGCACTGGTGAAAAGGTGCGACATTTCAAACGCGTTTGCGCTGTTGTGACGGAGACGCCACTCAGTGTTCAGTGTGCGCTCGGCGCTTATTGCGGGTGGGCTCACGAATTTTTTCCTCTCACATTTGAACCGAACTTTTGGCGCAAAATTTGACGGCGGCTACGCCACCATTTCAACGATTAACGGAACAAACGAAGGACGGCAATGGCGACGAGCCTACGCCCGGACGAACCGCAAATGGTCGCCGACCTGGCCACCGGTCGCGTACGAGAAGGTATAATCACACGTCAACCTGACAAGATTGACAATTATTATTAAACATCCAGCCCACCGACTGGGGTGAAGCCCGTGACGATTCACACGAAACGGACTTCACCGCACTATCCAGACATCTCCCCACTGTGCCAATTCCTATACGTTCATTGTTTTAGTTTCGCTGTGCATACTTTTTTTTGCAACATTGGATCGTTGTCGTCATTGGCCGCGCATTCCGATGTGATGATAGGCCCGTTTTGCGGAAACGGGATCATTTCCGTGCGAAAATTTTCACCGTTTCTGCCGCGAAAGTCGACTATGTATTCGTCTGTATGGGTGTGCATGTGTGTGTGTGTGTGTGTGTCACTTTCGTTTAATTTATATATATGTCACACTCTCGTTAGTGTGCTGTTTGATTTGAGTGTGGAATAACTGGCGGTGTATCTACCGTATGGTTAGTGAGAGAGAAAGAGAGAGAGTATTCGTTTCATTTCATTTCGGATTTGTCTTTTCTAAATGAAAATTTTGTGAAAAAGTGGCGTTTGTTTGAATGGGGTGTGACGATTTTGACCAGACGTGTCCTTAGCGAGTCCTTGGCGGATTTCGCAACTTTACCCTGATCGGTTCCAGAAGTATCAACGTTGAATCTCGATCCATTTTTTTTTGTAACTCCTATTGTTAGGCTACTGCAAAGCATGCGTTGTTCTTCAACGGGTAATACTCTAATACACGGGTTCCTAACCCATGGGTTTTTGATGGATTTTCTGTGTCATAGGTGTCTTGATGTTTGAATAATAGGTTAGAAACCTGTGCTCTTATACTATACATTAAGTCCGTCTGTCCGTCGCGAATCGTATATCGTTAGCCCGCTCATACACATTTCAATAATATACACTTGTCGATCGTCGACGGGCAAAACTCTGGTGCTATACCCAACACCATAATTTTGCCTGTCTTGTCTTTCATAAACCCATAGTTCGCATATCAACAATAAACACTAGTTAAATATCACCTGCTTGCCAAAAACCAACAAACATCCTAATGAACTTTATTTCGGATTTTTTTATATCAACAAAATGTTATAGGTTTCGGATGTATATATTTTTTTAAAACATTGTTTTTAAATACCCACCTTGTATAAATATAGCAAAAAACTAAATGAAATACCGGTTGGCTGTCGTGACCCGAAGTCGTCCCACAATGTTGCATTCGAGTATGCATTTTTGAACTGTAATTAATTTTAGTAATTCAGTTGAAAAAAGTTCAATGAAAGTTTTAAAATCTCATTGAATTGCTGCATTATTCTGCCGTTATTATTACTTAACGTAACTGAAAAAAATTACGAAAATTAGTTATATGTGTAGTTGCGATTTTTCATATCAAAATTAATGTATCTTCATCCAAAAGTGACTTTTTTAAGCTATTAAATCTAACGTATCTGCATGCGCAGTGAAATAGTATCAACAATACTTAGCAAAGATAACGTATCCAATATGTACTTCGGTCACTACCGTATCATGAAAGATTGAAAAGACTGAATCTCTCCACATTGGAGACGAGGAGATTAATAGGTGATTTAATTGAAGTATTCAAAATAATAAATAATCATTATTCATGTGAAATGATCAATCTCATTATGTTCAATGAGAACCCTTATCTAAGAGGTCATCTTAGACTCCGAAAAGAAAAATCAAATAAGATTGTTGGAGATTTATTCTTTTCAATTTTTTGTTGTTGTTGTAGTTTTGAATAGTCAAATGTATACATTAATAATGAACAATGAAGTGACGTAACTACTGAAGTATTCTCTTTTTTTTTTTAAATTTTTCCTTAGAATTATCAAAACACAATGGAAAATAACCACATGCACTAAAAAAAAGTTTTATTTCAGTACGACGAGAGTGGATAGTTCGCACAGACGAGCAATTCGCTCGGCGTGTCCAAGACGAAGAGAGTGAGTATTGCGCTTTAGACCACCATTCGTGTTTAAATCCAACGAATTTTGTATTAATTTTGGTCGTTTATTTGATTTTTAAAGTCGTTCATCATCTGAACGACAACCGGAATAGGAACGAACAGATAAGAGAAGATTTTCCGGCTGCTGCTGCAGTGCAAGCGAAACACGACAACATCGCTCGCATTGAAGAACAAATAAGGCAGCAGTTGTAAGTTTTTACATGTACTTAATAAACATTATATCTGTATATAATATATCCACGTCTGTAAAAATTGGTTTGTAAAACAAACAACCGCTTCGATGCAACCATTATGCACGAAGATACAACTCCAGACGGGGCTATCAGATTACGAAATACACATATTTATGCACTTATTAATCAAATTGTCAATATTTTGTCGTTTATGCTTCTGAAGGATACATTTCTTATGGTGAGTCACGTACTGTGTACACTTTCTTGAATACACACAGATAAACTTCGGCTTATCGTGTTCAATACCCGTTGGTAATTTGTTTGCATTTATTTTATCAGAGTTGAAGATGATGCCAAATTAGCCAGAGAATTACACGGTGCCATATCGCACGACTCCAAAAAACATTCTTCTAGGAAAACTTCGAAAAATCCAAAGGTAACGTATTTTATGCATGTTTTTCATAAGCCGCAGTGCAAATGTACTATTATACAGGATGGGCATTAAATGACTGGTGTTGTTTACAAAAGTTTTTTAAAGCCCACCGTGTAGACTCGTTAAAAGTGTATGTGTGAATATTTTTTTCTTTTCAGAATATTGTTAGTTCAACCGTTAGTCATAAACAAGGACCTTCTTCTAACAGTGCACCCAGTGAAATATCAGAACCCAAAGCTTCTAGTAGTAAAGGAATAAAAGGTAGTAAGAGAACATCGGCCAACAACCACCAGCGATATTCGCACATCGAAGAAAGTATCGTGAGTGCTTATTTTCATCATTATAACACTCTCTTTGTTTTGAGCAGTGGCAATTTTATAATCAACGTATTTTCTTAACGATGCAGAGAAATAAACCATTATCTAACAACATGGAACCCTCAACGTCATCGGTCAGTGATTGTTTAGAAGAGCTTACCGAACTCGGAAGAGCTTTAGGAGAGCCCAGCAATGTTCTAATAAAAGAGAAAGAAAGGTTGCTGCAGGAGGAAAAGGACGCTGTTAGCTCAACATTCATATTTTTTTTTTGTTTATTTTATATCTGATGGATAATTTCAATACTAGCAGTTTTTTTGCATGCTTATATTTCGCTTTACGAGTTCTTATGTTTATAATTGTTTATTTTTTTGTAAATCTTTTAAAGGAAATAGCACGAAATCTTGAAAATGGCAATGAAGAAATTGAATCTAGAGATCATATACTAGCTCAGATCTTGCAAGAAAAGGTAAAACTAAAAGAAAACATGAACAGCAGCGTTTCTGAAACTTTTCTGGTTCCAGTTAAAAATGATTAGCACACCAAGAAAAGCGTTTGAGAAACACTAATCTACAATAATACATGTTGAATGTTGTCTTTTCAAATTGCAAACATTCTCTTTACAGGAATATGAACGTTATTGTCGGAGTGAGCATAAAAACATTGCCAATCGTCATCAAAGGAGAAGTAGCATTTCAGTTCCGGATGTGTACTGTGTGCCTAAAGATATAATTCGCAGTAAGTATTATTTTATTAATTAATTTAATGTGAATCGTGTTTGCGGTGGATAAATTAATATTGTGCTAAACATTGCAGGTGGTAGCAATACGAATAATAACTTTTCGAGTGATGTTCAAATGTCGGAGAGTGGGGATAGCAACGGTCCCCATTACATGGAGCCGATTCACGAGGTGGAGATATCCAATGAGCCGATTCACGAGATGGCGATATCCAATGAGCCTATTCACGAGATGGCGATATCCAAATTAGGACAGTCGGACAATCAAAAGAAGTTAAAAAAGCACACCAAAGCTCCCAAACTACCGTTACGTACACTGTAAGTGTACAAACCCAGAGTATTCTTTTAATTTGCATTTAAAACATTTCATCACCGAATTTACTCATTGGCTTTTTTGTTTAATTTCAGACACTGTGAACAGCAACCTCATTATTGTATATATAGTTTTTTTATTATAAATGTTACAGGCAAAGTGGGAAGTCCACGCATTGTATCGAATGCCTATTGATTTTATACAATGCCTAAGCGTTTGAGGTAAAGTATGAAATTGTATGTCGCCAATCTGACCAGCTGACCCCGGAGAACAATTTGAATCAGTTCTTATGCAGTCTTTCTCAAACATTAGTTTTTCATATGTGCTATTTCAATTTATGACGCGTAGTACGTTTTGCACTTTGGTCATTCCAGGCATTCTATACAATGCGGTATTTCACACTGCCTGTAACACAAACATAAAACTTTTCAGCTATCGAGAAGAAGTAAAAAGTTGGCTAATTTTTCATTTATTTTTTATCAACAGATAACAGAGGTAATGATTATTCTGAAGATCCTCAGTACATGGAAGTGTTATCCGATGAGGGTTCTACGTTGGAATCACAGACTATAATTGATCTATCGCGAAATCGTCGTATGCCTCCAGGAAAACCCCAGATGACAGGCCGTCCCCGGTTAGTTACGATTTGCAACGCCGATTACTCTTTAAATACTTTTAGCGAAGTCTTAGATGTAATTTGTCGAATTTTTTATTTGTATTGGCGCATTTTTTTATTTTATAAATGACAAATATGAACTTATTGCAAGCGCGTAGTACATGACATATGTATTTACAATAATTGTGCGTATCGTTTGATTATCATTTGAATGTTGAATCTTATACTTTCGGTGAGTCTTCTTCAAATGTGAAGGAATTTTTAATTTTATTAGATATTTTTAGTTTGAACACACCAACAAATGACGAAGGTTCACCGTATACAATTTTTGATATCGTAATGCCAATTTATAAATTATGTTTTCAGACTCCGAGAGCCTTTTACTACAGCTTTGATGCCGGTAAAAAACATAAAAATTTACGTTTTTGTTTATTATTTAAAGACAGTTTTTCAGAATACTTTCATATTTCAGATGAATCAACTCATCAAACGAATCGTAAAAAGGATAAAAAGACAGAAAGGAAACGTAACGCTTCCATAGTCAAGAAAGAGTGTTGTATTATGTAAATAAATTCTACCGCATCTCTCTGACATGTTTTTAATGTAATTATATTACATATATTTAAATTTTATTTCTATTTGTCGTATATCAATGTCATATTTTAGCAATTTTTTTTTCTCTATGTGCATAAGCATAAACCATTTTTTACATAATCCAAGAAGATAACTATTTGTATCAATTAATTTAGAATATTATTTTGAAAGTAGTCGTGTACAGATATTTGATTACTTTCCCATTTTACTTTTTTTTCGGTTAATAATTATTTAGATTTAAGCACTAAATGAATATTTCGAATACCAAAAATTCATAATCCTTCAGATTTAACAATTATTTTTTACCACTAATAATAATAACATTACATAGATACATCTGTATATTTGTGATTTTTTTTCAGCAAAAAATATAAATTACAGTAAAACCTCGTTAATTCACACACGCTTTCCCCTTTTCTAAAAATAAGTTTAAGCAAATATGTATATAAATTCAAATAAATGTAACTTAATTTTCAATACCTTAAAAAAATCTCTATAGGAATACGTTGACGGGAATGAAGATTTTGCTTCTAAATAAATCTGCCATCTTGATTGTAATTTGATTATTATCCAGATCTCTATGGACCAGATAACGTCCAAGATTGCCAGATTGCGTCCAAGATTGTTAAGATTGAAATTTATTATAAAACAATTGTTTTATAATAAATTTCATTTCTTTTATCACCTTGATGATGCTCCCATCTTTGATATTAGTTTCGGATGTATACATTTCTGAAAATGGGTATCTTTGTAATGCCCACTCTGTGTATTTTATATTTTAAGTATATTATTAACAATAGGACTGACCAGGGTGGGACGACTACTCAATTGAAACAAAAAATATTTTTATATGTTAATTCCGGGATAAATGACACGTTGTATAGCGCTGAAGCAAAAGATCTTACAAAGTGTTTGTTTGTCCCGGAACACCCTACATATGTTTTCAACGGTTTTAAATAGCATGTGCCATCACAGGACACCATTTAAAATAATAATTAATCCAGTGATATTGTTTAAATTTGAGTACTGGCTTTAGTTTTTCCCTGGTCTACTTTATTCATGTTAGTTTGTAGTTTACAATTACATATATGTAGTACGTATGTTTCTTTTTCTTTTTACTTATACACCGTTTCTACCTCAATTGTTTGCACAACCCTTCTTTAACTTTTATAACAAAATTATATGTCAAAGAAGTGATTTGTGAATGTGCTATGCGTATTAAAAATGTAAATCATATGTACATACATATTAAATAACCATAGACATTCATCGTGAAAAAGAGTTCGAAATTTTTCGCAAAATTATTTCTTACTATAAACTAATTCAAATATTACCTCCAAATATAAAACAAATCAAACTTTGATATAATCTAATTCTGTGGCATCTTCAGCTAAATAGTTTTAATTAAAAATTTCAATAATAATCTTTTTGTGTGTATGTAAATATTATTAAACGAATTTATAAAATTCGCAAGAGAATCAATATTGTGTTCTAATGTACATTATTATATTATAACTTTTTTACGTGAAAACGTGTATCTTATATTCCATTTATACAAATATTTTACTTTAAATGTATGCCAAAGGTCACGCACCATAATTGTCAATCTCAAATTGTCATCCATTAAATAAAATATTCATAAAAAAAGAGAAAACGAATCTCTAAATTGTAATAACTATGGTGCACGACATTCATGCCTCCGTTTGCGTATAAAATGTACCATGAAAATGTGAGAAAATTATATTTTTACTGTATTATTGCATACATATTATGAATATGCCATTATGATAGTATTTATTAGGTGTAAAAATTAAACCAGTTGTTTGAAAAAGGCTTTTAAATTGACTTTCCAAAGAAGTGATAGAGATAGAAAGCTAATTTATTATTATGATTACCTTATATTCATTTATAGGCATTGCAGTTAAGTTTTGTATTATATGATATTCCAATGGTTGCAATTGATTGCAATCGGTATTATTTTGTGTTAATATTGCCATTGTGAGAAAAGGTGTGTTTTGATTAGTTTGCTAATCGTTTCAGTTTATACAAATATATTGTAGGCAAAGTGTAAAATCCCACAAAATGTCTACGCTATGTATACAATGCTTAAAAGGCCAGAAAAAATGCGACATTTACAACGATTTATAAATTGAAATAGAAATAGTTCGTATGATAAACTAAAGTTTGAGAAAGATCACATGAAAAACTCGTTCAAATTGTTCTTTGGGATCAGCTGATCAGATTAGTGCGATAAAATATGATTGGGACAGCAAAAAGTTTAGGCATTGTATAAATTGGCATTTTATTTGATTGAATTGACTTAACGCTTTGTCTGTAACGTATATTTATTGGGGATGTTTTTTTTGTCATGGAAATGTTTGGTTGAAGTTTGGCGCATCTCCGATATTTATTACGATATTCTTATTTCATTTTTAATTAAATTATGCTCTAAAGCAGTTGAGACGAACAATTCAAACATATTTCTCTCAGTTATTTGTAAATAGATATCACATACAGACAGGAAACTCTTTCCTAGGGGGCGTAGGCTCTATCGGCAAGTCGATTTTTATATGTTATGTTTAAATGGTGCTAAAGGGTTAAGGAATTTCGTAACCACGTGTAATATGCAACATATTAATATGTATGTACCATACAACATTGTCCTTACAAACTTGATGAAATTATAATATTTTTTTAAGTTTATCCATTAGTAAGCCGTATCCTATGTTTCATTGAATCTCTATTAACTTTTGTTGATTTATTTATTTTTGCTTTCTATAGAATTAATTGATGTTATGTTTTAAATTGTAAGCTACTCACTCACTCATCTGAAATCATTTCGATTTTAAATATCAAAAATAGGTGTCAAGTTTTTGGTACCTTTTTCTAATTATGTAGGTCAAGGCTGTCCAAATAGCGGTCCGCCACCTGTGATTTTCACGCGCGAAAATAAAAAAAATTAAATTTAAATTCTACCATGAATCGATAATCTCAATATTCAATACTCAATTTTTTTTCAAAACGAAGTCTTTGAGAAATATTGAGTTTTTTTTTCTTAATGCTACCTAAGGTTGAACAGCCTTGATGTATGTAAGTGTACCTATTGTATGACATGACATTAAATATTTACAATTTTATTTTTGACTTTTTGTTTGAGTTGAGTTGCTTAAGAATATAATAATATGTATAATTTTATTTTTGACTTTTTGTTTGCGTTGAGTTGCTTAAGAATATAATAATATGTATAATTTTATTCAGTCTTGAAAATTTTAAATATTTTATGTGTGCTAAATATATATATGTATACACTTATCATTCCCGTTTATTATTATGTGCATTTAAATACATCTCTTTGTTATGTTAATTTAATATATTTTATTTAGATTTTTTTCAATTACAATTTGTAATTTTTTTTATTATTTCGAGTACAATACTTTTGCCATAATGAGCAATAAAATGTCTTACTTATAGTATAGAAAATCTTACAATTGAGGAAATGTGTAGAATCTGCGACAATTAACTTTTAAACGCTATGTAGTTAAAACTTATAAATCATACCAATCTTAGAAAACTGATTTTATGTAAACAATTCTTTTTTTTTTTCCATTTCCTCAACTAGGATATTTGATTCGAATTGTCTTTTTTTTGTATCTACTCATTTTATAATGATTTTGATGAATAAAATAATAAAAATTGATAAATTTCTTTTAATAAATTTCTTTCCTCGATTAGTAGTAACTAGTAGAGAAGGCAACTGCCAGACACAAGCCGGTGCAGGAATGCAGGTAATACCTGTCCCTTTCAATCCCTCGCGATGCCCAATTGCATTTCGCTATACATAGTGTCGTGTTGCATTTTGGTCGAGCGATATAACATTGTGCGTGCGTTGTTAGACTAATAAAATTCAACGTTTATTTTTTGTGTTCACTATAAATACACTTGCATATTTCTGATAATATCTTCAGTTAAGAAAAGACCGATTACTGAAGTGGATCATTTTCAATTGGACGCAATACGTCATGTTTATGACTACTATTCAAGAAGAGAATTGCCAAAAATGAACAAGCTACTTTATACATTGAGAAATGCTGGTCTCTTTTTAGAAAAAAAAAAACGCCATTAAGCACAGTATTAATATTAAATAATATCGGATTCCACTACAGAAAATGTGATGGAAGAAAATTAAGAGGGCTGGATGCCATAGATATAGAATAACATAGATGGGCCCTAACGCCCGAGAAGTATCCGGAATTTATCTAATGCACACTGAACGACTAATGCACCTAGCGTCATTTGCTTGCTTGACTGCAAGCGAGTAGGTCGATTGACATTTTTTCGAAAAGTCCACCTTGTGTAACGAAATTGTGTTACAATTACTCGAGAAAACATAAAAAGGAGGATGGCATCACATATCATAATAAGAATATATATTATTTCTTTAATTATAATAGTATTTTTAACATTATTAAAATATCGGCACGTTGTGTGTATAGTAGACTCTAATACCGCGCAGCGATCGGAAACCTATGCCACGCGTGCCACTAAGATGCACGTGGAATTTTTTTTGGCACTGAAGGAAATTCGGAAATCTGCATAAAGTTAAAAACTTCAAACTATGAACTAAATATTGGTGTCAGCTTCAAAAATTAAGAAGTTACTAATGATTAAATATTGTAATTTTTAATGATGGTTTTATTATAGTATTGTAGCGTTATGAGACCGCGTGGCGATCCCGCCAAAATAGACCAATGGCGTTCTGATCGCCTACTATAAATAGAGGCACGATTGGCCTCAGAGAGCATTCTCGCTCAGGATGCTGGACCGAACGGACCGTTCGGCTCCAGTGGAATAAACCTCTTACAACCAACTTCGATCTTTCTCTCCGTTCACGGAACCACCCTTCCTGTCCACGCAACACTGGTGTCAGAATGGTCAAGACAAGAGGCAAGCAGGTGTCACCGGCGATCCAGGAGACACCACAAAAGGAGCAGAATCGGGAGGAGGTCCGTCCAAACGGGTCAATTGCAGGGACAATGACTACACCGAGACGGACGGAAACTGTGGCACAGAGCGACTTACGTGCCGAATTGGAGGAAGTCAAAAAGCTGTTATCACAGCTTGTATCGGTTGAAAGACACGGGGAGTCACAGTCGTTTTTACGATTGCTTCCCGAACAGTCGTTTGCTTTGGTCACATCTGTTACGCAAGGGCTGGAAGCGATACCGTTATTTCAACATTCCGCAAATGACGCAGCACCCAAGGCCACCGAAGGGGAAGCGGTACCACTATTACGACATTCCACAGATGACGCATCACCGAAGGCCACCGACGTCACGGAGGAAGACTTCGGGACACGGATACGACATCATATAGAATATCCAACATTCGACGGAACAGAGTCCTGGGAAGAATTTCTGGCCCGTTTTAAATTCACGGCAAAGCTGCATGGTCATGAAAAAAATCTTGCAATACGGCTGTGTTCCACAATGAGGTCAGCGGCAATGACCTACGTATGTCGTTTACCTGTGACGACACAGGAAAATTTCGAACAGCTGATCTCGAAATTAGCAACACGATACGGGAACCGCACGTCAGTATACGAGCATTTTGAGAAGGCGGTCGGAAACAAATGGAAGGCCAACACCGGTGAGGAGCTGACGGCGCACGTAGACGCAATCACAAAACACGCCGAGTTGGCGTTCGCCGGGGTAGCATTGGCACCAGAAGCTTTGGAAAGGTTCATTTTGTGTGCTTTCGTAAACACCATTACCGATGCAGATGTAAGAGCAGCTGTCGCATGTCTCGATCCAGCCACCGCCCTTCCAGAAGCCGTAGGAATCGCAGAGGCGGTCTACCAGTCGAAACTTTTCGCGCGCAATGCATCCAATGCTTCAAGTAATGTGCGGCAGCCTACCGTCACTACAGCTGCGGCCGGTGGCGCTACAGTCGCCGGTCGACCGGAGACATCTGGCGGACAGAAACCACGATACGCGAACACGAAGTTAACACGTACACCACCGCGACCATTTCACACCCCAGAATGCTGGAATTGCGGAAAGAAAGGTCACATCAGTCAGTATTGCCGACAAACAAAAACTCGACGACTCGTTGACGACAAGGACGACAAAGACGAATCAAGCGAAGCGGCGTCGGAAAAACGAGCAGTGATCGGTCGAATACGGGCTCAACCGATCACTAAACGAACGAAAAGACCCGGAGTTAAAACAATCGGCACTCGCGGATCACCGCAAAAAATAAAGGGAAAAATAGGTGGAATACCGTGTCATATGGTGTGTGACACCGGGTCAGAAATTACAGTTATAAACACGACCTTTTTCGCCCGAATTCCTTTCGACCGGTTTGAAGTCATAAAAGGGCGCTGTACAAAAGCACGTCAAGCCTCAGACGCATACCTCCATATCAACAAATGGATACGCGTTAAAATCGAAATCCAATCCAAAACATTTACATGGGAAGTCGCAGTTGCAGCGATTCGCGACAGAGTGCTTTTAGGAGTGGATTTTTTAAGGCATGCCAAGACGGACATATTGTTAACGGAGCCGGAAGTAGTAGTAACAATTCGGAGAACCATCCAAGAATCACCCCATCCGAAGTTAGCGGCGTTAATGGAAACCACAACCGATGATCTTCAACCGGATGTCCGGCAGCAGCTAGCCGAAATGTTGCAACAAAATGGAAAAGCATTTGCGCTCGACCAAGACGCATTATCACGAAGACCATGTCAAACGGACTGCCCGAAGTGTTCACGACTAGAAAGGCGACACCAAGAAGCAGACCACGAAGAAGAAGAAGAAGCTACGGTAGCATTAGTGGGGATCCAGACAGATGAAATGATTGATGCGACAATTCAGAAAGTGATCGACTGGAAGCAGAACGGACAACGACCACCATGGGAGGAAGTGTCCGCCGAGGAGCCCGAGGTCAAAATACTCTGGGCACAGTGGGATACACTCGAAGTGAAGGATGGCAAGCTTTATCGTTCCTGGGAAAGCAACTCCGGGAACCGACAAGTAAAGCAACTTGTACTGCCAAAGAAAAAAATCAAAGATATCCTGTGGGAATTCCACACCGCACCCACGGGTGGTCACTTCGGCATAAATAAAACGTACAAAAATATTCGACAGAGATATTATTGGCCAACTTGTAGGGCCGATGTAACCCACTGGTGCGAACAATGTACGGAATGCGCGGCACACAATGGACCCCACCAGAGGAATAGGGGAGCACTGCGTCAATATATCTCTGAGCACCCTTAGAGCGAATGGCTGTTGACATTCTTGGACCACTACCTGTCACTGAGCGAGGGAACCGGTACATCCTCGTCGCCATGGATTACTTCACCAAATGGCCAGAAGCGATCGCCCTTCCGAATCAAGAGGCTGAAACAGTGGCTGAAGCTCTAGTAAACCAAGTGTTCACCCGACTAGGTGTACCTGACGAATTACACTCAGATCAGGGTCGCAATTTTGAGTCAAAATTGTTTCGCCAAACACTAAGTCTTATGGGGATACGAAAAACGAGGACCACCCCTTATAGACCACAGTCAGACGGCATGGTGGAGAGGCTAAACCGGACGTTGTTAGCCCATTTAACCAAATTCGTGGCAAACCAACAGATGGAATGGGATTCATTCGTGCCACATTTCCTCATGGCATATAGAGCTGCACAACATGATTCAACAGGAGCATCACCAGCTGCAATGATGTATGGTCGGGAGCTCCGCGTACCAGCCGACCTGATGTACGGAAGGCCCCCACCCGACAATGGGCCACAAGACCCACACAAACACACCACTCAGTTGATCGAGCGAATGGCAGAAGTTCATAGATTCGCCCGAACCCACCTACGAATGCAGCACAACCGCATGAAAGCACGGTACGACGTCCGTGCAACAGAGCCCCGGTATGAAGAAGGCGACCGAGTGTGGTTGTACAATCCAGCCAGATACGTAGGACGCTCCCCAAAGCTGCAGTCCTTCTGGGAAGGACCATATCGGATTGTGAAACGGATCAGCGACGTCGTGTACCGCATCAGAAAAGAGTCTGGAAACTCTACACGCTGCGTAGTGGTACATTTAGATCGATTGGCTCGATACAAAGCCACGACAAGTGAGACACAACAGTGATGTGTGCTAATTATGACTTTACTATTTGTTTATGTGTATTTGTTGAATTTAAACTAATTGTAAGGTTATTTTGTAATTGATTTGAACTACTTGTATATTTCGCACTACTGCTATGGTGCCGAGATTTATGTATGTGTTTAAGGCTACGTGTATATTTACTATTTGTTTATGTGTATTTGTTGTATTTCAGCTACTTGTAAGGTTATTTTATAATTGATTTGAACTACTTGTATATTTCTTGCACTATTGCTATTGATTTGATAAATGTATACATATATGTATGTGTGTATGTCGATCGAGACGATCTCCTCTAAAGAGAGGGGCAATGTAGCGTTATGAGACCGCGTGGCGATCCCGCCAAAATAGACCAATGGCGTTCTGATCGCCTACTATAAATAGAGGCACGATTGGCCTCAGAGAGCATTCTCGCTCAGGATACTGGACCGAACGGACCGTTCGGCTCCAGTGGAATAAACCTGTTACAACCAATCTCGATCTTTCTCTCCGTTCACGGAACCACCCTTCCTGCCCACGCAACAATATTTTTTGAATGTACATATTTTTAAAATTGTGAATATTTCACTAGTATAGAAAATAATTTTTATAATATTTTATTTTCATTTTCTCCGCAAACATAATGAAAATATATTTTTAATAAATTCAATAATTACATTACATAACACATTGTTTTATTTTAGAACTTCATATAAAACTGCCACGTACATACACACCAAACTGGAGAAATAAAAAGAAATCCTTGTGTTACGAGAGTTTGGTGCGCGCAAGTATTTTTTGAGAGTCAATAGTCAAAACTCGTTTGGGACCTCCGCAACTCGCAAATATTGTACTGTACACATAGATATAGAATAACATAGATAGGGCATGTCTAACCTTTTTGCTTAGAGAAAGCGTCCTACGCACCGGGGTTGCGGAGTACGGGGTAGAGAATTTACCAGAAAAAATCGCACAGGGTGGAATTAGGCATAATTTTGCCCTTTTTTTTAAATTAAATTTAGAAGGAACATATAAAATTAATCAGTTTTATTTCTATTATAATTATGTCAGGGCTCGAAATGGAAATTTATATATATTGACATATTTTTCAGGATTAATTCCCACCCTTGTATCAGGATTCTTGAAAAAGGATTGTTTTGTTAAGCCAGCTCTACACTCGCGCGTGAACTTGAACGTGCCCTTTCGAAGAACATTTGCTTACCAATTTGTCCTTTTTTTCGTTATATAATAAATTATATTTTTTGAATGAATATGAATAATTCTATGAATAATCCTATGAATAATTCCAATAATTCCAATTTACAGGTAGCTTCAGAATTCCTAAACAATGGCATTTTTAAATCATCCCTACAAAATTCAATTGCTTTGGCAACACTTCGACTTAACAATTGCGTTGCTAATTTTACTTTCATTATCTGATTTCTAAATAAGTTAGTGACGTTAGTGTATTAATTAAATTGGTGCCGTTTACTATATCATTCTAATGTTCAAAAATAGTTAATTTTAATAATTATATTCCAGTGCGGCCCCTGCTTGCGTTGCCAAAGCTTGGGTCGACAAAGCGCTCTAACTACAGTGATCGGCAACCTACATACATACATACGCTGATATTCCACATAATTTTATTTTAAATATTGGACACTCCGCGTGCTACTAAATCAAATTAATTAAACCATATTTGACTACATACACTATGTATGTATGTATATTAAAATATGATACTATAATAAAACCATCATTGAAAATTACAATATTTAATCATTAGTAACTTCTTAATTTTTGAAGCTGACACCAATATTTAGTTCATAGTTTGAAGTTTTTAACTTTATGCAGATTTCCGAATTTCCTTCAGTGCCAAAAAAAATTCCACGTGCATCTTAGTGGCACGCGTGGCATAGGTTTCCGATCGCTGCGCGGTATTAGAGTCTACTATACACACAACGTGCCGATATTTTAATAATGTTAAAAATACTATTATAATTAAAGAAATAATATATATTCTTATTATGATATGTGATGCCATCCTCCTTTTTATGTTTTCTCGAGTAATTGTAACACAATTTCGTTACACAAGGTGGACTTTTCGAAAAAATGTCAATCGACCTACTCGCTTGCAGTCAAGCAAGCAAATGACGCTGGGTGCATTAGTCGTTCAGTGTGCATTAGATAAATTCCGGATACTTCTCGGGCGTTAGGGCCCATCTATGTTATTCTATATCTATGACTGTACATATGCATCTATGTAATTCTCATGCAACCGTGACGTCGTACAAGTGTATGTTCGTGTGCGTGTACGTTTTTTAAAAAAAAATTTCATCATCGGTATAAGAAAGATATTGTCTATGTTTTCAATTCGTCTTTTTTAAATATCAATCGTTAAATTAGCACGCTTCGTGGGTGTAAAAACGACGCGATTTTATAGATTTTTGGTGGGTCGTAGCTCCTATAAAAAATAACTAATCAAAAAAAATAAAACTACAGATCCATGCATATGGTGGATATCTATAGCATATTAAAAAATGATTTCTCTAGTGCCATAATTGAGGAAAGGACAAGTTTAGCGCGTTTGTATGGACAAGGCGCTGGTATCCAGCCCTCTTAACAATAGAAAGAAGTGATATCCAGACAGCCAGATGTAAATTTTTAAGAAAAGTTAAAGATCTGGATTGAAAAAAAAATATTTTCTAGTAAATATAATTTAGTGGCAACTGATCGTCGTACTAATTTAAAAGGGTCGTCTGTGGAAATATGTTTTAAATTAATGTTATATTTTATTTTTTAATTCATGATTTTTGTCTGTCTTTCTCCGTAATAATAATTTTCTACCATTGTTTGTATACATATAATGAACTGTGTTACAGAGTATTGAAATTGATCTTTATTAAAAAAAATTATCTAATAAAAATAAATGCTAAATAGATGTTACTAAAATCAGACATTTTATTCGCTACAAAATGCTAAAATCCATAAAAATAGATGCGAAAAACGCGGATCGCACAACACACAAAAATAAATAAATATAAACAATGACATTATATTACGTTCTTCCAATGTTACATCGCACTACGAAAGGGACAGCATGTACGTTTTATCTGATGTCTTCCTACAGCAAACGGACATTTCAACCCCACAGTTGAATCGTCGCTAGACTGATTAGGATTATCGTCAAACTAGTTCGTCGATTTTCGACGCGAAAATACTTTTTTTTTTATGGAAAGTAAACTCGGACAAGTTCAAAGTTTTCGATTCACAACACGACAGACATGTGCGTGCACATGTTTCTTAGCATACGTATGCACGTGTTTCTTAGCGTGTGTATGCACGTGTTTGTGTTAATGTGCTGTGTGCGTGATACACATAAAACATGTGTTTTGTGGAAATGTGTGCACTCGTACGTATGTACATACATTTAAGTGTATTTATAATAAATATCGGCGATATGTGTGTGTAATATTTAATACTTGAATTATGTGTGATGAAGAAGTGGCTTGGCGCAGGGTTCCACTAGGTTAAGTAGTTTTGCGAAAATCGACGAACTGGTTTGTTGGTCATAAGTTTGGCAATGATTATGATAATAATGATGATTTAACTTACGTGGGATAAAAAGTACAGGGGACAATCTGCAATGGAGAGGAATGTTCCGAGAAGTAATAACCTGGGAAGAAAAGTTCGTATACCAAGTTGAACGACCTCAAATGATAATTTATTATTTTGACTATTTTTTTAAACTTATATTTTGTTATTATGTTTTAACGTGCTACAAACATTGGAAAACTAATGTCTCAATATATGTATGTACATATGTATAACGTTAGCTGAATTCAATATTCGCACAAAGTTGCTAATGTGCATTTAGTTAGCGCTCGTGTGACCGAGATCTTGGATATAAAATTTTTTCACCTTTGCCCTAATAAACCTATCGCAATATAAAATTCTTATTTAGTATTCTATTCATTTTTATTTATTTCAAAAATAATTATTTATTTTAGCTTTTTCATTTGCCCGCTAGATGGAACGAATACGTTGGAATTTATACACGTACAATGCTTTAAAATTACTATGAATGGGCAGGTACATCAAGGCTCGTTGAGGTTTGTTCAAAATAGTACAGCTCGTAATCGCCTACCATTTTGAACAAATCTCACATTTACTTGAGCGAAAATATGTGTTGCGAATTATTTGTGTATTGTATTTATTATATGAATATATGAATATATATATTGTACTATAATTGTTCGCAATGCCGAGGGGATTACACTGAGTCCCTGGTCTTATTAAAATATTTTCTTTTGCCACTCAAATTGTAGTTGTTAGGTCACTAGGGCCTAACCATTACGTAATCGACGTACTTATGCATCTAATCGACGTACGTATGTTTGTAATCAACGTATGTATGTGATCAACGTATGTATGTATGTAATCAACGTACGTATGTATGTAATCAACGTACGTACGTATATATCTAATATCTAATATAAATCACAGCGATTTAACAATCACTTACTACGTGCAAGGGTTTTCGTAGTGTGCAAAAGAGAAAATCCATTGTTCTAATAGGGCAGGGGTCATCAAACTTCTGAGACAAGTACATTATATATATATATATAATAGCCGAAATCCGTCTGTTTGTCTGTCTGATAACGCTCGCCGAGGTAAATAATTAAACAACCAGAACGTCTCGCGCGAGTGGGACTTGAACCCGAAATCAGCATTTCGGAACAGTGAGCGCTTACGCTATGATCCAACGCTGATAATGACGAGCCAGCTACAATTTAACAATATTAATCCTCAACAGGTTTGCGACTTTCCTAAATTGTTACGTTGTTGTATTATAAAGCGCCATCTAATAAAAAACTATTAAATACACATATACTCACCCACACAAACACTCACAGTACGGGTGATGAGAAACCACTCTGTTGATATTCAACAGGCTTACACTAGTAATATATATTGATACAAAAATTATCTCGTACTACGAATGGCTTTTCAGTGAAAAAGTCTTCTTTTAATTAACTAAGTGAGTAATCACATATCAATAATAAATATACAAGTATCTTCTTTATTAAAAATCGGTTAAAAATAAAACATTTTTGCAGATAAAAATATCTTATGTGAAGGATGTCCTTCTGTATGTATGGTGCTGCTGTTTAGTTTTAGGCAGGATTTCAAATTTCTATTAGTTATTTATAGGCTTCTTAATTTGCTCTTTATAAGGCTCATGTTTGAAAATGATCGCTCACAGGAATGTTTTGAGCCAAAGATAGTAACGGCAAATGTAATTTTGTTTAACGGGTCAAAGAGTTTGAAAAGCTATTCCAAGTGTCAAATCAAAAATCAAGTGTCTGCCTTCTGTAGATCTTGCATAGCGGGCCACTTGTGTTGTGAAATCAAATCGCATTTTTGTTTCCAGTTTTTCCATTTCGTTACCAATTTATTAGTTTGGAGCTACATAACAATTTGCTCGTTAAATCCAGAAATTGAATTTCCAAAGTACCTGTGTCAATATCTAAAGGAGAAAAATTCAATTCGTTAGTATTGGCATTCAGAGGATTTGTTACAAAAGCTAGGGTAGCTTTATTATTTCTGTAAAGTTCAATAGGTAGGTATACTAGTATTTATTTTGAGGCTCAATACTTTCAAAGAGCCGCTACTTGCCGACTCCTGTAATAGGTTGTGGCTTTCAGTAGTGCCAAACACGCGCAGTTTGGTTTAATACAAGCATACAAACGAGGAAAGCACGTGAAAAGGACGCCGAGGAAGACTGAGACCGTGTTATTCCTCTCTTGGTTAGGTAGTCATATTACAAGATACAAATTATGAATGTGTTTTGCGACATTCAACAGTCAATATTATATTCTCATCCAATGTACTTCCATTCAGCTCGCTAATTTACCTAAAACTTATTCGACTATTCTTCTCGTTTTTTCCCTTTTCTTCTTCCCCTTCTTCCCTTTTATAAGAATTATGAATAACTATGAATTTGTAAACAAAACAGTTATTTTTAACTTTTTTTATGTTTTCATGCTTAAAAATTTTAATATGCAAATTAAAATTTTGTTTACTTCGAGTAAACAAATTAAACTGCTGTGCAGATGTGTGAATCAGCGGCATTAAGGCCCTCACTAACCCGAGCAGATTCGCTGCGTCAAACTGACGCCCCTATCGTTGTCCCATTCGCATTGGTGGGAATCAACGACGATAAGAGGACGTCAACTTGACGTAGCAAATCTGCTCGGGTTAGTGAGGGCCTTAATGACTCGAATTCGAGTGCGAGAGAAATATGACGTGATTATCATGCGCAGAACATTTGTAAATAAATAAGTAGAAAAAAAAAAAAAAAAATTTGTTGTCTGCATAAGAATATATGTATGTATATTTTGTTGTATGTATGTACATACATATAAGAAAAAAAAAAAAATTAAATTTTAAAATGTTAAGTCATTAATTAGTGTATTTCAGACATATCAAAGTCGTTGAGGTGCGTGGGCCACATTGCAAAAAAAAAATTGACCGAGGGCAAAATATATATGGTGCAAAAAAGTATTTGAAATTAAATAAAATTATATATATAGGTTCGAGGGCCAAATACAACCCATCGCAGGCCACATGTGTCTCTACGCATGTTTGACATGGCTGGTGTATTTGATGAAATATACGATTTTATCTTGATTACAAAGAAAAATCGTGATCGGGCTTTTCAGACCAAACTTTGAAAAAATAACTCTTGACAAGCTTCCACTTGCTATAGTAACGAATCGATTTACGTTTGAACTTCGAGTACGATATATCATTACTATTTAATTGCTTCGTTAAAATTTCACTTTTGGAAGACGCATTGATTTGTTTCACTACGGATAAAAATTTTGCAAATAGTCCCTTCTTAGTAATTAACATTAAACATTTATCGCTCGATGCTTGCTTCTTTGTGACTCCTTGCTTTTTTCCTTCTACGGCGACTTCCAGTGGTCTGGAAAATAAAATAGCAAATAAATAATTGTACAAAAATTCGATGAACTGACAATATTAACGAATCGAGTTCATAAAGTTAATACTGAGACTTATTCGATTTTGATATCGTAATCGTCACACTCGAATGTATTCACATTTAATAAATTTTCATTCGTAGAGAGATATGTATATGTATTAAGACTAACTCATTGAAATTGATGTTTCATCAGCATTACAGTAGTTTAGTGAAGCTCAGCTCGGATCAAAAGTAACATTCGGGGGGAGTTCACTATCTTAATAAGTCCACAAATTCAATACCGAGATATTGTATTTAGACAAAAAAAAAAAAAGATCGGTACCAAACTTATAAATATGAAATTTCAGTAAGATAGAATTAACAGTTTTGAAAAAGCAATTTCACAGATATTTTCAAAAAATCAAAAAAACGTGATCAGGTGACGATATCTGATACAAAATCGGTCAAAAATATTGCACAGCCATTTGAGGGTCTATTTTTAACATCAGACTTCTGTTATCGACATAATGCAGATTTGTGTTTTATCTACTCGTTTGGGATGGAAAAGAGCAATTTTCAAAATTGAGACTTGATCCGTTAATATATGTACATATGTATGTAGTGGGTTAACAATATTTCTTACCGTTTTTTAACATTACACCAAACTATACTAGAAGGACACGGTTCTTTCGTCAAATCCTGTCCATGAGTGAAAGTTATACTCGATTGCAGTAAAATCGGTATGATTATAGGTGCTAGAGATTTTTCAATATCATCCTCTTGTTTGACATAATTGCACGGCCTACTAATTAGAGCTCTGTGTAGTGATTCTGTGCATAACGCATTATCGTTGGCAATAGTAATCGTCTGTATGGTTACGGGTTCTTTCAAAATCATATCGATGAGAGCGCCTTGAAAGCCCAATCGTATCCATCGCGCTAACTTGTCGCTGCAAGAAATAGACAGAGTCGGATCACCTCTACCGGGTTTCTTTCTAACTTGACCTAATATTGGTTTAGTGCAGTCATTACTCACGTCGAGACTCGTATCGATGCACTTTGCACCCGTATTCTGCATCAGCAGTGTGTCGCATTCATTTTCAGTGTTTTGTTTCAGGATGGAAGCGTCGCCGCATGGCAGATGACTGGAGAAGAAGTGGAAATGAACGTCTCCCCGAAGATGGACCGTTCCCGTGTCGTCTCTGATGAATATTGAATCGTCCGATCGTTCGATCTGGTCGTACAAGTATCTGAGGAAGCCGCGTCTTGCCATAACTTCGGCATGACTATCGTTTAATATGTCTCCGTTCGAGCTCAGTTTATTTTGGCCGATGCACTTTGACCCGGTGCCAAGGGATACAACTTGTAAATTTTTCCCTTCAATGGATTTAATTATGCAAGATAGTACGGTCCATTCTTCTGATTTCGGTTTTCCTGTTTTTGGCAGTTTTGCATAAAATTTATAGCACAGCCTAGCTATATCGTTACCAAAATCTGGCTCGTGGAAATATTCTGGCATTGTTGTTTCCTTAAAAAAAAAAAAATAGTTATTAAGAAGTCACTGGATGATTTTGAATATAATATGTACCATATTATAATAAAATTGTAAATAGGTTTTTTAACAAACACTAACAATAAAGTAAGATTATTTTCTTTATTATTACTAACACACATTTATTGAAAAATGGATAATGGCCACTTGATCAGGAACCATTAGGATGCATTTTTAGTAAATGAGAAGTACATATTATGAACATTATATGGATAAATAAATGTTTTTAAAATTAAAATTAAATATTCCATATGATGTTATAATCACCATTTTCAGTCATTCACCATCCATTGATGGATGAAGGCCTCTCCAATTCTCTTCCATTCCCGTTTTTGAGCAATCTGCATTCAATAAATTGACTCCACACATTCTTTTCAATTCATCAGTCCATCGTCCACTCGGTCTACCTTGTTTTCTTTCACATCTTCTCGGATACCATTCCAGTATTTCTCGCGTCCATCTAACATTCATTCTTCAACTTTTTCACACGTTCCGCTATATCTGCCACTTTGGTTATGCTTTTCTCTTACAATCTCTTCTTGTTATACCGAGCATACATCTTTCCACGCTTCTCTGTGTGCACTGGATCTTAAATAACATTATTGAATTTAGCATCCACGTTTCACACCCATACGTCATAACTGGCAGTACGCATCTGTCGTATGCCTTATTTTTTAAGCATAGCGGGATGTTGGACTTTCTTCGGACATTCTTCCAAAAACGCTCAATTCTAGTTTCATTCTTAGTTTTATTTCTTCTTCTTTACATCCAGTCATGTTCACCAATTGTCCCACGTTATAGTTATGTACATATATACAGTAGAAATACTTCAAAATACAATGAATTGCATACATAAGTTATTAAGAGGAAATGTTAAAATTCTAAAATAATGCAATTGAAAGAGTAAGGCCTGTATTTATTGCGTCAGTAGCTTTTCCGATTTTCGGTCAGTTATTTTAACCAAATGGTGAGTAATTTTAATAATTGGTCAGTAATTAATACTTAAAAATTGTATTATTTTCTTGGAAGACAAATCGTGGCTTAAACTGACGAATGAAGGCGGAATGGGGAAATCGAGTCCACGAAGAACTGGTTATTTTATGAGTTGAAGCCCATTATGACGTTGCAGGAATAAAAATAGCAATCATCGTGAAAAATTTTTACATAACAAGTTCGAGACCTTTGAATTGCAGTGTTACCGGAGGATGCTAAGGATATCATGAACCGAACAGCAAGTACTTAGCATCTTCCGCAAGGATATCCACTCTTGAAGATAGAAAGCGGCGAAAGGGTGAATACTTTGGGGACATTATCCGCGGACCCAAGTATGGACCCCTCCGAGTAATAATGGAAGGGAAGATCGATGGGAAGAAAAAGACTATCTCGGATAAGGAACATCCGCAACTGGACCACAACCGTCTGCGGGTGAACGAGCTTTTCCACGTGGTGAAAGTCAGATGTCGACTTCGCCAACTGATTACCTCTAAGATAGACGACGACGCCTGAGGACAGAAAGGTCACACAAAGAATAAGAAGACGATTTTGACAATTTTTGGCTGATACCAGAAAATAAGAAACAAAAGATATGTACTTGATTGTTTTATTAACGCTTGAATTTCTGGTCATTGGTAAGATATGCGATGATACGATAAGTATTATTAAATGTTCAAATATAAAAAGAAATAGAATAATATTCAGTATCGCCATTTGACAGCTTGACAGTTCGTCGCAATAACACGTTTCAAAAAAACTTGCCAGCGCTAAAAATTAACAATAAATTAATATTATTTTTGTAAAGACACAGTAAAATAGTAAATGACCAGTATTTTACAAGTGGGATGCAGAGTATTAATAAAAAAACGAACGTTAAATCTACAAACACTAACCTACTTTAAATAATCAGCTGACAAAATTCATCATTTTCAGCCGTTCACCATCCACTGCTGGATGAAAGCCTTTCCAATCCTGTTTCATTACTGTCTGTGTTTAGCAATTTGCATTCACTCGATTCCACACATTTTTCTCAATTCATCAGCCCATCGTCCACACGGTCTACCTTGCTTTCATTCACATCCTCTCGGATACCGTTCCAGTATTTTTCGCGTCCATCTGCCATCGATTCTTCTCGCTATGTGCCACTTCAACTTTTTCACACGTTCCGCTATATCTTCCAATTTGGTCATGCTTCTTACCCACGTATTCCTTTTACGGTTTATTTTTGTTATACCAAGCATACATATTCTGTGTGCACTGGAGCTTGCGTAGCATTCTTGAATTCAACAACCACGTTTCACATTCATACGTCATCACTAGTAGTACGCATTGGTGGTATGCCTTCTTTTTTAAGGATAGCGGAAGCAGCCAAAGGGGCAGCCAGAACGATGAGAACACACTCACAAATGGTCAGCGATAACATTGTAGATACAACATATTTTCAATGCAATATTTGGTTCGTAATCTCGGATCCCGGATCCTTTTGTATTGTATGTACATACATATGTAGATGCAAATAATTCGTTTGAAAATAGTTTTATATTATATTATTTCCAGCGCGCAACATTAGCGAGATTTTTTTTTATATTTTTATCTTATTCGTTGAATTTAGTATAAAATTTATAATGGAATTGGAATTGTTTATGAAATGGCAAACGTGAATTGACTGCCTGCCGAGCAGCCAGGCTGCTAGTGCGTGCATCACACAGGCAGCCACATACATTTGCTTTGTTAAATACATCTCGTGTTGGCCGCGGCGGCCAGTGGCTGCCTGTCTGGCTGCTGCGTATCGGAGCCCGTACCTGTGGTTGCGCAGCCAGAGTTTCCTGGCTGCCTTAGTGTGTCATCAAACAGGTAGCCACATACATTTTCTAAAATTGTGGCTGCCGCGGCCATGGCTGCGCAGCCAGGCAGCCAAGTGCGTTACGGGCCTAGGAGATCATGGCCGTAAGTTGCGTTGTAGTATAGACCAAATTACAAGTAGAAGAAGACTGGGCGTTCGGCTGTCAGTTGGTCTGGCGGCGAGTCATCGGTAGGACGTATCTCCGTTCGCTCCACTCCTGCACTGTCTCTCATCGGGTGAGTACCTTTTTACCTCATCTTATCAACGACACATCCCAAGCACCCACTAGTACATTCTCCATTGTGCATTTATATTCACACCTGGACACGTAATCCACCGTTATTGTTACCGCTCTCTTACCGTTTCTCAAAACGGTCGACGTGTTCTTCTCGTCGCCAATCGTGACGAGACTCTCTTTAAATGAAACTTTTAGCGAATATGTTCGCCAATACTATACATTGCACACTTATCGGACGAGCGGGATACGAGTAAAGATTGCAATGTGAAATTTTCGCAAAACAACAAAAACATCCCATACAGACTTGTGTGAGTGTGTGTGTGTTTTTTTTATCGAAAATTGCCCGAAAGTTAAGCATGTATTTCGAAGTTGTAGTATTGGAGTTTCTTTTTATTTGTGCGTTTGATGAAAAATGTTGCCGAAAATAATCGGGGCTGCGAGTTGTTGCAATATCGTCAAAATTACACTGAGCAGCAAAAAAAAAGCCCAGAGCGGAAATTGGTCAATCTTTACCAAGTTTCACCCACTGAATTCGAATCCGATAATGATTTTTGTTGATATGCTCTCGTTTATGAGATATTCGCGATTTTAAAAATATCCATTTTTTTGGCTTTTGCGGTCTATAACTTAAAATATAGTATTTCTGTGCTCAAAGTGAGTGTTGAAATCAATAGTCACATATTTTTCCTATTGATTGTGATTTTTTATTGCTTTGAAATACTTATAATTAATTATCTAGCGAATTCAAAGTCAAAAAAAAAAATATTTTTTTACACATTTTTTCTCCATGCTATTGTGGGTTTATTTGGCCAGTTTTTTATTTCACCACGTTTATAAGGATTGGTTTTTTATTTCAATTTTTTTTATTTTATCTAAACGTACTAATTCGAGCGGCAAATGATGAGCGCGCGAATACCGATAATAATCGTCCCGCCGAGAAAATCTCATAACGTAATTTAAAATCATTTGCCTTGTTTGTGTGCAGAGCAAATATCACACATATCTTTTTTTGGCGAATAAATGGCCAAATTTATTTCTTTGAATACCTTTTTAAACACCTCCGCCAACCGCCGCCAATCCGCCAACCGAATGTAGTAGTTTACTCTTAAACGAAATTTCGTTTTTTATCTTTTTCAGCCTTTTAAATATTTCAACAAAAAAGTCATGGGTTGGCAACACCCGATTTTTTATTCATCAGAATCTTAGTCTTTAAAATATTTTATTGTTACATACATACAACATTTTTTTACTTTATAGAATCGTTGAAAGTAAGTCATACAGTTCAATTTGCGCATACATTTATTGAATATCATATTACTACATGTAATAGTGTCTGCCTTGCCGGGTGGTATTTTTCAACCACCTACTACATTTTGAACTTAGGTATAAATGATAACTACACTATAGGTATAGGTACTACACTATAGGTATAAATGATAACTATTGTATTGTATCGACCAGTTAAATATAAATATTACGTCAAATTTTCCAACCTTGATTTCCCAGAACTAGTTACATATGACATTGGCCCTTTATACATACATATGTATGTAGAACAAACTCATATATTATTTCTTACAAATCGATATTTTGAAGTCGTCCCAATTTAATAATTCATTGAACTTGAAATGTTTGATTTTATGATACAAAAATAATTTTATATACGTTCGTTTTGCAATCAATAGTTTTGCATGTATGGTAGATGTATAAATAGCACTGTGGCTATCTGTTAAAATAATTCATCGAGTTAAGTCGTTTTTTTTTCCGTCGATATTGTGTTTTTATCCAGAGTGGATTCAGTATGTATGCAAATTGAAATTTCTTTCCCTCTACAAACCACACCCTGCACTGCAAATAAATTAATTACAAATGCAATCTCATTATTCATCGTCTCGTCTAACGGACAAATTCATTTAGCTTTTATTTCCCGATGAAACGTAACATAAATTGCAATATACTTAATTTTCATTTACTTAGAAAGGCGTGTATTGTACGGCAGCCACCACTAATGAAAATATCCTATTGAATTCAAATACCATATCATTTTCAGCCATTCACCATCCACTCTCAATTCATCAACCCATCGTCCACACGGTTTACCTTGCTTTCTTTCACATCCTCTCGGATACCATTTCAGTATTTCTCGCGTCCATCTGCCATCCATTCTTCGCGCTGTGCGTCCAGCCCATAGTCACTTCAACTTTTTCATACGTTCCGCTATATCTGTCACTTTGGTCATACTTCTTACCCATATATTCCTCTTACGATCTCTTCTTGTTATACTAAGCATACATCTTTCCATGCTTTTCTGTGTGCACTGGACCTTGCATAGCATTCTTGAATTCAACATTCACATTTCACATCCATACGTTATAACTGGCAGTATGCATTGGTCGTATGCCTTATTTTTTAAGCAGAGTGGGATGTTGGCTTTAAAAACTATGTTCATTCTTCCAAAAGCGCTCCATTCTAACTTCATTGTCAGTTTTATTTCTTCTTTACATTCAGTCATGTTCACCAATTGTCTTAGGTATAAATAACTATCATAATTATATACCATATAAGATCATAGAAAGGATGTCTGCAAAGTTTGGTACCGATTAATCAAACAAAATGCACTCCAGACATACAAATTCAGTTTTATAGATAAAAAAATAGATAGTATGATTTAGTTGATGTAATATAATCGATACAGCAGTAGTATAAATGTTTTATTCTCACCGATGCATACAATCTTAGTGTAATGTCAGCGACTTTGTATCTAAAATTATAAAGCCTGTATGTCGCACTTGAGTGTGACGTTCCGCCGGGACCGGCTTTGGTACGAATTTTAAATGTTGCTTTGCAATTTTGTACACGGGTAGACATATTTTGGTGTCACATCTCTCTGTCTGTCTGTCTGGATGTGTTTTGAGTGCATTGAAGTGTGTGTTGCTAATGTCTCCGAACAGGGAGCGGTTAATGGAGTGTGTTTCACACATTATGTATATACGTTGCTGCAAACGAATAGTCTCAAATTAATATTCACACTTTTTGTTGAGTTTATAATACATTAAAACGTCCGCTTTTTAATTGATGTTAAATTACACTGAAAATTTCTAATTTGTTAAATTTTGGGTAAGAATTGAGTTATGCTTTCTGGTACATACATATAGTGTAAAAAAAGTTCTTACAATATTAATTGATATGCGCATAAAATACATGCGCATATGTCACATTCAAACACATTTTACCCATAGGAAAGATTCAAAATATGACAATCATGCTGTACATAGAGACCTCAAGTCTGTTGGTTTGTTTGTTGATCCGTTCGGATCGCTTGAAATTTTGATACAGGTTTGGTTCAACCCGCCGGCACACTTCTTTGGTTTTATTGAAATTTTTGAATTATTATTTATTTAACACCTGTTGATTGTCAACCGGCAATACTCTAGTTAGTAATTAAACATATAAATACACAATCTGTTTTAAAATTTGATTGGTCGGAATCAAACTTTGAAAAGGTGGCTCGTATGATCCTTACAATGGTACGAGCCTCGTATGATCCTTACAAATGGTACGAGCCTCGTATGATCCTTACAAGGTGGGTCACAAAGGGACTCAAATGAGATAGGGAATTTTTATATCGGGTAAGTGCCATATTTATTTATTTATTTATTTATTTACAAATTATACCATAGTGACATAACAGGTTTCCCCAATTCGTCACTATGGCGAGAAGTTTTGTGTCAATTAATGACTTTTACACAATAGTTTTACTTTTCATATTGAAATTTTCAAGTTTTCAAAAGGAATTGGATGAAAATATTGTCTAGTCTTTGTGTTATTTAGGTTTAAATAGCAATTGATATAGAAACTAAGCAAATTATATACGCTGATGATTGTAATTTCAGTATCAAATCTTGAAGTTTCTAATTAATTAATTTTAGTGTAAAACCAGATGTGTACTTTGACATTGGCCCTTTTTAGAATCGAATTCCGTGTCAACTGTTGTATTCGCTTTATGTTATCATCCTCTTTGAGAGGATTGTCTTCGGTGAACCACCTCTCCATTGTTCTGTGGGGGCGTTAGTTACGTCACTGATTCTCTCGTGTCTTTTTCTGCTCCTGTCTCTGACAGTTTTTCCGCAGTCGCTTCATTACCTCAACATGTGTCAGTTCCACGTTAATTATTTATTATTTGTCTTCGTGCAATTGAACTGGGAGAGTTGATGTGCGATATATATACATAAATACGCTCATTATTCATCAGTGCATATTTTTTGTCAGCCCAAATTGTCGCTCTGAGTGCATTCGTACCAGGAAACTACTCTCACAGCAGGCTGATGACTCAGAGATTGCAGTCAGTGCAAAAATCAACACCAGAACATCAGTGGGCGTAAACCGTATGTTTGTGTGTGTGTGTGTGTATGTTCGATTAGCTCAGTTGTTAGCAACATTTTTTTAACGGTAATAGTCGTTTTTGTATTTTTGAAAGTATCGCTACTGCCACACTAATACTATTGGGATAATGGTTATTTCACCATTGACTATTTCACCGTTTACTATTTCACCATTTACTATTTCACCATTGGCTATTTGAGCCGTTATTTTTGACAGTGGTGTAAGTTCAATTTTGAGTTAACGGTAGTTTCAGTTACAAACAGATATGATGATATATTTATTTTTAAAGAATTCAGAATTAATTCAGCGGTAACTGCTACTGCCACACTAATACTAGTAGAATAATGGTTATTTAACCATCGACTATTTCACCATTGGCTATGATGAAATATTTATTTTTAAAGAATTCACAGTCAATATAAAAAATGACGGCTCATTTCACCATTGGTTAAAAAGAGCCATTTTACAAAAAAAAATTTGACAACCAATCACCACACCCGCCCTCGTCTTATTTAAACGATATTTTTTTTGTATTGTAAGGGTAATGATTGGAGTTAACCATTATACCACTAGTATTAGTGTGGCGGTGGCAATTAACGCTGCGTTAACCGTTAACGCACTTCAAACCGAGCTGCTGGTACAAATCGTGCATAAAGTCAAAATGTTTCGTTGAAACAACTATGAGGTCATGAAATGAAAGACCACCCCCAGACAAGGATCTGATCCTTGATTGTTTATCGTCCATTCATTCCATTCATAGCAACCATTCTGTTCGGTTCGTCGGTGTGTACGCAGCATTTATGTTGCATATTTTGATTAACAATCTTTGAAATGCCACAGGTTGGCGATCCATGGATTAGTCGAAACACACAACCGGTGTCATACTTAGTCAAAAATACATATCATTGTGATACATACTCAAAATTTCGAGCGACTCTCCCGTTCGGCAAGTAGGAAGATTCGCTTTTCAAATTTGATCTCTTTAGTTGACCTCTCTCGCATCATGCGTAATCCAATGAGTGAGTGCTTCTCGTTTCATATTTTTCACTCCCATTAACCGTTCGAATGTCTTTAATTTGTTTTGTTTCGAACGAGAGAACCCTCCCCAAGTACACGTATCATCCTACGTGTATACATTTTCTAATTAATTGTCCACGTGCGTAATATGGACAAAAGTACACTGTTGTGTTTTTGTTTGATCGCGCTTCCGAGTTTGCCGATATCGCGTTTCACTTCAGGCGCGCGAAATGCTTAAAACTCTTCACTCGAGTGTTCGTTTTCATCATCATCATCATCATCATCGTCACGATATTAAATGTGTATTATATATTTTCACTCGAGTAACGGCACAGTTCCGGTTGGTGCGTTCGATCGAAACGGTTCCGTTCGAAATTCAAAATGTGTAATTCTTTGCGAATACACACGTACATACATACGTACGTTTGTATGTATGTACATGTACATACTTTTTTAGCGTCAAACTTGATATTATCACTCGCGGTACGATATAATTTGTTGTTCGTTCTGGTTCGATTCGATCGCTTATACTGAGTCGACTGACACATTTGAATACGCTCTCCCGTCCGACGGTCGAGCGAGCAACGGTTTTATTTCACTTTGATTGTTTTGACGTGAATACGTCTACATATACTCGGACCAGTATAGGGTACCAGTTCGGAAACGACAGTGTCACGTTTGGATGGGCATACACTTCGTTACTAATAACACGATTGACATGAATGTTGTTTTATTCGCTCGAGTATACGTCTACGATGCATTTATGATTTTGAGTTGGCACTGTGCATGCGCGAGGCGCGGAGGAGAGAGCGTATCTTCCAACGGCTATTTTGGACGTTTTTGGAAATTTCCACGCAGTATATCTCGCGACTCTGACGTGCTAGCGCGGTGATTTTGCTACTAAACGAAATACGTCTTCAAAGTCTGTTGATTTAAGACGTAAAAAGTGAACGGTGTAAATTATTTGTTGGTGAAAAATCAAAAAACAAGTCGAAAAAAAATATCTAAAATTTCACTATATCGGCCCATACTCACCAAAAAGCCAATAGGAAATACAAAAAACTTATATCACCAGAAAGAGGGTCTAACCATCTATCGATCAGTATCAACATGTCTGCGACAGAACGAGTTAGACGGTTACGGCCACTGTTTAACACAGGTTAATGACAAATAAAATTGTAATCGATTACTAATAAAATATATAAATGTATCCATTTCAATGCTCTCATTAAATTTTTTACGTCTATCTTTACACTGGGAATATTTACTAGTTGAGACTATATTCGTTATGCCAAATTAGAATATATTAATGTGTCCATTTCGATGCTTTCATTTCATTCTCATATTTCAAATAAAATATTAGCCGCTTATGCAGACGTATTCACGGAAAACCTACGGCCGTGTTCGACACAGCCGCACCCCGAATTCTTATTTATTATTTCAGTCGAAAATTACGGTTCAAAACGTCCTCGATAGTTTTTCGCAAAGCGAATAACAAATGGCGCAATGTTTTGAATTGTCGTTTTCCACTTTATGCATTGTGAGCGAAAAACTAAAAATATTTTATTTGTTTATTTATTTTTATATAATATTAGCTAATTAGCTAATTTAACTTACATCTATTACATATTTATAACAACTACATAAATCTATTACACATTATACACTATACTTATATGTACATAACTATCATTCTCCCATTCACATTTTTTGTAACAGTTCATTCAATATTTCATACTCACAACTTTGTCTTTATAAAACTTGCGTCGTTAAACCAGCTATCTTGCCAAACAAAGGTCCCAACAAAATTTTTATATTTGAATGGTGATTAGAATGAATAGTTGACTGGATATCCGGACAACGACCAGTTAAAAGAGCCCGAATTTATCCGGATAGTAACTATTCGGATACTCGGATTGGAATCTCTAGCCTGCAGTAACCTCCCGTAATAATAACGCCTCGAGCGGGTAGAGCGTTCTGAAACGTATCAGTTAGCTTTGCACCTTTATACCCGTACTCGTTTTGAATTGTTATTTTTCACTTTATGAATTGTGAGCGAAAAACTAAAAATATAAACGAATAAAATTGCGTCGTATCTTTTTTCATTCGGCTTGCAGTAACTTATCTCCGTAACATTCACGTCTCGAGCGGGAGAGCGTTCTGAAACGTATCAGTTAGCATTGCATATAAGAAAAAAAGGCGAATTTTTTTGAGTTTCTTGTTCTGATTCAGGATTTTTGAAAATTTTAGAATAGATTCAATCATTGTCATCGTCATGACAATGATTGAATCTATTATGAATTAAAATTGGAAATAAGCAATCGAGAGGAGAGTGTTATTTGAGACAATATATTATAGTGAAAGTTAATCCCCCCCTCTGTCTTTTTTTTAAATTAATGAAATCAAGAATACTATTCACTTGGAATAAAATTGGACTTGAATACGTATTCGAATACGAATCAGTGACTTGAATACGTATTCATATCCACTAACTAACTGCACGAATTAAAATCACCGTCGACTAGAATCTCCATTGTGCGATTATTATTTTGCCAACATCGTATACCATTTTACCAATTACGCCAATTATCCAATTATTGTCGCGTCGAACACACTTTTTATTCAATTTTTTTTACTATTTCTAATTTAGGTGTGGCTTACCGATAACGATCTGTCGCTTCTACGATGCTATTGCACGTACGTTGATTTTCCTAATTTGCTTTTGCACGCACTGCCAATTACACGCTCTATACGAATAGTGCATCGAATACGACTTTTCAGAACTTAATATACAACAATCTAGTGAAATGAACGCATTTGTTCAATTTTCAGCATTGTAATCCTCAGCGGCTTGATTTTACCAAGTACCAATGTCAAATTTTAGGCCGATCAAGTTAACGATATAGGAATGTATAAGGAACGATGTATGTATGTATGTACATATGTATGTATGAATAGTGTAAACATCAGAGTATGAATAGTGTTGTAAGTCGAGAATATTCTCCAAAAGATTATTCTCTGAGAATATT
This sequence comes from Parapsyche elsis, assembly GCA_022651745.1. NCBI lineage: Eukaryota > Metazoa > Arthropoda > Insecta > Trichoptera > Hydropsychidae > Parapsyche > Parapsyche elsis. Next base: position 484,853 of record JAGVSN010000038.1, read on the forward strand.
TGAGAATTTTCTTTTTTCTTGGTTATAAAACATCTCTAGATAGTTTAATAGCTTTTTAGAGGATCCTAGGATATTTTCAGAACCTAATAGGAGTAATAGGACTTTCTAGAATGTCTGAGAGCATTTTGAATGACATTTTTCATTCTGACGACACTGAATGTGTCATTTCGTCATTTTAACATATCTATGCACTACTAGCATGAACGTTTTCCGCGAAATTCTCACAGGAATACAAGGTTTATTAACTCTGGACTAAATATTTTCGACAAAGAATCGCCCAATTTATATTTTGCCCATAGAAAACGAGTACACGCGTGACATTTAGATGTGACTTTTGTCAGTTTTTTTTTTTTTCTGCTGTAGCTCGGCGCTAACGACTGAAACGTGCGATCGATATGGGAATTCTCTCAAATTTCGCCACTCTATTATCTTCTCCTAGGAGTATGTATTATCAAATTTCACATCCATCTACTCGATAGAACACGACAAACGAAACAAACAAAAAAAAAAAAAAAACACCAGCGAGTAGAAGGAAATTGAGTATTTTTGAGAGGCACTTAATTTTTGGCAACTCTACATAATAGGTACATATGCACTATGTATCGATTGTTTCGTCGCATTGTCAAAATATTGTATACGAGTTTCGTGAAAACTAAATCGATCGTTTCGTCGCATTGTCAATATTGTATACGAGTTTCAGTATCTATGATATAGATATATGTGTATGTACATACATAAAAATTGAATTATTTTCTTCTGTTTGTTCCTTATAGGTTCTCACACTGTTCGACTAATCGAGATAATTTAACTATGCAGACATACTTCCCACTATCCAGCAGGTCTTTTAAGTGTACTAGAGCGAAATAGGACATTTTTTTTTCACCATACAAAGTTTTGCCACTACTCTATCTCATAAAAAGAGAAGATGGCGTATTTGATATCAAGTAATAACAAACTTTCTGCTTCTTTAAATAGTAATGTGTATTTATTTCACTAGAGTAAATTTCCATTGACGCTTTTCAGCTCCCAATCGAATTTTCATCTCCTTTTAAAACACACGCTTCAAAGAAACAGATACCTTAATACTCTTTTGTTGCGAAATACGAACTATGGTAATAAATATCAGACTAAGGTTCAGTTGAAAGTCTCAGTTTACTCTTTTTTTTCATTTTTCTTCTACATATTACTCACGATAATGACACAATATGTCCTCGACAATGACACATGTCGACATTTCATTATTTTATTATGCCATCGCACGACCTTACACTTCGTAAACTTCGCCATTATAATGAGAATTTTCTTAATTATGCACAAAACGGAAAGAAAAAAATAACAGAAAATAAAAAGCTCGTTTCAGGTTCGTTCATGTGAACATATGCGCCATGGCATCTCGTTAACCCCCTCACAACCGACCGTATGTAAATTGCAGGGATGTTGTTGCGTTTACTCAACTTTGATTGGTCAATAACAATAAATGACGCGTATTTGGATTTTTGCTCGGTGATTTCGCCGTTGTATGTGTGAATTTTTTTTTTGCTATTCTGAAAATCGCACCACTTTTACCCGTCGATTGCATCATCCGAGCTGAAAAAAAAACCAGGATAAATCTGCATCGATTCGATTGTGTCGATGTTTTTAGTTGTCAGACGATACTCGTACCCATTTTTATTTTTATTGGTTATTTATTTAGTTAGTTAGTAACGTTAGTCTCTTGAGCGAAGTTGGGGGGGTTTGATTTCCGCACATTTCCGGTTTTCGACCTTAAATTTCGTCATTTGCAAAACGTGAATGTTATCTAATTTAGTCGCTAGACGGTTTTTTTTCACCATTAGAGAGTATTTTTCCCTTGTGACTTTACTACTTTTATATAAGAGGAAAAGTTAATATTAGCTTGTAATTAATTCATCATCATATTCCGCCGTTCATCATCCACTGTTGGTTTGAAGGCCTATCCAATTCTTCCCAATAATTCATCACCCCATCTTTCACTTGATCCACCTGCAGAAGAGCTTGTAATTAATTCTCCATATTCAATTACGAGTATGTTAGAATAGAAACTGTACAAAAATTTAAAAAATAGCTCATCGTGCGTGCACGCTTCGTAGTCGACACAGACAGACAGTCGTTTTTTTAATAAAATTTTATTTTATATATTATTTTTTGAATCGAATCCACCCACCCCACTGTAGTATATTTGTTGTATATTATTTGGTTCGCGTTTTACGGTCGACCACACATATTGTATTATGCTCTTTTTATTTTTCGCCATATTTAATTACTGGTACGTGCGTACACATCGTTGCGCCGGAACTGCGCCCCAATTGCTTCTCCTTTATTTAATTTTTTCATTATTTATAAAATCGTTTATTTAGTTTGCAATTATCGCGCGGTTATCTGTTTTGCAGCCGTCCTTTTTAATATTTTTCGTTTTTTTATTACACGCGAAACGAGCTAACTGGGTCGTCTCGCATACTGTATGTGTGTGTGTGTGTGTTTGCCGATAAATGAGTAATGCTCGGCAAAAATATTACATACCTGTGTATGTAATATACAATGTATTTTTACAATCCACCAAAAACGTTTGTAATATTTGAATAGTTCGACACTTGCGCTATTGATCTATTATAGAGATAACTTTTGGCGCAGTGTCCCAAAAGTCAGGCAACGCATAAAAGTTTAACTCGTAAACCTACATAATTATACTTTTCTATCCACCTTGTGTTTCAATGTGTATATATTATTTGTCTATGGTTTTGTTTTTAAATGGGCCAATGATATAATGTCTAGTTTTGATGAATCTGAGTTTCAAATGTCGATGACAGTTTGATAATAATGTGTCGATCAGAGATGCATTTAAATGATGGTTTTAGTTTTTCGTTTTCGGGTACGTCTACAAACCTACACTAACACCAGTTACAAAATTGTTCATCGTGGATGGAACTACCAGTGGACACGAATCTGTTAATTTTAATGAATATTGCAATCTGTAGTCAGGTATTTTAGTGTCAAACTAGTATTGTAACGATCCACTAATTACATGTGCTATTTTTTACTGGAGTTTGCTATTTACGTGGGTAGCCAAAGCCTCGTGGCCCCACACTGGCTCTCCTTCGAAAACCTCGACTACCATTTCGGCTCAACACCTCCATGATTTATACAATTTTTGTTTTTAGCATTGCCATTTATATTCAATCACAAATTGAAAGCGGAATACGTAGTAGGTACTACAATTACGACTATTGCGAGACGTTGAAAGGGTTTGATTGAAACCGTTCGTCGCCGCGTATATACTTCCATATTTGCGTTTGTGAATGAACCTCGTTTATAGTACAGTTTGCAAACAATCCATTAGTCATAATAGCTGTTTCAGTATCAGTTATCTTGTCGATGATGCTCAATTGTATTGGCAACCGTGGGGTATCTGGAGTGGCAGGTCGTGTGTCCACCAACAATCAAATATATAATCAAAATAGTCATCCATTTGGTATTCCATACATCAGTACTTATTGTATGTATGTACATAATGTACATACATATTGATGCGAGTATCTTTAGAAGTCGAAAGTTGGCTTAAAGACTCGGTAAATTTTTAACTCTCATTCTTTGAATGACGGATGAATTCATTCGACTGACTTAATTCACTTAATATTCAAAATTTTAATCCATAAACGTTATTAGTGTTGAATATCTTTAGCAGTCGGAAGACAAAAGTTGCATTAAATACAGTAGAACCTCGATTATCCGGAATTCCGGATTAGATTTAATAATTATTTTTTTTAGTTAATTTCAAAATTCAATAGACAAGAGGGGAAAAGTATTGTTATTACTCGACTTATACATATTTATACATATTTCAATAAAAACATTCACAATAATATGTAGATATATTTTTTTTTTTCTTGATTATAATTTTTTATTTATTTTTTGATTATCCGGATTTTCGGTTATCCGAACTACCCTCATCCCCAATTAGTCCGGATAATCGAGGTTCTACTGTACTCGGTAAGTCTCTCATTCTCTTTGGATAATGGATGAAGTTTTCCGAGTTCATTCCTATAATCTGCAAACATTTCCGAGGATTTTAAACCTAGTGGTATACCGATATATGTACTGATTCTTTCAAGTACAGATTGAACTCTGCTTCTACTGATTCTTTCAAGTCTGCTTGTTCCTCATAAGGTTAGGTACAGTAGATAAGTGTAAAATTCACCCGTTTGCAGATGATACATCAATACACATGCATACATATACATACATAATAAATTATATAACTTATTATCAAATTATTTCGACAAATATTTAACATGGGGGTGTATAATATACATAGTCATTATACTGCCGTCCTAAGCCCACTTAACGTAACTGACAAAACAACAATATCGAGATGAATGGACTTGAAAGTTTTATTCTAAATTTGTGTTTTTCTTCATATGTATATTACTGATTTATTTAAACTTTTTTTTAGTGCATAAGGTTATTTTCTATTGTGTTTTGATAATTCTAAGGAAAAATTTAAAAAAATGAATACTTTAGTAGTTACGTCACTGCCTATTTTAAACGTCAACCACTCCATTTGAAAAGAATGAATCTCTAACAATCTTATTTGATCTTTCTTTTCGGAGTCTAAGAGTATGACCTCTTATGTAGATGAGGGTTCTCATTGAACATAATGAGGTTGATCATTTCACATGAATAATGATTATTTATTATTTTGAATACTTCAATTAAATCACCTATTAATCTCCTCGTCTCCAATGTGGAGAGATTCAGTCTTTTCAATCTTTCATGATAAGGTAGTGACTGACCCAAGTAAATATTGGATACGTTATTTTCACTAAGTATTGGTGATACTGTTTCTCTGCGCATGCAGATACGTTAGATTTAATAGCTTAAAAAAGTCACTTTTGGATGAAGATACATTAATTTTGATATGAAAAATCTCAAGAATACACTCCCATAACTAAAACACATCTAACTCATTTTCGTAATTTTTGTCAGTTACGTTAAGTGGGCTTAGGACGGCAGTATACTAGGGGTAATAATAAGTTTCTACCTCCCTATGAGTGACGTGTACATTATTGCCAGTCGAACAATTTCAATTTAAGTATGCGCAATTGTTCGCCCGTGAATTTTTTCACTCTCTGTATGCCCGCGTTCTAAACATATTAGAAGTAAAAAAAAAAACAACCGTTGTTCGCTTTCTTATTAAAGAAAGAATTGAAAACCTGTTCTCAAGTCTGTACGATCCTAGAAAGCAATTGGATTGTTGCGAACGGCCTATGTGTGTATGTGTGTGTAATGCGAATCACGCACGTTGCCATTCCGCCAATAATATAATTATTATGCCAATTACTCACTCGCGTTCCCCTTTTTTTCACACACCTATCATTTCAATCGTGTCTGTTTTTCTCTCTCTTCTATTTTTCAATCGCAAATATGCAACGTTTTCCAAACGGAAGGAAACTTTACCTAATTGTATGTATGCTTGCCGTTTCAACTTGGACTTAAACTTACCTTTGTTATGCGCAACTTGTCGGTGGAAGTCACTCGAGTCGAATTTATTTTTACCTCTTTGTGATCTGAAAACTTGCTGCATTTCAATGCAGCACTTCTGAATTTATAACAGTCGCGAATATAAATCTTTTTATTTTTTTAATAATTTTATCATAACCAAACATACAAGTTCAACGGCGATTCCTTTAATTACGTCATGTACATATATGTACATATATGTATGTTCTTTGCGGTGTACTGTCGTCCTAAGCCCACTTAAACGTAACTGACAAAACAACAATATCGAGATAAATGGACTTGAAAGTTTTATTCTAAATTTGTGTTTTTCTTCATATATTACTGATTAATTTAAACTTTTTTTTAGTGCATTGAGTTTTTTACTTTATCGTAATCGGATGAAGTATTGTGATCATGCGAAAATTCGACCTCGAGATTTTGACTGATTTGTATCAGGTATCATCCCCTGATCACGTTTTCATGATTTCTAAAAAATGTCTGTATGTCTGTGTACTATGTGTGTGTGTGTATGTCTGTGTGTTTTCTCCGAAACTATCAAGTCTATCAAGCTGAAATTTCATATCTATAGTTTTCACGTTAGCCTTAAGAGATACTGTGATTTTGGTCAAAATCCGTCTGACAGAAGTGGCAGTTTACTCTTGAACGATTTTTTTGTTTTTTATTTTTTTCGGCCTTTTAAATAAGTAGTATCGTCACCATATTGTAATATTGTAATTCTCATAGAAATTGCTATTTAAAAAAAAATAAATTATTAAAATTAGTCAACCGGAAGTAGGTTTTTTTTTTTTGTCGAAAAGTTTACCGCAGAATATTTCCGAAACTGCACCGGCGATTTCGTCGAAATTTCATATCTATAGTTTTCACGTTAGCCTTAGGAGATACTGTGATTTTGGTCAACATCTGACTACCGGAAATGGCAGTTTACTCTTGAACGATTTTTTTTTTTTATTTTTTTCGGCCTTTTAAATATGTATTATCGTCACAATATTATAATGTTGTACTCCTGAGTAAAATTGCTAGTTACGAAAAAATAATCATTAAAATCAGTCAACCGGAAGTAGGGTTTTTTTTTTGTCGAAAAGTTTACCACAGAATATTTCAGAAACTGCCCTATTGATCAAGTCGAAAATTTATATTTATAATTATCATATAAAATTTAAGAGTTGATAAGGTTTTGATTAAAATCCGCCGACCGGAAGTGGTAGTTTTTCTTATTTGAATATATGCCGAAGATCGTATTTTATATACGCGCGCGCACTCAACACAGTAATTTCATGATATGTACATACATATGTATGTATTTTGATTGGTGTGGTGGTGGTGTATGCGTTTTATTTACTTACGTACTTAAAAAATTAATTTCGTTACTCTTTGTATTCCTCAAATATATGGATAAAGTCATGGGTTGGCTACACCCGATTTTTTTTCTATTGTGTTTTGATAATTCTAAGGAAAAATTAAAAAAAAAATGAATACGTCACTTCATTATTCATTATTAATGTATACATATGACTATTCCAAACTTCAACCACTCGATTTGGTTTTTCTTTTCGGAGTCTAAGAGTATGACCTCTTATGTAGATGAGGGTCTCATGCAGATACATTCTCTGCGCATGCAGATACGTTAGATTTAATAGCTTAAAAAAGTCACTTTTGGATGAAGATACATTAATTTTGATATGAAAAATTGCAAGAATACACTCCCCATAACCCCTAAGACACATCTAACTCATTTTCGTAATTTTTGTCAGTTACGTTAAGTGGGCTTAGGACGGCAGTATAAATGTCATCATTAGAATAGTGCAAACAATAAAAGGTTAGGCGGTTGAAAATATTGCCAATTATTATTATGTATTGTGTATCCGTGAACAACATCTAAAATTGATTAAATTTACTCTTAACAGAAAAAAAAAAAAAATGTAATCGAAATACCTACGGTCAATTTAAAGTGCATCATATCGAATTACAACCGAACTGTCATACATTCTTTTGAAAATAAATACATACATACGTATGTATTTATTACGTATACGTAAATATGTATGTGCATATGTACATATGTACATAGGCGTTCATAGCGTTTTACCTACATCACCTTTTTTAGCCGTTCACCATCCGCTGTTGGATGAAGGCCTCTCCAATTCCCTTCCGTGAATCTGTCTGTTTTGAGCACTTCTTACCCATGTATTCCTCTTACGATATTGTCTTGTTATACCGTGCATACATCTTTCCATGTTTCTCTGTGTGTACTGGATCTTACGCAACATTCTCGAATTCAGCTCACATACATACATACATACATATGTATAGAAATTATTAGTTTCCCTTATTCGTAGGATCTTCCCGGAAGTTATGGCCAATGTGCACATTTTTCAAAGAACGACTACGACATAATTTAACGTTCACTACAACGTAGGGATTCCAATTAATACAAATTGATTACAATTTGCAACAGTGTTTTGTTTGTGGGTTGAAAAAAACAAGCTTATCTGTCGATATAATTAAATACACAAAGGAGCAGGAAATCGGAGCAGTTAAAGTTTTTTTTTCGATTTATGTTTTATACATTGTATTATGTATGCATGAATTACAAATTGAGATATCTCGCATCGAATTTTCTCACCATCACAATATGTACTTTGTCCGATAACGATAACGTATGATGAATCAAACCAAAACCAAACCATTTTCTTACACCAATGCGAATTTTTATTGCGAATTTATTCCATTTAGAGATTTAAATGTACATTAATAAGTTAAATGGAATCTGTAGTTAACTTAACATATCAAAAAAATATTTTTTCTGTGCGAAATCGCTTGAAAATTCTTCAGAGACGAGATATGACTTTTCTTATACATAGATCTAAAAAATTCTCCAAGCCGAGAATTTTCTGTTTTTTTGGAGAATTTTTTTGTTTAAAATTGTAGTACATAATGCAATGTGCCCTGGGCTTCATCGGCCGCCATGTATTTTAAATAAATAAATACTAACTCTTACTGCATTTTTAAATATACAGTAAACTCCCTCTAATCCGGGCTAACACTTGGGAGAGGTGATACGGATTACACGAATAATATTAGTTTAGTATCCGTGGCAAAAACTAAATTTGATGGGGCGTGAATATGACAATTTTTTTACGATCTTGAATGATTATATCATAAGTTGGAACAATTTCACTGGAATATCATAACCAAAGCAATACAAATATGTATACATAATTTATTGCTTTCAGAGTTAATAAGCCTTGTATTCCTGTGAGAATTTCGCTGAAAATGTTCATGCTAGTAGTGCGTATGTTAAAATGACGAAATGACACATTCAGTGTCGTCAGAATGAAAAAATGTCATTCAAAATGCTCTCAGACACTCTAGAAAGTCTTATTACTCCTATTATGTAGGTTCTGAAAATATCCTAGAATCCTCTCAAAAGCTATTAAACTATCTAGAGATGTTTTATAACCAAGAAAAAAGAAAATTCTCGAATATTCTCGACATATGTACGTATCCGATCATCTGAAATACCAAACTAAACTTGTTCTTCGAATTCTGCAGCGTCGGACGTCTGCCTGTACCGTTATCAACCCTCGCGCTCACGATTTAAATTCGCCACTGATTCACTTTCTACGCTCGATTTTTGATCTTCTTTTTTTGGCAAAAGATACAGCACGCTGTTTATAGTGGGATGATAGGGTAAACAGAGCGCGAAGGCCGATGAACGTACGAGTTTGCCGACTGGGTAATGTAATTTCGTATACCGGTGCTGGTACTGGCGATGATGACGTGCACACCCGTGCAAGTATTGTCTGGTGTTATTTATTTATTTATTTATTTATTTATCTATGTATGCTCTCGAATGGAGAGAGTACGTTGACCGTTTAAAATTTAGCACAATTTATGAAATCGAATGTGATGCCACAATGCAACGGACGCCCACATACACATCAAACATACACACTTTGTACATTTATGTACGTATGCCGAAATTCGCCGATTCTCCCACCGAACGCGTACATACTACATACATACATATAATATAATTGAATATTTTTTTACGTGCATGAAATTCGTCGGTTGATCGTCACACGACTTTCTCGAATTGCAGTTTTTTTGAAGACGGAATCGCTTGGTGACTCGTTCGTTGTCAATGTTGTATGTACGTATGTATGTATGTATAAACGAGAATGAGAAGCACTGATACCTTTGTGGAAGGGTTTATTTCGCCAACGGTACCCTAATTTACTACTAAATTTTGCCGACAGTGTACTTTGAATATTGAGTATAATAGATAGAGTCACCGGTGTAAAGGCGCTCACACACCTTAGCGCTTTCGCTGCGTCAAACTGGACCCCCCCCCCCACCCATCGTCGTCCCATTTGCACCGATATAATTCGCATTGATTGGTGCGAATCAACGACGATAGAGGAGGAAAAACTTGACGCGGCGATATCGCTCAGGTTTGTGAGGCCATCAATATGGTAATCGCGCGAAGTAAAAGTCGCCTTCCCCATCGCAGCTTTCAAAATTTGCTTTGTGAGCGAAATTCCGGCAAATTTTACTTAGATACATACATATGTTAAAAAGGTAGTACGCGGTTTTTTGGCAAGATATACTGGTCGGTCTATACATATGTACATACATACCATACACAATCTCTCCCCGTCTAAATCGCGCATTCAGGCATGAACCATTGAATTTCTTGTCCCCCCCCCCCTTTTTTATTTACATAAATTTTCGAGCGTAGTCAGGTGGTAGTTAAAAGTTTATCCAAGCTTTAGCTACAGCAAATATGTTCAGTTTTAGTCGGATGATAGGACTGCCGATTCTGTACTTAAAAAAAAAAAGTGTTCCCAATCCTTATTCGTATACGCTGTCTTTTGTGTAAGTACGCACGCCACATTGTTTCTCCAGCAGATTTTATTATACACACGTGCAATTCGTGAAAATTCGATTTCTCATTTCGCAATTTCCGTTTATATCTGTACCTCGTATATACATACATACATACATACATACATACATACGAGCGAGGTAAACAGTATTATTTCCGGTTGTATTGATTTTGTACACAATCAGTTTATTACTGCAGTAATACCGAATATGAAATACTAGCTTATTGCCCGTTGATAATCAACGCCCGCTGAATTTTTAATATTTTGTATTTTTGGATCTGGGTTGTGGTAAGGGGCCGGCATAGCTTTTCGGGAGTGCAGAAAAGGTGCCGTAGGGGGGAGGGTGGGGGTGGTGAGGGGCCAGGGGGTCTGAAAAGGTGTAGGGGTAGGGAGGGTGAGGGGCCGGCATAGCTTTCGGGAGTGCAGAAAAAGGGGTAGGGGGCTGTGGGGTGGTGAGGGGGGCATAGGGAGGGGTCTAGGGGTAGGGAAGGGTCTGGGGGTGGTGAGGGGCCGGCGGGAGTGCTTTTCATAGGGGGGTAGGGGAGGGTGGTGAGGGGCCGGCAAAAAAAAGTGCCGGGTAGAAGGGGCTGGGGGGGGGATGGGCCGGCATGGCAGTGAGCTTTTGGGGGGCCGGCTTCCGGGAGTGCAAAAAGGTGCCGTAGGGGTAGGGGGGAGGTGGTGAGGGTCTGTCGGGGGGTGGTGAGGGGGGGGAGGGCTGGGGTGGTTTCGGGAGTTCGGGAAAAGGTGCCGTAGGGGCAGGGGGCAAGGGGTAAAAAAGGTGCCGTAGGGGCAGGGGAGGTGGGTGGTGAGGGGCCGGCATAGCTTCGGGAGTGCAGAAAAGGTGCCGTAGGGGCAGGGGAGGGGTCGGGGGGGTGGTGAGGGGCCGGCATAGCTTTTCGGGAGTCCAAAGGGGGGGCCGCCGGGGTAGGAGGGGCGCCTGGGGGGTGGTTAGAGGGCCGGCATGGCCTCTGGGGGTATTAAAAGTTGAAAAATTCCAAAAAAAAAATTCAAAAAAAGTTCAAAAGTTCAAAAAAAAATCCAAAAAAACCGAAAAAAAATTTTTTCAAAAATATATTCATAGAAAAAGTTGAAAAAATCCAAAAAAAAAAATTCAAAATTCCAAAAGGGTTGCATTAGAATAATTAAACTGCCACCTAAAATATGATACATTTCAATTGCGCGATGAAGTCATGAAAACATTGCGGCTCTACTGTTTATTTTGACATTGGCCTTTTTATGAAAATAAAAGTATTGTGTCACTGTCGCCCCGCCCCACATTACAATGTCTACTTTGGGGAAATTTCGTGTTCATTGTCAAAAAAAAAAAAAAAAAAAAGTTTCATTGACCCAGTGAAAATCACTCGCTTTTAGGACAAGGGTGGCAGTTAGACCCAATTAAACTGTCGCAAACTTTTTGGGTCTCATCGATTTTTTACCGAATGTATGGTGTGTGTATTTGAATTTTTTAAAGCCAAAATTTGACTGTCGTCGCGAAGGTTAATCCGGGGAAATATATTGCAAATAGGGTCGTCCAGGGGTCGGAAACATGATGGAACGCGAATCGTAAATCTATTCGCATATCTGGCCCCATTACCGCGACGCGTACAAACGACTCTGCCGGTTTCCGGATAACGGCGACAGAGAGTCGGAAAATTCAAACGGAAGGTCCAGTTTCCCGGCCATTTTCCAAAGTCGAGTCGTATCAATTTTCCATCGAAATTCTTTCGACGCATCTGCAAATAGCTCCCACTTGCGGTTTGAGAAGCTCTCGCTACGTGGCTAATAACTTTTGATGAGCACTTGCAGCGCTGTCGAGTGGTACACAGTCTCCACGCGAGTCTCTCTAATGGATTTTAATCTTGCAGTACTATTTCTGTATCGTTGGAGAGTTTCGAATTGTTTTGATCGGAAGTGGTTTCAAAGTTAAACTATTAAAATTCGTACAATACAACCGGTAGACAGGTGCTATTCTCGAATATGACGCGATCGTTTCATTTCGATTGGTCGCCTTATTGTGTACTTTTGGATTTGCAGTGTATTTTCGGAACAACTAAAATAGTATGAATTTTAATCAATACTCTAGTTTACGATATTTTAAACTTATCTGTCGTATGCGAACTAGCCATTCCTAGTTAATTACATGTTTGCAGACATTGGCATAGTTATTACGGGGTTGGATAGTCCACTCTGTTTGCACATGAGTCAGCTACGACACTTATATCATCATTTTCAGCCGTTCACCGTCCATTGCTGGATGAAGGCCCGATCTCCGATCCCCTTTCATTCCTGTCTATCTTGAGCGATCTGCATCCACATTCTTTTCAATTCGACATTGTGCAACTTGTACAACAAGTAGGTATTACGTTCTTGATTAATACAAGTTGAAAAAGTTTCATTCGTTCTATTCAATCCGTTCACACAAAATTCCTTTCAATTTTTTGCAGTACCACTGAAGTACTCTTGCTTCGTGCATGTGCAGTGTGGTGAATTTCAGTTTGCCATATTTTAACTTCAATAGTATTCCGCTATGCTGAAACAATAAGGCATTCGACCGATGCGTACTGCCAGTTATGACGTGTAGATGTGAAACGTGGATGCCAAATTCAAGAATGCTACGTAAGATCCAGTGCACACAGAGAAGCATGGGAGGATGTATGCTCGGTATAACGAGAAGAGATCGTAAGAGGAATACACGAGTAGGAAGTATGACCAAAGTGGACACAACGAGAAGAAGATGGACACGAAAAATACTGGAATGGTATCCGAGAAGATGTGAAAGAAAGCATGGTAGGCCGAGTGGACGATGGGCTGATGAATTAACAAGAATGGGCAGAGTTAACTGGATGCAGATTGCTCAAGACAGACAGGAATAGTGAAATCAATATTGAAGTGAGTGACAAAGCCTGATGCATCTGTATACCATATATGCCCGATTCATGTGCATACCATATATCAGCGGTCGCCAACCGGTGGTCCGCGGACTACTGGATAAAGGCCTCTTCCATTCCTGTCTGTCTTGAGCAATCTGCATCCACTTGACTCAACCCATTTTTTTCAATTCATCTTCCACTCGGTCCACCTTGCTTTCTTTCACATCCTCCTGGATACCATTCCAGTATTTCTCGCGTCCATCTCCATTCTTGTCGCTATGTGCCACCAACTTTTTCTGCTTCTTATCCATGCACTATTACGATCTCTTCTTGTTATACAGAGCATACATACATGCTTTCCACGCTTCTCTGTGTGCACTGGATCTTACATACGTAACATTCTTGAATTCAGCATCACACGTCATAACTGGCAGTACGCATTGGTCGTATGCCTTCTTTTATAAGCATAGCAGGATGTTGGATTTAAAATTACATATGTTCATTCTTCCAAAAGCGCTTCCTCCTAGTTTTATTTATCTTTCTTTACATCCAGTCATGTTTACCAATTGTCCTAGGTTATAGTTTTTTTTATATATGTATGTATATACAATGTTGTATGTCTATTCTTCGTGAATTATGTTCTCCTATGTTCTTGTGTGTATTATTTTTACATAAGATGAATCACAGCGGACGTGTTCATTTTCACAATTTGACATTGGTCCTTTTGGAACGGAGGCCCCCCACAGATGCACACGACGTGTTCATCTGACCGATAAGCGAGCAGTTGAAACTCGGCAACGTCAGAAACCCCTTAATTGGTGTGCTCCACTTTAAAACGGGACTCTTCGCAGAGTGAGCGAGTGGACTCTTGGAACTTCCCGCGTCGAGTTTTCCAGAGAGTGGCTCTTCTCGACTGACGTACAGTTTTGTCCAAAAATAAAACCAATTAACCGACTCGAAGTCCCTGTCTGACCTGGCCTCAGACCAGTCGATATTCACTTGGTTACCCCCAGTCGGCACACCCTGGTCTCGATATTTGCCTGACCTTTTGTTCTTCCAACCCCGCTACGGTATGTTGGTGGCCTCACCTTTCCGCTTTCCACCACTGCTGAATTTCATTTTATAGACACACACACACATAAAATCATACGTTGACGTGCTTATTATATTTTATCACGTGTTGGCCTGGTGGTTTTCCCGGAAAATTGGGGTCGAATTTTCCGATTCGTACTATCGCTCTCCCCGGAACAAATAATGCCCATACGATAATGTAAGCATCGCCGGGAAGCTTCGAAAGCTTTCCCTTTGCAAGCGGATAAACTCTGAGTAGGACTTTGCGCCTTTGTCATTTCCGTTCGGAATTGAATTTTGATTGTGCTTTTGTTTGCGCACTACGATTTCTAGTCACTGCATAATACATACATACATAACATAGTTAGATCGGTGCATGCCTTTTGTCGGTGCAAACTTCTGTTGCATGGTCATATTGTATATGGCAGCGGTCGCCAACCTTTCGGACCTCACGGACCATTAAACTCAGAATCCCGCGTACCAGTACCATGATTTTTACCATAAAAATAAAATGGTAAATACACTTGTATTTGCATTTGAATATCACGTTATAATGATAGAAAAATCGTAATAAATAAACGATATATTCATAATTCATTATGAAAACTGCCAGTTATGACGTATGGATGTGAAACTTGGATTCTAAATTCAAGAATGCTACGTAATATCCAGTGCACACAGAGAAGCATTGAAAGATGTATGCTTGGTATGACAAGAAGAAATCGTTTGAGGAATACATGGGTAAGAAGTATGACCAAAGTGGCAGATATAGCAGAACGTGTGAAAAAGTTGAAGTGGATACAGCGAGAAATACTGGAATGGTGTCCGAGAGGATGTGAAAGAAAGCAAGGTGGAGCGAGTGGAAGATGAATTGAAAAAAATGGGCTGAGTCAAGCGGATGCAGATTGCTCAAGACAGACAGGAATGGAAGAGGATTGGAGAGGCCTTTATCCAGTAGTCCGCGGACCACCGGTTGGCGACCGCTGATATATGGTATGCAGATGAATCAGGCATATATGGTATACAGATGCATCAGGCTTTGTCACTCACTTCAATATTCATTTCACTCTTTTAATGGTAGCCCTCTTTGTCTGCACAAGAGTCAGCTACGACCCTTATATCATCATTTTCAGCGGTTCACCGCCCACTGCTGGATGAAGTCCTCTCCAATGCTCTTCTATTCCTGTCTGTCTTGAGCAATCTGCATCCAATTAACTCTACACGTTCTTCTTAATTCATCAGCCCATCGTCCACTCGGCCTACCATGCTTTCTTTCACATCTTCTCGGATACCATTCCAGTATTTTTCGTGTCCATCTTCTTCTCGTTGTGTCCACTTTGGTCATACTTCCTACTCGTGTATTCCTCTTACGATCTCTTCTCTGTGTGCACTGGATCTTACGTAGCATTCTTGAATTTGGCATCCACGTTTCACATCCACACGTCATAACTGGCAGTACGCATCGGTCGAATGCCTTCTTTTTTCAGCATAGCGGAATACTATTGAAGTTAAAATATGGCAAACTGAAATTCACCACACTGCACGAAGCAAGAGTACTTCAGTGGTACTGCAGAAAATTGAAAGGAATTTTGTATGAACGGATTGAATAGAACGAATGAAACTTTTTCAACTTGTATTAATCAAGAACGTAATACCAACTTGTTGTACGAGTTGCACAATATCGTCGAACGGTAAACCCTAAACTTTACGAACCGAAAGGGTTTGAAAATTGCAGTTCGCACGAGTTGTTCGAACAATGTGCAATTAATCGGCCATGTTGGTCGATCTTTTGCGAAATTGCACATGCCTACATATGTAAATTTAATATGCATACCGTTTTGCGGTGCAGTTTTGCCGATTCGCTTTACTGTTCAGTTTTACGTGTTTGTTAACCTTTTCGTCGCCGCGTCGCGTTGGCCCCGGCTGTCGCGAGACGTTCGACCTTTTTACCTATTGGCTGTTTGAAGACGCGAGCATATAAAATACAACCGGGTAGGAGGAAAAGGGGGTTTTTTGTGGGGTGGTTCAGCACCCCATGTTTGAGAAGTCTTCGGTGCTTATTTGAATAAGTGATGAGCACGATTTCGTGACAATTCTGCGTTTCAAACGCGGGAACGCCATTTTGTTCGTGAGGGGTGCGGGCGTTTATTGGTCCACCTAGATTTTCTTTTGTCACGTATTGTTTACAGTATTTCCTCAGGAAAATTCTTAGGGAAAACAACAAGAGCTTAATGGAAATAAACGTGGCCATTTATTGTCGGTTAGAGCCGCGTGTGAAATGTAAATGATTGATACTGGCACGGTTGTTTGCGTATTGAACATCGGCGCGGATAAGCTCTCTCGGAAACGATCTTTGGGTACGTGACGATCACATTATTTTATTTCTTTGGAAAATTAACAGCGGTATACGAATATATCGACAAACAAGGTGTATTATATATGAGTCGCCTAGTTCCAAATCCCGATAAGTCTATAAAACTCACTTGTTCGCAAACGCGGTTTTTCTGCTACAGACTTATTTGCTTGATGGCGTTTAAACTCATTTAAACTTAATTTTGTTGATATTAAACAAATTTTGAGATTAGAAACATGGACTTATCGTTGTTTATTTCTAAATATGGTTTTCGTCAGCTTTTATCATACGTCAGTTTCTTTCAGTCAGTCTTTCATCAGTTACGATATACAGGTAGATTGTAAATACATATGTATATAAAAGCGAAAAATCTGCTCACTCGTCCGATGATGAAACATTACCATAAAGACCGATAAATCACGTCACAAGCGAATCTTAGCGACCAAATTGTCAGATCGAAGTTTGCGCTGCGCTAGCCTAAGCTTCGTGATACGTCGAAATACGAGCGCGGCGAGAACGACGCCGTCCACAAATACACTAGGTGATTTGACGGTCATTTGCGACATAAATGACCGTTGTTTATTTATATACATATGAGTCGCCTAGTTCCAAATCCCGATAAGTCCATAAAACTCACTTGTTCGCAAACGCGGTTTTTCTGCTACAGACTTATTTGCTTGATGGCGTTTAAAACTCATTTAAACTTAATTTTGTTGATATTAAACAAAATATTGAGATTAGAAACATGGACTTATCGTTGTTTGTTTCTAAATATGGCTTTTATCAGCTTTTATCATAGTGCAATTGTCAGTTTTTGGAACTAACACTGATTTTCAATATTTTTTTACGGCGCACTTGGCAGTATTTGGAATAATTCAAGTACATATAAGGCATCGTTTGAAAACATTCTTAGAACCAGAAAATATTTTATCCTCGTTTTTTATATATTGTGGACTTATCGGGATTTGGAACTAGGCGACTCATATGTATGTAATAGCCCAAATCCGTCTGTCCGTCTGCTGATAACGCTCGCCTCGGTAAAAGTCGAAATTCAAATTTAATTGAATAAACACGAACGTCGCGAGTGGGATTTGTACCCGTGATCACCAGATTGTGTGAGTTAACGCTAACGCGTTCACCCAACATCGGTGATTGGAGGCTCCCCTATAATTTTAAAATGTTAATCCTTAGTACCTATAGGTTCGCGACTTTGCTAAATTGTTGCACACAACATATTGAACTAACATTAGTGAGCAGCGACACAGGCACGCCCCGAGCGAGACCGCAGATGGGGATGGGCATATGTGCGAGTGTATAATCAGAGGCATATGCAGAAATAATAAATTAAACAATCGATTCAATTTTAAATTACATATGAAGGAATAAATCAATGGATGGATCGGGGCGGTACTAAGTACTCCTCGTATAAGTCGTATATGTACGTTCACAACAAAAACAAGCGCGTGGCTGCTTGAGAGTGTAAAGTATACATATATAGTAATTAATAATAAAGGCCCCGCCGCAGCATTCCGTTGGCCGATACGCTCGCACACAGCCAAACAAAGCCGGATAGCGTTTACTCGCTCGCACATATGCCCATCCTCATCTGCGGTCTCGCTCGGGGCGTGTCTGTGTCGCTGCTCACTGACGTTAGTTCAATATGCCGTCCGTTGATATTCAACGGGCTTTACACTAGTATATAATAAATTTATAATTAGTTTTAATAAATAACAATGAAGTCTGTCTATTCTGTCCGTCTGTCTGTCCATATTCACCATATCACGAAACTATCCAAATATCTACTTCATTTAATGTTAAACATATTTTGGTTATTATTTGTGTATGAATTCCACCGTCATTTCACCATATCGCGAAACTGTCAAAATGTCTACTTAAAGATTTACTGCAAACACTTGTTCATTCTCTGTCAAACTACGCCCGGTGCAACACGTCTCATCAAATCACGGTACACCCACAACTTTTTTCAACAAAGTGTCAACCAGTCTTGTCTGTAGCGTTGCCACGGAGAAGACGTCACCCTACACATAATATTTTGGCTATTATTTATGCTAAATTGTTACGTTGTTGTATTATAGCGCGCCATCTATGCAACAACTATAAAAACTATTAAATACATACACATACTCACCCACGCAAACATTCGTTGATATTCAACGAGCTTACACTAGTGTTGTGTCTATATAATATGTATTGCATTATTACTTAAATGGAGAAAGGTTAATCTGTCCGTTTGGTATTAATCAAACAACGTGAATGTTGGTCGCACTGTGCATTAAATCGCCCTCTATGGTTAATGTTTGCACAAATGTGCAAATCAATCATTCGGTCTGTATTTGCTTGCAACTTCTGATCTGTAATCATATTTGTAGAATTATATCGATGTACATATGTACATACGGCGACACAATCAAAATACTTTGAAGTAGATTATTATTCAAATTACTTATCCAATTGATTCGTGCGGAATTAGACACTTTGATATGATGGTGATACAAGTGACGATTTTTTTTTGCATTGTGTTTATTATAGTGTTGTAAGGTCGAGAATATTCTCCAAAGATTATTCTCCGAGAATATTCGAGAATTTTCTTTTTTCTTGGTTATAAAACATCTCTAGATAGTTTAATAGCTTTTTAGAGGATTCTGGGTTATTTTATTTACTCCTAATAGGAGTAATAGGACTTTCTAGAGTGTCTGAGAGCATTTTGAATGTCATTTTTTCATTCTGACGACACTGAATGTGTCATTTCGTCATTTTAACATTCGCACTACTAGCATGAACGTTTTCTGCGAAATTCTCACAGGAATGCAATGCTTATTAACTCTGGAAGCAATAAATTATGTATACATATTTGTATTGCTTTGATTATGATATTCCAGTGAAATTGTTCCAACTTATGATATAAGCATTCATTTAAACTAAGCACAAAAGTTCGTAAAAAATTTGTCATATTCACACCCCATCAAATTTAGTTTTTGTCACGGATACTTAACTAATATTATTCGTGTAATCCGTATCACCTCTCCCAAGTATTAGCTCGGATTAGAGGGAATTTACTGTATATTTAAGCAAATGCAGTAAGAGTTAGTATTTATGTATTTATTTAAAATGCATGGTGGCCGATGGAGCCCAGGGTATATTGCATTATGTACTACAATTTTAAACAGAAAATTCTCGGTTTGGAGAATATTCTCCAAAAGATTATTCCCGAGAATTTTACAACACTACTGTTTATACGTATACATATTAATATACATACATATGTGATTTTTCTGTGTCATTTTCACTTTCTTTCGCGGCACGTAAGTAGGCGACGATGTCGCGGCATACCGTTTGAGCACATTTCGTTTTAAAGTAGACTGATCATCTTTTGTTCAAATTCGTTTCAGATAATACGTACGTACGCGTCGGTACCTTCAAGTGGGTCGATCTTACATTATTTAACTGGTCAAAATGATTTTACGTTTTAACGTGATTGAATTAGTAACTAGGGGGAGCAATTTATTTAGAGTATCATTTGTTCCACAATTAGAGATCGTATCGCCAGTCACGGTTAGACACGCGTGGACAACGAAACGACTGCATTCCTATTTTTTTTTCCTTTCAATAACGTGAATTTTCTCTTCCGACTTGATTTAAGTGTGGGGAATTAATGAAAACTTACTATTTTTGTTTTTAAGTCGTAATGTCTTTTTGGAATTGTCGATTGGATTGTGTATTACATCGCCAGTTTACTGTGTTTTAGTGTGTTCAGGTTTTCATTTGAACGAAACTTTTCGATAATTCTGAGTGGGTAGAATCGCGGTTTTTAGCTAGTGCATACATACATATGTACGTAGTCCCAATTGTTCCGTACGAATTTGTCTGGACGTGTTTTGGTTTTGTTGTTTCGATACAAATTGGTCAGAGCGAACAATAGTTTTGTGCTAATGTCTCTCAAACTTTTTCGCTAACATTTACACCAAGTTGTATTATTATTTTCCAATACGATTCAAAAACTTTGCATTTTATGTACATATATTTTTATAGGATGGCATAAAAAAATCATTACATTTTAGCTAATAGTTTAGAATTAACCGCGTGAGAATTTGCATTAAAAAAAAAAAGCGCGTTTTATATTTGAAAATTTACAAATTGTTACTTTTTCCGTTAAATGTAACTTTTCTTGTTTTTTTTTTTAATTTTTTCTCGCTTTCTTTTCTGTTAAATTTTCTTCGATATAAACGAATTTCGGTTATAATGAATTTTCACGAATGTGAGTAAACCGCGTTTAATGTTTGAAAGATTTGCAGTATGCTTTATTTAGCAGACATACGATAGCTCAATGGTTAGAGTGAAGTCGATTCCCGTATGTGGAAAGAATTTCTCGACCGTTTTCCAGTTTTAAATATGGTCATTGGCAAGATTTGAATACTAAATTCTAGACGGTTGCACAAAATTTTTTCCTACTTATTAAATCATTGTTCCCAGGAGTTTGGCCTCCACCACACACCACTTCTCCTCTGTAGTCCACAAAAGAGGACACTCTATCGGACAAATCATAGTTCGTGCCTTCTCTTCCCCGCAGAAGGCAATGGTTTTACCACTGGAGAGTACCTTTGCGCAGTTGCTTCACTATGAGTCCTATGACAGAGTACGCCACCTTTAGAGCATACTGTCGACTGTGCCTTATATTTTAAAATTGAATTTATTGTCCATCGCGTCCCACCGTTTGAGTGCAACCTGACAGTCCCGGGATGATGTGTGTGAACGTCTCGCACTGGTGATCACGCTCATCGTGAAACCACTGTTGCTCTTCGCCCTTTGTATCGCTTCACACTCTCACTGTCAATTATACTCTTATACCATATTATTGCAATATATATCGTAACGTGTGTGCATGTATCTACATATAGTAAACAAGCGTACGCAATCGATCAATTTAAAAAAATTTACACTGTCCACAAATTCAGAATTCGTATGCCATAAAACCATTAAATATTATCGATGAGAGCAAACGCGTACCCACATTAAATGTTAGGATTGTATATATATTATTTTGTTATATTTCATTTCGTACGTGGCGTTGAATTAAAATCCGTGCTCCGTTGCAGATACATACCTACATACATATGTATGTACATACATCAATCTGTATTTGAAATTTGAAGTTATGCTAAAACACAATACTTTATCCGATTAGGATAAAGTAAAAATATTACATACATTGTCCTTTATTTCGAGTTTGCGTTATTTACATTGACATCCGCCAATTTTAACTGATAACTTGCTGATAATTTTTATAATATGTACAAGAGATGGTGTTAATTATCTTGAGATATTAGTTTGTTGTTTCATTTTAACAATTATCTCTACCTGTTTTGACATTATTATATATCAGGGAAGGCCAACCTTTCCGAATCAGTCATGGCGAAAATAAAATTCAGATAAACTCATTACAATTTTGTTTAAAAGTTCAAAAATGGGCCCCATGCGAAAAGTAAAAGCGTTTTCCATTGAAAATTCGTCTGAATAATTAATATTACACTGAGCAACAAAAAATCACGTTTTTTAAAACCCAGAGCGGAGATTGGTCAATCTTTACTAAGTTTAACCCACTAAATTCGAATCCGATAATGATTTTTGTTGATATGCTCTCGTTTATGGGATATTCGCGATTTAAAAAATGTAAAAAATATCCATTTTTTTGGCTTTCGCGGTCTATAACTCAAAATATAGTATCGCTGTGCTCAAAGTGAGTATTGAAATCAATAGTCAGATATTTTTCATATTGATTGTAATTTTTTATTGCTTTAAAATTGAATGTTTCAACAACAACAATATATCTAGTATATTATACATATGTATGTACGTAGTTGTGTCTGTAAATTTTTTATGAAGTGCTTGCTCAATGGCTTGATTTGAATTGAAAAAATATATCTACATACATATGTATGTATGTACATAATATATGTATATAAATAATAAATAAAAAAAAATAGTCCGTTGAATGAGAGCTTTATGTATGTATGCTTTGCTTTGCTGTTTTTCATTTTATGTTGCTTCATTTGTGAATGATGCTTGATTTACAGGCGTGCATTTTCATCAACCGGAGTAAAAAGAATCAATTGAGCCGCTCATGAGAATACCAGTATGAAAAACGAAGTTACGCCCGAATCCGACTCACCGCCGGCACCTAATGATGGTGAACATTTTGCTTTGCTTTTTTTAATTACCTTACATATGTATGTATAAATATATATGTATATATGTATTTATATTTATATATTGTATTATTTCACATTGATGAAACATGATAAAATAATATGTATGTTATGGGTTTAAGGATACATATATTTAAATTGGCTTTTATATTTTGCTATTATAGTATTAATATAATGGAATGTGATGATGACTCTTCATTTACAAAAGTTGATTTTTTCATTGCCGTTAATTTCACCATGCTATAATATTAATCATTTAAAAAAAAAAAAGATTTTGTGTTATTTCATTTTAAAAATCGTTAGGGGTTCTCTACCCCTCCTTGTATATCTTACACATAAATAATACACTAATTTGCTTTGACAAGAACTTTTTTATTGTACTGTAGCTTGAAATTTTAATAAAGCTTATTTCCCCCTAAATACTAATATAATTAATTCCTCTGACCCTTTTAACTATGTACAATTTGTAAGGATAGGTTGTGTTTTCTTTTGCACATTCTAGAATTAATGTATTCATTTTAGGACTGATTTGAAGCACGTTTAAAAAAAAACAACTTTTTTATAATTGTTCCGTTTCCTTTTTTTGGCAATATAATTTTTGCTATATTTGGCGAAAAACAATAAAAATTATCATTTGTTAATTTGTAGTCAAATTTTAGCAATTTAATGTTAACTTTCGTATCAAATTAAAATAAATATTTGACTACATTTTAAAATGTGCTAAGAATGCGTATGTTAACACTGTTTAATATTTAATTTAACTCGAAACAAACAAAATTATACTACGATTTTCAGCAATTAATTGATTTTTAAAAAGACCAGTGACATAACTACATAGAGAGTGTAACTTTAATTATTTTTAATATTTTAATTTTGATTCCTCCCGTTGGTCTCCAATGAATACCCTTTCTTTGAAAAATTTCTAATGTAATTCCGGTTTGTTTATCGATCACAGTATTTCTTTATCTTTCCCCACCTTTGCTAGTTATGTCACTAATTAGCCAATTTTTCATTTTGCGAATTTAATCAATCTACTTCAGCGAATAGCGTATTAATACTTCATTGCACTAGCATAAATTCATCAAGTACATAAAATCTAATATTCAATTTCAATATCGTACTTGGTGAGTTTTGTCATTTTTATTCCGGCGATTCAATCAATATTATGAAATTTACTCACGAGCATGTGTTTGTGTTATAATTTTATTATCATCCCGGAATGTCGGATAGCCGAAAAATTCCAAATTTAAAATTTATTTTTATAGGCGCTGGTGAAACTACGGGGTCAAATCTTTCAAGCGAAGAATCAAGACTTTTAGCCAAACTGGAGCAAGCCAATCGAATGCTAGAGGCCGACTGTAAAAGCCTCAACTCGCTATCCGGAGCGTCTTGTCACTCGCGCAAGAGCTCCGATACATCACAGATCTCCCTAACTTCAGGTCATTTGCAATATCTTACACCTACATATGTATCTTCGATCTATAATTCAATGTTCAATTCAAATTTACAACGGTGAAATTCAATTTTCAGTCACCAGTTCGAGTCACGATCGCAATGAAGAAGCTGGCGAAGAAGACCAGTGGACCCTGTGGGGTCGATTGGTCAATGATTGGGAAGCTCAGTGGAAGAAACGCAACCTGTACATACGAGACTTAGTTCGAAAGGGTGTACCACATCATTTTAGAGCCATCGTTTGGCAGTTGTTATGCGGTGCGGACCAGTCCCCGGAAAAGAAATTGTATTCAGAATACATGAAAGTATGTTAAAGTTTTTAACTTTGCAAGATTTTCATAGTTTATATGAATACTATTGAGTTTTGTTATTTTGCAGTCTACCTCCGCATATGAAAAAGTGATCAGGAGAGATATCGCACGCACCTATCCTGAACACGATTTCTTCAAAGAGAAAGACGGCTTAGGACAAGAATCGTTGTTCAATGTAATGAAAGCGTATTCGTTACACGACAGAGAAGTTGGCTACTGCCAAGGATCTGGATTTATAGTCGGATTATTGCTAATGCAGGTATTTACTATGGATGCAATCATGCACTTTTTTTTATTATACTTGATTAATTTATATGTACATCTTGTAAAATTATCTTAAATCTAATAGGATAGTGTTTATTTGATTACGCGAACTAATATTTTCAGATGCCAGAAGAGGAGTCGTTCACAGTGCTAGTGAAAATCATGCAGCAACACGGTATGCGCGATATGTACAAACCGTCAATGGCAATGCTCGGACTTTGCATGTATCAGTTAGAAAATTTAGTCCAAGAACTAATGCCGGAACTGCAGTTACATTTCAAAACTCAGGTTAATAATTGCACACTACTAGAATTGTTAAATTTTAACATTTTTATTACTGTAATACGCGTTTTTTTTTTTTTGCAGAACTTTCATACGTCCATGTATGCCAGTAGTTGGTTCTTAACCTTGTTCACAACTGTTCTCTCCCTTCCGTTGAGCTGTCGGATAATGGACGCATTCTTATCTGAAGGCATGGATATTATATTTAAAGTAGCACTAGCGATGCTGACGATGGGAAAGGAAGATCTTTTAGGCTTAGACATGGAAGGAATGCAAAAAGTAAGTGATAATATCATTGAATGTGTCGATGAGTGCCAAATGTTATATTTTTAATTTGTTTATTGTTACTTTTAGTTTTTTCAAAAGGATTTGCCAAATAGAGCTGAAGCCGATCAGGATGCCTTGATGACAATGGCGTTCAACACAAAAATTAATCCCAAAAAGATGAAGAAACTAGAGAAAGAATACGCCATTGTTAAAACGAAAGAACAGGAAGAACAGGGCGAACTGAGGGTATCAGTCTTTTACATACACATTTGTCCATATCTGCGTAATGCGTACAACTGATAAAAATTGTTCATGATATATTTTCAGAGATTGCGCAATGAAAACCGATCGTTACGTTGTATTGCCGATCATTTGGAAGTAGAGAGCGCTTCCTTGGCCGAAACTCTGGTTAGATGGCAGGTTGAAAGAGCTAACGGTGCTGAAACAGAATATGCTCTAGCTCAGCAACTTGCCGATGCTCAGCGGCGACTTCAAGCTGCTCTGCTAGCTCGGACAGAACACGATCAAGAAGTATGTTAATTTTTAACTATGTATAAATAAACAGGTTACGATATTTATGAAAATAAGTTAAAAATTATATATATTTTTTAAAGGAATGTTCCAGAAGCAATTCCCTAGAAGGAACTGCGCTAAAGGAAGAAGATATTGTGCAAAGAGATGATTTAATTCAGTGTCTTCAACAAGAATTAGTCAAAGTGCGCCTCAGCGAAGCTGAAAATGAAGCGCTCATTCGAGAACTGAAAACGCACATTAATGAATTGGAAGAGGATAAGAAATCTTTGCGCGAGTTAAATGTCGACAATTCTGTCGCTCATCTTCAAGAGGAATTGATCGCAGTAAAATTGAGAGAGGCCGAAGCAAACCTCTCTCTGAAAGACTTGCGACAAAGATTCGGTGAACTTTCAGATTCGTGGAAGAAACATATGCAGGTATATTTAAAAAATAAATAATTACGGTATGGTGATTCTCGTCTAGTTTTGTTTATTTATTTTTTTAATTTTGTATCGTAGGAGAATCGAGCGGAATCGAATTCTTCCATTCAAAGTTCTGACGTGATGAGCACGCCGAAAAAACTCTTTAGAGCTTGGGAAAATCGAACGGGCGAAGCTCAACGTCGTGAAGAAGATTTGATGACCATTCGTATCCGCGATATGGAGACTCTCACAGAAATGAAGGAATTGAGATTGAAGGTTGTAATGTAAATAATATTGTATCGATTCAACTTTTAACATTAAGCTTGTTATTTAATTTTGGAAATGTTGTTTAGTTGATGGAGCTAGAAACCCACGTTCAAGTTTCGACAAATCAGCTTCGTCGGCAGGATGAAGAAAAAAAATCATTAAAAGAGGAAATAGAGCGAGCTCAACAAAAAGAGCGCGAACTTTTAGGCAAACTAAAAGAATGCGATCATAAGTCTTGTGATCTTGAAAGTAAAGTAAGTATATTACCAATTTCTTAGATGTGTGCATTTAGACGACAATCCAAATATACAAAATACATTTCATTATTTGAATGAATTGTTTAGAGCAGTGCCGGTCGATGATAATTGTTCTTTAGAAACAATTCGCCCTGCTTTTCAACAATCAAAGAATGAGAAATTATATCAAACTTTCGTCAGAACAATTATTATATGTCCAATGCTGTTATAAAGTGTGTTCAAGGAACAATTTTATATATGATTTATTGTTGTATTTTAACTGATCGAATTATGACATTTTTTTTATTGCATTATATTATTGTCGTCACGACAATTTGTATTGCGCATAATTTAATTGCATATTGCCAGCGAATATCCATTTATTTTGTTTCTGCATGTATATCCAATGTTGCGTTCGAATTTTGCTAGGCGTATTCCGTATTATAATTCCGTGGGTACATACATATATGTTTGGTGTTTAAAATATTCAAATATTTAAATTTATAGAACAAGTACGAGCAAATGATGGCTAACATTAGAAAAGCTGAAGATACGCAGTCCATTGCCGAGCTTAAACAAGAGATCTCAGTTCTTAAAATGAAGGTGAGATTTCGACATTCTCGTTCTGTTAAAAGTTAAAATCGTTACTATCATTGTATCGTTACTTTTTCGAATTGCAGAACCAAGTAATCATCACCGAAGGTGAAATTCGAAGTAATATAGTCGATAATGAGCGGGAGCGTGAACTTCAAGATAAAATCGCTGAACTCAAAGCCAAGGTAAACATTGTATTTTAACAGTTACACGTTTCTTCAAACTATCGATCGGCAAATCTATTGGCAAATTTATTTAATTGTAATATGTATATGCAAATTTTTTAGCTTCCTACACCTATCATGAGCCCTGAAAGCGAGCCTTGGAAATGGCTCGAGTAAGTTATTAAATCAACTAAAATTATTATAGTCGTATTGCATTTGAAGTTTTACCATAAATATGTACAAACATATGTAGTTACAAATCTTTTACAGTATTACATACTAGTGTTATTTTTGCACGTTTTTCATTCGTTTGTTGATAGTAAAAAAATATATTTCACTTTATTTTATAATGTATCTAGGTTGCTATACATAAGTTTTCGTATTGTAAAATGATTTAAATTCAAATTGAATTAAAAAAAAAATAGTTGATTAAATAATTGATATATGTAATTTGATTTTGCATGATTTTAATTTGAAAAAATGTACTCCAATATTTTATGGTAAATTGAGAAAATGTGACCCGAAAGGACGGTTCTCTGTCCTGTTAATTTAATATTTAACAGGGTCAAATTTTCTCGGTATTACATTTATGATAATTTGCCGTAAGTTAACTAGGTTGAATTTTTAAACACATAACATAAAATTTTTCATTATTATCCTATTGCTTGTATTTAAGATATGCTTATGAGATAACGTACAACACATTTAAAGAGTCGTTTAAATAATCAACCGTATTATGTTTCAGATCATGAGACTTGAAGCATGGAAAGATAAAGCTCTCGGTAGAACCGTTCATGTTACCGACGAACTTGAAATTGATGAAAACCAGGAATAAAGGTTTTTGCAAATTTCCAGTAATAGGTTTTTACCAATACCAATATATACCGACTGAATCGAACTTTAATCTATAACCACTAAAATGTCAGCGAATTTAATATTTTAATGATATGTTTTGCATGATTTGCTGTCAACCGCAATTTGTAAGGGACCTTTTAGACGATCAGTTTTTTGGTCCGTTCCGTCCTCGGTACCGGAGAGCTGTCCGGTAAACGTGTGTGTAAACGAAAATAATTATGGCCGGACAATCAATTATTGCCGCCAAATCATTGTATTTCTTTCCAGTTGCCAAAAATCGCAAACTAGCACTCAGCCTTTCGTGAGGCGTTATAGCCTCTCTCATATTGGTATCTTCTTTTTGTATAATTGGATTCACTAAATGCAATAGTTCGAAGTAAGTATCTTCACCCATCCTTAAATAGTTTGTCCAATCATTTGGCTCAAATTGAAGTTCTCGTAGTAAGTTCTCATGAGACAGTAATCTTCTTTCAAGAAACCAACGTTTACTCCATGTGGACCGCCTTTTTCTTGGATTATTGACTGTCAAAGCCAAGGCAACGGCAATCAGCAATTCTTCATCCATTGCAATATAAATGCAAGCGCACACCAAGAAGGACAAACGAATACTAAACTGATTTTCTATACGCCGCCCATTTGTACAGAGTACAGACTACACATAGTAAAAACGGATCCGGCGATAGTACGGATACGCGGATGGATCGTCTAAATGCGCCGCCGTATTTTTACCTCAAACGGATCGGGAAACGGAACGGATCATTGGACGCATCGTGTAAATGGTCCCTAACAGCTTACCTTGATATCAAAAGCTTAATCATGTATTTTTTTTTTCATTTATATTTGATGATTCTTTTGATCTCGTAATATATAGGGTAATTCCGGGGAAAACTAATATTGAAGCGAAATAGAAAGAAGCGGTTACTTTCCCCCGAAGTTAACCTACATATTTCTTATAATAATAGCATGCTTGTAGAATCGCAGATATTTATTTCTTGAGTGTCAACATTTTGGTTATAGTCGAATAGAACTTATCAACATATCTAAAATAAAGTAGCCATAAGATAATTTATTAATACATATATTAGAAATGTGTTAGTAAAATTCATAACGCATGTCTTGTTATAGTACATATAATGGCAAAAATATCAAGGTGAGCGTTTGAAAGCGACATATGAGATATGACCGACCAGAGGTTAAATATTAAAACTAAATATAAACAATTAAAGGTATTTTGACCCGTTA
Organism: Parapsyche elsis; assembly: GCA_022651745.1. Lineage (NCBI taxonomy): Eukaryota > Metazoa > Arthropoda > Insecta > Trichoptera > Hydropsychidae > Parapsyche > Parapsyche elsis. Next base: position 514,664 of record JAGVSN010000038.1, read on the forward strand.
GTTGACAAAAAAAATTACCATACATATTTTATACCGTTTATATTATATACTAGGGTCAAATCATTTCTTATGTAATTAATACTCATGTTTACACTTGAATTAGAAAATTATTAAGTAAATATTTATATAGATATTTTAAGATGAGGCTTAATATTGGTAACCATTAAAAACGTGCAGTGGAATATCAATTATATCGCACACCTATGTAGATCAAAACAGTATCAACTCAAAAATTACGATTTTTTAGTTAATCATTTATTCGGATTCTATAAACGATGTTGCATGAACCAATAAAACAGTTTTATCAATATTTTGAGTACTCTCCAAAATATGGCACTTAAGGTACTTTTTGTTGAATGAATGAGTCCATGACCCCCCATCAAAACGGTTGCAATTTGAGTTTCTGCCAGGACAATAAGCGAAGTGTGCATACGTTGGTAGTACAAAACTGCTTTATTTGGAGTTGCTACGCTACAGTGTTGGTGACTATATCTTGATCGAATCGACGAATATTAACTGTTGGATTTTGAGTTGCAACAGTTTTGATTACTCGAGTAAGTGAAAATTTTATGTTTATTTTGACTTCTTTCGGTTTTGAAGAAAAACTTTTGACATTTCTAGTTACATCAGTTTTGTTGAGTCGTTCTTTTATTCTCATTATTTCTTAGGAAAGCACAGAAAATGCACTTTGGATAAAGTGCCGTAATGCATTTTTAGAGTTGAAACAGCTTTTTGATTACCCCTTAGCAAAAATATTGCTAGTTGAGTTTCTAAGTGATTATTTTTGAGTTGGTACACTTTTGATGGTTATTGAGAGTACCTACACTGAGATTTTCTATCGTTTCAGAAAAATGAAAAAGGTACGTGTATTAGTCAATATGGTAATAGAAAAAGATAAAGATAATGTCAGTCTTAATGTACCACCTCAATACGAGAAGTTGCAGCCAGTTATTATATCAATAGAAGAAGACTTGGCAATTTTTGGCAATTGGGATTATAAAGCACTACGTATAAACAATGGCTTGCCTTTTGCTACGGCATCAACATTTAATACTGTTTCTGAGCTAGCATTGACTTAATACAGGTTAAAGTCTGTTTATTTCACTATTTGTTGAAGTTTTCTAAGAAATTTAACTTCTACATTTTGTACCTACAGGAAGATTTCATACTTAATTAAAACCATATTTCTATGAATCCATTGTTTTATCATACAATCCAAATGAAACTACAAATTTTTTTGAATTGGCAGTTATACTTTTTGCCCATTTAAAAGTGAATCAAGTCAAAAAATATCAACAAAACCGTTTCAAGTTCAAATGATGGAAAAAAATAACTAAAATCTATTGTACAAAACTATAGTAACTCAAAAAATCCCATTTACAACTTACTTAGACGATTTGTATGAAATGTTTCAATCTGCATTGTCCATTCATTAAAAAAAATACAATAAACTCCTATCACATATAGCGACATGATAATACGTTTTTCGTCATTCCTGAAAAAAGTGTTTTTTTTTGAGTTGATATTGTTTAGATCTAGGTGTGCGATATGATTATTTCCAGTGTGTGTAAATTTTTCCCAGATCATAGTTTCATTTCAATCAATGCAAACTTATTGAAAACTGTTTCTAACATTTCAACTTTAAATCAGTTGTTAATTTATAGATCTTTACCCTTATTCGTAATTTGAATTATTTACACCATGTGAGAACTGAAATTTACCATCATGCGTATTTTCCAAAATGAGTTTCGAGTTGCTGCATGTTTTTCTATCTACATATTATGTATAATTATACTGTTGAATTCACACATTTGTATCACAAAATCAGCATGGCAAGATAAAAAAATCAGTCATTATACATTAAGTTTTCATATGGTGCTTTTGAATTTATTATCTTATATTCTAACGTGTGCTATTTTTTTGCTATATTAATGTATTATTATTGTATTATTTATATTCTACTTGTAACATTAAGTTTTTCTAAAACTATCGTATTTTGTTTGCATGTTTAATGTTTTATTAATTTGTTTATTTCCTCAACATATTTACGATTGTTATTTATTTATTATTTTTGAGGATATAATAATAATTAATACGTATATTTTATTGTAATAGTATTTTCTTTTGCAAGTATTATGAACTACTTAAAGTAGATATAGTAAACTATGCAGGACTGGACAAATCCCAAAATAAATATTTTTCTGCTTCTATGTTATTTTGCAAATCGATTTATTTCTTTATAAACAAAATGCTATGGAATATTAAATGTACGATGACGTAAGGACCAATTCGAACTTTAGTATTTTCAGTAGATTTGTATGTATTTTTAAATTAACTTTGTCAACATCAAAACAAAAATAGTTAAATGATATCAGAATCTCGTTCACTCATCGTTGATGTACATATAATCAAATAACAAAGATATCAATTTTACCGAAAGTATAACTAATTGTTATCTACAATAGTAATTAGATAAAGGTAAAGTGATCAGTCATGGTTTATCTTTTCAGTAAATGTATTTTATCGCATGAATAACATTGAATCGATATATAATCCCCAAATAATATATGTAATTACGTATTTAGAAATACTATCGAAAACATTTTTAATTTTAAAATCAAATTAATTTGTCCAATGGTCCTGCATTTCAGGTACTGATTTGTATGTATTAAAAATATAAATAAAAAAATTAAATCTTACTTAAATGTGAATGTTGTCACACGCTGTGATTCGACTCAGTAATTATGTGGAATTGTTATAATATACATAAATTTAATTAATTATTTATTCATCTACAAAAATACTCTAAATTAATTTATATTTCTATCAAATAAAGCGTAACTAATGAATTAAAATGAAGTATCCTCGATTTTAACTGTGTCAATTAATGTAATCGAATGCAGGTTATTACTGTTGTTTACAATAGATTTTTTGTCTACTTATAGTCTAATTCAATCCCTAAACCTAAAGCATTATTTTCCCATTGGTTAAAAAAGTCATTTGCACCTCTACATACATGTATGTAAATATTTTAAATTTAATATTCAGTACCGAGAGTGAAATGGACTTCAGATGCTTCGTTTGAATTACTACAGGTTCATTTGAGCATGCAAGGTGTCTAAATTTCAACATAAATGTAATAGTTTTTACTGTGCTTTTTTTTACATATGAAGGCTGTTTAAAATATATCTGTCTAATTTTTGATGTTAATGTAAAGCTGTGATCCCATTTTCATTTATTAATTTATATCAGTATGAACGATAGTGCTATTGAGAAATAACAAGTGTATCAATTAGTTGAATATCATCTCGGGTTAAAGAAAGAACTCATTATATTACGCATTTGTATTATTTGATAACCCTTTGTTTTCGCCAAAGTAATTAACTGAGATTTATAAATAATTCAAATAGGTTTTTTCTTAACGATGAATCATTATGCTGAACAGATTTAAATAAATAATCAAAGCCAAGGTGCCAAACTATATATGTTTTTATGACTCTTCCATATGCTATGTACCTGTATAATTACAATTTCGTGAGATATGAATTGTTATTATGGGAAAAAAAACCCATCAATACAACATAAAAGCATCAGGCTCAATTTTTTTGTATGATATATTTTTTTCATAGGCCAATCATTATTTTTTGATGTTAAAGATTAAGTTTTCATCCTTTATATAAAATGTATTATAATTTGAACTGAATCACTGTATTTCTAATTACGAGCCTGATAGCTTCTTAATCATATGTTCTCATCTATAAATTTATTTATATCATTTCAAAAAGATTTATATTAAAATATCTACATATACACTTGAATGCTTTTTTTTAAATTTATATTTAGTGTAAATATTGTTTCCTACATATTCCATTATTTAAAAAAATATACATATATAAGAATATTTTGGTAGTCATATATGAACTATTTGTTTGTGATATATGTAAATTCATCTAATAATTTATATTATGGTAATAATGAAAATTACTAAAATATAGACCATCTATTAATTTATATGATAGTAAATATGAAAAATACTAATATCAAAAGCAGCAATGTTCACCAACGTTGATTTTTCATAGTTAACAATTAAACGATTTGAAACAACATTTCTACGCTATCCAATTGCATATTTGTTGTTTTCAATCGATTTATGGACATTTCTGCTTTAGATAGACGCCTAATATACTTACATACATACATATATATTTTACTCAAAATGTGTCTATGATAACAACCACTTTGGCATGCTTGAATTGTATTGAATATTTTGTAACTAGACTATTTCATAGAGGTAGATTTTAGTGAAATTTATCACTTCGTAGCCAAATATTACCATGTGATTCAATTATGTACTCTGTATCCTTTTGTTTTGTCGACTTTTTTTGTACTACTAGTGAATGTATAAAGATGTTATCTACCTACTCCTAGTGGACTTATAAAGTATTTAGAATTTAAAAGTTGATTTGAAATTTGGTTTAACTGGATATAATGTAAAATTGAAATGTACACCGAAATATTTATTATAAAATCTTAATTGTTTTGCATAACATTCCAGATTCGGTATTTTACGTCTTTTATACCTCGTTTTTTTTTTAATAAATTTATTTGAGAAATACTTTTATAGATTTTTATTGTTAACTGAAATCTGCACCCTTCCTTTTTAATTGATTGCTTACTTAGCCTAAATATTTCAAGTTATTATTTGGTTATATTCACCACTTGTCCTAGATATAAATAATTATCTTCTATCTCTAGATAGATTTTCACTGAAAAATAAAATAATAATTAAATAGGTTGCGAAAAATTCACAGTTCACAATTCACATTCCAAAGAATGTAATTTTTTTTAAATTATTTAAAAATAAAATATGAAAAAATGGGAAAAAGTAAAAATAATATGCAACAAAATTAAAAAAAAACAAGACGGCACAACAGAGGATAGGATGCGTCCGAGCAAATTGCGTCGGCATTTTGTGACGAAGCATCCGGATTTAAAAAACAAGCCACTAGAATTTTTTGAAAGGCAACTGGAACAGCTTAAGTCGTCGAAATCGAATCTTTCGCATTACACCAGCATTAATGGAAAATATCTCCATGCCTCGTACCTGATTAGTTTGCAAATCGCGCAAGTTAGTAAGCCGCACACAATTGGCAAGATTTTAGTGCTACCATCAATAAAAGACACGGTTGGAATTATGTTTGATGATAAGAGAAAGAAAGAAGTATGTAAGTCGAAACGATTTCGCTTATAATACGATTGCACGCAGAATCGATGAAATTGGCCCAGTGGGCAGAAGATGAGCTGATCCAAAGAGTTAGTGAGAGTACATTTTTCTCATTGCAACTGGACGAGTCCACAGATGTACAAGGTTTATCCGAGCTGCTGGTTTTCGACAATTATAAGTTATTTAAAAATAAATAAAACTGGATATAAATAAGTATAAAAATAATTTAAATTCCCCCCCCCCCCCATCACGTCCATGTTGGAAACTAGGTGGGTCGCAAAGGTTTGTCGTTCTAAAAAGTGGGTCGTGGTACTAAAAAGTTTGGGAAGCACTGGTCTATATAGCAAAGATATACACCATACTTTTCTTATAATAGCATGGACACACACCATTTTATTTTTTTTTATTTTAATTAATATTTAATTTGATAGAAAATTTGAACACAGCCAAAAGTTGTAAAACGCCTATATCAATTGTTATATCAAATAAAAATAAAAAAAAAGATAGGCGAATGAAAACAATAGAATATAAAATAATGAAAAGTTAGATATGTACATTAAAAATAAATTAACGAATGACATCTATCGAATAAAAAAAAACCCATTATTTTCTTACAAAATTTTATCACGAATTACGATTTTACGTTTAAAAATTACGCATTTAATCATTAAAGTCAAAGCTAGGAAAAATCAAAATAAACATATTTATTAATAGAACGACTACAGTTGAAATGGCCAAATCCAATAAGAACGAATCCATTATGGCCGATCGGATTAGATCTAATACGATTACATACATAATTAGAAAGTGGACTTGATCTAAAGGTATACATATATATATAAAGGTATATCGAAAAAAACACATAAAAGATTTACGGGGAGTAATTTATTTTAAGTTTTCACCAGTGATTCTGAACATGATTTACATACATATATATTATTCACGTTGATTGTTAAAATTAAAATAATACAAAAACAATGAGTCTAATTTTTTAAACTAACTTGATAAAGATTAAAATACCAGAAATCACAGATTTGGTCTTGATTAATTTCACGTTTTTTCTTTGTTGTCTTAACATGCAATTTCTTTGTATATCAATATTCAACACATCTTTACACATTGTACAATCGTTCAATAGGATTTGATTTTAAGCATACATATTATAAATTTGGCATACAATACATAATTAATTCTTGTATTTACTCGATTAATGGAGTTGTACAAATAGAATTTTGAATATTTTTTGTTCTTTTAACTTAATTTTGTAAAATTGAATCATATTAAACATAATCGGGTAACCATTTGTTAAGTTGCTGGTCAAAAAATTTTTCGAGACGTTTGGCATCTTTAAATATAACGGAGTCCTCCTATTGTGAAAAAAAGAAAAATTCATAAGAAAAAGCATACAAAACAACAGCATTTTTCAACTAATACCACCCAATACTTACTGGATTAATAATGTATGCATTTCTAAACAAAAGTCTAAAATCAGCAATTAATTCAGGTACTGCAGTATATAGCAGTTTATTGTCTGTAATGATTTTATTTCGAATCATACCCAACGTCATCGTTTTTTGGATTCTCTTATGATTTTTCGTATTCTAAAACGATACAACATTTTCAAATGAAACCAAATTAATATGTATTTCCAGAGCCGTGGCGATATTGCAAAAAACCTATGAAATTGACCATAGTGGGACACTCCAGCGTGCTAAATATGACAGTAAATATTGTGTACTCATTCAAAAGTAGTAATTCAATTGAGTATTACTAAGTTGGTTTCCATAGGGTTCCAAAAAACATTACCATAGCTCTGAATGTTTTATATCATTAATGACAAGTGAATAAAATGTGTACTAACCTCCATTGCAACAAAATCTCTAAAATGCATACTCGTTTCATATTGACAATATATTTCTAAAACAATTTTCTCTAAAATTTTCCGTTGTCTTAAACTGAGACCTGCCGATCTATCATCACCGGGAGCTACATCCCGGATGTCAGCGAAATCTGCACACAGCGAACACAGCCAGGTCTCTGTTTCCCTAATGAGGAAGATGAAATCAAATGTTATATTTATTCTGTCTAATAGTTTAAAAGCAAGTATAGATAAACAACGTACTCTGGAAACTTGACTAGTGTAGGTATGTGACAATGTGGATGGAACACTTTAGGGCATTTGTCGCAACATATAAGTAATCCCCCGTCCATGCACACGGCACACCAGTCTTCATTGGGGTCAGTTGTTATACCCTCACCACTCGTTGAGTCATTAATGACCGAATCATGTTTATCTGAATTGGTATCAAAAAATACAAAATATAATTTAAAAAACTATAATATATATGTAACTCCGTTCGAGCACACATTTTATTCAATGCTAGCTGAATTGCCAGCTGAAGCTAGCTGAATTGTAATTTAGTTAATACGATATGTACTAACTAGTAGAGACAGATTTTTGCACGTCATCTGGGCTACTATGAACATGTGTAGATGATCCTTTGCCATTGGGATCTGTACCAGAGTTACTGCTATTTCCCGCCGAATTCTCGGTCAAGACCTTAAAAGATAAACCATCAAAATTTTAAGACGCAAACATGTTCGATATTTAATGAACAGAAACTTATAATAAATCTTACGTGTTTTTATATCATTAATGACAAGTGAATAAAATGTGTACTAACCTCCATTGCAACAAAATCTCTAAAATGCATGCTCGTTTCATATTTACAATATATTTCTAAAACAATTTTCTCTAAAATTTTCCGTTGTCTTAAACTGCGACCTGCCGATCTATCATCACCGGGAGCTACATCCCGGATGTCAGCGAAATCTGCACACAGTGAACACAGCCAGGTCTCTGTTGGCCTAATGAGGAAGATGAAATCAAATGTTATATTTATTCTGTCTAATAGTTCAAAAGCAAGTATAGATAAACAACGTACTTTGGAAACTTGACTACTGTAGGTACGTGACAATGTGGATGGAACACTTTAGGGCATTTGTTGCAACATATAAGCAACCCACCATCCATGCACACTGCACACAGGTCTTCACTGCGGTCAGTTGTTATACCCTCACCACTCGTTGAGTCATTAATGACCGAATGTTGTTTATCTGAATTAGTATCAAAAAATACAAAATATAATTTAAAAAACTATAATAGACTAGCTTATTGCCCGTTGATAATCAACGCCCGCTGAATTTTTAATATCGTAAAGCAAAAAAAGGGACCGCCGGGGTAGGAGGGGGGTCTGGGGGGTGGTAAGGGGTCGGCATTGTTTTTCGGGAGTCCAAAAAAGGGGCCGCCGGGGCTTGAGAGGGGTCTGGGGGTGGTAATGGGCCAGCATTGTTTTTCGGGAGTCCAAAAAGGGGCCGCCGGGGTAGGAAGGAGGTCTGGCGGGGTGGTAAGGGGCCGGCATAGCTTTTCGGGAGTGCAAAAAAGGGGCCGCTGGGGTAGGAGAAGGGTCTGGGGGGTGGTTAGAGGGCCGGCATGGCTTTAGTGGGTATCAAAAGTTGAAAAAATCAAAAAAAGTTCAAAAGTTCAAAAAAGTTAAAAAAAAGTTCCAAAAAAAAGAAGAATAAACTTCATAAAAAAAAAAAATGTTAACGTAACATACTTGTGTATCCCATTGCTTGAAGTGCTTGTCGGCTATATTGGCCTGATTGTGGTATTCGCTGTTGCTGTTGTTGTTGTTGTTGTTGTTGTTGTCGTCGTTGTTGTTGTCGTTGTTTTCGTTGTTGTTTTCGTTGTTGTTGTCGTTGTTGTTTTCGTTGCTGCTGATTTTGGTGTTGCTGCTGTTGTTGGTGTTGCATTTGCTGCGTAGCTTGATTATAAGGAGGCTGACTCAATAACCCTTTGGGATTCATTTCAACTGGCAAACCGGTAAGATAATTCACACATTATAAAAAAAATAAACAAAACATTAGAATGTAATTAAAAGTAGCAAACTTAAAAATGCATCATTTGACATGAAAAATGTATTTAATCGATTTTGAAGGATCACAAAAGGTAATCTCTCGCAAATTATTTCTCTCATCGTTACTATTTCTCGATATGAATCAAAATACTACGTATGTAACAAAATAAATAAATTTAGCTCTTACCAGTAGCCGACATGTGATGAGGATGTCTTACTATAGGTCCCGCTGCACCACCTGGTCTGGACATGGCAACAGAATGAGGATGCACGGCTGCCAAAGGACTCACCATTGGACCTTAAAATTAATTTAAAATAAATTATGCATTTATGGACTAAACTCATAAAACGATTCCGATTTGAAAGAAATCAATCTTTATGTTAAATGTTAAGTGATGACGTTTGAAAGAACTTAAAACCTCCGCTGTTCTGCCGTTGCAATTGGGCCGACATTTGAGAGCGATGTGCACGTTGTGAAACAGCTTGACTAGCCTGCGTTCCATATTGCAACTGATGCTGTTGTTGTGGTGAAGGTGCTGGAATTATCTGTGGCCGTAATTGTCGTTGAGATGTAATGGACATAGGAGCTTGAGCTTGGGCTGCAGCAATAGGCATGGCTTGCTAAAATAAATTTTCCTGATTAAACTATCCGTAAAAATTGTTTTCAATCATAATAAGCCATTTTTTAACCTGATGATGAAGAGTGTTGATTACACCTGTCGTAGTTGTAGGTCTTGTGGGTGTTGTGTGTATTGTGGGACGGTGGGATGGTGTATAAGGGCCCTTTCTCTGTGATGTCGATCCCCCTGAAGATAGATGACTACCACGATTTTTATTATTAGGACGGTACATTTTTCCATCCACTATAAAAGCACCGACATTCAATGCAGCTGAAAAGAGCAAAATGAATAAACAACAATTTATATGTACAAGTTGCATGTTTTGGACGGTGATCCAATGTACAAGGACACAAACCTTTAATAAGTTCTGGCACTGTTTCAAGGGCTAAATGGATTTGTATAGGAATTTGCAATTTGGCTTTATCAGTGTATTTCCTGATTTTACGTAAAATTTTTATAATTTCTTTTCCAATATACGGTGGAACTGTATCTTGACCCTACATTTTGTGATAAAATATTTTGAACAATATTAAAAACTCACCGTAAAGATTAATAACTAATAATAAAAATGATCAATATATGAACTAACACAATTGAGAGAAGCGTTAACAAGGGTAGTACAATTATTTGTATTAGCGGACAACTGTTCTAATGCTTTCTTATTCTTTTTGAGAGTCTTCTGTTTTCCGTCACAAACTTCATTCAATTCAAGCAATAATTGTTTGCTACGTGTAATTATTGAATTAATAAGCCTGATGAGAAAAAAAAATAAACAACTGTTGGATCAATTCATTAAAGATATACTCAAAATATGAAATTATTGAATACTATTAAATTTGTACTTACTTCATAGCGGTCTCTATGATTTCATCAGTGAGAGCCTTTTTCATATCGCCTATTTGCCCATTTCTCTCGTTTATAACATTTACGATCGAGTTTAAAAGATCGCCCACTTGCTCGATGTCTTCTAACATTTTAACGCTGTCCATTTCTGGACTAAACTGATATCGATGTTCGCGATGCCCTTCCAATTGGCAATTCCGACACAAGAGTCAATCGCACGTTTCAAAAAATATGGACAGCCGTCACCCAAACAAACGCAAATAATTCAAAACAAACAACACAATGATACCGATGAAAGTCTAATTAACCCAAATGTAATATAATTGAAGATAATTTTGAACTTCTTAATACCTGCTGATGCTTATTATAAAATATTTCAAAGGATCCGGGGAGAGAAGTACTGCAAGCTTTTATCGTACGATCTTTAGCCGAAATACAAGCACCCCAACAGTTGGGGCTTATCGTCTGGTATGGTAGTGAGGACACGAGCCCAAAACACACAGCGGACAGTAGTCCACGGTCTGGACCTGTTGAGGGAGATTTCGGTCTACCGGCTTCCGCTCCTTTCTGAAAACAAAATAATAACTTAAATTATTGCCATTATTATCCCTGCAACGGCCGCAAAACTTGAAAACTCACCGACAGAGTCTGTAGATTTGATCTCTAGCTTTGTGATGAGTGATGATACAATTCTCGCAGTCGGAATACAAGTACCCCAACAGTTGGGGCTTATCGTCTGGTGTGGTAGTGAGGACACGAGACCAAAACACACAGCGGACAGTAGTCCACGGTCTGGACCTGATGAGGGAGATTTCGGTCTACCGGCTTCCGCTCCTTTCTGAAAACAAAATAATAACTTAAATTATTGCCATTATTATCCCTGCAACGGTCGCAAAACTTGAAAACTCACCGACAGAGTCTGTAGATTTGATCTCTAGCTTTGTGATGAGTGATGATACAATTCTCGCAGTCGGAATACAAGTACCCCAACAGTTGGGGCTTATCGTTTGGTGTGGTAGTGAGGACACGAGACCAAAACACACAGCGGACAGTAGTCCACGGTCTGGACCTGATGAGGAGATTTCGGTCTACCGGCTTCCGCTCCTTTCTGAAAACAAAATAATAACTTAAATTATTGCCATTATTATCCCTGCAACGGTCGCAAAACTTGAAAACTCACCGACAGAGTCTGTAGATTTGATCTCTAGCTTTGTGATGAGTGATGATACAATTCTCGCAGTCGGAATACAAGTACCCCAACAGTTGGGGCTTATCGTTTGGTGTGGTAGTGAGGACACGAGACCAAAACACACAGCGGACAGTAGTCCACGGTCTGGACCTGATGAGGGAGATTTCGGTCTACCGGCTTCCGCTCCTTTCTGAAAACAAAATAATAACTTAAATTATTGCCATTATTATCCCTGCAACGGTCGCAAAACTTGAAAACTCACCGACAGAGTCTGTAGATTTGATCTCTAGCTTTGTGATGAGTGATGATACAATTCTCGCAGTCGGAATACAAGTACCCCAACAGTTGGGGCTTATCGTTTGGTGTGGTAGTGAGGACACGAGACCAAAACACACAGCGGACAGTAGTCCACGGTCTGGACCTGATGAGGGAGATTTCGGTCTACCGGCTTCCGCTCCTTTCTGAAAACAAAATAATAACTTAAATTATTGCCATTATTATCCCTGCAACGGTCGCAAAACTTGAAAACTCACCGACAGAGTCTGTAGATTTGATCTCTAGCTTTGTGATGAGTGATGATACAATTCTCGCAGTCGGAATACAAGTACCCCAACAGTTGGGGCTTATCGTTTGGTGTGGTAGTGAGGACACGAGACCAAAACACACAGCGGACAGTAGTCCACGGTCTGGACCTGATGAGGGAGATTTCGGTCTACCGGCTTCCGCTCCTTTCTGAAAACAAAATAATAACTTAAATTATTGCCATTATTATCCCTGCAACGGTCGCAAAACTTGAAAACTCACCGACAGAGTCTGTAGATTTGATCTCTAGCTTTGTGATGAGTGATGATACAATTCTCGCAGTCGGAATACAAGTACCCCAACAGTTGGGGCTTATCGTTTGGTGTGGTAGTGAGGACACGAGACCAAAACACACAGCGGACAGTAGTCCACGGTCTGGACCTGATGAGGGAGATTTCGGTCTACCGGCTTCCGCTCCTTTCTGAAAACAAAATAATAACTTAAATTATTGCCATTATTATCCCTGCAACGGTCGCAAAACTTGAAAACTCACCGACAGAGTCTGTAGATTTGATCTCTAGCTTTGTGATGAGTGATGATACAATTCTCGCAGTCGGAATACAAGTACCCCAACAGTTGGGGCTTATCGTTTGGTGTGGTAGTGAGGACACGAGACCAAAACACACAGCGGACAGTAGTCCACGGTCTGGACCTGATGAGGAGATTTCGGTCTACCGGCTTCCGCTCCTTTCTGAAAACAAAATAATAACTTAAATTATTGCCATTATTATCCCTGCAACGGTCGCAAAACTTGAAAACTCACCGACAGAGTCTGTAGATTTGATCTCTAGCTTTGTGATGAGTGATGATACAATTCTCGCAGTCGGAATACAAGTACCCCAACAGTTGGGGCTTATCGTTTGGTGTGGTAGTGAGGACACGAGACCAAAACACACAGCGGACAGTAGTCCACGGTCTGGACCTGATGAGGGAGATTTCGGTCTACCGGCTTCCGCTCCTTTCTGAAAACAAAATAATAACTTAAATTATTGCCATTATTATCCCTGCAACGGTCGCAAAACTTGAAAACTCACCGACAGAGTCTGTAGATTTGATCTCTAGCTTTGTGATGAGTGATGATACAATTCTCGCAGTCGGAATACAAGTACCCCAACAGTTGGGGCTTATCGTTTGGTGTGGTAGTGAGGACACGAGACCAAAACACACAGCGGACAGTAGTCCACGGTCTGGACCTGATGAGGGAGATTTCGGTCTACCGGCTTCCGCTCCTTTCTGAAAACAAAATAATAACTTAAATTATTGCCATTATTATCCCTGCAACGGTCGCAAAACTTGAAAACTCACCGACAGAGTCTGTAGATTTGATCTCTAGCTTTGTGATGAGTGATGATACAATTCTCGCAGTCGGAATACAAGTACCCCAACAGTTGGGGCTTATCGTTTGGTGTGGTAGTGAGGACACGAGACCAAAACACACAGCGGACAGTAGTCCACGGTCTGGACCTGATGAGGGAGATTTCGGTCTACCGGCTTCCGCTCCTTTCTGAAAACAAAATAATAACTTAAATTATTGCCATTATTATCCCTGCAACGGTCGCAAAACTTGAAAACTCACCGACAGAGTCTGTAGATTTGATCTCTAGCTTTGTGATGAGTGATGATACAATTCTCGCAGTCGGAATACAAGTACCCCAACAGTTGGGGCTTATCGTTTGGTGTGGTAGTGAGGACACGAGACCAAAACACACAGCGGACAGTAGTCCACGGTCTGGACCTGATGAGGGAGATTTCGGTCTACCGGCTTCCGCTCCTTTCTGAAAACAAAATAATAACTTAAATTATTGCCATTATTATCCCTGCAACGGTCGCAAAACTTGAAAACTCACCGACAGAGTCTGTAGATTTGATCTCTAGCTTTGTGATGAGTGATGATACAATTCTCGCAGTCGGAATACAAGTACCCCAACAGTTGGGGCTTATCGTTTGGTGTGGTAGTGAGGACACGAGACCAAAACACACAGCGGACAGTAGTCCACGGTCTGGACCTGATGAGGGAGATTTCGGTCTACCGGCTTCCGCTCCTTTCTGAAAACAAAATAATAACTTAAATTATTGCCATTATTATCCCTGCAACGGTCGCAAAACTTGAAAACTCACCGACAGAGTCTGTAGATTTGATCTCTAGCTTTGTGATGAGTGATGATACAATTCTCGCAGTCGGAATACAAGTACCCCAACAGTTGGGGCTTATCGTTTGGTGTGGTAGTGAGGACACGAGACCAAAACACACAGCGGACAGTAGTCCACGGTCTGGACCTGATGAGGGAGATTTCGGTCTACCGGCTTCCGCTCCTTTCTGAAAACAAAATAATAACTTAAATTATTGCCATTATTATCCCTGCAACGGTCGCAAAACTTGAAAACTCACCGACAGAGTCTGTAGATTTGATCTCTAGCTTTGTGATGAGTGATGATACAATTCTCGCAGTCGGAATACAAGTACCCCAACAGTTGGGGCTTATCGTTTGGTGTGGTAGTGAGGACACGAGACCAAAACACACAGCGGACAGTAGTCCACGGTCTGGACCTGATGAGGGAGATTTCGGTCTACCGGCTTCCGCTCCTTTCTGAAAACAAAATAATACTTAAATTATTGCCATTATTATCCCTGCAACGGTCGCAAAACTTGAAAACTCACCGACAGAGTCTGTAGATTTGATCTCTAGCTTTGTGATGAGTGATGATACAATTCTCGCAGTCGGAATACAAGTACCCCAACAGTTGGGGCTTATCGTTTGGTGTGGTAGTGAGGACACGAGACCAAAACACACAGCGGACAGTAGTCCACGGTCTGGACCTGATGAGGGAGATTTCGGTCTACCGGCTTCCGCTCCTTTCTGAAAAAAAAAATAACTTAAATTATTGCCATTATTATCCCTGCAACGGTCGCAAAACTTGAAAACTCACCGACAGAGTCTGTAGATTTGATCTCTAGCTTTGTGATGAGTGATGATACAATTCTCGCAGTCGGAATACAAGTACCCCAACAGTTGGGGCTTATCGTTTGGTGTGGTAGTGAGGACACGAGACCAAAACACACAGCGGACAGTAGTCCACGGTCTGGACCTGATGAGGGAGATTTCGGTCTACCGGCTTCCGCTCCTTTCTGAAAACAAAATAATAACTTAAATTATTGCCATTATTATCCCTGCAACGGTCGCAAAACTTGAAAACTCACCGACAGAGTCTGTAGATTTGATCTCTAGCTTTGTGATGAGTGATGATACAATTCTCGCAGTCGGAATACAAGTACCCCAACAGTTGGGGCTTATCGTTTGGTGTGGTAGTGAGGACACGAGACCAAAACACACAGCGGACAGTAGTCCACGGTCTGGACCTGATGAGGGAGATTTCGGTCTACCGGCTTCCGCTCCTTTCTGAAAACAAAATAATAACTTAAATTATTGCCATTATTATCCCTGCAACGGTCGCAAAACTTGAAAACTCACCGACAGAGTCTGTAGATTTGATCTCTAGCTTTGTGATGAGTGATGATACAATTCTCGCAGTCGGAATACAAGTACCCCAACAGTTGGGGCTTATCGTTTGGTGTGGTAGTGAGGACACGAGACCAAAACACACAGCGGACAGTAGTCCACGGTCTGGACCTGATGAGGGAGATTTCGGTCTACCGGCTTCCGCTCCTTTCTGAAAACAAAATAATAACTTAAATTATTGCCATTATTATCCCTGCAACGGTCGCAAAACTTGAAAACTCACCGACAGAGTCTGTAGATTTGATCTCTAGCTTTGTGATGAGTGATGATACAATTCTCGCAGTCGGAATACAAGTACCCCAACAGTTGGGGCTTATCGTTTGGTGTGGTAGTGAGGACACGAGACCAAAACACACAGCGGACAGTAGTCCACGGTCTGGACCTGATGAGGGAGATTTCGGTCTACCGGCTTCCGCTCCTTTCTGAAAACAAAATAATAACTTAAATTATTGCCATTATTATCCCTGCAACGGTCGCAAAACTTGAAAACTCACCGACAGAGTCTGTAGATTTGATCTCTAGCTTTGTGATGAGTGATGATACAATTCTCGCAGTCGGAATACAAGTACCCCAACAGTTGGGGCTTATCGTTTGGTGTGGTAGTGAGGACACGAGACCAAAACACACAGCGGACAGTAGTCCACGGTCTGGACCTGATGAGGGAGATTTCGGTCTACCGGCTTCCGCTCCTTTCTGAAAACAAAATAATAACTTAAATTATTGCCATTATTATCCCTGCAACGGTCGCAAAACTTGAAAACTCACCGACAGAGTCTGTAGATTTGATCTCTAGCTTTGTGATGAGTGATGATACAATTCTCGCAGTCGGAATACAAGTACCCCAACAGTTGGGGCTTATCGTTTGGTGTGGTAGTGAGGACACGAGACCAAAACACACAGCGGACAGTAGTCCACGGTCTGGACCTGATGAGGGAGATTTCGGTCTACCGGCTTCCGCTCCTTTCTGAAAACAAAATAATAACTTAAATTATTGCCATTATTATCCCTGCAACGGTCGCAAAACTTGAAAACTCACCGACAGAGTCTGTAGATTTGATCTCTAGCTTTGTGATGAGTGATGATACAATTCTCGCAGTCGGAATACAAGTACCCCAACAGTTGGGGCTTATCGTTTGGTGTGGTAGTGAGGACACGAGACCAAAACACACAGCGGACAGTAGTCCACGGTCTGGACCTGATGAGGGAGATTTCGGTCTACCGGCTTCCGCTCCTTTCTGAAAACAAAATAATAACTTAAATTATTGCCATTATTATCCCTGCAACGGTCGCAAAACTTGAAAACTCACCGACAGAGTCTGTAGATTTGATCTCTAGCTTTGTGATGAGTGATGATACAATTCTCGCAGTCGGAATACAAGTACCCCAACAGTTGGGGCTTATCGTTTGGTGTGGTAGTGAGGACACGAGACCAAAACACACAGCGGACAGTAGTCCACGGTCTGGACCTGATGAGGGAGATTTCGGTCTACCGGCTTCCGCTCCTTTCTGAAAACAAAATAATAACTTAAATTATTGCCATTATTATCCCTGCAACGGTCGCAAAACTTGAAAACTCACCGACAGAGTCTGTAGATTTGATCTCTAGCTTTGTGATGAGTGATGATACAATTCTCGCAGTCGGAATACAAGTACCCCAACAGTTGGGGCTTATCGTTTGGTGTGGTAGTGAGGACACGAGACCAAAACACACAGCGGACAGTAGTCCACGGTCTGGACCTGATGAGGGAGATTTCGGTCTACCGGCTTCCGCTCCTTTCTGAAAACAAAATAATAACTTAAATTATTGCCATTATTATCCCTGCAACGGTCGCAAAACTTGAAAACTCACCGACAGAGTCTGTAGATTTGATCTCTAGCTTTGTGATGAGTGATGATACAATTCTCGCAGTCGGAATACAAGTACCCCAACAGTTGGGGCTTATCGTTTGGTGTGGTAGTGAGGACACGAGACCAAAACACACAGCGGACAGTAGTCCACGGTCTGGACCTGATGAGGGAGATTTCGGTCTACCGGCTTCCGCTCCTTTCTGAAAACAAAATAATAACTTAAATTATTGCCATTATTATCCCTGCAACGGTCGCAAAACTTGAAAACTCACCGACAGAGTCTGTAGATTTGATCTCTAGCTTTGTGATGAGTGATGATACAATTCTCGCAGTCGGAATACAAGTACCCCAACAGTTGGGGCTTATCGTTTGGTGTGGTAGTGAGGACACGAGACCAAAACACACAGCGGACAGTAGTCCACGGTCTGGACCTGATGAGGAGATTTCGGTCTACCGGCTTCCGCTCCTTTCTGAAAACAAAATAATAACTTAAATTATTGCCATTATTATCCCTGCAACGGTCGCAAAACTTGAAAACTCACCGACAGAGTCTGTAGATTTGATCTCTAGCTTTGTGATGAGTGATGATACAATTCTCGCAGTCGGAATACAAGTACCCCAACAGTTGGGGCTTATCGTTTGGTGTGGTGGTGAGGACACGAGACCAAAACACACAGCGGACAGTAGTCCACGGTCTGGACCTGATGAGGGAGATTTCGGTCTACCGGCTTCCGCTCCTTTCTGAAAACAAAATAATAACTTAAATTATTGCCATTATTATCCCTGCAACGGTCGCAAAACTTGAAAACTCACCGACAGAGTCTGTAGATTTGATCTCTAGCTTTGTGATGAGTGATGATACAATTCTCGCAGTCGGAATACAAGTACCCCAACAGTTGGGGCTTATCGTTTGGTGTGGTAGTGAGGACACGAGACCAAAACACACAGCGGACAGTAGTCCACGGTCTGGACCTGATGAGGGAGATTTCGGTCTACCGGCTTCCGCTCCTTTCTGAAAACAAAATAATAACTTAAATTATTGCCATTATTATCCCTGCAACGGTCGCAAAACTTGAAAACTCACCGACAGAGTCTGTAGATTTGATCTCTAGCTTTGTGATGAGTGATGATACAATTCTCGCAGTCGGAATACAAGTACCCCAACAGTTGGGGCTTATCGTTTGGTGTGGTAGTGAGGACACGAGACCAAAACACACAGCGGACAGTAGTCCACGGTCTGGACCTGATGAGGGAGATTTCGGTCTACCGGCTTCCGCTCCTTTCTGAAAACAAAATAATAACTTAAATTATTGCCATTATTATCCCTGCAACGGTCGCAAAACTTGAAAACTCACCGACAGAGTCTGTAGATTTGATCTCTAGCTTTGTGATGAGTGATGATACAATTCTCGCAGTCGGAATACAAGTACCCCAACAGTTGGGGCTTATCGTTTGGTGTGGTAGTGAGGACACGAGACCAAAACACACAGCGGACAGTAGTCCACGGTCTGGACCTGATGAGGGAGATTTCGGTCTACCGGCTTCCGCTCCTTTCTGAAAACAAAATAATAACTTAAATTATTGCCATTATTATCCCTGCAACGGTCGCAAAACTTGAAAACTCACCGACAGAGTCTGTAGATTTGATCTCTAGCTTTGTGATGAGTGATGATACAATTCTCGCAGTCGGAATACATTTACCCCAACAGTTGGGGCTTATCGTCTGGTGTGGTAGTGAGGACACGAGTCGGAAAAACACACAGCGGACAGTAGTCCACGGGACCTGATGAGGGAGATTTCGGTCTACCGGCTTGCTCCTTTCTGAAAAACAAAATAATAACTTAAATTATTGCCATTATTATCTCTGCAACGGTCGCAAAACTTGAAAACTCACCGACAGAGTCTGTAGATTTGATCTCTAGCTTTGTGATGAGTGATGATACAATTCTCGCAGTCGGAATACAAGTACCCCAACAGTTGGGGCTTATCGTCTGGTGTGGTAGTGAGGACACGAGACCAAAACACAGAGCGGACAGTAGTCCACGGTCTGGACCTGATGAGGGAGATTTCGGTCTACCGGCTTCCGCTCCTTTCTGAAAACAAAATAATAACTTACATTATTACTACAAAGTATGATTAACTTAAGCTAAAATAAAAATAATAAGGTAACTTAATACAGAAGTATAATAGTGGACGATCCACTTGAAAGTAACTAGTCGGGACGAACTTCACCAGCAAACTGCACGATGATCGTCAGTAATTTCAACATCGCCGTCTCACAGAGTAATTCGAAACTGCATAAATGCTTTTCTTACAATAGCCACTCGTATTTCGTCCATTATATAAAAATGAACACTGCACCCATTGTAGTTCCAATGAAATCAAAGTGTACGTCAATAATACGCTATGTAAGAATAATTGGTTTGTCGCCGAAGCCGATTGCATTTAAAAGATGTATTTACATACGAATATTTCTGTTCAGGATTTTTACTGAATTTAATTACAACCTAAATTACATACATACATACATAAAAGTAACTAAAAACAAATTTGAAATAAAATCTGCATAATATTGTTTTTCATCACAAAAAGAATGGCGGATGTAATTTTTTTAAAAATCATGATGAATATTCAATTGAATTTTTTTTTATGAAAGTTTTTTATAAATGTTTTAAACACGAAATTTTTGAAGATTAAGAGATTTACGCAAATTTATAAAAAATGCTAAAGTACGTACAATTAGTTTCCAATTTAATTTTTTCAATTGCAGCCGGCTTTCTTACTACCAACATTGTCGTCTAATCCAGCGGTTGCTAACCGGTGGTCCGCATTTTTCATAATCTTCGTCATATTCAGCCGTTCATCGTCCACTGCTGGACAATGGCCTCTCCATCCATTCTTGTCTGTCTTGAGAAATCCTCACCCACTTGACTCCACCCATTTTTCTCAATTCATCAGCCCATCTTCCACTCGGTCTACCTTGCTTTCCTTCACATCCTCTCAGATACCATTCCAGTATTTCTCGTGTAGGAGTTCCCCACTCCAGCCTCCGCATTCTGCATGTGGCAAACACTGCGCTTTATCGTGATGCCCAAATGCTAGATGCATATGCAACACAGTTTATGAAAATGGCCTCATACCCCAACTAACTAATAAAAATTAAATAAAAGATAACACAATTAAACTCACCCGAATACCATGCATGCAACGAAACCCAACCAATTACGCAAAACCCAAAAACACCACCGCCCACGACAAACGCTGAAATGGAAGTATTTAATAAACTTGAAAAATATTTAATGAACTTGAAAAACAAAGTTTAATTCATAGGCATTAGTTCCCATATCTCCACACGATAACCCGGATGTCTATAATTTATGACCCCGATTACTTGAACTCGATGCAGGACGAAACTCGATTACAAAACAATGTGCTCAGTGAGCGTCATCATCAAAACACCACCGCTACGTCACAGTGAATTCGAAGATAAACGCATTGCTCTATGCTCGTCATCTCACCGGATTGCAATTTATTAGGAGACGGGAAACCTTCACATCTTCTTCGAATGATGCAGGTACTGTCCGGCCCGCAACAAGCAGATAACCGAATACTCAAAACGTTGTGGACTCAACGCCTACCGAAACATGCACAACTAATCCTCAAATCGATGCAAGGGCAGAGCCTCCAGCAGCAAGCCACAAAACGGCGGATCACCTGTTGGAAGTGTACCATAACAATCACGAGGATAGTGCAGTGGTGCGAAAGCGTACAGGTGCAGAGAGCCTTGCACCTACATACATATGTATGTATAAAAAAGCACAAAAGCCGGCAATAGCGGCTTGCAGAGCGCATCAACTTAAACAGTGTCGTTTAGTAATTTGGGACCGGTCTACTACGACTAAATACCTCGTAGACATTGGCTCCGATGTTTCAGTGCTACCACGGAAATATGTATATCCAAAAACGAGTACATGAAAAGCTAACAAAACATTACGTGTCTTCTACGCCAGTGCTGCTCAAACCATGTTCCGCGGACAGACGCCGGTCCGCGAAGTGTTGGAACCCTTTTAAATGAAAACAAAAAATAGTGCGACCAGAACACTATCCCAATAAAAATGTTTCAATAGAAAATACTCAATATAAAATAGTATTAACAGTGGGAAAAAATCCCAAGTGAAAATACGTACTTTTGACTTTTGATTTGAACTGGACGACTACTCAGATCAGTGGTCGGGAACCTTTTTCGAGCTAAGAGCCAAATTTGTAAACCTTGTAAAATTGGTAAGTTTGGGAGCCGCGACATATTATTTTCGAATTATATATTCAAAATTAAAATAAATGTTACTCTTTTAAGAAATGGATAGCTGTACAAAATAAGAGTATTACTAAAAAGGTTACACTTTTAAATTTTGTAGATTGTAGTGAGGCTATCGCTATTATTGTATGACGAATTGTTTGTACATACATACATATATTACTTTGTAACTCAACCATAGCACGTCATTGATATGTTTGCTTAGCGAATGCATTTATCGTCTCGTGAGAAAATTACAATATGCCGATCCAAGCATTGACATTTGATTTTATACGCGTCTTATCTCACATTCCTTTCAAACAATACAATCACCGACCACCGCTGACTAAAAAGAAATACTAAAAAGTATTACATATGTACTTTAATGTGAAAATACGATCTTACAGCTTTTTATAGCCATGAAGTTATTTAAGTAAATTGTCTGTCAACGTTTTATGTTGCAATCAAAATGTTGGATGACAGGGAGAACTGCAGGTTTCCATACAAAGAGCCGCATGCGGCTCCGGAGCCGTCGGTTCCCGACCGCTGACTTAGATACTTAGAAAGATTTGAAAGCTAAAAAGTACTACAAATGAAAGATAAAATACCCGACTATAGATTCCAATATTCATTTTGAACAAGAAATTGACAAATTTTGAGACACCGAACAACACCAAGAAATAGAAAAATCTCGTGATTTAAAAAAACACACATATCTCAGAATTTCGAGCCAATCAACATTTTTTTATTACCAGATTCGTATTCACTGAGATGAGTTTCGAGACATTATCACATGCTTCCTTCTGGATAAAAGCTAAAACGGAATATCCCGAGCTTGCTGGGATTTCTCTAAAAGCACTTCTCCCATTTACTTCGACCTATCTTTGCGAAAATGGGTTTTCGATGATGAGCGACATTGAGAATAAATTTAGGAATTTTGTGGACCTTCATCCTCCGCTAGCGTCGCACTATCCACAATAGAACCACGATTGGAGAAGCTGGTAAAGGCCAAGAATCAAACGACAAAGAAACGTTAAACGACATTTTGATGAATTAACTTCAGATTATCGATTTGACAACAGAGAACATCTATTCAGAGTTTATGTTTTTTACTATGTAATCGACATATGTAATAACTGTTCAAATTAAGACGCGTTTTGCGGGAATCCAG
The DNA here is from genome assembly GCA_022651745.1 of Parapsyche elsis. Taxonomy (NCBI): domain Eukaryota; kingdom Metazoa; phylum Arthropoda; class Insecta; order Trichoptera; family Hydropsychidae; genus Parapsyche; species Parapsyche elsis. The sequence goes on from JAGVSN010000038.1 coordinate 537,873, forward strand.
GTAGTGAAAAACTATTTTGATTTTCTTGAACATAGGAAAATTATTAATATAGGTAACGGAAACGGATATTCCAGACCATTGTTCGAATCTCACAAAAAAATATTTTTGTGAGATTTTAAAGATGTTTCTGTCCTTGATAAGGTGGATATAGGCAGCGACCACAGGATGGTACGCGCCAAAGTAGCCCTAAACGTTCAATCCGAAAGGGCAAAACTCATCAGAAAGGACCACAGGATGCTAGACTTCAATAAAATTAGCAACAACAAGCGCCAATTCGAAATAAGCCTACAAAATAGATTCGATAAATTTAGTACGGGAATAGAGATTGATGAGTTAAACGAGCAAATCAATTCTATTCTCATGACAACAGGTAAGGAAATTGGCGGAATAGTCAACGGTATTAAAAATAGTAAAATTTCGGACGCAACCAAAGATCTGATTAAGCGTAAAAAAGAGCTAGATAGAATTAATGACAAGAAAGATTACGATGCATTAAACAAACAAATAAAAAAGCAGGTCTTACGTGACGTCCGAAATTTTAATATCAACATGGTTAAATTAACTACTGAGAAAAACCTAAGGCGGGAGGCGATCAAGTCTTCCAAAAATGGTAAAACCCCCGGCGACGACAACATCCAAATCGACCTATTAAAGTGTTGAGGCCACCCTCTATACCAGTGGTCGGGAACCGGCGGCTCCGGGCGCAAAAATTGGCGGCTCCGCTTATAATCCAACACTTTTCGAAAAATAAAAAAAAAAATTGTAAATTAGTTTTTTTGACCCTAAACTTACTCGCGTCTTATAGAAATTAAAAATAGACAAATTTGGACTGAAAAACTAACAGAAATGTTTAGACAAGTGGAAATAAATCTAACCACCAAAGAGAGCACGGCAAGTGGTATCATATTCAAATGTTGGCAATCATTTCCAGCCAATTATTCAAACGTCAGGAAGCTTGCATTTGCTGTCTTGATGCTTTTTGTTTCCACATACAATTGTGAACAATTTTTTTCTTCGATGAAATTTGTGAAAAATTTGTACCGTAATCAATTTTCCGAAAATGTACAAGTTCAAAAGTCGCATTAGCTTTTAAAAATAACATTAAAATCCGTTTTCAGACAAATTATTTATTTATTTTTAGAGCTGAATTGTGTAACGTTAAGTAATATCTCTACAGCCTGCGAGTGAGTAAAATTATTTATATATATATATATATATATATTTATTATTAAATAATATGTGGAGGCTCCGAAAATTTGCAATTTTTTGGATTTTTCGCTGATTTGGCTCCGGGCTCCAAAAAGGTTGCCGACCACTGCTCTATACAATATCTTCTATACAAATTATTTACAAAATGTATTCTAGAGCAAACGGTTCCGGATTTATGGAACAACGCGTCCATAATTTTAATTTATAAGAGAGGGGACAAGGAGGATATAAAAAATTACCGCCCCATTAGCTTACTCTCCACAGTCTACAAGATCTTCACGAAGGTAATAACGCAGCGGCTGAAGGCAACGCTCGATTCTAATCAATCCATGGAACAAGCAGGGTTCAGGGCCAATTTCAGCACAATGGATCATCTTCAGGTGGTAAGTGAATTGGTTGAGCGCGCGAACGAATATCGCCAACCACTTTGTTTAGGTTTCATCGACTATGAGAAGGCGTTTGACTCAGTCAGTCAAACAGCCGTACTGGATTCCCTCCAGAAACAAGGCGTTGCGCAACCGTACGTCAGCCCGCTAGCTGCCATCTACATATTTGTAAAAAATATTTGACCACACACACTATATTAAAATATGATACTACTGATATTTAGTTCATAGTTTGCAGTTTTTAACATTATGCAGATTTCTTCAGTGCAAAAAAACATTCCACGTGCATCTTAGTGGCACGCGTGGCATAGGTTTCCGTTCGCTGCGCGGTATTAGAGTCTACTTATACGCACAACGCGTTATTTTAACATATTATATATATCGGCACGTTGCAACGTGCCGATATACATATTATGTTAAAAATACTATTATAATTAAAGAAATAATATATATTCATATTACATATGATATGTGATGCCATCCTTCTTTTTATGGTTTCTTGAGTAAAGGTCAAAGCGAAATCGCATAGGAAAACCTAGCGCACGACAGCAGAGTCGGCTTTAACCGCTAAATATTCGGGCATAGCCACTTGGTGAAAGCTTTAGTTTGCCTTGAAACGGATGGCGGGGGCGATTATATATTTGTTAGCTGTTATAATAGATATACAATAGATATATCGTCTTCTTCTTCGCTGGTGTCATTGGCTGCATTACATAATGACTCGATTGTCCTCGAGAAAACCATAAAAATGTTTGTGATCATCTATGCCTTCTCGTTGGCGTGGTATTTTACGTTGTGTTTTAATGTTCTTAAAACATCGGGCGCAAGTAGGTATCAGGTACAAATAAATTCGGAAACAGTAAACAAAAAAAAAGGTACTTGTACCGTTTTATTCTTGGAATGTCAGGCACAACTACATACCTGCTTCCACCACTTTGGTGTAGATTGCAATCTACAGTGTAATTGTTTAGAAATTTCGAGAAAAATTGGGGTGCTTCCGACGGTCTAGACTGGGTTCTCGCACGTGTGACAAAGAAAGAAAAAAAAACGATCTATCATAGTAAAATTTGTGACGGGACCGTAATATTTAGACGATTGATACAGGAGAACGATGCAAGCGAGATTATTTAACACTGTTCTTATGGGTGTTTGGCCGGGACTATGAAAAAATAGCGATGTATGCGAAAAAACAATACAAGCGAGAACGATGCACCGGGGTTCCACTGTATTACGTAAAGTAGTGCAAAAACAATTGATTATTAATAAGATTGAAACAAATTCGCAATAATGATTTGCAACTTTCTCGCTCACTCGTACGCGTAAAGCATTTTCATAGCTGTCATACTGGATTAATCGGGCCGGTGCGGTGTGTGCGATACAAATTGAAAGACGAGTGAAATTTTATAGATTTTCCTAGCGAAATTCGCTAGGTTTTCCTACGCGATTTCGCTTTGGTGTGCTCAGGCCTTTATTGTAACACAATTTCGCTACACAAGGTGGACTTTTCGAAAAATGTCAATCGACACATTCGCTTGCAGTCAAGCAAGCAAATGACGCTAGGTGCATTAGTCGTTTAGTGTGCATTAGATATTTTCCGGAAACTTTTCGGGCGCAAGGGCCCATCTATGTTATTCTATATCTATGGTATTACACCAATAGGGAATACCCTGCGGGGCGAAGTTTATGCCCGTGTATTCTGCCGTCCTAAGCCCACTTAACGTAACTGACAAAAATTACGAAAATGAGTTAGATGTGTTTTAGGGTTATTTTCGCTTAAGTATTGGTATGGCATATGGTTGGTATTGGCATGCAGATACGTTAGATTTAATAGCTTAAAAATGTCACTTTTGGATGAAGATACATTAATTTTGATATGAAAAATCGCAAGAATACACTCCCATAACCCCCAAAACATCTAACTCATTTTCGTAATTTTTGTCAGTTACGTTAAGTGGGCTTAGGACGGCAGAATACACGGGCATAAACTTCGCCCCGCAGGGTATTCCCTATTGGTGTAATACCATAGATATAGAATAACATAGATGGGCCCTTGCGCCCGAAAAGTTTCCGGAAAATATCTAATGCACACTAAACGACTAATGCACCTAGCGTCATTTGCTTGCTTGACTGCAAGCGAATGTGTCGATTGACATTTTTCGAAAAGTCCACCTTGTGTAGCGAAATTGTGTTACAATAAAGGCCTGAGCACACCAAAGCGAAATCGCGTAGGAAAACCTAGCGAATTTCGCTAGAAAAATCTATAAAATTTCACTCGTCTAACTCAAAACATCTAACTCATTTTCGTAATTTTTGTCAGTTACGTTAAGTGGGCTTAGGACGGCAGTATTGTTTACCTTATCGCACAGTAGCAATTTATTATTGTATTTTAGTGTGTAAAAACAAGAACGAAGTTTATTAGAAAAAAGATTTATTGTATTTTTTTGTTACATTTCGAATCTGAAACAATGTCTTTTGAAATTTACATTTTTCAGTACTAATTTTCTAAACTTAAGGTAATACATATAAATTTATAAAAAATGCGCACCGTTCAACTTAATATCAAGTTATATAATATGAGGCGTTTAGTGTGACATGGGCGAACCTACTAAGAGTGTTGGTGGTGAGTTCGCTCTTGTCGTACCAGACATCTCATATGTATTCTGCATTACATACAGCTCAGTCGAGACCTTATTAAATATACGCACACGGGCAATTCCGACCAATTCTTATATAACTAGTACATGTATTAACTGTAAATTGAATTTCTTTATTCTGCATTACAGACAGTTCAGTCGAGACCTTATTAAATATACGCACACGGGCAACCCCAACCAATTCTTATATGTATGTATATACGAGTACGTGTATTAATTATAAATTGAGTTTCTTTATTCTGCATTACATACAGCTCGGGAGACTATTAAATATACGCACACAGGCAATTCGGACCGATTATTATATGTATGTAGGTATATACGAGTACATGTATTAATTATAAATTGAGTTTCTTTATTCTGCATCACATACAGCTCGGGAGACTATTAAATATACGCACACAGGCAATTCCGACCGATTCTTATATGTATATACGAGTACATGCAGGTATTAATTATAAATTGAGTTTCTTTATTCTGCATTACATACAGCTCGGGAGACTATTAAATATACGCACACAGGCAATTCGGACCGATTATTATATGTATGTAGGTATATACGAGTACATGTATTAATTATAAATTGAGTTTCTTTATTCTGCATTCCATACAGCTCGGGAGACTATTAAATATACGCACATTGGCAATTCCGACCGATTCTTATACATATGTATGTAAATACGAGTATTAATTATAAATAGAGTTTCTTTATTCTGTATTACATACAGCTCGGGAGACTATTGGATATAAGCACATTGGCAATTCCGACCGATTCTTATATATGTATATATGTATGTAGGTATACGAGTACATGTATTAATTATAAATTGAGTTTAATTTTGTCATTAGACATGAGACGACATTTACGAATAATGAAAAAAGTTTTTCTTATTGCTATTATACAGCATAAATTCCATTTAAAGCACAAAAATATGAATATGTAAGTAAAAATTTTAAGGGCTTGTTTATTATCATGTACATATGTGTTAAAAAGAGTACACTAACCAACTCAATTTCAACTAATAATTATTGGAAATTAATCGAGTCGCGCAGTTTTAAAGTTAGTTCAAGGATCGAATAAATTCATACCAAACTAGTGATATTTTTTTTTACTTGAACGTAACTGATGTTCAATGTAATCTCATTTATGAATTAAATACAACGCAATGAAACATTAATGCAAACAATAAAGTTACAATATTTCGGATAATTCGCTGCTCCGGAAGAACAATGACACAATTGCAAAATTACACATTGACCGTTAAGTCGTGGATTTTTCTGGAACACACGATTGAAATTAGAATAGTGGAACCACGACGCATCATAATATAAACGGTATTATAAGTACGTCCTTGTGCCGTTGGAAAAGAGTAAACACAAAATGCCCAAAATTGCACTTGCGTCATTCTTCTTACGGAGCAGCGATGAAGATAAAAATGTCACATTAAAATCATAATACGATGTCGCTTCATAAAGCGTCGCAGGCAAAATCTGTATATTAATATACGTGAGTGATTATTTGTGTATTATTAAAGTAAAAATGAATCGCAAGCAATTTTTTTTAGAAAATTCTCACTCAGATTCGCCGCTCTCGGCTATAGCCTACTTGGCCTATGCATAAATCTGTTCCCGTTTGCGGCATACCTTGCAATTTCAGTCAGTTTCAGTCAGCTATAAGAGATAAAATAAAAGAAAAAATGATGTATCAAAAGAATTATTTTTTGACTTTTAAGCTGACGACTTTTCGAATTTCTCGCGTCAATATATTTTCCGTATCCTGCAGGGTCAAATGATAAGACTCATAGTTGCAACTGCGGCGAATGCGATCAACAAAATATGCAACACTCCTTGTAAACGGTGCCAGCATTTCTCCAGTGAGCACTTCCGAGAGACGATGCATATATACGATGTTTGTGGAGACCCTCTGTTTGATCTCGGCTTTCAAAGGACGTATATACCACTCGATAGAATCGACCTGAAAGAACAATCCGAAAATATAATATACGCCATAGCAATGGACTCACATGGACAACGAAATCTAAAGCGTTACCTTGTCGTCAATAATCACATCGATGCCTAGATATTTAGACACACACTCTTGCAATGACTTCAATTTTTCAGGCAAACGATCAAATTTATTTTTAGATGCAATGATATCAGCCACCTGAAAACAATGCCAATCGTAAACGTGTCCAAGAAGAAACACAACGAAGTCATACTTCAAAACTTGTGAATGATTTGAGTTTCAATCGACGGGGATGAAATATAAAGCCGCGTACTCATTAGCGAACATGCGCGTGTAATGTAACAAATTTTGTAAATGTGTACGCGTTCGTGGCGATCCACTCGGTGTCGGTTTTTGGCGCGAACACATACATAGATTTAGAATAACATAGGCCATTCCAAACAAATTTGCCTGGAGAAAGTGTCAGAAGCAATGGGGGCGTGCGGTGGGGTCTAAAGTGTGGGGAAAGGAATTTTGCATGCCCTTTTTGTATGTCATTTTTCGGAAGCTAAGGCCTATCTATGTTATTCTATATCTATGCGCGAACACAAAGGGCTCGCAGTCGTTTGCATGGCGTCCACATACATGGCGTCCACATTAGCGTGCATTACATTACACGCGCATGTTCGCTAATGAGTACGCGGCTTAAAATCATATTTGTATGAGATAAACGACAATTTACTTGATAAACTTATGTACCTGAGTATCAAAAACGTTCGACAGTTCGACGTGATGCTTATGATACAAGCAATCCGACAATTTCCTCGAATTGTGAACGATTTTTTTTATCTTATCACTCTCCAATATCTCTTTGAGACCAGCACTGAAAACGCATTGGGTCAAATGCTGCACATCGAATATATATATCTGAGTGGGTGTGGACACGGTAATAAGTGACAATTTGCATTTGCGGCCCGTGTACGAACCCTCAGTGCCCAACGCCACAGAAGAGTATCTCTTAAGATCTTTGATCGCTTCGTGGTACTGCTCGTTTATTTGATTTATGAAAATGAACTTTTTTGATATCAATTTAAGTTTTTCGGTATCACTGCAGTTGAGTCTTTTAATGCGTGATTCTTCAGGTGCTGAATCGGGTTCGTAGATCCTTCCAATGCGCCTCACTTCTCGACGATAGTACATCATATAATCTCCGGCACTCTCCTCGGTCGGAATTTTCTTCATACCGACGAGGCAAATTATACTCTTGTCTTTATTTATACTGTGTAGCCAGCCGCAGTATTGTGATCCGTCGTACAGTTCCATTTTGATGTAATCCCCTTTCAAAAGGTACGAATTCTCCATTTTTTATTTATTGTGTATTATAATGTACCTATATTAGTTCGATACACAGTCCCGTTTATCAGGCTTTTCTTTATATATGGCTCAATAGCATATTCAACTTGAGAGTGTCATAAATAACTGCGAGAGTGATGATCGCTAAGCAGAAAAATACTGCGATGAGGATACTTTGAAAAGAGGCAGATCCTGAACAAAAAAAAAAAAATGCAAGATCAGCACACGAAATAAATAATTAGAAATGCAATTTTTGCAATGCAAATACATTAGCCATTGTCGCGTCAAAGGATGATAGAGCGAATGTGTGGTAGAGGGAGAGGGAGGGAGACAGAGCTACATATACATATGTATGTACATGGTGCAGCGACATTAGCGCGCGAGACATTAGCGCGCGGACATTAGCGCGCCGACGTTAGCGCGCAATTTATAATTTTTATATTTGATAAAAAATAATAGAAAACAATTATTCTAAAAACTAAAAACACATACACGAAATTAGAACCATAACAATCAATGTTTGTTGATTTTATAACAATTGACTTATGTACATATAATGGTTATGGTATAATTTAAATATTTTATTTTAGTTTCAATAAGTCTTTGTCGGTTTCACAACAATTGGCTTTTAGTCGCAATGACCTTTACATTGTACATAAAGGGACCGAAACTGTTTCATTTCGCCGCCGCTGCCGCTGGACATAAAGCTCAAATTTTATTGCTAAATATTATTTATACTCTTTCGGAAAAATCGCCGTCGTCCTCAAACGGTTAACTCTACTTTCTATCGATAAACATTTTGGAAACCAAACATTTATGGGTTAAGCGATTAACTAATAAAAACAAAGTGGAGAAACGCTCATATACATTAAATAATATTTGGAAATTTCACATGGTGGAATGTTCTTATCTTATTAATATTTTTTCATATCGATAAAATTTTCATAGATAGGTTTGTAAAAGTACCAATTAATTTTAAATAAGATGTAATTTTGACAGAAAAGCTATCTTGGATAAGTAAATTTCTTTAAATGAGCAGTCAACAATACAAAATAATTTTGTTTTGCGCGATAAAGTCCCACGCGCTTATGTCGGGGTTGTACTACGCGCTAATGTCAGCGCGCTTATTTCGGCGCGCTAACGTCGGCGCGCTAAAGTCCCCCGCGCTAATGTCGGGGTGCCGGTAGTGAACTTCAGCTTTTGAAATATTATTATGGTGAGCGCTGCTGGTTTGGTCAAGTTTAAAATGTACTTTCAATTGTCACGTTAGTACACGTGGCCAATGTATTGTCACGAATAGAGCTAGAGAATTAGTAGTACACACTATCCTCTTGTGAATATGACTGGATGTAAAGAAGAAGAATGAAACAAAGATGAAGTGTTTTTGGAAGAATGAACATATTTTTTAAATCCAACATTCCACTATGCTTAAAAAAGAAGGCATACGACCAATGCGTACTGCCAGTTATGACGTATGGATGTGAAACATTCAAGAATGTTACGTAAGATCCAGTGCAAACAGAGAAGCACGGAAAGATGTTTGCTCTGTATAACAAGAAGAGATCGTAAGAGGAATAACAAAGTGGCAGATATAGCGGAACGTGGGAAAAAGTTGAAGTGGCACACAGCGAGAAGAATGGATGGACGCGAGAAATACTGGAATGGTATCCGAGATGATGTGAAAGAAAGCAAGATAGACCGAGCGATGGGCTGATGAATTGAGAAGAATGTGTGTAGTCAAGTGGATGCAGATTGCTCAAGACAGACAGGAATGGAAGAGGATTGGAGAGGCCTTCATCCAGCTGTCGAGAAATACTGAAATGGTATTCGAGAGGATGTGAAAGAAAGCAAGGTAGACCGAGTGGACGATGGGCTGATGAATTAAAATTAATGTGTAGAGTCAAGTGGATGCAGATTGCTCAAGACAGACAGGAATGGAAGAGGATTGGAGAGGCTTTCATTCAGCCGTGGATGGTGAACATCTGAAAATGATGATGACTATCCTCTCGAGTCTAGACTAGACTAGACTAGACTAGAAAATTAGTATCACTATCCTCCAAAGTCTAGACAGAGTGGAGGGGGAAACCAGCTTACAGGACCGCATGGGAAATTTTTAGTAGTAATTAATTTTCGTAATAATTCTAATGTTTGGAAAATTTAAATAAAATGTTCCTTATTGGAATCTGGCTCAGCTGCACTGAGTTGCCGGTAAAAAAAATCAGACGCACCAAAAATGAGTAGTGAATTGATTTTTTTTTTAAATTTTATTATTAGTTGTGTTTGAGCCGTGTGGTTGAGCACTGGGTTGTGTGGAAATGAATTTTAAACGATAAAACACTTTTTACTTTATCCATATCGGATAAAGTTGAATATTACAAAAAATTTCCCACGCGGTCTTGTAAGCCGGCTTCCCCCTCCACTCTGTCTAGACTTTGGAGGATAGTGATACTAATTTTCGAGCTCTTATCATGAAATATGTACTCAAAATCATAAACAGGGCGTACAACTTGACAACAATGATCACTGATAGTCAAATATAAGCACCGAGCAGAAACCGATCAATACTCGCTGTATCGATTTTTAAGGACCGCAAGGTTCAAGGCCATATTCATCGTTATACAGAAGAAATCAGGTCAAAAAAATAATAGATTCCAGTGGTTAACGAGGATAAGATATATTTACCTCGCTGTTTGGGGTTCTAATCAGCTCGGTTTGCGTTTCCCGGGATTAGGAGTCCGTTGCCGGCGATTAGACTGACTAATGTTAGTTCAAATGTTGCCAGAGTGTAGAATGAATGCCCCAACGTTCCAACTGGGGAATTTGGTCGATTGATAATTTAAATATTATGTATTCCATTTTTAATTGTACGCATAAGTGACAATGACTATATAATAAGGTTCGGTTTATTTAGGCAAGTTTTCCACGCATCTTGAAAAGGTGCAAGCTTAAACACGTATATTTTGCGGCGGTATTTACACTACACCACTGATAAATCTTCAAAAACAACAGAAACACAAAGGTTTACGCGTCACTTTAGGCTTATTGTGCAGTCATCATAGCTTCGCTTACGCTATATAAAAATAACTGTATCAAACTTGTAACACCATATGTATACAAAAAGTCGTCAAATAAATAACATCTTCAATTTAGTTTAATTGCACAGCTACGGATATCACACTACGCCAACATCCGGTCCGCTATAGCAGGTATTTGTCCAATGAGTACGTTGAGAACCAAGAGTTTTGTGAAACCTTGTAAAATTTCGTTAAAATTTCAATTTGTTCGGTTGCATGCTCTCGTTCGCGAGTTGGTACATTGCAGAAAATGACGCACTGCGGCCGTGGAACTTCTTCGTCTGAAAAATCCGATTTTTAAATGCATAGTTGAATTTTTTTATTTTCAAATACATACTTCACATTTCAAAAACTTTTCACGACCCACCAAAGATCGGCTCACGACCCACTAGTGCAGGGGCTCCCAACCTCAAATGAGGTCGCGAAGAGTTTTCTGCGGGGTCGCCAACCAAAACAGTAAACTAAAAAAAATATACTGAATATAATGCAATTTTCGTTTTTAATCGGTGTCTTGATGTTTGAATAATATTTTTTTGTCCTTTTCAAATATATCGGGGTCCGCGAGTCGCATGGCTTTTTTAAAAGGGGGTCGCCATTCGAAAAAGGTTGGGAGCCTGTGCTAGTGGTTCGGGATCCATAGTTTTGGATTAGTTCGGATTTATTAGTCGTAACCACTTACTTCTGTATACATAGATGTATTTTACAATTTTCTCTACATGAAGGTGACCAATCGTCCTCCTTTTTCGAGTTCTGTCCTCCCTTGAAAAGTGTCCTCCTTTTCGATATTTGCAGACTAATCTGTAAATCTCCGTATTCGATCGATCCCGAGCCTAGCCGGTTCGTTGCGTTGCGTGTTTTTTCAATTGCTAATGATTTTTGGACAAGTGACAAATTTATATTAAATGTCAATACTCTACGCTGCAGCATTTGCTGTAAAATTCAATATGAGACATAATTTTTGTTCAGACACTTCCAATATATTGTTACAAAATGATACATTGACAAAAAATATATTTATATTCAGTGGAAAAGAACTCATTTAAATAATAATTTTTAGGGATGAAAGCATAATTACAATATAAAATGTTACAAATTAATGCTTTTATTACGCATTTTTCATATTATAGTGTATTATTGCAACGGATAAAATGTTTCTTTTATTTATGATTTTTTTTTCTTTAATTTATTCGTGTCCTCCTTTTCATTGTACAGCAAATAAAGTGCGCTGAGATTTTACCTCGGGTCCGTGTGGAAATTAATTTTGAACGACCCTGCCAGCGCTTCCCATGCGGCCCCGCGGTCCATTTATGGTGCCGCAAATTTTCGAGCTCTAGTCATAACTGTCACAGGGGGTTCAACGTGCATTAAGCTGCAGCATGCGCGAACCGAGCCTTTTTAGCGGGGCGATCCCGCCGATGGGTAGATGGTCACTATACGTGGTGTTACGATCTCCTTATCGGATTCAATATGGCGCGTGTGCGTTGGCAGGCTGTACAGTTGTCAGATGTGATGCTGCTGTCAGTTGAGAGACATGGCGGAATCTGGTGTCGCGGTGCCGGTAATCGGACCACCACCCACAAACGAACGCACAGACAAACTCAAACTGGTCTTCCTCGATTACTTCGGACAGGTGCCAGAGTTTTACGTGCGCGTTCCCGGCAGGTATGTGTCATCTGTCATCTGTCATCTGTCAAAACCGATCTTGTGTAGCGGTCGAGTGGCTCGGCGCCGAACGGCCCAAGCGACCGATGTAAACAAAACGTGTGACATTGTTTATCCGAGACTTATTGGCATTGTCAACGCAAAAGTTTGATAACTCGATACAAAGTGTTCCTGGACTGGTTTACTTTGAGTCTCATTCACTCGAAACGATTTTTGAGCCGGTTAATTATTCTACGCCACTATGAAAGTGGCCCAATTTACAAATATAAAAAAAATTACTTATTTTGCTTATATCGTCGTATATTATAATATTATTTTCAATCGTTCACCACTCGCTCTTCCATTCCTGTCTGTCTTGAGCAATCTGCATATCTTTTAAAGTTAAATGTGGATCTCACTTTTATCATATGAATTATTGAGCACTCTTGTATTCCAAATGTTTTCCACGTTTCCGGTTGAAAATTATAAGAGGAATCTATCGCTTTCAAACATATTTCAACCTAAAATCAAAAGTGTTACGTAAAATCCAGTGCACACAGAGAAGCGTGGAAAGATGTATGCTCGGTATAACAAGAAGAGATCGTAAGAGGAATACATGGGTAAAGTGGCAGATGAAAAAGTTTGGTGACACATGGCGAGAAGAATGGATGGTAGATGGACGCGTGAAATACCAGAATGGTATCCGAGAGGATGTGAAAGAAAGCATGGTAGACCGAGTGGACGATGCGATGGGCTGATGAATTGAGAAGAATGTGTGGTGTCGAGTGGATGCAAATTGCTCAAGACAGACAGGAATGGAAACTCAAACTTTCTGCTACGGCAGACAGGCAAATTTTTATCAAACTTTCCGCGGATCGGTACCCTATTTGTAGTTCTGCCATTTTTTTTAAATTAAAACCGGGACATCCGCTCCTCTCCCGCAAAATTTAAAATTAAAATAAAAAACTTTCCAAAAATTACATCTTATGTATATTGAAAGGACAATCCACATCTTGTATTGAAAGGACGAAGTTAAATCTTATATAAATTGCAGCATGTGCAAATGCGTCATGTTTCTCAGAGGAAACAGTAAGAATAGCTAAAATTTAGGAACAGGAGACAGCATATCCGAAAATGTTTCATTCTGTCGATGCCGACTTCCCTACAACTGAAATTATATCATATTTTATTTTTAATTTTTTATCGTATCAAGACTATTCGACAACAAAATGTTTTGTAATGCGATAATGAAAGCATCCGTAGGCACACATTGCGTTCAGTTCGGAACATATTATTGTTCTTGTCATTGTAACGTCTGATTGCTTATCAACATTTTGCAATTTTACGGCGAGTACACGCCAAAGCGAAAGGTTATCAATTTATTATAAATATTATCATAAACGTGAACGTTTTTTTTAATACCCACCATACTCAAATATGTATGTACATTAAAATTGAAAATTAACTTGTTGTAAACTAATTTCAGAGTTAATCTAATCGGCGAACATGTGGATTACTGCGGATATCCCGTTTTGCCCATGGCGCTGGAGCAGGACGTGCTGATAGCAGTCCGGGGGACAGTCGATCCCGTACTACGTATCGTGAATCGAAATCCAGCGTATTGTGACTACGAAGGTCACATCACTTCGCTCAAGTAAGATATTTCATCATTAACTACAACAGTCATCATTATTTTCAGCCGTTCGTCATCCACTGCTGGATGAAAGCCTCTTCCGTTCCTGTCTATCTTGAGCAATCTGCATCCACCGACTACACACATCCTTGTCAATTCATCAGCCCATCGTCCACTCGGTCTTCCTTGCTTTCTTTCACATCCTCTCGGATATCATTCAGAGTATTTCTCGCGTCCACCAGCCATCCATTCTTCTCGCTATGTGTCTACTTCAACTTTTTCATACGTTCTGCTATATCTGCCACTTTGGTCACGCTTCTTACCCATGTATTCCTTTTACGATCTCATCTTGTTACACCAAGCATACATCTTTCCATGCTTCTCTATGTGCACTGGATCTTGCGTAGCATTCTTGAATTCAACTGAAATCTTTTTTAAGTATAGCGGGATGTTGGATATAAAAACTGTGTTCATTCATCAAAAAGTGCTCCATCTTAGTTTCATTTCTTCTTCTTTATATCCAGTCATATTCAGTATTTTTCGCGTCCACCTACCATCCACTCTTCTCTCTGTGTGCCACCAACGTTCCGCATATATCTGCCACTTTGGTCATGCTTCTTACCCATGTATTCCTCTTACGATCTCTTCTTGTTATACTAAGCATATCCATATCCATAGCAATCCATACGTCGTAACTGGCAGTACGCATTGGTCGTATGCCTTCATTTTTATGCATAGCGGGATGTTGGATTTGAAAACTATTTTCTTTCTTCCAAAAGTGCTCATTTCTTCTTCTTTACATCCAGTCATATTCAGTGTTTCTCGCGTCCATCTGCCATCCATTCTTCTCGCTGTGTGCCATTTTAAATTTTTCACACTTTCCGCTATATCTGCCACTTTGATCATGCTCCTTACCCATGTATTTCATATGTATGAAGTCAAAATGTATTTTTTCCTAGTGAGAGTTGAAAAATTTTACTTTTTGATTTTAGAAGGATCGAAGGGACACGTCCGGAATGGTACGAGTACGTCCTGTGTGGAATTGTAGGTGCTGCCCAAGTCGCTTTTCCCAATTCTACACCACGAGGTCTCATGTTGGCCGTGTGCGGAACGATTCCACCGGCAGCTGGTGTCTCGAGCTCCAGCGCTCTCGTATGCGCAGCAGCTTTGGCATTCCTACACGATAACAAGGTATATTTCGCGTTATGATCAAGCGTATGTTTGTTGCAATATGTATTATTTTGCATCTGGCGCATTACTTTTTGATTTTCTCGCTGAATATACGATACGTCGTGTATTTTTCTTATCTGTTTTTGTAACTAATTAATGTTTACTCGGATTGTTGGGTTATTTACCCGCGAGCTTAATCGTACACTATCGGTGTGATTTTAGAATTTGCAGATCTTATCGTTTGCGATGTCGTGTGTGAAATCACAATTTGAGAGCATTGTAAATATGATATTGTCGGAGGACTATCTTACGTGACATACATACATACAACGTGTACGATTTGATTAATGTATAAAAATTTGATACTGAATAGTGTTTACTATCGCCAATTAGAATTGTAATCGAAAAGCGACAGTTAATTAATAATAGCACAAGCGTATTATTCTGATGATTTATTTATTGCCTTACAACTTTGTTTCGAGCGACTGATATGAATTTCGTTATATTGTTGTAATTAAACCTCGGAATTGTAGATTCTCGAATTTTTCGTCGCAGGTATATTTTGATGTTGCCGTTGCCCGCCTGAATTGTCGTTTATATTAATACATAGATTGCTGGACTGGTACAAAACAGTGGCTTATATTAACGAGCGGCACTTGAGCCATCTAAGATTTGCGGACGACATAGTTATCATTGCATGCGACTCGGTAGATTTACAAAATAGACTAATAAGCAATAAACGTATGTATATATGTACATACATAGGTTAAAAAATTAATTTTAATTAAACTAAAATTATGTTTAGCGAATTTTACACGCAAAACGTAGTCACTGCAGATAATCACATTGTAGAGAGAGTTGAGGACTATTTGTATTTAGGCCAATTGGTGAATATGACGATGTAAAGAAGAAGAAATAAGACGAAGAATGATAATAGGCTGATGAATTGAGAAGGATGTGTGGAGTCAAGTGGATGCAGATTGCTCAAGACAGACGGGAATGGAAGAGGATCGGAGAGACCTTCATCCAGCAGTGGATGGTGAACGGCTGAAAATGATGATGATGTATGTTTTACTTATGTATAAAATAAATTATATACATAATATAATGTTCAAGTTCATAGAATAAAATCCCACATTTCGTAATTGATAGGAATATTTAAAAAAAAAAAATGCATTTAAAGAGCATTTACTCGCCAATTGTAGACACTGAATCACTAAAACCTCATTATTTTTGGGTATGTAAAAAATGTACAAACAAATAAATAATTGTTCCGTAATGGATGGAAGATTTTAATGATCGTGTGGAATGATATGGACGAGAGTTCGGGTGGGTAACGGAATAGCGATAATTCTAATAGCAATAGAATTAGAAGCGTTTAGGATTCAAAGGTCGCACATTAACAAAATAATCCAAAATTCCGGGCTCTGGTTATGCATACAGTTTATGTACATAATATCATTTGATCTTTATTTTTCATATAATGATATTGTATACACCATTATTTCTTAATTTATAAATTTCTTTCTTACATATATTTGCATTAATTTTATAATACATATCTTAATGATGTTTGGAGGTGAAATTGTCAAAGATGGAAATGGCATTGTTGTGCGCTCGAAGCGAGCGGTTGATCGGCACTGAAGGCGGTGGTATGGATCAAGCAATTGCATTTTTAGCCCAAGAAGGTGCGTTATTTTACATAAAATATAGATTAAATGAACGATTTTGTATGATAATCGGGACAAATGTGTATTATTTATATGAACGAAGGCTGTGCCGCGTACATAAGTTGGGACCCGTTGAATTCTACACCCGTCGTACTTCCTCAAGATGCTGTGTTCGTAGTCGCTCATTCTTTAGTGGAAGCGAACAAAGCGGCCACGCAAGATTTCAATGATCGAGTTAAAGAATGCACCATAGCGGCTCAGGTACCCTTTGAATTCGTGATAATAACGTCATGTGTGATTCGAATTTGAATGCGTCGCATCTGTCGTTTGTGAATTATAATAATGTGTGATTGCAATTTGCAGATTATAGCGCGATCGCAAGGCTTGAGCGAGGATCCGAAAAACGGTCGATTGACTATTTCAAAGGTTCAACGTCTTCTCGGCGTCGATTTGTACAAGATGAAAGAGCTGGTCGCCGCTTTGCCTCAAAATGTTGGAAGGCTCAAAGTCAGGGATCGGGCGTGTCACGTTATTGAAGGTTCAACAATTTAATATTGCAAATGTTCATGTTTCATTTAAACTACATAACAATCTTAGACATACATATAACACATTGCATGGAAAATTTGAATTGTTAGCTCACTCATCTGTCAATAATTAACTCTTTGTGTGGTTTGCCCGTCCTCAGGCGTCAGCGTCTAATTTTATTTGAATAAAGTAAGTTGGAAAGCTAATTACCAACGAAAAGTAACTTAAAGCTAAAATTACATAATAATTATCTATTAGCACTTGTACAGACAATTGGTGAATATGACTGGTTGTAAAGAAGAAGAAATAAAACGAAGAATGAAACTAGGATGGAGTGCTTTCGGAAGAATGAATATTGTTTTTAAATCCAACATTCCGCTATGCTTAAAAAAGAAGGCATACGACCTATGCGCACTGCCGGTTATGACGTATGGATGTGAAACGTGGATGCTAAATTCAAGAATGGTACGCAAGATCCAGTGCACACAGAGAAGCATGGAAAGATGTATGCTCGGTATAACGAGAAGAGATCGTAATAGGAATACATGGGTTTCAAGCATGACCAAAGTAGTAGATATGTATAGCGGAACATGCGAAAAAGTTGAAATGGACACATAGCGAGAAGAATGGATGGCAGATGGACGCGAGAAATACTGGAATGGTATCCGAGAGGATGTGAAAGAAAGCAAGGTAGACTGAGTGGACGATGGGTTGGTGAATTGACAAGGATGTGTGGAGTCAACTGGATGCAGATTGCCCAAGACAGACAGGAGCGCAAGAGGATTGGAGAGGCCTTCATCCAGCAGTGAACGGTGAACGGCTTAAAATGATGATGATGATGATGAAATTACTAAGACCATCTGGCAGTCTTACTTATTCTTACCCCTAGTATTATGACTATGTATATTATACCCCCTTATTAAATACTTATCGAAATATTTCGGTAACAAATTCTTATCTCATAAATATAAAAATGCACATTTTTAACATTTCACTTACATTAATCTAATTCAATTCATTCAACATATTTCTTATATGTACTAGTTAATCTGTTTACATTTAAAATACTTTGCATAGTTCTATTTTGCAATTTTTATTACCTATTTACTAAATTTAAAAGAGCCACAATACATAAAATGAGAATGAACAATCTTAGAGGTAATTAATCAATTGGCGAAGTCGGCTTCTGTCTCTTGCCACTCGGAAGAGCTCCTTCGTCCAGTTGTGGATGTTGCTCATCCAGGATAGTATCTTTCTTCTCAACCAGCGCTTCTCCTCGACCTTTCCTTCCATTATTACTTGGAGGGGTGGATACTTCGGTCCACGTGCATACATACATCACACTGTTTGATTCGAAGTTAAATTTATTTCCTATGATTCCAATTGGATATATTTTTTTGATACAAAGTTTCGTTTCGATGACTTCAGCTAATCACAGTTGACAGATAGAGTATAGCCAAATTCAGAAAAAACCAATATACTGGATGAAACTTAAATGATGTGCATTACGCTACTAACAGCAACTCTTTTATGTATACTTTTAGAGGCGCTCCGCGTCGAACAGTTCCGTACCGTTTGCGAAAATTTGC
This sequence comes from Parapsyche elsis, assembly GCA_022651745.1. Classification (NCBI taxonomy): domain Eukaryota; kingdom Metazoa; phylum Arthropoda; class Insecta; order Trichoptera; family Hydropsychidae; genus Parapsyche; species Parapsyche elsis. The sequence continues at coordinate 556,725 of JAGVSN010000038.1, forward strand.
ACGACTGTCGCAATTGGGAGAAAGTGCTCGGCGATTACATGAGATTGAGTCACAAAAGCTTGAGTCAACTGTACGAGTGCTCTCATCCCGTACTGGACGAGTTAGTGCAATTGTCTGACGAGTTTGGAGTTCATGCACGAGTCACCGGCGCCGGGTGAGTGCATCGCACTTGCAATTTATTCGCGATTAAATTGATTGTCACAAGCTTGTGTTTTTAATTTTTTTTGTTTTTGTTTTTAGATGGGGAGGTTGTATTGTAGCTTTGTGTCCGCGCAGTAAGGCCAGCTCGTACGTAGATATGTTGAAAAAGAGGTTCTACTCTAAGTCGCCGGAAGCTTGCAGACGTGATGTCAACCAATTGGTTTTCATCACGAGTCCCCGCCAAAGGGGCTTTATTTATGGTGCAAATTAAGTTAATCGCCATTAAAATGCATTTACGATGTTCGATTTTTGTTCTCGTCTAGATTTTAAGACTAATGAGATGCAAATTTCGTACCTATTTATGTATATCTAGATAATTATGTTGGACGTATGCTGAATGTTCGTAGTAGTACGAATTCCCTTGCTAATCGGACGTTGCTAGTACAAAATATATATTTTTACATATCTATGTATATAATATTAATATCTATAATGGTTTTTTTTTAAATATTCTCGGGAACAAATTTTACTATTGAATATTTGACGTGGCTGTATAATTTGAGGAAATTATTTTATCAAAATATTATATTATGATAACTGTACTGCCGTCCTAAGCCCACTTAACGTAACTGACAAAAATTACGAAAATGAGTTAGATGTGTTTTAGGGGTTATGGGAGTGTATTCTTGCGATTTTTCATATCAGAATTAATGTATCTTCATCCAAAAGTGACTTTTTTAAGCTATTAAATCTAACGTATCTGCATGCTCAGAGAAATAGTATCACCGACTTAACGAAAATAACGTATCCAATATTTACTTCTGTCACTAACTACCTTATCATGAAAGATTGAAAAGACTGAATCTCTCCACATTGGAGACGAGGAGATTAAGAGGTGATTTAATTGAAGTATTCATAATAATAAAAAATCATTATTCATGTAAAATGACCAACCTTATTATGTTGAATGAGAACCCTCATCTAAGAGGTCATACTCTTAGACTCCGAAAAGAAAAATCAAATAAGATTGTTAGAGATTCATTCTTTTCAAATAGAGTGGTTGAAGTTTGGAATAGTCATATGTATACATGAATAATGAATAATGAAGTGACGTAACTACTAAAGTATTCATTTTTTTTTCCCCTTAGAATTATCAAAACACAATAGAAAATAACCTCATGCACTAAAAAATCATCAGTTTAAATAATCAGTAATATATGAAGAAAAACACAAATTTAGAATAAAACTTTCAAGTCCACTTATCTCGATATTGTTGTTTTGTCAGTTACGTTAAGTGGGCTTAGGACGACAGTGTACGCATTTTGTCATTAATTTTAACTACAAATGAAACCAAACTATACCTAAAGCAATATTAAAATTAAAATAATTAATTATCACTCAAAATGTCCGAGTCCAGTTCGTTTATATTTTAACATTTGATATTTCTTAAATTTTATTTTATACAATTTGATTTTATTCGTTAATTTATATAAATGGATTCTTTTCTTCATATAACTTAATCTTTTTGTATATATTATATTTGTATATTTGAAGTGACTACTTGTATACATTGCAAGGAATTTGCATTTATTTTAGCAGAATTATCTAAAAGTTTAGAAAATTTTTAATTCGTATGGGGTATTATTATAATTGTTCGTGTGCTTTAAAAGAAAATATATTATTTTGTTATTTAGTTCAAAGTGTTTTTTTATTCATATACTCTCTGTAAAAAAATGGTTAGCGAAAGCTTAAATTTTTTAATCAAAAATATGTTATTGGTATTGTAAAATTGTAATAACAGTCAATACACTTTTAAAATTAATTTATTTATCAATAAAAATAATACAAATCAAAAACTTACAAATTACTAAAGTAAAAATAAACGTAGTTTTGTTTCCTCAATGGATATATGTATGTATATCACAATACAGCGTAATATACAAATAATAAATAATTTATACATAAAAACAATATTAAACTTTTGTACATTGATAAATATAAAAAATTTGACACGACATTTTTCCCACATTCGGAATGATTATTATATTTTTGGTATTGTGCTAATTAGCGCACGACTAAATTCAATATAATTATTTAGCCGCTTGCTATTTTCGATCAGTGTATGAATAATTTATTATTTTATACGATTATTAATAGATATGAATGTTATACATTTAATATTTTTAATAAAATTTGGTACGTAATAGGTATAAATTATATAACATTTAGGGATATATTAAATATTCTGTGATATAACAGTATCTTTTTAAAATTTTACTTTTGGAACACTTTAACCATTATATTTTTAGTATGTATATCAGTGGTTGAGCTCATTGTGCCATTTGAACCATAAATAAACAACGAGATAAGCTCTGACACATTATAACTGATTATATTAGTTATTACAGTTCAGGTAAAATATAAAAGCAACAACACTTTTCTTAGGATGTACTCAAGAAGCAATCAACCAAAAGACTAAAACACTATTTCTTTTATATCTTATTTGAACCGATTGAATGGCACCGGAATAATGGCAAGTTTCGTAATAATTGTATACGTTGATTAACTTATATATGTATGTACATATGTAGATTTGAGAATATATTTGATATCAACACACTCTAGATCTACGAGTGTTTGAACAGTGATTATCATTTAGACAAGTGTTGACATGTTTTGTGATGGTCTTTGGTCACAATCAGACAATAGTAATGTGTAATTGGGTAGAGCGAGCATGTAGTTCACGATATAGTCGTACACATGTGATCAGTTGTGTGTTGTTTTGTTTCTGGATCGCCTGGACTAGAGATAAATTACAATCAATAGAGATCAGCAAAAGGCAAGTTGGTGTGGTGCGGATGGAGCTGGTGGTGCAGGACTGAAGCTGCTGCTCCCACATTAGAGTTGACCACCCCTGATCCTGCTGAACCGTTTTGATTGGAGTCCTGGCGTAGCATGTTGCGTCTCCACTTTGCTCTGGCATTCTGGAACCAGACCTGCCCAACAAAGTTTCTCATATAAGATTGTTCAACCCAAAGGTGCCACAGTAAGCCAATGGATTAGTACAAATCCAAATTTTAATAGAATTCTATATTTAAAAATTTCATTACAAAATTTTAATCTCAGTATGACATATAAGGGTATTGCCCGTTGACGATCGACAGGTGTTTGCTGTGTACATGTGAATGGGTAAAAAATAGCGGTAACTACATAGTTTACAGGGGAAAAAATTGGATTGCATATATATGTAGGTACATAATTCAATTTTCAATGAAAACAAAAGATTTGTAGCTTACAGGTATGTACATACATATGTGTGTATATAAATTCTCAAATTTATTTCCATCTTTGGGAATGCAAATTAGAGCTACTTTAAAATTCAAACGTAACCTAACCCAACCTAACCATGGAAATGCAAGTTATGTGTTATGCAGCTTCTAATATTACTAGATTTGCCTCTTAAATTCTTATAATGATTATTTTTTTTCTATTGATTATATATGCGAACTTAAGCTTTTAAGAATTTTAAGAAAATTATAAAAAAATTATTGTAAAACTTGATGTTTATATTATGATTGAAGAATTTCTATATAAATATTAGTAAGAAAGAGGTCAGCGGAGAAAATTTATGGGGTCAAGTAATTAAATTAAATTTGATTGAGAGATTGTTCAAAACAAAGATTAGTTTCAAGTTTAATAGATTAAATTAATTTAAATGTAAATTTGTTGGATTAAATAAATTAGTTAAAGAAAAAATTTGGTTTTAAATTTAATAAACTTTTTTTATTTATTTAGTTTCTCCTATTTTTAGGTTATTTCTTTATTGGTTTAAGTGGTTTTACCTTATGGAGTGGGATTATATTTTTTTAATTTGAGGTTTTATTTGTTGTTTGTTGTTTGAGTTTGGGGGTTTAATTAAAATTTAAACGTTGGATTAGAAAAGTAGATACATAGTTTTAATTTTTAAAACTTTCGTGTTTGGTTTCCAATGTTAAACAGACATAGAAAGAATTCATTTTTACACGGTTTGAAATCAATATCTTATTTCAACTCGATAACTTTCATCCTGAACTACACGATATTGTTAAATTGAATTAGTCACATACTTGTAAAACCCTTTTGGACAAGCCGGTCTTTTGCGCCAACTGCTTGAGATCCTTAGCGTCGGGGTTTTGGTTTATCGCAAAGTACGACTTCATGGTTCGCAGCTGATGGTGTTTGAAGCTGGTCCTCATTCTCTTCGTCCTCTGGGAGTGTCTGCCCGAGGAACTACCGGGCGATGCCACGGAAGAATCGTACGAGAGCGACTCCATTGAAGAGTTCAGATCGGCCGGATGGAGAATCTCTGGAATTTGTTTCGATTTGTTAAATGTTTGCACACACAAAAGTACCCGATGGGATGTAGAATGTAATTTTATGGACATGATCTTGAGGAGTTTCAAGATCTTCGCGATAGGCACGCTCAAAATCCACTTTTGTACACACTCCGCCGGCTAAGGGTTATCTAAGCCCGCTCAAGTTTCATCAAAACAACTCGCGCGCGTCAATTTATTATATCTAGTCGGTCACGTTTCGCAACAGGCTTGGCGGAAAAACATGCATAGATTTATGTATTTATGTCGCTTGGTTCTAAAAGGAACGACGTTCATGTATTCTATGTACATATGTATGTATTTTATATAACTAGTACAAAAAATCTTTTCTTCGAAAAGTGATCTGGAAGGGAATTTTATTTTCATCGAAGGAAAGTTTAAGATATATAGGTAAAACCATCGGCGCACATACATTGAAAGTGAATCTTTCAAAGCGAAATCATTTGATCGAAATTACAATAGCCAAAATACAATAGAATCTAAATAAAGCTTCGAACCAAAGCTCCATTCGCATAATTTTATTTTCGGAGAACGCCGCGGAAATAATCAAGGTGGGCACTATTATTAACCCTCACTGGTCGTAAGGCCCGTTTGGTTTAACATTTCACTCACCGAAATACACATTAAAGGCTGTACACACACACCGCTGCGGATTCGTATACGCATTGCGAAGAAACGCACGGAAAATCGCAAGTTTGTTACGGTCGGGAGTTGTATCGCATAGCCGCAGGTGGCGCTGCCTACACCACAACGGATTTCCGACCGAAAAACCGCACGGAATTTGTTGTACACGATTTCGATGACGTTTGTGGAAAAGTTATTGGCGACGCACAGTGGTGACTCTAGAACAAACTAGGGCTGCCAATCTAGTTAATTCAAACTAAAAGATATAATTGGGGGTATTTCTGTACGGGACTATCACTGACTATGTTTTTAACTTATTTAACATACATAACAGTATTTAAATAAATAAAAAAAATCAAAATTTTGATTAATAGGAATTTACTTTAAAAGTACTTAAAAATGTATGTAAATATTTTTAATGTATTGATTACAATCAATTAAATCATATAATGTGTTACAATTTTTTCCCCGTTTATGCCAGAGATTGAAAATCATCCTGAGCGAAATGTCGCGTCGCGTCACAGAAATTGAAAAAAATTGTTCCGGGTGGCGGAGCTGCCGCAAAATGTCTCTTTGGAAATATAATCTACATAATATTTTCTTTCAAATCACAAAAAATGGCGTTAGTATATTGAGATATATTTTTTTAAATTACAATTAATATCAAACTTGTGAAAAAAAAAAAAAAAAAAGCTTTTTTAAAACAAAAATTTCTCTTAGATCAGGTAATAGACGCAAAATTTATAAAATTATACTAAAGTACTTACAATCATAATATGTCGATTACATTTTGCTAAATGTATTTTGCTTTATAAATGACGAAGTTTATAGTCTTATCACGACGCACAGCGATAATCGACTGCACATTGTTTGAGCAGTTCCCGTACTTGTCCACCTTACACGAAAGCCATAAATATTCTTAATATAGAAGCTAAAACCTTCTGGGTCCAACATTCAATAGCAGGTTGGTTCAAAATCTTAAAATTCATTTTAGACGGGTCGATTTGTTCTACAGCCACCACTGTGCGACGGTGAAAAAGTATCCCACCCCGTACGATCTGACTTGATAGGTTATGTCAGAGTGACAGAAATCAGACGATTTTGACAACAGTCAGCCGATCCTCGATGACACATCGTTATAAAATACATTCAACAATTGAAAGTATTGGGCTTCGTCATTGGGGCTTCGTATTCATCTGACGAGTGCATGTCAGAGTCGTGAGTGAAATACAAACGTTCCGAAAGCGAGGTGACAGATGGTAGTTCGCTATTCGGCCGGTAGCCGTGCGGAATATCGTGCCTGTGCGTGTGCGGTAAAATTGACTTGCGAAATTCGTGCGATTTTCCTACATGAATTTCGTACGAAATTCGCAGCGGTGTGCGGGCGCCTACCAGTTGACTACCAGTGGAATACAATAGAAAATGCTAAAAAGTGAGGAATCTTGTATCTTTGTTAACCAAACGAAACGAGTGAAATTTTTTTCAGTACTAACACTAGCGTATTCTTTCCAATAATCCATTTAATCACAACGAAGCCTCGATGAAAATGAAAATTTCCTCTAGAGGGTTGAAAATAATTGCGCGAGTCCCCAGAGGGTTAACTAACGTATGCCGCTGTTTACACATACCGTATTTGTATTTGTTTACATACGTCCCTTTACCGCCTACACAATGGGGCCCCCTTCAGACACAGAGGGCACTGAGGGAACTCCACGGGCCCTTTCATCCGAGCACGTACCCCCTTTGTTGCGTCCCGCACAATTGGTACGATGATCGAAAGAGTTTACTCAACTTGGCCGAGTCGTGTTTCATTGGGAAAAATCATAAATGTTGTGAGGTAAATACCGAGTGCATTTCCGGCCATCCTGATCGCGTGCAGTTGCAACGAATCTGGCGAAACAGTAGGTGGTTTCCTCTTTCTGGGTCGACCCTTCTGCACAGGGCCCGCCGGAAAGTACTGGCCAGGCGATCCATTGGTCCTGAAATTGTTAACGTTACAAAATATGACGATTGGCGATAGTGATGCGGATAGCCCAATGGGAGTATTGCACAGGGATAATTTACTCACTACGATCTATGTAGCTGGTTTACAGACCCCCGCACATAGAGCTACATAGCAGCGAGTAGCTAGTAAACCTATTACACGTGTCAAGTTTACTCGCTAAATGTTGCCACTCGCTGCCGCTAGAGGCGCTGTCACCAACTTGTGAGTTTTCAACGTGACAGCGCGCGCTTTGCGCCCACCGTCAAAATTAAGTGGAATTGTAAGCATATCGCCAAGTTCCTGACGACATACAGCGAAAATACAGAAAATAATACTAAATACTGAAAATATAGCTCCAACGCCGAGCGAGTACGAGTAAAGTTCAAACATTCGAACTAAATTTGCGCGGCCGAAAAAGCCTGCTAGTTTAATAACTTCACCTATTTAACACGCGGCTTTTTAGCAGCAAACCACAAAACCAGCTAGATCGTACTGAGTAAACTAGCCCTGTGTAATACCCCCATAATAGGCGAAGTTAGTAAACTAGCTGGCTTTTTCGGCCGAGCGAGTGAAGTTCGAATGTTTGAACTTTACACGCACTAGCTGGCTCGTGTGACATCACTTCATTGACAGTTTGTACACACACAGTACACATCAATGGACATGATACATTTACGATATTGAAAATTTTATACATTTTGACGGTGGACGCTAAACACGTGTCGTCACGTTGACAAGTCACAAGTTGACGACAGCGCCATTAGCGGGCAGCGAGTGGCGACACTAGCGAGTAAACTTAACACGTGTAATAGGTTTACTAGCTACTCACTGCTAGCTCTACGTGCCGGTTAGTAAACTAGCAAGATCGTAGCGAGTAAACTATCCCTGTGTAATACCCGCTTGAGACAGAAATGTGGCAAGTTGCAGTCTCCTCGCTCCTGGTAAAACTATGAATATGATTGGTTGATGTCTTAGTGGTAAAAATTTCATTAGTAAATCTTTGATCGGTCGGAAATGCAGTATAAGTAAAATAATATCGCTCAAAGTATACGCAATATTTAGAATTTATTCCGTATTAAATTGTATTAAAAATATTAACACAATCTAAGATACAACTTACAATACTGTATTTACTGACATATTATACCATACAGGTTGTACAATAAAAACGATACCTGTATATTTTTTTAACTTTATATCTCCGAGACAAATAAACGCTAACGCGATAAAATATAAATCATTTGATGGTTCGTTTAATCCTCTCTCTAAACACTATTATGGCCACAATTGGCGCTCGAGAAGAAATTAAAGAAAAACCCAGAATTTCATAGAAAGATATTTTATTTCAACCATAGAGGCCATATTTAGCCATTCGCACGTCGATAAACTATTAAGTTGATTGTTGTAAAAAAATAACGTTTTAATATATCGATGTTGGTATCTATGTATATCGTTTTTTGCGCGTGGGTATAACGTAAAACATTTTGCTTAAACTCCTTATAAAAAAAACCTCTTTTGGACTTATGTAGTTACCTATACGGTTTTCCCATCAACAAATAAAATGAATGTACCTAAACTCAATTTTTGATCAAAAAAATCGGTAAAATATTTGTTCTCGTATTCGGAATTATGTAGGTCATTCATTGATTTTATGCCCGTTCAGAAAATCAAATTAATGAAGATCTCAACATTTTTAATATGGCTTTGCGGCCGAAGGAAAATGATTAAAAAATAGTAATCGGATTAAATTTTCCATTGATATACCTATATCAATACACCAATTCCTTGGAGAGTAGAGCTTTCTGAAATGGACCAATCGACAAAAAAAAAAAACAATGTCCCACTAACCTGAACATGGAGGCTATCTCTTCCTCGCAGTAGTTCTCATTGAAGATGAGGTCATAGTGTGGGCGACAGTAGACGAGACCATCCCTCATGCCGAAGGTGTCACCCTTGGAGAGAAGACCACCGCAAGAAGCGCAAGTGAAGCAGCCAAGGTGGTATACCATGTCACGGGCTCGCATCACCAGCTCGTTGGCAGAAATTCCAGCTTGGCAACGGGCACACCTCTTCACGCAGAACATCCTGGAGACACACACACTGTGGTGGCTGGTGGACAGCCAACTGAGAGAATGTCCGATGGCGAACACCTAAGTGTTCGCTATCAGACCTGAGGATGTGACGCAGCAAATACAAAGCAATCCACGGTTAAACGTTATGATCCTAAAACTCCCCGACGAAAAGAAAATTGTCAAATGGTGTTCAAAATAAGCAACATATATGTAGGTTGTATTACACATGTAAAGTAAAGTCGAGCTTTTTTTTTCATTTTGGCGGATTTAATCAAAATACCAAAAAAATAAAACAACAACAACAAACAAACGCACGACACATGAAATTATCGAAAGAATTGACTCACCATCAAATATGTTATTTTTCTTGTTTATAATACAATCCCTTGATTTGTTACAAATATAATAAATCATCAAGTTGATCAACAGCGATGAATCCATTGTTACGAATTCAAAGCATCGTTGCCTACTATCAAATACTAGTGTGAGCCCGTTGAATATCAACGGAGCGGTTTCTCATCACCCACACTGAAAACTTTCGAACTTTCAACCGATTTATGTATATAATATGTTCAAAATAAAAGGGATCTCGCATCATCTGGTCTGGCTCACCGCGTAAGCGCGCTCTGTTCCGAATCAGTGGTACTGCGTTCAAATCTTACTTGTGCGACGTTCTGGTTTTTTTAATTATTTACCTCAGCGAGCGTTATCAGCAGACAGACTCACAGACAGACATGCGGAATAGGGCTGTCTGCTCGCTCCCTCGCTGAGGTAAATAATTAAAAGACACGAACCGTCCCCACGCGCGAGTGGGATTTGAACCCGAGATCACCGCTTCGAAACATTGAGCGCTTACGCTGTGATCCAACGCCGATAATGTAGTAGGATCGCGATTAGTAGGATCGCGACTTTGCTAAATTGTTACGTTGTTGTATTATAACGCGTCATCTATGCAACAACTATTAAATACACATACATATAATCACCCACGGAAACATACGTTGATATTCAACGGGCTTACACTAGTATATATATATATAATACATACAACATTTATTGGCGGTCGAAAGCGAGCACTATTTGTTAAACATTTGCGCGCAATAACATAGTACACTGTCGCGGTGCGTTTATTCAACATGTGGCTCGATTCTGAAAGGACCAAAGTCCGTATTAGAATACGTTTCAACGTTGGCCCTTTTAAAGTTGAGAATTAATATAAAATTTGAGATAGGATTGCAGCTACATACAATGTATCGCAATAGCAAAAGCGCGCATATGATTGTTTGTAGTACCCCCCCCCTATGTATGTATGTATGTAGGTGGCGATAGTATCCCCGATTTGTGATCTTATGTCGATGTAAAATTTTGGGGTATTTCGCAGGATTATTATATATTTTTTTGTGGTAGGAGGAGGTCGCAGATGATGAGCACCTGTAATAATCGTCCTTGCAGTATATGTTGCGGTCCCTGGTGAAGCAGGTGAGTTCGGCTCCTAGTGGCAAGTGACACTCGCAGCAGCGTAAGCAGGATCCGTGCCAACGACGATCAGCTGCCAGGAGATAGTAGCGATCCTGGATTCGACCCCCGCACCCTCCACACTCTTCTGGAGCCGAGGTGGTGACTCCAAGAGCCTCCTCCAGGGACTCTTCGACGCCCTCCTCCTGTCGGTCCTTCAGCATCGCTCTGAAACGCAAGCCGAGGCGTCCACTTCAGACTCTCTTTCACTCTTTTAATGACTCCACATCAGTGGTTTCAACACGCTTTTTTTTATTTTTCAGAGAAAATTTCGCAATAAAAGTGAAAAACACGAATGGATTAAAATTTTTACGTAGGGAACCGGTTTTGATGATGCTTTAAGGGACACCTGTAGTTTTTTTTTTTTTTTAACGAGGTAATATGCAGTTTGAATTCGAGTATCTGAGCCGTCTGTTTGTGTACATATGTATGTATGTATTTATACACCACGCTATGACGTGTGTTCAGGAAAAAAATAGCCTTTGGACGAATACCTTTCGATTGATTTGAACGGACTTTGAACTATTCAAGAGCATCTGTGAATAGTTTAAAAACTACAAGAAAGTTTAACTAACATCTCTAGAAAATTCCTTTATAATTGAAATCGACCCAATCGCATCAGTATTTTTGTCACGCAACACTTCTACAATATGCCATTTATGTAGCTTCAAACTCCCCGTATAACAATATTAAAATGCTTAAATGCATATATTATTTGTTCAAAAAGTGCTATGGTTTGGAAATTCTCGATTACTAAAATTCAAACTTTATACTCTCTTGTTAAAAAAATAAAACAGACACATCATATTATGTCAATCTCACTGATTAGATACGTGTTACTAGAACAATAGAATTGTACGATTTTTTTATTACTAAATTAGATTATACATATATTGGTGTGAATAAGCTCGCCAAAAGTTAATTGAGGTCCTCCTTTCAAGAGAACGTCTGTTTATCTCAGTTGAAATAATGTGTAATGAAATCAAAACTTTTGAAAAGTTTTGTACGATAGTAAACTATGATGTGATGATTTTATTCTTTGGAAATATATTAACGTTATCAATATTAATATATTGTACATTTAGTGTGTCACACTTTTCGGTAGCTTTTCCGGAGTGGACTTTCACTTCGGTCGTTAAAAATTGATTCAGAAAATGTTATACAACTAAATTGAAGTCTTAGCTAAATGTATTCGGTTGCTTTAGATTATTATATAAAAATCCTAATTTCAAAAAAGTGACTCGTCGGTGGAAAATGAGGAACATTTCAAAAGTTGAGTCAACAAGTTGATGAAAAAATAGCCACGATACAGAATCACTTCGAGCGATAAATAATTCTCAATATAAACAGTCGCTTCATCCGACTAATCAAATCGTGTGCGCCGTTTCCCTCGGTTGGACTCCACTAATTTCATACGGAAGATAAATTCCGCTAGATATGCAGGTACACATTATACGAGACGACTTGCAAATTTAGCTGCATTTAAGTGCAACGAGAACTAAACACAATTAAGCTCACACACACACATACACGTGTTGAATTTCACTAATAACAGTGTCTATTACGGCACAAAGTCTCACAATTTGAACGCGAGATAAGAGAGACAGGCATTTTAAACCACGTACGAATTAGTTCTGATGGTTAATGGAACTAATTGGCTATTATATGTTTACATTGCGCCCATTACCGCGTCACTTGTCACTCACACGTAGCGCCGTTGACTTAATTCATTCAAAACTTATACATAGGTACCTCATATAATATATATACATATAAAATATAGTATATTGTATGAGCGTAATTTATTGTAGTATCTAGGTGGAACGTCAACGTGAAAAAGCACTTTTTTCTTATCTCGCCACTAGATGGTTATTAAAAATAATGTACCTACTGTTAGAATTAGCCTAATTTTTAATTTACACGTTTTACTCGTTCTACGATTCCACGCGTATAGATCTCTATCATTAATAATTGCCCAGTGTGTGTGTGTGTGCACATTTTTTTTTTTTGATTAAATTTTAATACGCCCGATTTGTCAATTTTCGATCGATTAGTTTATATGTATGTATATGTACATGCGTGTAAGTCAATTGTAGCACATTCGCGTCAAGTACAAGCAAGACAATGATATTGTTATTAAAATATAAGGCGTAATCCTGTCAGACATCGTAATAATATCGTTTAGAATTTTTAGTGTGAAATTAATTTTTAACCATCGCGTATCCAATCGTTCATATGTAATCAGTTTTTGTTATTGTTTGCTTGAAATGTTTCACTTTGCATTTGCTTACTAATTAATTCAATAGATTGTTTTATAATACAAAATAATCGCAATAGAACCTGCGCACACTTTTAATTCAAAAGAGGTCTGTAAATAAATTATGTTGGGTTCACAATATTAATGGATCAAGTTTGATAAATTGCTATTTTGCATCCCAACGAGTAGTTAAAACGCATACCTACATACATTGTACAGTCAATTGCAGAAGTCGAACTTTAAAAATAGCAGTATAACTTAGTTGCAGTACCACGAGTACTACAGTTTTTTTTTACTGTAATTTTAAACATCTCAGTGTAGACTTTATGAACTTGATCCGATGATACCGCAAACCTTCCCATACGATACTTACGAATTCATTAACAACCAAGCAATGTGTACAAATTTTATGTGGCGATTTTCACCGTATCGAAAGTTTGCACGATATCAGAAGCTGTAACTGTATTGTTTGTATCGCTTCTCAAAGTGTGGCACGCAAATCATCGGTCAAAAGTGCAACAGGTGGTTATCGATACAATCGATGATAGCGAACGGAAGTTACCTTGCAAGTTAAAATTTTGCACGAACCACACATTTCAGATCATTCAAATTTAAATTATAATTAATCGGAAAAAATTACATTATTTCGATTATCTAAAATGGAGTCTACAAAATGTACAATTACACTACATTAACAACGTATGTATTAAAATCTGCAAGTTTTAATGTAAAGAGTGTCCCAGCATTTACGCAAGAAGTAATTTTGATACAAAACACAGGTTTTAATTAAAAAATTGTAATTTTTTTATTGATTCATAAAGTATACAGTATAAGGTTACGTATGAAGTAGCATAAATACAAAAACAATTTACACATCCCGAAAGTTTACACGTATGCGAAAGTTAATCACACTTTCACGCAACTCTCGAATTGAACAAAATAAAATTGTTGCTCTGAATAGTCGTTGGTTTTTATTTGTTATTTACAAATTTTGCTTTGTCGCGACAATGTGCACTAGTGAGTATTTTTGAATGAATTAAATCACCGAAACTTCATACGGCTTACGTTCCACTGGACGACGCTTCTTCTTGGGAATGAACCCCGATATGCTACTCCATACATAACCTTATACCGTATACTTTATGAATCAATAAAAAAATTACAATTTTTAATTAAAAACTTGTATTTTCTATCAAAATTACTTCTTGCGTAAATGCTGGGACACCCTCTACATATGTACACATATTTGTAATATTTGCAGTTTATAGTTAATTCATACATACATACATACATGCTACGTCTACAAAGTTGCAAGTCGCATCTGACAATACCTAGATTCTGAAACTATCCCTGAACGAAAACAACGGTAGAACTCATCGCACCACGGACGTTTACACTGCTCGTTCGAAACTTTGAGATACACTTGTTAAACGGACGCAACGACCACTGGCAATCTCTTTAAAAAGTGTGCAATCAAACCGTGATATTTATTTATTCGTCAACTGTTGTGGTCGTGGTGCGAAAAAGCTCGCGCGCGCTCGCTCGACTTTCGCGCGCTCTGGTGGAGAGGGTTGATCCTTTCGACGTATCACAGTGTGTGCATTCAAAAAGTGCATCGGTTGCAATCACTGACGTCAGTCATTGCCGTTTCGGGGTTGCGATGGGTTGTTCAGTCGTCGACGATTGGCTGCAGACTGCAGGCCGCCGGCGCGGATAGAGGGGCGCCGAAAGAGAGGCGCTGCGCCGCTTCGCAAACCCCTCCCCCTCACCCACCCTTTCCCCCCTCTGCTTCCCCTTCGACCCCTTCACACCCACGCTTTTACCATCTCGTTGCCACCACCCCCTTCGGAACGAATGAGAGGGCTCTGCGTGCCGAATTCGTCGCGAATCGGATGAAACGAACTCGGTCACGATGGGTTTTCCCTCATCCCCCCCCCACCCCGCCTTTATACCCTCTTGGAAAAGGGGTTTGCTTTGGAAAATGGGGTTATTACATTTATTTATTTATTTACAAAATTTTACCACAGCAGCCTGTAGCCTGACTCGACGTTATAAAAACCTATTGTGTGGACGCGAAGTAGCGCTTACTCGATTCAATCTTACTCGTCGAGTAAGGCCCGTAACGCACTTGGCTGCCTGGCTGTATGCTTGGCATAACAAGAAGAGATCGCAAAATAAATACATGGGTAAGAAGTATGACCAAAGTGGCAGATATAGCAGTACGGGTGAAAAAGTTGAAGTGGCAATGGGCTGGACACATAGCAAGAAGAATGGATGGCAGATGGACGCGAGAAGTACTGGAATGGTATCCGAGAGGATGTGAAAGAAAGCAAGGTAGACCGAGTGGACGATGGGCTGATGAATTGAGAAGAATGTGTGGAGTCAAGTGGATGCAGATTGCTCAAGACAGACAAGAATGGAAGAGGATTGGAGAGGCCTTTATCCAGCAGTGGATGGTGAACGGCTGAAAATGATGATGACGATGAAGAGATCGTAAGAGGAATACGTGGATAAGAAGCATGACCAAATTGGAAGATATAGCGGAACGTGTGAAAAAGTCGAAGTCGACACCTACCGAGAAGAATGGATGGCAGATGGACGTGAGAAGTACTGGAATGGTATCCGAGAGGATGTGAAAGAAAGCAAGGTAGACCGAGTGGACGATGGGCTGATGCATTGAGAAGAATGTGTGGAGTCAAGTTAGTGGATGCAGATTGCTCAAGACAGACAGGAATAAAAGAGGATTGGAGAGGCCTTTATCCAGCAGTGGATGGTGAACGGCTGAAAATGATGATGACGATGAAGAGACCGTAAGAGCAATACGTGAATAAGAAGCATGACCAAATTGGAAGATATAGCGGAACGTGTGAAAAAGTCGAAGTCGACACCTACCGAGAAGAATGGATGGCAGATGGACGTGAGAAATACTGGAATTGTATACGAGAGGATGTGAAAGAAAGCAAGGTAGACCGAGTGGACGATGGGCTGATGCATTGAGAAGAATGTGTGGAGTCAAGTTAGTGGATGCAGATTGCTCAAGACAGACAGGAATGAAAGAGGATTGGAGAGGCCTTTATCCAGCAGTGGATGGTGAACGGGGGAAAATGATGATGACCTTCCTGTAAGTTTTCCCCGTAAATTTTTAGCTGTATTTATCATTTCCAGAGATGCGGCCAAATTAGTATACATACTAAGTACTGTTATGATTCTATCCTTCCTCGTGACTTTGATCGTCCGTGACTTTGATCTTCATCCCCCGTGTGTGATTGTTAGTATGATGATTGATAGTACATATGAACCTACATCGGATTGGTCCTATCGAGATGGACGATGACGATGTGGAGGACGGTCGAAGATGAAACATAACTTGAAAATAACGACGTTTGCGACATATGCATCTTCTTGATTGTAGTGCTTGTGTATGAATTGTTATGTTTTGTGGCTCAAAATGATAGTCGATCGGTTCGATAGGTAGAACTTCGTTTATTCGTTTATAATTGAGAGTATAAGTGACGTAGTGTATGTCTATTAGAATAGTGAGTTCAGACATGGCGTATGTCTGTTAGCTGAATGAGCCCAGACATGGCGTATGTCTATTTTCTAGTGAACAGTGAGCAGTGCAGTGCGCTCGGACTTGGCGTATGTCCATTCGATTAGTGAGCAGTGCTGTGTTGTCCACTAAACAACTGCCCTGAACTACCCTAGAGATGAGTTTTTCTATACCTTAAATACTATTTTACAATATTTGGGAGAGGGAGATTCTATTCTCGATTTGATCAATTGGTTGCATCACAGCTGCATCTCTTAAATTAAAATATATCTACAGATATGGTCTATAAATTAACATTGAGAGAGACACTTTCTAATCTCGTTGTTTACATTACTTTTATCTCGTATATATGTATAAAAGATTATTTTCATATTTTTGATGGTTATTTATGTGATCAGGGGTTATCGTCTATAAACTAACAGTGATATACATAGACACTTTTTAATCTTATTGTTTAAATTACTATTTAATAGACGTAATTAATGTGAATTTTTAATAGTAAAGACATAACAAGTTACATACATACATTTTGTAAAGTTCATTTGGTCGATTTGACTCCTCTTAATGTGAATTGAAATTGATTAGAACATAACAGTATGTCATTTCGAAGCGTGCGTAAGCCTTTATTCTTTGATAAAATTAGTGAAATTTTCAATATTAAAAAAATAAAAACAAATCTCGAATTCTAATTAATACCAGAAAAAGTAAATAGTCAACCTTTTCCCATACATTATGTATAATACGACAATCACTGGAAAGGAGGTTGTAAGCATTGTGCTGTCGGTTCTACATACACAGTTGCCAACTCTGAATGTGTGAGATGGGCTTAACAGTATCCCTACTGTAAATTGGTTCGATATCATTGTGGCGCCGACAGCGGTGAGTAAAAACTTACCGATTACAATTACGCGATTTCAGGGTGCAAACGCTTCAGATCAATGTTAGCGATCTAACAATTCTGATGTGCGTATAAAAAACTACCAGTCATAATTATGTATGTGCCAAGTTTGTGATCCTCATAAAAAACCGAAATTAGTAAATTTGGATTTTTTGTTGGCAGAAAATTACGAAAACCTTATTACACATTGGAAAAGTGCTTTTCTTCTACTGTAGGTAATTAAGGATTATATACATACATACATATAAGCATTTTTCCGAATATTTCAGTCAGCAACCTTTCTTTTGAAGACCTCTTAGTTGTTAGAATCTGAGCGTTCCATTAGTTGGCTCACGTATTATTTTCTTGATCTTCCGTTACCTTTCCTTTTATGATGTTGATAAAGATTTCATACTGGCGCAGAGCGCGGCTAAATGCAGATTCCTCTTATTGTCAGGACGCATCCAATTATTCACCAAAGGAAAAGTGCATCTCGACAAAATTTACTATACCACTTACATATATCTACAAACTCACAGAACTATTAAAAGCAAATGTAAAAAGTAAAAACCATTACGTCGCATATTTGCTGTTCTGTTCCACACAAAAGGTCTCGCAAACGAACCGACGGACTTTATTTTACTCGCTGTTTATTCTTATTGTGACGGAAAAATAATCAACAGATTTACAAATATATATATGTAATTAGCATTGGAAAGCATTTAGCAATTAGCATTTTAATACGAATAAAGTGATTCGCAATTAAATAGTCGTCTAACACTAACAATAATATGCAACGAGCGAGAATTGAACGATCGACGATGTCGATGAGGAATACAAAATCTATTTCAGGACAATTTATTGTCAAGATGCAAGATGCAGCACTGATGAGGAAATCACTAAAGCAAAATTTAATTAATACGTTGTTTATCCAAAACTATGGGGAGAGAAATGGCACAATGTCGATGAAAATAACCGAGATAGATTCGCAATGTAATATTAATACAATTATTGTACAAATGTGTACGTCCGCATACAAATTGGAATATTTTTTTAACTATCCTATCGAATTTCATGTATAAATTGTACCCATATTCATATTTTGCATTGTTTTTAAATGGAAATCGAATACTTAAAGTTCTACATATGTATGTACATACATATATACTAGCGTAGGTAATAATGTTATTTTTATTACTAAATTAATGTAAAAAAAAAAAAAAACGTTCTCATTTAAAATGTTATTTCTAAGAGTATAGCCGATAATATTGTGTGTTTCAGATGGAATTGTTCCATTTAGAGGATAACAAGCTTACATTCCTAGTGCTTATGTATTTAAGTTAGTAACAATAACGAGCAAGCACTCATAGTATTCATTGTTCACACAATTCATACGATGTATGTTCGTATGTATGTACATATGTACATTCGATGTTTCGTTTCTATTGTGCCGTAAAATATTGACGACATTACATTGTTTGTATTGTGTAGCGTCCATACACGTATATTATGCACTTATGTTTTATATATACATATGTACACATGTACCTTATGTATAATATGTACTATATACGATTGATTGTAACCAGGGCCGTAACGAGGTCTTTTAGAGACCAGGTCAAGGGGTAGATTTTGCGCCTCTATTCATTAGAGTCATTTAAATTATATAAATATATAGAATTAATATGTTCACCATGAAGCAAATTCATTAACGATACGCTCATAGCTCAGTGTTTCGGTTATAGCGTTCTCTATGGAGATAATTGCTAAGCCAGATAAACGTTCTTGCCCAATGGAGGAACGAAGATAATTTTTTTATAATTTTTAATTTGCTAAAAACTTCGTTCACATGAAGCTTCAGTAACTGGTATGGTGAGAAAAATTCTAAGAGCGATTTCACAATTTAGGTAAGCTTCTTGAAGACAGTATGTATGGATGAATTGCAAAAGTTCCATTGGGGATGCGGTTGCTAAATCTGCCAGGAGATAATTCGACATTTCGCTTGCAAAATCAGTTTTATCCAAATCATTTTGGTATATGTATGTTGGCCAGATTCATTGTACATGTTCGTGATTTTTCGCTTCAACGAGGAATCAGTCATGAAATTAAAGTTAATTAGTGATTTCATTCAGCTTTTCAAATCGAAATTTCATTTGTGATAAAATGCTGTCATATACAGAACAACAATCTTTACTGAAGCTACTTTCTGAATTTTCTTAAAATTTCTGACATCATTTTGGCGCCCCCTATGCTCCTGCAGCGCATCGGCGCCCTGGGCGATCGCCCTATTCGCCAGCCCCTAGATACGGCCCCGATTGTAACAATTGTACGGAGCAATCAGGATTCAGAGAGAAACATTCAACGGAGAAGGCCATACAATTGGTGATTGAATTCGAGTATTTTTAGATTTAAACAGGACATTTGAGACAACAGAAACTTATTTGTGATGCAATTGATTGACTTTGGTACCATAGTTGCCTTATTTTTCTAAGCATTATTATAGTGATTAAAATAAAGCAATTTTAAAGTTCACATCGTCTTCTTTGTAATGATGTGGTGGTTTTTATCCAAAAAGATAATCATTAATGCTAAAATCAGCATTTAAAAAAAATTATAGAACATAAACAAAATCGGACCACGTCTGAGCACGGGGACTTAAAATACAATAAACTTAAGTTTTACTACCAAAAATGTTTAAATTTCAAACGCAATTTGAAAAAATTACATCGAAAGTAGAGGCACATCGACATATTATGTACTAATCGATAAATGTTACAGTGACACGCCGATCTC
This sequence comes from Parapsyche elsis, assembly GCA_022651745.1. Lineage (NCBI taxonomy): Eukaryota > Metazoa > Arthropoda > Insecta > Trichoptera > Hydropsychidae > Parapsyche > Parapsyche elsis. Next base: position 576,911 of record JAGVSN010000038.1, read on the forward strand.
ATACCACCAATGCCCCATTTCGATTGAATCCACTACTAACTTGAAAGCTGTCACGCGGAAGAATCGTCTCGTCAAGATCGAGCACAAAAAGGCCCCTATGTATCTATGTAATATGTATGTACGCATGCACCTATACGCATCACTTACGAAGTGTCGATGTCGCAACGTCTCGGTTCGAAATTACAATTTAATTCACCCGAAGGCAGTAATTTGCCGGGAATAGACACACCTATTCATTACATTCGCATCTGTGTCGAGCTTTCACGGCGACTTGAGTGTGAAAATAGGAATAAAAATGACATAAAAATGTCATACTTACCCCGGTAATTGTTGATTCACGTGTAGCATTATGTATGCAGGCTAATTTAGATGCTCGCGGTATGTATGTACGTATGTACATGTAAGGGGTGATACGAGAGGTCGTGTATATTTGTATGTTGTATATTGATAATAATACAGTTTCAAAAATATTCACGATAACTACAAGCCATAGGTACGCAGTGAAAATTGTACTGTTTTTTTTTTTTTTTGTCTATTCCGGCACCGTTTACATGACAATCTGTCGCTCACTTTGGACTGACAAGTTAGAAGCTAACTGTATAATACTTTCTAGTAAAAAAAATCAATACAACTAAGTAGCTCTATAAATATACGTGGGGCTCAACACTAGGTCCAAGTCACAATTGTTTTGAGTAAATGCGATTCAATGTAATTAGTCTAGGAATACTTTGTATGGAGTTAGCAAACTTAACGATGCTGACAGTGCGATAAAATGGACAATTTTAGTATAATATAATGAATTGGTTCTGATAAATAATGACTATTCTAATTATGTATTTTCATAATGAATATTATCATATTAGGCAGTTTTCCCGTTATACAATATGACGGTGGATTCTGGCCCCACTCATGTGCGCTGGTTTGTACGATAACAGTACAGCCACCCAGTCCGTTTGACAGTACACGAAACGGTTGTATGTACGAACGAATGAGTGTACACCCATAAGATCATTTGATTATTACAATGTACTGTGAAATTTTGCAATAACTTGACATCGATCAATTTTCATAGTACATATCGCGCACCCTTGCTTCAAAAGTGAATAAATGGAAATAAAACTATTTGTTGAAAAAACATAGTAAAGTTTGAATTATTCAACTTAAAAATTATTGACCAACATTTACAAGTTTTTCGAGTTGTGTCACTTGTGATGCAAAGCTCCTATATAATGTATTTTGTATAAATAGTATCTCCTACTACTCTTTATGTCGCAGATATACATACATAGCAGTAAGAAAAAGTGGCAATGGACTGGACACCTAGCGAAAGGAATGGATGGCAGATGGACGCGAGAAATAATGGAATGGTATCCGAGAGGATGTGAAAGAAAGCAAGGTAGACCGAATGGACGACGGGCTGATGAATTGAGGAGAATGTGTGGAGTCAAGTGGATGCAGATTGCTCAAGACAGTGGATGGTGAGCGGCTGAAAATGATGATGATGATGACTACTATTTATATCTTAAGATATACATACATGCCCAGAATCATTCCATATAGTACATTATTCAACTATAAGTTTGGAGTTATCCTACTTTATTCAATTACAAGTTAGGAGGAAATATTTTAGAAAGAATGCTTTCAACGTGTGATCTCGGAGTGGCATTTGAGAGCAAGTGGCGATTTTCTTTACACATTGCGAACTTATGTAATAAGGCTTCAAAGATGCTGGGATTTGTAATACGTAATGCTCACCAGTTAAACAATATGTGGGCGTTGCGTCTCCTTTACAATACATTAGTCCGAAGCATCTTAGAATCTGGTTCTATAATTTGGAGTCCCGGTTCCATTACATACTCTGTACAGATTGAAAGGATCCAAAGGAAATTCTTGAGATATTTGTACTTGAGAGAGTTCGGCTATTATCCCTTTCGGTTTCCCAGCGCTTTTGTCCTGGGTGCAGTGGGGTATAAAACTTTGTCGTCTCGGAGAGATGCTCACCTCGTTTGTCATTTTTACAAACTATTAAGAGGTTCAATCCTCCGGTCTTGCAGGAGTTGAAGCTTTTGACGCCTGAGCATCCTCGTGGATCTCGATCACAACTATTGTTTTCACCAATTTGGGCCAGATCCTGTATCCTCCGTGACTCATCCGTCGCTAGAGCTATTGGTAGGTTGAATACTGTTGCACTGAATATCGATTTGTTCAACAGCTTTCCAGATTCCCTTATTTTTCACATTAATTTATGTTTTTGTTTGTATATTGTGTTATTGTTATCTTTTTATGAATAAATAAATTACTGTAATATATGTAGATGTGAAATAATAGCTCGTAGTCAAGTAAAATGGCACTCTTTAATTGTATCTGGCCGTGGTGGCGAATTGGGGTAACCTGTTAGGTCATCACGGTATATGTATTATGAAAAATAAATAAAAAAAAAAATATGTATATATTACGAGGTGACACCTATGTGACTTTTACAGGCAAATCACACTCGCCAGTAAGAAAAACTTTCAATACGGATAACTCGATGGCTGTTAATGTATGATATTTTTTTAGAGTGACGCGTGTTTTGAATCATCCTGTACATGACGATAAGGTGACATCTAATTTTCACTAACAAATCAAAAGGGGACACGGACGTTTATGTTCACTGAACAAGATGAGTAGCCCTCGTTGAGTTAATTGGGTGCGTACGCTTGTGAGCTTTACGCCCATGGTGAATCGAGATTCGATCAAATCTGGCGTTAAATGTCGAATGGATTTAATTTCGGAACGTTAACAAAGGCCCTGGCACCGTCTTCGGGATTAAGTATGCGACTTTTCGATGCGAAATCGTGTCTTCCGGATCGGTCTGGCGATTTCGACGGATGACTGTTTCATCATCGCAATGTTGCGTGAGAGCCGCAGAGCGTGTCGTGTCGAGGGGAGCCTTTGCCGCAATTGAATAAATAACAATAATAATAACGATGAAAAAGGCTGGGTAGGTAGGTAGGTTGGTAAAAATTAAAAAAAAATTAAATTAAAAGCAAACGAACCCGCATTTAAATCGATTAACGCGGCGCGCGTGTGACCGTTTTGCCGCGTTTAACGCGATCATCGCTCGACATCGATATAAGTGTGTATAGTCGAGTTCGGAATAGGTGGTCTACAGGTGTGGGTACGCGTCGCAACGAATTTATCTACCGAAAAGAAGAAAATGGGATTTTTATTAAATGTATGTTACGACATAGGCATATATAGGCATACGACCAATGCGTACTGCCAGTTATGACGTATGGATGTGAAACTTGGACGCTAAATTCAAGAATGCTACGAAAGATCCAGTGCACACAGAGAAGCATGGAAAGATGTATGCTTGGCATAACAAGAAGAGATCGCAAAATAAATACATGGGTAAGAAGTATGACCAAAGTGGCAGATATAGCAGTACGGGTGAAAAAGTTGAAGTGGCAATGGGCTGGACACATAGCGATAAGAATGGATGGCAGATGGACGCGAGAAGTACTGGAATGGTATCCGAGAGGATGTGAGAGAAAGCAAGGTAGACCGAGTGGAAGATGGGTTGATGAATTGAGAAGAATGTGTGGAGTCAAATGGATGCAGATTGCTCAAGACAGACAAGAATGGAAGAGGATTGGAGAGGCCTTCATCCAGCAGTGGATGGTGAACGGCTGATGATGATGATGTATATAGATGTCGATTTTGCAATGTTGGCTCGATTACTTTCTACACAAGTCGGGAGCCTTTTTTGACATGAGAGTCAAATCAGGGAAAACCTTGCAAAATTGGTGAGTTTGTGTGCCGTGATATTTCTTAATGTTCGACAGTTTATTACTATAAAGTAGTATGGAAAACCGATTTGATGCTTTTTATAGCCATGAAGTTATGTTGGTGTAAAATAGGATTCATTTTGATTTTGTGTAAATTGTGCAAAAATGACTTTTTTTTATACTTATATGTACTAGTGTAAGCACGTTGAATATCAACGGTGAGTATACATATGTGTATTTAATGGTTTTTACAGTCGTTGCACAGATGGCGCGTTATAATACAACAACGTAACAATTTAGCAATGTTGCGAGCCTATTGAAAATTTATATTGTCAAATTGTAGCAGGCTCATCATCGCCTCATAACTTTGGATCATAACTGGTGATCTCGGGTTCAAATCCCACTCGCGCGACGTTCTGGTTTTTTTTTAATTATTTACCTCAGCGAGCGCTATCAGCAGACAGACACACACACACACACACACACACACACAGACAGACGGAATAGGGCTATTATATATATGATAAAGTTTGTCATTTCATAGATTTACTAGGTAAAACGTTGAAAAAAACTAGCTCAAATTGTTCTTCGGCGTCAGCCTTAATATTGGAATTGAAATTCATTCATTTCATACTTTGCCTATGGCGATAGATTGAAAAGACCGAATCTCTCCACATTGGAGACGAGGAGATTAAAAGGTGATTTAATTGAAGTATTCAAAATAATAAATAATCATTATTCATGTGAAATGACCAACCTCATTATGTTCAATGAGAACCCTCATCTAAGAGGTCATACTCTTAGACTCCGAAAAGAAAAATCAAATAAGATTGTTAGAGATTCATTCTTATCAAATAGAGTGGTTCAAGTTTGGAATAGTCTTATGGATTCAATAGTCACATTAAAAAATTAGATTTATTCTAAAAAAACAATGGGTATTTGGAACTCTTTAATAACTCTTTCTTTTTCATTTACATATAATACTGTTTTTTTTTTTTTGATTTTTAACTGATACCAAACCCCATGGTCCTATCGGCTATGCCGCCTCTCCATGTAATTATTAAATAAATTATTATATAAATAAATATCACAACATCTGTGTGTCGGTCAGGAGCACTCGACACGTACGCTTTCGCTATTGTTAACCCGATCATATCAAAATAAAACCAGCAACGTAGCGAAGTTGAAAATAACAGACTACCATCTTTCCTACACTGTGCCTTTCATTTTCATGAAAATAATATGTAGTACTTGCATAGAATACCACTCACACTTAAGCTTCGAGCTTGGCTTATTATTACACTATCGAGGTAACGTTAAGTGGTCTTTAATCATAGGAAAAATCCATCAAATGATTTATCCGATGAATATCGAATGTCAGAGCTTTCCTCGTACGTCTCTCGTGGGAAAGCTTGGGCGTTCAGCGGCGCTCAAGCGCGGGCTCGCGCACTCACACGGCAATTAGTAGGGGTTGCCTCACACTCTCTTTGCGAGGCGATAAGCATCACTCGCTCGCATTTTGTTTGCCCAGGACAGACAGACAGACAGACAGACACACACACACTCACAAACGCGGACATACGATATGGTAATTGTCGGGGCATATCGTATCCGGCGTGTATCTGACCGCACCGATTTGAATATGACAAAACGGCCGAGCGTCAATTACATTTACATTAATTGTGCGCTCTAGCGCCGTTCGCCGTAAGCGGTCGTTTCCCGTCTCAAATCTATAGGTAGATTCAGAAGATATGTATGTGCGAGACGAGTCGCGACATTCGATCGCAGGGGTACAATGTTGAAAATGCGTCTCAAAAAAAATCGGGTGTTGGTGGAGTGGCTAAGTGTAATATCAGCCTTAGGGTGATATTACACCGAGCAACCAAACGGAACACCAGATTTTTTTTGAACCTCGACGACCAGATAGATATACAGGTTCCAATGCTACGTATTAGACGATGCGATTCTTTGTTGCATAAAAATTTCTCGGAAGTCAATGGTACGATGAAAAAAACCTTCACCAAAAACTCTTTTTTGACATTTTTTTGCATCGTCGTACTCAATTGTCAACGCAACGCAATTGTTTCGAAAACAATGAAATTCAGAAAAAAATATGAGGGGGTGAATTTTATATATTTTCTACGTCTACATACTGCTAGTATGTAGACGTAGCTAGCTAGCATAGAGTACCTAGTTTTCGTATAGCTTCCTAGACCTATTTTTTTTGTATGAAGATTATGAGATGAGCAGGTAGCTTGGTGAGTGAAAAGTGGTGCAATGTAATAAGATGCTCGCCACCTTAAAAAAAAATCGGGTGTTGGTGGAGTGGCTAAGTGTAATATCGCTCTTAGATTTGCAGTCGTGTGGTTTGTTAATGAATGAATTGCTCAGCTTGAATTATGTACTTTCAAATCCAATCCAACGCTATGCGAAAAAAAAACCTTCACCAAAAACTGCCTTTTGACGTCATAATTATTTTTGCATCGTCGATACTCAATTGTCAACTGTCAACTGCAATTGACTCGAACACAATCAATCCATCGTCCACTCGGTCTACCTTGCTTTCTTTCAAAAAATATGTCCATCTGCCATCCGGGCTATGGTTGAACTTTTTCACACATTCCGCTTATATTTATTTCTTATTTATTTATTTATGTAACAAACGCTTTTTAGTATACTACAAAATAATATTAATATACAATACACTACAGCCAAAATAGTACACAAAGACGTAGCTAGAAAGCTTAGAGTTAGGGCCTAGTTTTAAAGGGAGGGCAAAAGAATAGTGAAAGGATCAATACTTGCCGGGATTTTTGTTAAATGACCTAAATTTTTGAATAGTTGTATGGAAGATTCAAATGAAACAATGGAGGATTTCTGATAGGTTTAGGGGGACAATGAAGATGGATCCTAATAAATCTTTCCATGCTTCTCTGTGTGCACTGGATCTTTCGTAACATTATTGAATTCAACTGAAATCTTCAAGTTTCACATCCGTACGAAAAAAATGGCAGTGCGCATTGGTCGTATGCCTTCTTTTTTAAGCATAGCGGAATGTTGGATTTAAAACTATGTTCATTCCTCAAAAGCTCCGTCCTAGTTTCATTCTTCGTTTTATTTCTTCTTCTTTACATCCAGTCATATTCACTAACTGCCCTAGGTCTAATAAATAACTGTCAACTATCTCTACAATGTGATTTATCTACTGTGACTACGCCTTGCGTGCAAAATTCATTAAACATAATTTTAGTTTTATTAAAATAAATTTTTAAGCCTACTTTCATACTTTTGTTGCATAATTCGCTTTATCTCGAATTGGCGCTTGTTGTTGCTAATTTTATTGAAATCTAGCATCCTGTGGTCCTTTTTGATGAGTTGCGCCCGTTCGGATTGAACGTTTAGGGCTATTTTGGCGCCGATGGACCCGAGAAATACTGGAATGGTATCCGAGAAGATGTGAAAAAAAGCAATGTAGTCCGAGAGGACGATGGGCTGATGAATTGAGAAGAATGTGTGGAGTCAACTGGATGCAGATTGCTCAAGACAGATGGGAATGGAAGAGGATTGGAGAGGCCTTCATCCAGCAGTGGATGGTGAGCGGCTGAAAATGATGATGATGATGAAATTACTTTAGCCAGGCGATAGCTCAGTGGTTAAACTCTTACCGTCGGCGGACGTAGTTATTAATTTTGCGTCTTTTAGGGCTATTACAAAAATGAATAGATAATATAGGTACACAATACATTATATTAGAGAATACATAAAACTATGCCGATTTGATAAATGTTATAAATGAGTCGTTGCCTTAGGGACGACAACCTATAAAATCAGAGTATTTATTACCGTATCTAATCATTCTGGGGATGGGAGAGTTACATAATCTAAATATGTAGATACATAAACTACCTATAATAATAATCGAGAACGGGTAGCACAGGTACCTTTAAGTGAAGGGTCGTTTGAATAAGAATGGGACTTTAATATATATATTTTTTAAAAATTACATCGAATATGATTCTTATATCACTTAATTTTATCATTTTTAATTTTGATAGAAGAGAATCATAACATAAATATTCAGTTGGTTTATTAAAAATAAAGTTGATGGTTCTCGAAAATTTGTATTGAATTTTTGATAACGCTTGACAGTTCTGATAATGAAGCCAAGTACGTAATCTGTTCCCATCCTCTGATGATTATGAGAAGCCAAATGTGTGGGATAAAATCACATCCAAATCTTTCATTTTGGAGACAACATTCTGTTCCATCGATTGAGTAAGTAGAAAAAATGAGGACCAAACGTCCAGGTATACGCATTTCGTTTTGGCAAGACCAAATTTTGGGTCTAAAAACTAATTTAGAAAAGCAATCAGCCGTTTTGAAGCTTATATTTAAATATGTAGCTTCTTTTCTAGCGATAAAAATAAAAATTAATTTGAACATAAAGGGGATTTGAGTTTTAAATATTAACGTGTTTACCAAAATTTGAATATGTGATTATATTTAGCAAAAAGGAAAATTTAAATGTGATTATCTGTTTCAATAAACTTTACTTTAGAATTTTTACGCCAAAGCTACAAAAAAAATATTCATTCTGAAACGTGTCACCTGAAACTCACCATTATTAACTTTTCACATTTACATAATTATATCATAAAACTATAGAACTTGGAGTTAAAAATGCAATTTAGATATATTCTTATTGCAGCAAGAGACTTTAATGAACATATAATAGGAAAACCCGCGCGCATTCAACGATAAGTTTAATCAATAAACAAGGCAACTTATTATATAAAGTACCATTATTATACAGATGGATCCAAGAAAACGATACCTGCTTTCTTAACAATTTATGTACATCTCCGAAACACTGATAAAATATAAATAAAATGCTACTTGATAAAATATAAACCATTTGAAAGTACATTTAATCCCCTTTCTAATGATAGTGTAGTTTTTTTTCCAAACGGACGAATATACTAGCCAGGCGATAGCTCATTGGTTAAATGTTAGAACATTGGTCTATTGAGAGAATGGTCTGGGGTTCGAGCACCGCATGTCGTCATCAAAAAATATCGTCACTACCATGATCTGAATATTACTAAATTCAGATCAGTCGTCTCCTGTTTGAATTTGCCAATTTATCTAACTTTTTATCTGTGATTCAACCGGCATATCAGATGTTTGTTGAGATAGATCAGAATCTGTTCAATATGCTTTCTCTAGTTACAGAATCATCTATGCCATGACTCGTTAAAAAGGATTTCTATCAAATTGTATCATCTTCTGGACTTCTCCTTTTAGAATTTGCCAATTTATCTTACTTAGTTGTGTGACGGTTCCATAAAATTGGCACCAACGTGGCAATTCCTTACCTACAAAATCATTGTCCGTTACTTCTATCCATAGATATACAATAATTGTTATTCTATATCTATGATTCTATCCCTTCCGGGACTCTTGAAGGCAATGGGAATCCACTGGGGAGAATCTTTCCTTAGTTACTTCACCATGGCAGATAATAAAATGTTTGTCAAATAGTAAAAAGGCAATGCTTGATATTCAAGTACGCCACCTTCAGAAGAAATTAAAAGCATAAATGATTGCATGAATCATTGTAAACAATAATATGTATAATGAGTAAATGTTGCAATGTCAAAATATGGACAACAGCATTCAGTGAGCGTTTGTTTTAAACGTACAATAATATAAAAGTAAGATACAAACGAACGGCAATGAACAGTCGAAATTGAGCTGGTAAATTACGTTAATTTAATAGTTAATAAAAACTTTAAAACTGTGTAAATAAATGGATTACCACTGGGGAGTATCTTTCCTTGGTTACTTCACTATGGCAGACAGTATAATGTTTGTCAAATAGTGAAGAGGCAATGCTTGATATTCAGAAGAAGAACGAGAACTATTAATGGTAAAATTAACGTTATTTGTATCGGACATATATGTACATTTAAACGAAGAATGAGTGCTTTTGTAAGAATGAACATTGTTTTTAAATCCAACATTCCGCTATGCTTAAAAAATAAGGCATACGACCAATGCGTACCGCCAGTTATTATGTATGGATGTGAAACCTAGATGCTAAATTCAAATTTAATTCAATTCAATTTCGCAAGATCCAGTGCACACGGAGAAGATGTATGACAGATAGTTGGATTGTACACAGATTGTACACAAAGTTGGATTGTACACAGCGACAAGAACTGATGACAGATGGACGCAAGATGGTATATGGTATCCGAGAGGATGTGAAAGAAAGCAAGGTAGACCGAGTGGACGATACGATGGGCTGATGAATTGAGAAGAATGTGTGGAGTCAACTGGATGCAGATTGCTCAAGATAGAGAGGAATTAAAGAGGATTGCAGAGGCCTTCACCTAGCAGTGGATGGTGAACGGCTGAAAATGATGATATAAATTTAAAAAAAGAAAAACTGGTACGGTTTTTTTGTGTCCAACCTGAATATATCGATTATTATTATATGTACATCCTACATTGAATACGCTGTGTTTAAAGCTTAAGCTTACAATGGTTGAATCAGTGCGTCAGTCGCGTCAATTGGACCAGCGGTCGCCAACCTTTCGGACCTCGCGGACCATTTACCATGATTTTTTCCATAAAGATAACATTCTAAATATGAAATGATAATTATACTTTTATTTGCACTCCAAATTTTTTGCAAAAAGTTGGATATCACCTTATAATGATAGAAAAATTATAATAATTAAACGACATATTCATTATTCATTGTGATAACTGCAAGTTATGACGTATGGGTGTGAAACTTGAATGCTAAATTCAAGAATCCAGTGCAAAAATTATGTTTAATGAATTTTGCACGCAAGACGTAGTCACAGTAGATAATCATATTGTAGAGATATTTGATAGTTATTTATAACCGGGACAATTGGTGAATATGACTGGATGTAAAGAAGAAGAAATAAAACGAAGAATGAAACTAGGATGGTGCGCTTTTGGAGGAATGAACATAGTTTTTAAATCCAAGATTCCGCTATGCTTAAAAAATAAGGCATACGACCAATGCGTACTGCCAGTTATGACCAGGATGTGAAACTTCGATGCTAAATTCAAGATCCAGTACACACACAGCGAAGCATTGAAAGATGTATGCTTGGTATAACAAGAAGAGATCGTAAGAGGAATACATAGGTAAGAAGTAAGACCAAAGTGGCAGATATAGCAGAACGTGTGAAAAAATTGAAGTGGCATATATGTAGAGAGAAGAATGGATGGCAGATTGACGCGAGAAATACTGGAATGGTATCCGAGATGATATGACAGAAAGCAAGGTAGACCGAGTGGACGATGGGCTGATGAAATGAGAAGAATGTGTGGGATCATGTGGATGCAGATGCTCAACACAAACGGGAATGGAAGAGGATTGGAGAGGTCTTCATCCAGCAGTGAATGGTGAAAGGCTGAATATGATGATGATTATGAACAATGCGGACCATCAAAATTCTCTCGCGGACCACCGGTTGGCGACCGCTGAATTGGACCATTCATTGCTAAAGCGCACACATATCCATTTAGGGTTAACTTGAACCGTGTCGCGCGTCGGGAATGGGAAGGACCGGGAATCGACCCGTGAACCTCTGCCATCCGGAAGCGGTGCTCTGTGACACTGGCTAATGAGCCGAGCAGCCCTTTGGCGGCCCTGCACAGATCGGGTAACTTCCCCTGGCGCCCTAAAATTCCTATAATAGGCACACGTGGCATACACGAACACCCACAAAAAATATATTAATGAATCGACCAAACGACGAGTGACACACCCAAATATAGTACATATACATACATACCCGCTAGCTGTGAGTACACGGCGTTACCCGGGTGCATTTTGTACTGTAGCTCTTGTTAAAGTGGCGTGTGAACATGACTGGATGTACATACATAAAGAAGAAGATATAAAACGAAGAATTTATTTATTTATTTATATAATACAGTAGCTTAAGCTAATTATATAATCCTTAACTAAGCACCTGTACAGAGGTGTTTTTTTAAGGAGGAATTTTTCAATAGTTTTGGAACTTCTAATTCCATCCGGCAGTCTATTATACTCCAAAACACCTCTGTACAAGATGCTTCTCCAATTTCTATTTATTTTAACATTTTTTTATAATTAAATTATTTTTATTCCTTAAATTATATTCACATATGTACATCCATTCCTCTCACAATAAATTTACTAAAATTTGATGGTAACATATTATTATCTAACTTAAATATAAATACGAACATACATATCCTCAAAGTATCATTCACATTCAACTAATTTAATTCAATCATCTTTTTTATACTAGCATACCAAATCCGCATTTAAAATATGTGCATCTCATACCTCTATTTTGTAATATTTGTAATCTATCTCTAGTTGACTTATCTAACATATTTAATAATGAACCACAATACATAAAATGAGGTCTGACATTATATATTATTATTTAAGTTTCTTTAGATAATAATTTTCTTAGCCGACATAATATTACTACTTTTTTTTATTAAAAATTGACTTAAAATCTAACTTATCATCCAATATTATACCCAAATATTTGAAATTATTAACTATTTCAATATTACTTTCACCAACTTTTAACCTAAAATCAGTTATCTTATTATAATTAAGAATGAAAGTGGGATGGTGCGCTTTTGGAAGAATGAACATAGTTTTTAAGTTCAACATCCCGCTATTGAATTTTTATGAAAAACGAGCATTCTCCTTTCATGTACCTACGTATGTAATTTTTAACGACTTGAGAACCATTGGAATATTTTCGGAGAAGTAAGATTTTGTTTTTTCGAACTCTTTTGAGGTTCATAAGATGTTATACCTTAGTCTATCTTACGTATCTAATTTTATTAAAGGTTTTTCTTGAATTGTTTTAGCTTTTGAATTCGTGAATTGATAACCCTAGCTTAATTAATTATAATTAATTAATTCCTTTCTTTTCTCTTCAAAAGGCAACAGGTAACTATTGCAGAGTATTATTCCACCGTTCACTATAGGACAGATGGTGAAAAATTGAATCAAATAGTGAAATAGGCAACCGTTGAAATCAAATATGCCACCTGCATCATTATCATTTTCAGTTATTGCCAGTCAGTGCCAATTATGCCGTGGAACCGTTTCCACAACTAAATTCGATCAAAATTAGAAAATTGACAGAACTCAGCCGATTTACATTATAGTAGCATTCAAATCTTGCCAGATTCTATAGCAATACAAATCTTTCGGACGTATCGAAAATCCAATTCTCAGCCAACTTAGTCGTAATGGTATTTCCTGAATTGGTAATATTCAATCTGTTTCGATTGGCAATGTTGCAATACATACCGTCTTTAAAAGTCACCGGAGCGAAACTTTGTATACATACATAGTAGCTAAACGAAAGAACGAAAATGTCAGGGTCATAGGAAGTGCCTCTGCAAAGTTTGGTCCCGATTAATCAAAATCGTGCGTGGAAATGCCGATGTTCGATTTTAGATGAATACTGCAAAATCGTTAAGACCCAAAGTTGATATTATACTATCTTCTGATTGTCGCGTGCGGCACCACCGTTTCCCAAACTTTGGGACGCGTCGAGCGAGCGAGCGAGTTCGAGAGCATATCCGCTCAGTAATCGTTGAACCCATGAGAATGTATTATTTATGTGTTTTATGCGGAGGAAACAAAACGTGAAGTGGCGGTGGATAAGTGAGACAATGCGCAACGGCGATTAAGTGGCAGAACCGGTTCGGATTCACCGCTTTTTCTTTTAATTTTTATTATTATTTTAAATAGGTTGATCGTAATGTGTAATATATTTCGTAGATGGGGGTGATACGTGACAACCCTCGACAGCTGAATGCACTCGTGTACAACCCTAACCGGTTCGGCTCTAAGCCACAACTGACTCAAAACATCACACATGATTGAAAGTCGAGCGATAGCTCAGTGGTTATAGCGTTAGGCTGATATTACACTTGGCCACTCCACCAACACCAGATTTGATGGTGGCCAGCCATAGATATACATATAATACCATAGATATGCCATTCCAAACAAATTTGCCTGGACAAAGCGTCAGAAGCAACGGAGGGGGGGGGGGTCTAAAAAATCCTCAAAAAAAAAGTCAAGCAAAATGCATGCCTTTTTTGTATGTCATTTTTCGGGCGCTAAGGCCAATCTATGTTATTCTACATCTATGTGCCAGCATCTTATTACATTGCACCATTTTTAAAGTGACCAGCTACCTGCTCATCTTCATACAAAAAATAGGGCTACAAAGCTATTCGAAAACTACTCTATGTAGTTTAGTGTAAAAAACAGTGCAAGACGATTTTCAGCTAATTATCATCGTTTTCGAAACCATTTTGGTTATAAAAAAATGGGTACGAAAACACATATATGACATAGCACGCGATCTCGAAACAATTGCATTCGAGTAGGACGACGCAAAAAAAAGGGCCGAAAAAGGATTTGGTGTCGATTTGTACTGCGAACCTTTGACTTCCAAGAAATTTTTAGACACTAGCGAATCGCACAGCGTAATACGTGCCATCTAAACATGTACATATATCTGGTAGTCGAGGTTAAAAAAAAAATCGCGTGTTGGTGGAGTCGCCAAGTGTAATATCAGCTTTAGTGTCATCAGAGAAGGTTCGGAGTTTGACCCCTATGTATGTATGTACATGTCGAAAGGTTATATCGACGGTTTTTGACTTGAGATTCGTAATATTGTATGTGATTTTTAATATCAAGAAAGATTTATTCATAGTAAATCATATTCTAATCGTTAGAATATGATCACTAGATAAGGAACCATTAAAATTTAGTGGTACCTTACTTAATGATCGTTATCCATTTATAAGATATTTTCGTTAATACATAGTAAGAAAAATAGAAGTGTATGATGTGATTTGTTATCAAGTTATATACATTTGGTTAGGCTAGGTCGGGATAGACTGGGTTAAATTAAGTTATAAGTAATGCTGAATAAACAAAACTTAATAGATATAGAGTTATGTTATAATTCTTAAAAAAATTTCGTCATTGGCAAGATCGGGATATTACTAAATTCAGATCGATCGTCTCCTGTTAGAATCTGCCAATTTATCTAATTTAATTGTGAGACGGACGGAGATGGACGGACGGACGAATGGTATCCGAGAGGATGTGAAAGAAAGCAAGGTAGACCGAGTGAAAGATGGGCTGATGAATTGAGAAGAATGTGTGGTGTCAAGTGGATGCAGATTGCTCAAGACAGACAGGAATGGAAGATGATTGGAGAGGCCTTTATCCAGCAGTAGATGGATGGACCACCAAAATTCTATCGCGGACCACCGTTTGGCGACCGCTGATCAATGCCATGACTCGTAAAAAGGATTTAAATCTAATTGCATCATCTTCTGGACGTCTCCTTTTAGAATTTGCCAATTTATCTATGTAACTTACATAGTTGTGGGGCCGTTAAGAGTATATTCAGATTCAATATAATTAATTATTTTATAATCATACGCTTGATATCAAGTACGCCACATTCAGACGAATAAATGATTCGCATAACATTACGATTGTGCTTGATTCTAAAATTTAGTGTCAAATACATGTGTGTGTCGAACTAAAATTGATCATATTGTTCTGGTGAAATACATACATGCATAGGTAGGTGCTCATTTTTTTTTACTGTACATAATGTGTAATTGAAATGACAGTATACGTACATATATCACACATGCACGTATTGCGGTCACACTGAAGTGGGCACACGCCACTGTGTACACTCAAATTGTTTTAAAAAGCTTCGAAAAACTTTATTATAAATTATAATACAATAATAATAAAATAACAGTACGAGCGCGGTAGTAAACGGTCGAGTGAATGCGACAAGCCGAAAACCGGTAAAGGGAAACTGCTATTAAAACAAATTTATCTTAATTGTAATATCACACAGCGAGACGCGGAGTCGCGTACTCACGCGCCGATGATTTTTAATAAAAATTCGGTTTAAATAAACACTATAGGTATGTATGTATGTACCTACGCGTGTACGAATAAATAAGAGGTGTTTATTTTGAAATTGGCGCAAATCCACTCCCCGTATGTACGTACGTTCAGAGTCTAATTGAGTTTTGTGTTTTCAACTGACGCTTCCAGTACGACGGCGAAACTTTTCTAGCGTTTTGTATTTCATGACAGAGTTGGTAACAAAATTAAACTGTGCAATCGGCTAATTGAAGTATTCAATTCTGCATAGTTTAGCGTATATGTTACAGGTGTGAAATCAACGCATTGTACAAATCGTAAAGGTGCAATACATAAAACAAAAAAAAAAAATTGTATAAAACAGTCATTTTATACAAATTTTGGTGTGCAAAATCATTTATCTGATCAGCCGATCCCGAGGAACAATTCCAATCACATTTTTTCATGGAGACTTTATCAAACTTTACTTATTATTATGTGCTATTTCTATTTCAATGTATGAAGGATAGTACATTTGCACTTTGCCTACGTACATATGTATTATTATACATATATCATTATATATATAATAGCCCTATTCCGTCTGTCTGTCTATGTGTCTGTCTGTCTGTCTGTCTATGTGTCTGTCTGTGTGTCTGTGTGTCTGTCTGCTGATAGCGCTCGCCGATGTAAATAATTAAAAAAAAACCAGAACGTCGCACGAGTGGGATTTGAACCCGGTATCACTGATTCGCGGTGAGCCAAACCAGATGATGCGAGATCCCTTTTATTTTGAACATATGTATATGTAAATCGGTTGAAAGTTTGCTTTGCGACTTTGCTACATTGTTACGTTCTTGTTATTATAAAGCGGCATCTATAACAACAACTATAAAAACTATTAAATTTAATATTATTTTTCAGTACGGGTGATGAGAAAGCGCTCCGTTGATATTGAACGGGCTTACACTAGTATATATGTATGTATATAATACGTATATAGTTGTGATACTGATACAATTGAAAAAACACGAACGTCGCGAGTGGGATTTGAACCCGTGAGATATGGTCTATAAATTAACATTGAGAGAGACACTTTCTAATCTCGTTGTTTACATTACGTTTTTTTATCTCGTATATGTATATAAAATATTATTTTCATATTTTTGATGGTTAGTTATGTGATCAGGGGTTATCGTCTATAAACTAACAGTGATATAGACACTTTTTAATCTTATTGTTTAAATCACTCTTTCGATCATTGGCTACTTGAATAGACGTAATTAATGTGAATTGATAATAGTAAAGATATCATCATCATCATTTTCAGCCGTTCACCATCCACTGCTGGATGAACGCCTCTCCAATCCTCTTCCATTCTTGTCTGTCTTGGGCAATCTGCATCCACTTGACTCCACACATTCTTCTCAATTCATCAGCCCATCTTCCACTCGGTCTACCTTGCTTTCTTTCACATCCTCTCGGATACCATTCCAGTATTTCTCGCGTCCATCTGCCATCCATTCTTCTTGCTATGTGTCCAGCCCATTGCCACTTCAACTTTTTCACCCGTACTGCTATATCTGCCACTTTGGTCATACTACTTACCCATGTATTTCTTTTGCGATCTCTTCTTGTTATGCCAAGCATACATCTTTCCATGCTTCTCTGTGTGCACTGGATCTTTCGTAGCATTCTTGAATTTAGCGTCCAAGTTTCACATCCATACGTCATAACTGGCAGTACGCATTGGTCGTACGCCTTCTTTTTTAAGCATAGCGGAATGTTGGATTTAAAAACTATGTTCATTCTTCCAAAAGCACTCCATCCTAGTTTCATTCTTCGTTTTATTTCTTCTTCTTTATATCCAGTCATATTCACTGGCTGCCCTAGGTCTAATAAATAACTGTCAACTATCTCTACAATATGGTTATCTACTGTGACTACGTTTTGCGTGCAAAATTCATTATACATCATTTTAGTTTTATTAAAATTAATTTTTAGGCCTACTTTCATACTCTCGTTGCTTAATTCTGTTAACCTATTTTTATAACAAGTTACATGCATACATATTGTAAAGTTCATTTAGTCGATTCGATTCCTCTTAATATTATTCAACTAATGTGGATTGAAATTGATCAGAACATAACAGTATGTATTAGTGTATTAGTAGGTATATCTACGTATATTAATTTCACCTTTTTAATTAGCCCCAGTATGTGTCAATGAAGAGTGAGTGATAAGCAAGTGTGTGGTGGATATGTGAGGTGAGGGTATTGTCGCAGACTATCTTTTATGTATAGGAACCACGCTTGGCTGCCACTCGCAACACATATTTCTTGATTCATGGCCAACGGCCTTCTCTACACCTGACCCCTTGCACGCATATATAATTAAGGACATTCTTCGATTTACTTTTACTGTGAAAAAATTAAGCCCGTAGGTGTTTATGGAGCGTCGCGTCGACGGTGATGCGGTGCAAAAAAAAGCTGGTCAAATTTGTGTTAAAAAAAATTTGTATCTCACTTTAGGTCTTACGACAGGGTATGTATACTAACAAGTTTCAAATTCAGTCACGATCAATACACAAAGAGATCGTAAAAGAAATACATGGGTAAGAAGTATGACCAAAGTGGCAGATATAGCAGTAAGGGTGAAAAAGTTGAAGTGGCAATGGGCTGGACACATAGCGAGAAGAATGGTCCCATCGCAGATGGACGCGAGAAGTACTGGAATGGTATCCGAGAGGATGTGAAAGAAAGCAAGGTAGACCGAGTGGAAGATGGGCTGATGAATTGAGAAGAATGTGTGGAGTCAAGTGGATGGAGATTGCAGAAGACAGACAAGGCAGTGGATGGTGAACGGCTGAAAATGATGATGACACATATGCAAGTTAATCTATGAAAATAGGCAGCGGAAGGATTGAATCGCCAAAGTCAATCGAGTGTCTATCAAAAATTGTGTAGTACACAACCACCTGTAAGTTTAATTTGATTTACACGGAAAAATTTACTGTCATAGTGTAATACATGTAATATATTTCTTTAAATTCAGTATTAATTGGGATGAGAATGTTACGTAAGATCCAGTGCACATAGAGGAGCATGAAAAGATGTACGCTCGGTATAACAGGAAGAGACCGTAAGAGGAATACGTGGATAAGAAGCATGACCAAATTGGAAGATATAGCGGAACGTGTGAAAAAGTCGGAGTGGACACCTAGCGAGATGAACGGATGGAAAATGGACTGGATGCAAAGAAGAAGAAATGAAACTAGGATGGAGCGCTTTTGGAAGAATGAACATAGTTTTTAAATCCAAAATCCCGCTACGTTTAAAAAATAAGGCATACGATCAATGCGCATTTATATAACAAGAAGAGACCGTAAGAGGAATACGTGGGTAAGAAGCATGACGATGAAGCATTGGAAGACATGTACATACATATATAGTGGAACGTGTGAAAAAGTTGAAGTGGACACATAGCGAGAAGAATGGATGGCAGATGGACGCGAGAAATACCGGAATGGTATCCGAGAGGATGTGCAAGAAAGCAAAGTAGACCGAGTGAAAGATGGGCTGATGAACTGAGAAAAATGTGCGGATTCAAGTGGAATGGAATGGAAGAGGATCGGAAAGGCTTTCATCCGGCAGTGAATGAAAGTCTCCATGATTAATTGGGAGTTTTTTTTATAATTTTGACCATACGAATTTTTAACCCGCTACTATGATATTAATACTACTTTTATTATTATTATTATTTTGGTTTATCGATAAGAAGAATTTTCCCCTTTCAGAAATGCGAAAACGTGTATCGACTCGTATATTTTAATATTTGTAGAAACTCGCAGTATTTAATTATTATGGACGAAATACATTTCTATCGTGTAATTGAAAGGCGCTAGAAAGGAATAAAAAAAAAAAAGTTGAAAGAAATTATGGAAATGGAATCGGGAAGGAAGAAAACGAACCGACCATAAATCTATTGTTTGCGAAGCTGAATTTTAAATAAAGCGGTAGCTTTTAAATACACCACAAGCTTTACCATTGAATTTTACATTTCCCCCAATCAAAAACTGCATACATAGGGCCACAACTCAAAACTTCAACGTTTCTTTGAATAATAATAATAATACCCAAACGTACATTGAGTTAACTTTACTCCAATACCCATCAATGCGTAAAGTTTCAGCCGGCAAAGTTTATCTAACAACACACGGTTCACCCACGGCGATGATTTAGCATTACACACCACAAACTTCATACGAAACTGAAATATCTGCAATGTAACCCGGAGATAGCCAGAGGTCACACACACCGAAACCACGGTGAGATTTTGAACAGGGGTTACGTTTTAGTGGTTGCACTTGCCGATGGCTAATTAGTGCCCATTCTACATATAGTTGTACACGTGTGTGTGTATTATGAGCGAGCACGGGGCCGAAGTTGAAATATTGGACGCGGGGCAAAACAAATAAGCGTGGGCGCACGAACCTCTCAACATGCAAATCGTCGCCATAAATCAGGGCCCCGCGCCGTATTCACTTATGGGCCCCAAAACAATTAACATAATATTAATGGCGGGGCCATAAATCGCGCCCCGCTCGCAGCGCCTCCTCAATCACGCGCCGGTGACGCGCTCGAATGGGGGCCCCCTCCTCTCTCCTCCGTGGGCCCCATAGGCATGGGGACCCGTGAATCTATTCCAATCTATCCACACGGTCGAAGCGTAGAAGAAACCGCCTCGGAAAAATTGCCAGGGTCCCCTCTAGACCAGCGTGTCCCAAACCGTGGATCGCGACCCACTTGTGGGTCGCGAGCCGATTTTTAGTGGGTCGCGAAAAATTCACCTTCCAAAGAATGTGATTTTTTTTTAATTATTTAAAAAGTAACATGAAAAAAATTGTGAAAGTGAAAATAATATGCAACAAAATTAAAAAAAAAAACCAACAGAGAATAGGATGCGTCCGAACAAATTGCGTTGGTATTTTGTGACGAAGTATCCGGATTTTAAAAACAAGCCACTAGAATTTTTTGAAAGACAACTGGAACAACTTAAATAAAAATCTTTCCACGCCTCTAACCTGATTAGTTTGCAAATCGCGCAAGCTAGTAAGCCGCACACAATTGGCAAGACTTTACTGCTACCACCAATAAGAGACACGGTTGGAAGTACATATATGTAGATGTCGAAACGATTTCGCTTATAATACGATTGCACGCAGAATCGCTGAAATGAACCAGTGGGCAGAAGATATACGTTATGTACTCTGAATATTTTTAAGTGTAAAAACAGTATTAAAAATATTTTAAATAACCCCCCCATTATGTCTATACTGCACTGTTTTAGATTCATTTACAGAATGCCGCACGATCGACTGACCCGTTTAAGTACGCTACCCTGTCCGAGTGGGGGTTAAAGTGTGTGGCTATGCGGCAAGCGAGAGACTGTATAACGCATTTTTACATAATTCATCATCATCGTCATTTTCAGCTGTTCAACATCCACTGCTGGGTGAAGGCCTCTCCAATCCTCTTCCATTCCTGTGTGTCTTGAGAAATCTGCATCCACTCGGTCTACCTTGCTTTCTTTCACATCCTCTCGGATACCATTCCAGTCCCTGTGCCACCCATTCTTCATTCAACTTTTTCACAAGTTCTGCTATATCTGCCACTTTGGTCATGGTTCTTACCCATGTATTCCTCTTGCGATATCTTCTCGTTACACCGAGCATACATCTTTCTGTGCTTCTCTGTGTGCACTGGATCTTACGTAGCATTCTTGAATTTAGCATCCAAGTTTCACATCAATACGTCACAAATAATATACATACATATTCATAATACTACGGCTAATAATAAGTTAATAGTTAAGAATTTAAAATTTAATAAATCTATAGACGTATCTTGGGGTGTTGTTGAATACAATGGACTGCCAGAAGGTCTTAGAAAAATAATCCAAATTGATAGGTTTCTGGCAGCCTTAAAACAACACCTCTGTACAAGTGCTAAAATTACAAATTGTTTATTTTGTAATTTTAGCTTTAAGTTACTTTTTTGTTTGTAATTAGCTTTTCAAGCTATTTTAATTAAATAAATAAATGGGGCGGCTAAATCTAAAATGTTTTTTGATCGATCTGTATACAATGATTAATACATATTAAAATTTTGAGTAATATGTACATACCTACTAAGTAGCTATCATGCCTAACGTTTAATATATCCATTTTGTATTACAAAAAATCAATGAAAATTTCTAAATAATACTAAGTACGTAGGTCTGCAAAATTCGGTGCCTAATATAATTAAACACACAAGAGTTCATATTTATTTTTAATATATAAATATATACATACATATACATATATTTATACTGTATATGTATACTTGACATATTCATTAAATTAATCAAAACTTAGTAGTCGTCTGATTCGAGTTACTAATATTGATAATTCACCTATTATACATATTCGAGTTACTAATATTGATAATTCACCTATTATACATATTCGATACATTTTTCAAGGGCGCAAAATGTCTCACTCCAGTGAGTGATGTTTTTAAGATAAATAGCGTAAGTTCCGTCCGTAAATATCATTCATAATAAAAAAAATTCACAAATCACTATTTATTTTAAAATATGACGATATTGTGGCCTCAATCGGCAATCAATGCAAATTTTCCCGATGTGACATTCAATATTGTAAATAGCAGATAAAAAGGCGTTTGAACTTGTTTACGCGTGAAATATAAATTGCACACAGCGTATCAAATTGTTTTTCAAACATTCAGTTGATATCTACAATTAGTCACACGTACGAATAATATGTACAAGTTTATATCTACAATGTGTAGATATGTACATACATACATTGTATGTAGAAAAACGTTCAAAAGATCAAATATACCATATTTAGAACGACAGAATGCTATTTTTCATAAGCGATACCAACAACAATTACTACAAAATTGCCAGTGCGCATCCTTATTCTGTGTGCATAATTTTTTTCTTTTAATAAATAATACGTAATTAGTTACATTAATCCAAGTCCAAGAAAATTGGCAATTTCATCCACCTTTTAATTACACATGTACCTACATATTTATTATATAACACAGTGTGATTTCTCAAAAGCAAAAGTGACAACTTAAAAGTTGATCATTTATTACAGGTTAAACGTAAAATAAACAATTATTTTTACCTTGCAACGTCAGACAATAAACTGTACAGTGTACATCATCATACATACATATATGTACATATGTAGGTCATATGTACATACATATACTTGGTAGCAAACTTCTTGAAATGCAACAGTATTACTAGTCTAACTAGTAACCTAGTCTGAATAGTAATATAGGGTATTTTAATTACTATTCACCATCCACTGCTGGATGAATAGTAATTAACTAGTAACTAGACGGTAAAATGTTTGTCAAATAGTGGAGGCAACGCTTGATATTCAAGCACACCACCTTCAGAAGTATCATCTTCAGTTATGTCAATATGTTTTTCTTAAACATTAAAATCATTTATTGACTAGATAATTATTTATATTTAGGACAAATGTTGAATATAACCAAATGTAAGGAAGAAGGCTTTCGATCAATGCGTGGATACGTCCAGAAGTCTCTTGATAAAATTTGTTAATTTATTTAACTTAGTTGTTGTTGTTATCGGTGCCAAAAAATTGGCACCATCCAAAAATTTCCTTCCTACCCTCCAGAACGTAATGGTTTCACCACTGGGGAGTATCTTTCCCTAGTTACTCCACTGTAATGGATGGTGAAATGTTTGTCAAAAAGTGAAGAGGTTAAGTTTAATATCATGCACGCCACCATTAAAATAATACAAGCGATATACAATAATACAATACACGAAAAAAACATTCAATTAACAGTAGCGGGGGTATTCAAAGCGTAAATGAGGTCAAATGTTTATTAAAATAGGAAAATTCGCTTAATGGTGAAATTATTGTAGACCATTGTCATTTATTTCCGCAGACAGTTGCATGTAACGTATAAAACTTTGTTCAATTGTGGCGCAGAACCGACTGAAACATTATAAAAAGCTCTCTTGTTCGAATAGCCTGGGTTAGGTGGAGTAACTTTATGTCGTGCAACTAAAGATACGATGCAATTTTTAATTGTTAATTAGTTTTTCCGTCACAATAGAGAGGTGGAAAGCAAGGTTTAGAGCATTGTGTTACTCGTTGATGATCCTGTGTGTTCATATTGTATAATTTTTCATTCAAAGCACTATCGCGAGGTGAACAAAGTGAAAATAATTAAAGTACGACGCTCTATAAATTGCGATGAAAGCAAAGCAAAGACAAAAGTCGAGAATTCTGCATAAATACATAAATAGAGCAGAAGGCACTCGCAACACAAAAAGACTCATTGAATGCTGAATTGGATCTCTTGGAATTAAATACAAGCGTTGTGTCTTGTTTTCACTTTACTATTGTGGAATTGATATTAAATGCACAATCACTTCATTTGATCCGATTAGCAATCTATCAATAAATAATTTGTCGCGTTGGTGTCTGGTGTGTAAATTGGTAATAGTTTATTTTTATGATTGTTAGTTATTATTTATTTCATGTTTTTATCTAGCATTATATTGAAACAACTTTAAAGCGATGAAAATGAATTGTATTCAGAAGTTCGCAGCATTCAAAGTCTCTTCTTCAAAATTATTCACATTCTTAATACGAGTGTTCTCAGAAAGAGAGGCACGCAAAGAGCATCAGCTCTCAACTTACTGTAAATGTGCATTTTTATTTCACGTAGTTTGAAGGATGCTTAAACTAAAACCTTCTGAGAAGATTCTTGCTGACGTGCAACAATTTGCATTATTAAAATTGTAGGAAACATTTCTTGCACAGTACGGTTAATATTCTCAAATTTAATGTTTGAAACAGTGGCTATGTTTGTATACAGTTCCAAAATTCAAATGTACAATATTATTCGTTGACGACCAGCGTGTGCTGTTATTATTGGTTAGAAAAAAATAAAAGTTAAAATTTTCAATGAAAACCAAAGAAGTTTTATTATTAGTAGGATACGCTTTCAACAATACGTTCTGAGGGTTCAATATATGTATGTACGTCAGTCAAACCAGTAAACAGATATCATCATCATCATCATTTTCAGCCGATCACCATCCACTGCTGGATGAAGGTTTTTCCAATCCTCTTCCATTCCTTTTCATTCTTTCGCTATGTGTCCACTACACACGTTCTGCTACATCTGTCACTTTGGTCACGCTTCTTACCCATGTATTCCACTTACGATCTCTTCTCGTTATACCGAGCATACATCTTTCCATGCTTCTCTGTGTGCATCTGGCGTAACATTTTTGAATTTAGCATCCACGTTTCACATCCATACGTCATAACTTGCAGTACGCATTGGTCGTATATGGCCTTATTTTTTTAAGCAAAGCGAAATGTTGGATTTAAAAACATTGTTCATTCTTTCAAAAGCACTCCACCCTAGTTTCATTCTTGGTTTTATTTCTTCTTCTTTACATCCAGTCATATTTACCAATTGTCCTGGGTATAAATAACTATCTCTACAATATGATTATCCACTGTGACTACGTTTTGCGTGCAAAATTCATTAAACATAATTTTAGTTTTATTAAAATTAATTTATATGTATACCTGCTTTCATACTTTCATTGTGTTAATCTATTTTGTAAATCTACTGAGTCACATTATTATATATAGCCGAAAGAAAAAATAATAGCCGAAATTCGTCTGTCTGTTCGTCTGTCTGCTGATAACGCTCGCCGATGTAAATAATTGAAAAACGAGAACGTCGCGCGAGTGGGATTTGAACCCGTGAACAAAAGGTTGGAATGAGTCATGCTAACATTGTCATGCAACGGAGGCGATGACAAACCAATATAATATCTCAACAGGCTCGCGACTTTGCTAAATTGTTACGTGGTGTATTATTATAACGCGCCATCTATGCAACAACTATAAAAACTAATAAATACACATACATACATATACTCACCCACACAAACATTCGTTGATATTCAACGGGCTTACACTAGTGCAACTACATATAACCACGTCTTCGGCGAATCTTTCGTTAATATATTTATCCGTTTCTTGTGCCATTCCATTACATTACTACTAGTATTATTTTTTATTGCTCAAAATAATTAGTTTCCTTACACTAAGTTAAGCCATGTTCACACGGTGCGATTTTTCTGTTCCAATAACTGTCAACTGTTAGCTCAACTTTTCGATTTGATTTAAAGGGTGAGTTTTTAAACTTGTTTTTCTTGATCAAGTGTCTATCGAATGACATTCGATCAATGCAAACCACCGTCTTCAAAGTTGAAGACCTTTTTAAATCGACTCGAAATGTTAGTCGAACGGAAAAATCGCACCTAAAGTGGACTGTGGACTTGATCGAACTCTACATACACAAACGAGCTTTGAGTCTGAGCTTTCGGTATGCGGCCCTGCCTCAATTTTCTCCTAGGGGGGTGCGAAAAGTGCGAAAATTTTCGTTTTTCTTTTGCGATGAAGGTGTCTCGCACTATGCTCGCGGCTGGGCCTTTTTTCACGCGCTCGCACACACACAAATGCCCATCATTCATTCACCGGTTGAAAAGTAATTTGGGCGCACGCCCAAAAGGCTATGTGGGTTTTTCGAATTATTAAACGGGTTATTTATTTGCTTTCGTTTCGAATAATATATCGCCTGTTTAGTCCCGCGCTCGCGAGACTGTGTGGTTTTTCCCAACGCAACCGTTACCCTATCCCAAGTCCCATATACACAATACGTTACCGGCAATGTACATATAATATGTATAAAATCCTGGCAAATTGTAAAAAGTACGACGCACCGTCAATCGACTAAGCATTTTACACAAAACAAATCATTCGTCGCCAATCTGACCGGCTGATTATGAAGCAGGTACAATTTGAACCAGTTTTGTCTATGCGGTCTTTCTAAAGCTTTATTTTTATACTATGTAGTTAGTGTAAGCGCGTTGAATATCAACGAATGTTTGTCTGGGTGAGTATATGTGTATTTAATATTTTTATTTTATATAATATTAGCTAATTAGCTAATTTAACTTCTATCTATTACATATTTATAACAACTACATAAATCTATCACACATTATACACTATACTTATACATAACTACTATCTCTCACAGAGGTGTCTCCTCACACTTTTCAGGAATGCATCTATTGTCTTAGAAGACTTGATGCACTCCGGTGAAAAAACACCACCAGCTGTCTTTGATTTCCTTACTCTACCTACAACTAGTTGGTTCTTATTTCTAGTAGAATAACTATGAATATCACTATTTCTAATGATATAGTTCTTAAAATAACTTGGCAATAACTAATGATCTAACTTATAAACAAAAGACAATGTGCTTAATTTTAAACAATTTCTAATACTCATCCATCCCAATTCATCTAACATACTTCTAATACTTTTTAGCCTACCCACATTCAAAATACCTCTCATAGCTCTATTTTGCAACCCTTGAATTTTATAATATTAATGTTATAATTCAACACGTAATAATTTAGCAAAGTCGCGAGATATTATATTGTCAAATTGTAGTAGGTTCGTCATCGCCTCCGTTGGATGATAGTGTTAGCACGATTCATTTCAACCTGGTGATCTCGGGTTCAAATCCCACTCGCGCGTGGACGGTTCGTGTCTTTTAATCATTTACCTCAGCGAGCGTTATCGGCAGACAGACAAACATTATATTATATTATATTTTTTATGTGTGTGCTATTTCTATTTCGATTTATGAAGCGTAGTACATTTTACACTGTGCGTAGTCATTTTATTCAAGCACAGTTTCACACTTCAGCCTGTGCGAAATTAAATTCTTGTCTCGATTTTTGTTTGTTACCTAACTTTGCGGAGTTACTTTCTAATGTCTATTCTTGATCTTACAAACTATTCTTCTTCGGCATTGTATATAATGCAATATTTCACACTTTGCCCGTATAAACATAATTTATTGTTTTAATATCATACTAATCGGGAGCAAACTTTGCGGAGTTACTTTCTAAGATCTATTCTGGATCGTACGGGCTATTCTTCTTCGGCAATGTATAAAATGACTGGGCGTTTAATAAAATGCAGAATTTCACACTGTGCCCGTATAAACATAATTTATTGTCACACTCTTTGTTTAATACCATACTAATCGGAAGCAAACTTGGCGGAGTTACATTCTAAGATCTATTCTGGATCGTATGGGCTATTCTTCTTCGGCAATGTATAAAATGACTGGGCGTTTTATAAAATGCAGGATTTCACACTGTGCTCGTATAAACTTAATTTATTGTCACACTCTTTGTTTAATACCATACTAATCGGAAGCAAACTTGGCGGAGTTACTTTCTAAGATCTATTCTGGATCGTACGGGCTATTCTTCTTCGGCAATGTATAAAATGACTGGGCGTTTTATAAAATGCAGGATTTCACACTTTGCCTACAACACACGTGTATAATATACATACATACATATATTGTATAAAATGCCTAGTCAATATTGATGAAGCGTTATTTTTTTACACTTTGCCTGGATTTCAAACATTGCCGTTAACATATATACGTACATTTTTTTTTTGTTGTTTTTGTTACGTTTTCGCCCGCTCGCGTTTTATTAACGTATATTGTGTGTGTGTGTGTGTTTTATTTGTTTTGTTTTTCTCCTGTTTCTATTTCGTTATTCGTAAATAGATTACGATGGCTTCGAACGCGCCCGTAAATATCGAGGCTGGCGCTCGAGGGGTTAACGCGCCGACAGATTTGTGCGTTTTGTGTCGCCCCGCACAAGTGTTTGTGTTTGTTTATTATTATTATATATGTACAGTACATATCTACATACATACGTGCATTATTATTATTATAACGTGCTCGCAGCATTGTGTACAGAGTAGCCCTAAATATGCTCGCGCATCCCCCGAGATCATTATTTCCATTTATTAAAAAAATAGACGTAACGAGACGCACACAATCGGAATTGTATTCCGATGCATAACGCATTGCACGTTAATTAAAATCTGCAGTACAATCGCACTGCAGAGAGTATCGAATTTTAAAATGTTTAATTTCATATGCCTATTCAAATTTTAGTGAATATTCACAATATGTGTATCTGAATATTTAAGTGGAAATTTTTTACAATCGCCTTTATCGAAGTAGTACTATTAATAAATAATCCATTTATTTACACAGTTTTAAATTACAATATATTGGGTATATTTTTTTAAGTAATTTTCCAGCTCAATTTCGACTGTTCCATTACCGTTCGTTTGTATTTTACTTTTATATTATTGTACGTTTAAAACAAACACTCATTGAATGCTGCTGTCCATATTTTTGACATTGCAACATTTACTCGTTATACATATTGTATACGCGCAATATTTTAAGCTTTTAAAGAATGAAAGCGGAAATCATCTGTTGAAAAAATCACTTATCTTCTTAAGGTGGCGTACTTTACTTAAATATCAAGCGTTGCCTCTTTACTACATATGTATATGACAAACATTTTATTATCTGCCATTGTGAAGTAACTAAGGAAATATACTCCCCAGTGGATTCCCATTGCCTTCAGGAGTCTCGGAAGGAATAGAAGGAACGGACAAGTAAGGAATTGTTTCGGTTGTGCCAATTTTATGGAACTGTTTGATAATTTGGCAAATTCTAACAGGAGACGGCCGATCAGAAGTTTATTTAATGAATTCAAAAGATGATACAAATAGATTTAAATCATATTTAACGAGTCTTGGCTATGATCCTGTAACTAGAGAAGCATATCGAACAGATTCTGATTACAAAAATCTATCTCAACAGATACGTATGAATCACTTAGATATATTGGAAAATTCAAACAGAAAACGACCGATTTGAATTTAGTAATATCCTGATCGTGCCCAATGACTATGTATATATTTTGTACATAGTCTTTATTCTTTCTTACTATTAACAAAAATATTTTATGTATGGATAACGATCGCTAAATAACGAACCGTTAAAATGTGATTTACCACGAATAAAGCTTTCTTGAAATGAAACATCTCGTACAATATTCCGTACCATTTGCTGTGATGAATTATGACATTTTTGATTTTGAATCGGCATTGGGACAATATCACCTAATTTTTCGGCACATTAAAGGGTTAATCATCTGTCACAAATATCGCCACACATTACAGTGTCACAGTTTGGTGAACATACACACACACACACGTATAAAAGCGCGTGCGAGGCGTGATGATACCGGCTCGCAACTCGAGATAGTCATCGACCCGTGACTAAACACAGCTTTTAAGACATTTTTCCGGGGAGAATTAAACAGAAAAAGAAAAAAAAAACCGACGAAAAACCACACGCATACCAACTTACGTGCTCATTGCGTTTATTATTTCACATTTTGTGTGTGAGGGGTGCCGCGAGCCACAGTTTCGGGCGCGAATGAATGAAACGTGAATTTAATTATCGCTTCTGGCTACAATGTACCCATCTACCAATGCACCGGATACATAACATCTACAGGTTTTTATTTTATTATTGTTTTTTTTTTCTCTCTCGATACAATTGTATGTCTACTTAAAGTACGAGCAGGTGGAGCGCATTGTTAGCTTTGCACGGGGATGAAAATTTCTATTCATACTGTGTAATTGTACCGCGGGATTGTTTATTTTCAATTTTAAATCGTAGATTTATATTTTTATTACGCACTGGAGGCACACGTGTACATACATACATACACAGAGATAATATTATCGTAGTGTTCTGTATTTAATATCAGTATGTACATATGTACATACCTACGAATCCAGTGCAATGGCATTGGATTAGTTTTGAACAGCAAATACTTCATTACACGGATGTTCGTAAATATTGTCTCATTTCAAAACGATTCCACTTTTACGATAAATTTCTGTGATTTCATTGCATTTCAAAAACATCGATATATACAACGCTATATAGTGTAAGCCCGTTGAATATCAACGAATGTTTGTGTGGTCAGTACATGTATGTATGTATGTGTATTTAATAGTTTTTATATTTAGTTGCATAGATGGCGCGTTATAATACAACACGTAACAATTTAGCAAAGTCGCGAACTTATTAACAATTAATATTGTCAAATCGTAGCAGGCCCGTCATCGCCTCCATTTGGATGATATTAGCACGATTCGTCCCAACCTGGTGATCATGGGTTCAAATCCCACTCGCGCGCAGACAGACAGACAGACGAATTTCGGCTATTATATATATATACTAGTGTAAGCCCGTTGAATATCAACGGAGCGGTTTTTCATCACCCATACTGTGAGTGTTGGTGTGGGTGAGTATAGTTTTTGCACAGATGGCGCGTTATAATACAACAACGTAACAATTAAGCAAAGTCGCGCACCTTTCGAGCATTTATATTGTCAATAATCATTTACCTCAGCAAGCGTTATCAGCAGACAGACAGACAGACATACAGACGGAATAGTGCTATTATATATATATGATAATGCAGTTGGAACCCGTTTGATCAACGGATTGCCGTCATTTTTGACGGAATTTCGTATTTACTACTACTACGCTGTGAATTATGAATCTTAATATTAAACTTACTTTGTACGCAATCTTGACGGATTATATCAACGACAGGAATATACAGCACAGTTCAAACGATACATATTAAGATTTCAGTGAGTTGTTTGAGCGTTTGCCATAAATGGCCAAATCCTATTTCGTTCGATCAACGGAATGCCATTGTAAACTTTCTTTAACAACGTATGAAAGTGATTTGATTCATAGCTTATCCGTCAATTGTGACGGAACATATTAAATGATAGCACACTGATGTTTATTTGTTGTTGTTGTAATATTAACTTATGCTATTATCAGGATTACTTTGTAGCTAATGTCAGTTCATACGCAATTTATTCCAGTGTTGTCATTACAGCTTTGACTTATTTTATGAACGTGCGAGTTGGACTCACCTGAACGCAGAGCGGTTTTCCATCGTTCTCGTGAGAACAATTGAGTGAGAATGTGTATGTGTGTGCTTTTTTTTTTTTTAATAATTAATTTTAATGGGATATGGGTTGGTAAGCAATGAGCTGGTTTTAAGTCGGCTGTCCAAGGTGGCCGCGTGTGAGCTTCCTGCGGAAGTTCCGGACATACAGACATGACATACACGAAACTGTCACATTGACATTGTCGCACAAATGCCACACTCCTATCCGATCTGACCGGAAGTGAAAATCGTCGAAATTTATCAAGAATTTGGTAAAGTGTGTCGATTCGACTCGTTGAAAAATTAAATTATAAAATTTTTATTTCCATTTCGACGTGAAATAATATTCACGCTTACGTTTACATATGTATGTATATAGCTGGGTGATCGAAAAAAACTAAGTAAATGCGTGCAGAAATATAAAGTATTGCAAAGGGTACATTTTAAGCGGAAATCATTGTGTATATCTGTGGTTTGATTATAAAAAAAAGGGCCAATGTAAAATTTTGCACGAATCTATGTACGTATGTATTGTATGTATAAATACGGTGTGCGTTTTATGAATGTGTTAAATTTTTAATGTCCATAAACATGTTATTCAACCACTATTCAAATGGTCAATGTCAAAATGTAATATTTTCCCAAAATTAAATGTGATAAGTAAAAAGATGCTCAAAAGGTTCATCTCCAAACTGATAACAGGTTAAAACATCACAAACGAACGAATGAAATCTTTGATACCTTGATTTTTCGAATCTGGATATTTTGATATTGTTGTTTATTAACGCAAGTTATTAATTATAAATTTATTATACAATACTAGTGTAAGCCAGTTGAATATCAACGGACGTGTTTGACGTAATTGATTATGTAACAATTTAGCAAAGCCGCGAACCTACTAGGGATTAACATTTAAAAATTATGTGTTGGGTGAACGCGTTAGCGCTAACTCGCTCAAATCTGGTGATCACGGGTTCAAATCCCACTCGCGACGTTCGTGTTTTTTCAATTAAATTTGAATTTAAGCTTTTACCGAGGCGAGCGTTATCAGTAGACGGAAAGACAGACAGACATACGGAATTGGGCTATTATATACATACATATATACATACATAATTGTTCGGAAAAGCTAGATACGCTTCTTTTTCGCCATTGCTTCGTTTTTTGCAATTATTTATTAGCCCACTCATATAATTTTAGATATTTTCATAATGGTCCAAATAAATTAATTTAACTTATTTATCTATTTATACATTTAAGGTTGTCTATCAATTTGTTCAACACGCGTATTTTTCGCTATTGCTTCGCTTTTCGCTATTCAATACTCGAGTGTAAGTATTGTAAGTACATACTACTAGTGTAAGCCCGTTGAATATCAACGGAGCGCTTTCTCATTACCCGTACTGAAAAATAATATTAAATTTAATAGTTTTTATAGTTGTTGCATAGAGATGGCGCGTTATAATACAACAAGGTAACAATTAAGCAAAGTCGCAAGCCTTTTGTCAATTATTTACATCGACGAGCGTTATCAGCAGACAGACAGACGGATTCCGGTTATTATATTATAAGCCCGTTGAATATCAACGGAGCGTTCTCATCACCCGTACTAAAAAATAATATTAAATTTAATAGTTTTTTATAGTTGTTGCCTATGCATCAATATGTTGCGCCATCTGCGGCGCGTTATAATAACAACGTAACAATTTAGCAAAGTCGCGAGCCTAATGTTTATTATATTATATTCGGCTATAAATAGTCACGTTGAAGCCTGCCTATTATCATCTGGTTTGGCTCAGCGCGTAAGCGCTCTGTTCCGAATCAGCGGTACCGGGTTCAAATCCCACTCGTGCGACGTTCTGGTTTTTTTTTTTTTAATTATTTACCGAGGCGAGCATTATCAGCAAACAAACAGCGTTAACAGATAATAAGATATCGTTATCCTGTATCAATCGTCTAAATATTACGTACTAAATACACTTTATCGTATAAGTCGTTTTTCTGCATACATCGTTTTTTTTTTTTTTTACGGTCCCATGAAAAACGATGCAACGGGGTTCCACTGTATATATAATATAATTTCAGCTACCTCGATTTCTCTAGGTATTTTGATTTGGCATTTTGATGGCGATTTCTCTAGGTATTTTTAGAAATTGATTGGGTAATAGTTTATGTAACGAATCGACGGAAAAAAATGAACATATGTAATCTATTTTTAAATCAATTTTTGAACCACCCGCTACTCACAAACGTACATATACATACATACACTATATTTATTGGCTCGTAGTCATCATCGGGATCGCTATCGTGATTCTATCAGTGTTCGGGAGATTGTCGTGTCGTCTTCGGTTAGTTCAGTGAAAAATCAATACACGGACGAGCAGTTTCAGATAGATAATCGACTGGAAACGGACACTTCGTGCATTTGAATGTCTATATTTCAAAAAATCGATAAGCTCTTTTTTTTTTTTTCCAACTCGCACACACGTCTTCGAGATTTGATTTACGAGCGGGTTCAGCTCATTGACTGTTCCTTTTCATATACACACACACACACACATTTTTTTTTCTTATTTATTTTTATGTTCGTGATACATGTATAATATGTACGACGTGAAAAGTTTGCGCACCTCTGAATTAAACGGTCGATCGGGTAGTCAATTACGACCTCATATTGATTAAAGAACAACGGCGAGAAAAAGCGCCGCGGGCCAAAGCTTGGGCGCATCTGATTTTTAGCGAACCCTCGTGAGCTTTTGCGCGCGTGTGTATATTATTTATATGCGCGTGTGTATCTTTAATATTTTCACATTAATATCGGCACGTTGATTTATCGCAGCGATGACATAATATTAATGAGTTTCAGCTATGCTAAGCATAATGTCGTATATTTCACGCGATAAATATTATTTATTATATTGTATTATAATATACGAGATGGGGAGTGATAAAAAAAAAAAACAACGTCGAATGTATTTGTAAATGTTGTAATTTGTTACGATTGATAAGTTATTTGATTTAAATATTTGCGCAATTTAGTTTTGAAATAATTAATTTGTCATTGTGGATGGGTGCCTTACAAAACGATCGTGTCTACATAAATAATAACAAAACTTGTGGTTTTCAACATCATACCAAATATCACCGGCTCTCAATATTATAGTATCAAGTTGTATGGTTTTACTACACAATAGTACACTTTCACTGTAAAACCATAGGTTTTATAACCATAACAAATATTGAGATTGGACTAATGGAGAGTTAAGATTCATAGACAGAGAATTGTGTGTAATTGTGGTCATTTAGTTAGCATTTTCAATCATTCGTTGTGTGAATTCTAAAACGGTGAATGTCAAAATAACTAGTTTCGAGAAATAAGGGTTTGGTAAGGTTAGACTAGGTCTAATGTCAAAATATCTGATTTAGAGAAATAAGGGTTATGTTAGGTTCGGGTTAATGTCAAAATATCTGGCTTAGAGATTGGGGCTGATGTCAAATTATCTAGCTTGGAAAAATAGGGTTAATGTTAAAATATCTGGTTTAGAGAAATAAGAGTTAGATTGGGGCTGGTGCAAATTATCTAGTTTGGAGAAATAGGGGTTAGGTTAGAGCTAACGTCAATAGTGGCTCAATTAAATATTGGTTAGACAATTTTGTTTGCAACTCAATGTTATTTTTATAAAATTTAGAATTGTTATGTAATATTGACGATTATATAACAAAATTGTAGTAAGCACACTTGCAATATGAATACATTAGAAATTTGCCCCTTATAGAACCAATTAGCCCATATATGTATGTATGTATGACAATTCGAATGGACTGAAATTTTTTTGGGTAAATGCGCTAAACTCGACAACGGTTTTCAAATTATGTATATAATATAACAATCGTAGTTATGAAAGTTTACAAAAGCTGAAAAAATAACGACAACTGATTCTCATCAAGTCATCATACCGAGCTCGATTGCCGTCCAACTCTGTCGAAGGTGCTTCAAATTTAGGGTTTCGCTATTATTTTATATTTTATTGTCTTATTTTTTTTTCGATCCATTCGGCATACAAAGGGTAGGTTTAGAGAATGGCCCTCGAGTGTCCGACAAAAGGTGGCGCATATCCTCGCAAGGAGTCAGGTTCGTGGAAGAGTGGAGCACCCGTCATATTTATTCCTCAGCAGTAAAAGTTTTTTTCTTCTCCCGAGACCTTAAATTACAACAAAAACTCAAGAGGGCCGATTCGACCTCCTTCTCCGTGCGTTTTCGGTCGGCGGCTGTAATCCAAATTATACGCAGCTAAAAACGAAATTATTTCGTTTTTCTTCAATTTTTATTAATATTATTATGGGTTTTTTTTTATTTTTGACGTACCCGATTTTACGACGATCCGCATACGCATCTTCGTCGAAACGTTCTCAAACTGAGTTGCAAAAAAATAAAAACCTTCTCAAACACGTGAGCGAACATTTTAATGAACGATTTAGTATGAAAAATTGTTTATTAGAAAAATTTTAATATAATCATCATTTTCCACCCCAAATATTCTTCTCAATTCATCAGCCCATCTTCTCGCTATGTGTCCAGCCCTTTTTCAACTTTTTCACACGTTCCGCTATATCTAACACCTTTGTCATACTTTTTACCCATGTATTCCTCTCACGATCTCTTCTTGTTATACCAATCACACATATTTCCATGCTTCTCTGTGTGCACCGGATCTTACATAGCATTCTTGAATTTAGCATCCACGTTTCACATCCATACGTCATAACTGACAGTACGCATTGGTCGTACGCTTTCTTTTTTAAGCATAGCGGAATGTTAATTCTGCCAAAAGCACTTCGTCCTAGTTTTATTTCTTTTTCTTTACATCCAGCAATATTCACCAATTGTCCTAGGTATAAATAACTATCAACTATCTCTACAATATGATTATCTACTGTGACTACGCTTTGCTTTTAATATAATAGATAGTCACAAACATTGGAAACACATGTCCAACATTATTAATTAATAATCTCTTTCTTATTTCATTTCTATTCCATCAGAAGGCAGCCCGATCATTTTTACGATACTTCACAATGATATGCCCAATAACTTGTATACAATTTAAAGCAATTGCTAAATGCGTATTGATTAACCTATCAGGAATCCGTTTATTTCTCAGAACGTAAAGCTTTTCATCATCATCATTTTCAGCCGTTCACCATCCACTGCTAGATGAATGCCTTTCTAATCCTCTTCCATTCCATCTGCATCCAGTTGACACCACACATTTTTCTCAATTCAACAGCGCATCGTCCACTCGGTCTACCTTGCTTTCTTTCACATCCTCTCGGATACCATTCCAATATTTCTCGCGTCCATCTACCATCCATTGCCACTTCAACTTTGGTCATGCTTCCTAACCATGTATTCCTCTTACGATCTCTTCTTGTTATAGTAAATCTTTTAAGGTAAGCTAATTTTACTATCTTATGGATCAAATGATGTCGAATCTTGAGCTAAGTTATGTAAAGTATTCGAGAATCGCATGGTTTTGGTGTTAATTTCGAGCGTTGCAGATATTAATGTTCAGATCCACTTCTTGTTGATACATATTTCTATTAAAATTTGCAATCGTACGAATTCGCTCGTTTGAGAGCTGCTGGTGCAGTCGGTGTCTACGTTGTTATTAGACATTTTTTACAACCCGTTCGTGGAATAACTATTAGAATTGCACCTTAAATATTGGACTTTATTACGGATTATTTATATACAATAAAACTATCGAGAGATTAATAGCGACCGTGTTATATAACGTTTTGGCTGTAAAACCGGGCAATGGAAAAAAAATTCGGTCGACCAAAAAAGGCCAAGCCTACGTGCACGGGAATACCTGTACAAGGTGTCTGAAATGCATCACAATCGTATTTTCATTGGGAGTTTGGATTAAATCAAACGACTTTTAGCCGCTCGGTAAGTATGTGAACCTTTGCGTGAACATTGCAGTATTCAATTTATACCGCAACCTATGCGTGAAAAGTAATTTTTCTGCGATTTATGTGTACGCGTGGGAACTGAATCAACAGAGATGGAGTAAACATAAGTAAAAGGGCACGTTACAACTATGTACATACATACATTTGATCTATGCATGTATGTATTTCATAGGCTTCATTGATTTTTAGATAAGATACTTGAAAAATATTTTAAGTCACCTTTATAACGTGGGAAAAACTACGAAACGCATGATTTACGAAAATGTATATTAAATTTTTCGATTCTTTACCCTTGAGCTGCTTCCAAAAGTGAATACATATTACGTGTACATATATGTAGATATAAACATGCGAGTAAAATTATTGTCATTTGCACGTGAAAAATAAGAATAAAAGTATAAATAGAGCTTTCGGGGTCGGTCAGTTGCGTGCAAATTCCAACGTAATGGCGGTATCTTTTCGACAATAATACACAGTGGGGCGATACAAAATAAAGTAAAAATCGAGATAAATACACAAACAAATGTACGGCTGATATTACACGTGGCGACTCTACCAACACTCGATTTTTCTTTTGACGGTGGCCAGCATCTTATTATATTACATTGCACCACTTTTAAAGTCACCAGCTACCTGTTCATCTTCATACAAAAAAATAGGGCTACGAAGCTATTCGAAAAATACTCTACATATGTAGTTTAGTGTAAAAAAAACTGCAAGACGATTTTCAGCTAATTATTATCATCGTTTTCGAAACCATTTTGGTTATAAAAAAACAAATGCATGCAAATTCTCGAAACAATTGCATTCGAGTAGGACGATGCAAAAAAAGGGGTCGAAAAGGGATTTGGTGTCGATTTGTACTGCGAACCTTTGACTTCCAAGCATTTTTAGACACCACTGAATCGCACAGTGTAATACGTGCCATCTAAACATGTATGTATATGAGTCGCCTAGTTCCAAATCTCGATAAGTCCACAATATATAAAAAACGAGGATAAAATATTTTCCGGTTCTATGAATGTTTTCAAACGATGCCTTATACTTGAATCATTCCAAATACCGCCAAGTGCGCCGTAAAAAATATTGAAAATCAGTGTTAGTTCCAAAAACTGACAATTGCACTATGATAAAAGCTGATAAAAGCCATATTTAGAAACAAACAACGATAAGCCCATGTTTCTAATGTCAATATTTTGTTTAATATCAACAAAATTAAGTTTAAACGAGTTTAAACGCCATCAAGCAAATAAGTCTGTAGCAGAAAAACGGCGTTTGCGAACAAGTGAGTTTTATGGACTTATCGGGATTTGGAACTAGGCGACTCATATCTATCTGGTAGTCGAGGTTCAAAAAAAATCGGGTGTTTGTGGAGTGGCCAAGTGTAATATCAGCCAACATACATACATACATAAGTCCACTTTTTTCACTCGAACTGCGACGCCACAGTCAATCCGTCAATGCGTCGTGTTTCACCCCAATACAGGAGTGGATTGGAAAACTAAACGTTTTCCCCGTGGGCTATCACAAACGGAACCGAACACACTCGGAACATAATCCTCCAGCTCGAATGTCCTGGCGAGTGGCATTTACACGTGCATTAAGCATTTATTCGACCCGCCGCTGTTTCCAGTGTAAGGATGCTCGAATTTCACGGACCGTCGTCGGACACGTGCAGCTCCATCCGATCTTCGTCTGCTGAAAAACTGATGAAATTGGTCACGGATAATGCGCTCGACGGGTTAATGTCGCGTGAAGTGTGCTCCCGGATCCTCCCACCCTCCCCCTTTCGGATAAGAAATTAAAAAAAAAAAGTTTGAGAAGCGTCGTGCCGTTTCGTTTGAGTCGGACGCATGTGTGTCTGTCGTCCATTGTGTAAAGACGGGGTCAAACCGGGGAGAAAGAACAAAAATAATCTATTACAATAAAGAAAATAAAAGTCAAATGAAAGAAGTCTTAATCCTTATGCGTCATTACGAGGACACAAGGCAAATATCACACACACACACACACAAAAAAGAAATAATAATGATAATAATAATAACAGTCATAGTTCTGAGGCAGCGATCGTCAACAGTCGCGTGTATGTATATTCGTAGGCTTGATTGCGCGCGGTGGTGCACAGTCGATCGACACATTTAAGAACGCTCTCACATTCATCATTTTCAGCCGTTGATCGGGTCGTCAGACCAATGATGATTGAATGAGTGAGAAATTAAACATTACAATCTGAATGAAATTTCTAACGACCGAGCAAAAACACAAACGGCCGTTTTAAACCTTATTTTTCACTGAAAAATAAAATAATAATTAAATAGGTAGCGAAAAATTCAAATCTAAAAATTCATTCCAAAGAATATGATTTTTTTAAATTATTTACAAAGTAAAATATGAAAAAAATGGCAAAAAAAAAAAATAATATGCAACAAAATTAAAAAAAAAAAAGCAAGACGGCAAGCCACTAGAATTTTTTAAAAAACAACTGGAACAGCTTAAGTCGTCGAAATCGAACCAGCATGAATGAAAAATCTCTCCACGCATTAGTTTGCAAATCGCGCAAGCTAGTAAGCCGCACACAATTGGCAAGACTTTAGTGCTACAATAAAAGACACGGTTGGAATTATGTTTGACGATAAGAGCAAGAAAGAAGTATGTATAAAAGTCGAAACGATTGCACGCAGAATCGATGAAATAGCCCAGTGGGCAGAAGATGAGCTGATCCAAAAAGTTAGTGAGACATGTTTAGAGTGAGTGAGTTAGTAACATTTTTCTCATTGGAACTGGACGAGTCCACGGATGTACAAAGTTTATCCCAGCTGCTTGTTTACGCTAATTATAAGTTATTCACTCTGGATATTTTTAAGTATAAAAATAATTTAAATATACACCTCCCCATTATGTCCATTAAAACTAAGTGGGTCGCGAAAGTTTAATTTCCAGGATTCGTCTTTCCTCTTCTTCTTCCAGTTCTCATGATTATGTCTCACTGCGGTCTAGGAGGACAGTCACGGATCTCTGCTTTGCATTCAAGCAATTAAATAATTTATCAGATAGCCCTTACTAACCTTACTTGCTAAGTTGGATCCTTCTCCATTGTTCCCCCTAGATCTGATAGAAATCCTCTATTGTTTCATTTGAATTTTACTCTACTAATTATTCGCAAAACTCCTTCATTCATACATATATTCTGCTCGTCATTAAATGAAATTCCTGCACATATTGATCCCTTTCGATATTCCTTGCCCTCCTTCAGAGTTCCTTTCTTGCTATGATTTGTTCTTTGCTTGTATGTAACTATTTTGGCTGTATTTTACTTTATGAGCTGTATGCTTGATAAATAAATAAATAAATAGTACAATGTGTACCTAGAATGAACGCAGTTTTTAAATCCAAAATTCCGCTATGCTTAAAAAAGAAGGCATACGACCAATGCGTACTGCCAGTTATGATGCGTGTATGTGAAACGTGAATGCTGAATTCAAAAATGTTAAGTAAGATCCAGTGCACACACAGAAGCATGGAAAGATGTCTGCTTGATAACAAGAAGAGATCGTAATAGGAATACATGGGTGAGAAGTGTGACAAAAGTGGCAGATATAGCGGCACATAGCGAGAAAAATGGATGGTGTTTGAGAGGATGTGAAAGAAAGCGAGGTAGACCGAGTAGGTTTGGAGTCAATTGGATGCAGATTGCTCAAGACAGACAGGAATGGAAATGTTGAACGGGAATCAAGCTATTCTTTACTAAGGCACAATCTTTAACCTACTCATCTTAGACAGGATAGCGTTTTCACATGAATACATACAATGTATGTACACAGAATGGAATTAGATTCGCTCGAAATGCAACATCGACACACTTTTTTAACCAAGTCACAAGATAATTTGAATACTTTTATACTGATTGAATTGAAAATTTGTATAAAACTAAAATAAACTAATTCAAATTG
This sequence comes from Parapsyche elsis, assembly GCA_022651745.1. Lineage (NCBI taxonomy): Eukaryota > Metazoa > Arthropoda > Insecta > Trichoptera > Hydropsychidae > Parapsyche > Parapsyche elsis. The sequence goes on from JAGVSN010000038.1 coordinate 618,634, forward strand.
AATCGTTCGATAAGTTCGATAACGCTTTAGACTCTTTAGGGCTTAGAATTGTGTACCTATTTCATCATACGTAGTATGAGTGTGAGCTTTTGATGAATTTGATCAGTTGTCGATCCCTGTCCGAATATGCCTAGTCAGGATGATTCGACTGATGAGTCGAGGTCTGGCTCCCAGACAGGTACGGACCCCGGTTCTCCTCTTCATTTATCCCGATTCAATTGCAAAGACGACCAAAAAAAAAAAATCAACGACAGAAAAAGACACACACACACACACGAGCTCAATATGTATCTATTAAATTAGAGCTTCACAGAGGTTCTACCGACCCACGGGCAAAACGGTAGCACAAGACGAGTCGTTTTCCCAGAAGTCGCACTCCTACACATCGAATGGTTGGCAGAAAGCGTAGTGTGTGTGTGTGTGTGTGTGTCTCTCGACCGGCAATTATGTCAATTTTCTCATCTCAGCACTCGGTGGTAATATGTACTTAGCGATGGAAAATTTCCCGAATGCCCGCATATATGTATCGGTAAGTGCCGTGGAAAATTTTCGGTAATTTTGACGTTTAACTTGTGTATGAGCGGTAATACGGCACTTATTAGCGGAGTTAGCACGCACGAAGCGTTAACTCTATCAATAATGGCGATATCCCAAATTGTTTCTTATTGTGAAAACGTTATAGATTTCGCACTGATTACATTTGGACCCACCGTGCGTATACGTACGTTTTAAGATATTAATTTTCTTTTTTATTATTTTCTACCTATGTATATATTATACATATGTATTTTAAATGAATTAACACAATTAAGCAACGCAAGTACGAAAGTAGGTTCGAGTGTTAATTTTAATGAAACTAAAATTATGTTTGACGAATTTTGCACGCAAAACGTAGTCACAGTAGGATAACGACACTGTTTAGACAGTTGATAGTTATTTATACCTAAGACATTTGGTGAACATGACTGGATGTAAAGAAGAAAAATTGAATCAAGATGGAGCGCTTTTGGAAGATTGAACAGTTTTTAAATCCAACATCCAACTATGCTTAAAAAATAAATGCGTACTACCAGTTATGACGTATGGATGCTAAATTCAAGAGTGTTACGTAAGATCCAGTGCACACAGAGAAGTATGGAAAGATGTACATATGATTGGTATGACAAGAAGAGGTCGTAATAGGAATACACGGGTGAGAAATATGACCAAAGTTGTCAGATATAGCGGAACGTGTGAAAAAGTTCAAGTGGACACAGCGAGAAGAATGGATTGGTACAAACACTGGAATGGTATCCGAGAGGATGTGAAAGAAATCATCAAAAATGATGTGCAGACAGGAATAGAAGAGGATTGGAGTGGCTTTCATTCAGCAGTGGATGGCGAAAATGATGATGATGAAATAAGCTGGAATAATCTGCAGTGGATGTAAAGTAAAGACAATAATATATTTCATACGCTTTTCATCTCTCAGTAGACACATTTTTTTCTGAATGTATTGACGATTTTATTTGATATAGGATACAAGTAAGGATTCAATGCTTGAAATTATAGATTTTGGTTCGTTTTTGTATGTAATTATTAATTTCAAGACATTGCGGTGTATAATTGTAGTGATTGCCCCCAGTAAAGAAAGCACCAAAAAGAAATTCACCCTAAAATATAATACTTAGTATTCGTTACACTTTTTTATTTACAAAAAGAGAATTCGAACTTTACCCAAATCTTTAGCCAAAGGTTTCTCATGGCTGTACAAATAATAACACTAAGCAACAAAAAATCACGTTTTTTAAAACCCAGAGCGGAGATTGGTCAATCTTTACTAAGTTTGACCCACTGAATTCGAATCCTTATCTTTATGATCGATAAGCGCGCCACCGGTAACATCGAATAGCGTAGTTTAAAATCATTCGCCGCTCGAATTAGTACGTTTAGATAAAATAAAAAAATATTGAGATAGAAAACCAATTTTTATAAACGTGGTGAAATAAAAAAACTCACCAAATAAACGCCAAATAGCATGGGAAAAAAATATGTAAAAAAAATATGTTTTTGACTTTCAAAATTCGCTAGATAATTAATTATAAGTATTTCAAAGCAATAAAAGCAAAATGCTTCGGCATCAACTAGCTAAACTAACGTAACTGCATTATCCTTAGACGAAAAAACGTATCTGCACGCAGATACGTTGAATTTGCTATGTAAATGTTGAATACGTTATTTTAGATAAAATAAAAAAATATTGAGATAGAAAACCAATCCACATAAACGTGGTAAAATAAAACATTCTCTAAACAAACGCCAAATAACACGGAAAAAAATGTGTAAAAAATATATATGTTTTTGACTTTAAAAATTCGTTAGATAATTAATTATAAGTATTTCAAAGCAATAAAAAATCACAATCAATAGGAAAAATATCTGACTATTGATTTCAATACTTATTTTTAGCACAGCGATAGTATATTTTGAGTTATAGACCGCAAAAGCCAAAAAAATGGATATTTTTTACATTTTTTAAATCGCAAATATCTCATAAACGAGAGCATATGAACAAAAATCATTATCGGATTCAAATTCAGTGGGTCAAACTTAGTAAAGATTGACTAATCTCCGCTCTGGGTATTTTTTTTTGTTGCTCAGTGTAATGAAATTTAACAGTAAATTTGATCAAATAAACCCACGTAGCATATGCGCACTTACCTAATGACACACAATTCGCCAATTTCATCCATTCGAGAACGGTTTCTTAACGCTAAACCGAGCATGACAGATTGCCGATCGATCTGAAGGGGTTTCCACGACCCCAACTTGCACCTAACAGGGTTAACATACTCTGGTACGTACAACCGTCATGCGCCGAACGTTAAACGCTAGAGAACACCAATCGTTGTTTCGTTTATTTAGTGGTGTACGTACTTTATTAACTTTTTTTTTTTTTTTTTTTTTTTTTATATATATATAACCGGTCAATGTTGCCACTGTTTGTGGGTGTTTAATGACTCAATTTGTTGTTGGGAAAAACGCCAAAGAACTCCGACTGGTTATATTTTCGTACGAGAGTCGAACCGAACGCTCTTTTATCTCGCGCACAATGGACGGATAATCGCTTTGGATACGGCAACGAGTTATTACTCAACGTACTCATCCCGCGCGAATCCTCTCGTACTTGCGCCTCTCTGGGAGTGCCTCGGATTCCGAGGCACTCTCGGAGGCGGAAAAATGTTTATTTTTATTTTTAATATTTTTATCGTGTGAGATTTTCAAACGTAATGTGTGCGATACTGCGCGCGTCATGTGCCTTTCGGCGTGGGAATCGGCCCGCAACGGTAGCGGCCTTCGAAATGCAACATCACTTTACACACATCACTCAAATCAAACAGTATTGTCCAAGCCAGGGGTGTCCAACTTGGTCTGTGTCCGTACCAGAGCGCGAACATGTCATCGGTTGGATGTATCGATGTCTTGGCTCGCGGTCAAACTGTGCCTCAACTTCCTCAATGTCCTGGCAAAAGGCAATTGAAAATTGATGGAGTATACATATGTAGGTATATCACAAGAGAGATCGTAAGAGAAATGCATGGGTAAGAAACGTGGAAAGATTTTATTTATTTATTTATTAACAGGTTTTTAGCCCAAAATAGAAGATTACATATACATATCGACCTACTAAAGTGTGGAGGCCGCCCTCTATACAATATCTTAGCGAAATTATTTACAAAATGTATTCTAGAGCAAACTGTTCCGGATTTATGGAACAACGCGTCCATAATTTTAATTTATAAGAAAGGGGACAAGGAGGATATAAAAAATTACCGCCCCATTAGCTTACTCTCCACAGTCTACAAGATCTTCACGAAGGTAATAACGCAGCGGCTCAAGGCAACGCTCGATTCTAATCAATCCATGGAACAAGCAGGGTTCAGGGCCAATTTCAGCACAATGGATCATCTTCAGGTGGTAAGTGAATTGGTTGAGCGCGCGAACGAATATCGCCAACCACTATGTTTAGGTTTCATCGACTACGAGAAGGCGTTTGACTCAGTCAGTCAAACAGCCGTACTGGATGCCCTTAAGAAACAAGGCGTTGCGCAACCGTACGTCAGCCTGCTAGCTGCCATCTACAAAAAGGCAACAGCCTCAGTTCGTCTCTTTGAAGACACGGAGCAATTCGGTATTGAGAAAGGTGTTAGGCAAGGAGACACCATTTCTCCTAAATTATTCAATGCGGTGCTCGAGGACATATTTAGGTCGCTGGAATGGCAAAAATCAGGGGCCAAGATTAACGGAAGACATTTGAGCCATCTAAGATTCGCTGACGATATAGTTATAGTTGCATGTAATTCAGTAGATTTACAAAATAGATTAACAGAATTAAGCAACGAAAGTATGAAAGTAGGCTTAAAATTAATTTTAACAAAACTAAAATTATGTTTAATGAATTCTGCACGCAAAACGTAGTCACAGTAGATAATTATATTGTAGAGATAGTTGATAGTTATTTATACCTAGGACAATTGGTAAATATGACTGGATGTAAAGAAGAAGAAATAAAACGAAGAATGAAACTAGGGTGGAGTGCTTTTGGAAGAATGAACATAGTTTTTAAATCCAACATTCCGCTATGCTTAAAAAAGAAGGCGTACGACCAATGCGTACTGCCAGTTATGACGTATGGATGTGAAACTTGGACGCTAAATTCAAGAATGCTACGAAAGATCCAGTGCACACAGAGAAGCATGGAAAGATGTATGCTTGGCATAACAAGAAGAGATCGCAAACGAAATACATGGGTAAGAAGTATGACCAAAGTGGCAGATATAGCAGTGCGGGGAAAAAAAAGTTGAAGTGGCAATGGGCTGGACACATAGCGAGAAGAATGGATGGCAGATGGACGCGAGAAGTACTAGAATGGTATCCGAGAGGATGTGAAAGAAAACAAGGTAGACCAAGTGGAAGATGGGCTGACGAATTGAGAAGAATGTGTGGAGTCAAGTGGATGCAGATTGCTCAAGACAGACAAGAATGGAAGAGGATTGGAGAGGCCTTCATCCAGCAGTGGATGGTGAACGGCTGAAAATGATGATGATGATGATGATTTAAAATACATACATATATAAAAAAAAAAAAAAAAGAATAAGAATATCAAAAGCTAATAATAAAATACTAACAAAAACAGTGCTAGAATTTAAATTTTAAGTTACACAGAATATAATATAATGTTTCACAGAGTATAATAATATTATTTATTTATTATCAAATACCATTACCATCCCCGCTCAGTATCCTCGCTAAATTAAGCTTAAGATACATATGACACAAAGCGAGGATAAGTATTGGAAAAAATGTCCACATCATCGGTTGCCAGAGCATTAAATCATTTTAGAGCTTTATTAAATTGAAATTTACGTTGATTCGAATTATCATAGTATGTATGTACATATATGAATTTTCGTCAACCAAAAATAGCGCATCCTTATCGCATTTGATCAATTTTATTGAGCCCTAAATAACCATGCACTCGTATTTATTGTGTCTTTATACTCTGTTCATCTTGAGAAGGACCCCTTTCTCGCGCAACTATAAAAAAAGTGGGATGTCCGAGATTTACGACTTTGGGGTTGATTATCGTTTATGTTTATTCCAAGAAGTCGAGACTGTGACGAAGCTCGTCGGTTGAGCCGCTCCCTTGTTTCTTGAATTGGACAGAGTATAAATACGAAGGTTTCGTAAATTTTGCAAGAATTGCAAATGAGGCCCTTAGGCCCGTAACGCACTTGGCTGCCTGGCTGCGCAGCCACAACGATGTTAGAAAATGTATGTGGCTGTTGCCAAATACATACATCTCGTGTTAGCCGCGGCAGCCAGTGGTTGCCTGTCTGGCTGTTGCGTTATCACACAGGCAGCCACATATATTTTATAACATCGTTGTGGCTACGCGGCCATGGCTGCGCAGTGCGTCACAGGCCTCAACTCTTTGAACTCAATTTTGAATAACTATAAATCCGTGAAACACATATCCTCGGTATTGTACAAGATGAAAAACCTTACATGAATCTTTCGAATCAGTGTTTTCAAATTTTTCTACACATCCATTTCATCCGTACCAACTTGAAAATACCATAATTTCGGGGATTTAGATTTTTTTTTTAAATTTGTTTCTTGAATAAATTATTTGAGGATTTGGACCGTTAGACCAGCGTAAGCAACTTTACAAAACAAAATCTGAACATGGGTTAAATTTGATTTGAAAATCAAAATTACCTTTGTTCATAAAATTTTAAAACGTTCGACAAAAAATTTTTTTATATATTATCATTGATGATGAAAAATCTTCCCCACATTGTTGCCAAAATAAGCAGCCATTCTCAATTTTTTTTTCCATTGGTTCCAAAACTTTTTTTCAAATAATATATTTTCACTTTTGATGAAATTTGGAGATGAAAAATTGCATCAGGGATATTTTAGATATGTTTTGTTTGAGAATCTATAATAAAAAATAACCATTTTTACTCAAAAAGAAATTACGCTTTTGGAAAGCCAATGTTTGTGAATCACTGGCGTGAAACAAAAATTCCAAAACTGGACCAGCTATTCTCCAAGATATGCTAATTGTATTGGCCAAAAAAAAATAGTGGTTTCAGTCAGTTTTCATCTCAAAAATGAAGTCAAAGTAAATGTCGAGCTATGCTCGACATACGAGTTCAAAGAGTTTTAATAGTACCTACATATGAGTCGCCTAGTTTCTAAATCCCGATAAGTCCATAAAACTCACTTGTTCGCAAACGCGGTTTTTCTGCTACAGACTTATTTGCTTGATGGCGTTTAAACTCATTTAAACTTAATTTTGTTGATATTAAACAAAATATTGAAATTAGAAACATGGACTTATCGTTGTTTGTTTCTAAATATGGCTTTTATCAGCTTTTATCATAGTGCAATTGTCAGTTTTTGGAACTAACACTGATTTTCAATATTTTTTTACGGCGCACTTGGCGGTATTTGGAATAATTCAAGTATAAGGCACCGTTTGAAAACATTCTTAGAACCAGAAAATATTTTATCCTCGTTTTTTATATATTGTGGACTTATCGGGATTTGGAACTAGGCGACTCATACATATATACTTTTCATATGCATGCTTTTTGGAATCGATTGAATATTCCTAAGGGAAATTTCATCAACTGGATCTAATAATTGTATCTTTCGCTTAATTTTTGTAAGAAAAAATATTAGAATAAAATTTCATTTACCTATATATTCAAAGGCAATTGAAATGTTGCTTATACACAATTTTCATTCTCATTCACACTTGGGTCATATAATTGGACAATTGGACATGTCTCGGCATAAATTCGAAACTTGAAACTCCTAGAAGCAAGGTCACAAGCTACACACAAGGATGATGATGACGATGATGAATTTTTCTGTTTGATTTTCGGTGAGCCGGATTGACCAGCCGAGGTTCTCGGGAGCCGTCAACGAGGAATGATCGTAATAAGCGGTTTGGGACTTCGGACCCAGATGACTAAGCCAGTTCTTGAGGTACGTGTGCCACTCAACAATCATCGCACTGTCGCCGCAACGCTTTTGTTGGCGAAAATCACCAAAAAAAAAAATCATTCCGACCCTCGTTAGATGCCAAATACTCGAGTTATCTACTATTTTTCACCTCAAATTTACCAAAGTGTGAATTTGACGAAGTGACGTATCTACGTCATCATCATCATCATCGTCGTCGTCGACCTGTCGCACGTTTCGTTCGCGACTCGTTAATGTATCGACAGGACAAGTCTCAACGTCGTTATTTCGATGCGCCTGTTTATGATACTTTTGATCGTCTGCTAAAATAATATTATTTTATGGCAAAATATGTACATATATTTGTAACGATAGACTCGTACAGTTTCACGCATTCATAACTCATTTTCGCACAATCGTGGACATGTCACCTCTGTGTTCCGAGGACGTGTAAAAATTAAACATTAAACATATTTCCAGTGAAAATGTCGTTTTCGAAATGCTTCTACTATTTCATTCTAAGTATACATAGTTTCTATCGTATGTGTAATAAAGTAAACAATAATCGAAGTATTGAGCCCGTTGACAATCAATGCGTGTTTGTTATTGACATGTGAGCGTGCTAACAATAGCGGTAGCTATGGGAAAAAAATTAAATACAAAAAAAAAATAATAGTTTTCTATGAAAACAAAAGAAGTGTGTTGAGCGCTCCTGACGGACAGACAGACAGACAAAATTTACGATAGGTACCTACATATATGTATATATATGTATGAATGATTTTTGGCATACATGTCTAGTAATTTAAGTCGTCAATTATAATATTGTGTAGCTAATTAAAATCAATTTGATAAAAATGCTGACTTTTTTTTTGAAAAGATAAATACAAAATATTCATACTTAAATTATTAAAATGGTACAGGTATATTTTTTCATTTTAGTAAACTCTCAAAGATATGCTTTTAATAATGTCGTAATTGACAATAAAAATAACGGGAATGGCGATGAAGTTTATTTTATTTTTATTATCTGAATACGTATGTATGTATGTATGTAATATAGGCTGTTTACATAATGCTTAAATTTATTTTCATTTATGTAATTAAATTTTGTTTTGTTTGTAAATAATTTGTGTTTTATAATAAGCCGTCAATTATAATATTGCGTAACGTATGAAAATCAATTTGATAAAAATGCTGACTTTTTTTTTGAAAAGTTACATACAAAATATTCATACTTAAATTATTAAAATCGTACAGGTATATTTTTTTCATTTTAATGAACTCTCAAAGATATGCTTTTAATAATGTCGTAATTGACAATAAAAATAAACGGGGATGACGATGGAGTTTTATTTTTATTATCTGTATGTATGTATGTACATATGTATGTAATATGGGATGTTTACATAATGCTTAAATTTATTTTCATTTATGCAATTAAATTTTGTTTTGTTTGTAAATAATTTGTGTTTTATAATAAGCCTGTAAATAAATAAATAAAGCAATAGTATTTACATCAATCGATCATTTATTTGTTGGTTTCTATGGGTTACGGAAATAAATAACAATTCAAACCGAAATTTTAGTGTTTTAATATTGATGTACAGAGGCTTGTGTAATAACTTCATAATAGATTTCAGCTCTTTACGTAGCATTTACTTAACTATATTTTGATGTATGAGACTAGTCCGACTAGTAACTAGTGTATGAGACAACTCAATGGTATGAAAATTACCATAAATCGAGTCCATACGCACATTCAAAAAAAATTTATGCACATTCGAATTAGCGAACAGTAAAGTGAGTCTACTAGTATGTCTACATATGTATATATGTCTGTCGAATCGAAATAATCTTCAGTGGCGGCTCGCAATAGTCACGGTCTCAGTAATTGGCGATTGAAACTGAATTAATTGAAGTGAGGAAATTATTGTAATGGGGATGGACTAGGTAACTAAAGGGTTGAACGGTCAGCTTCTTCGGTGGGCAACCGGTTCAATTTCAAAAGAAATTTGTGCGCTAAATATATATCAATCTGTCTGATTTGCGGTACATTATGTGGACGAAATCGGACGAATAATCGTGAGAAACCGATTGGTGAATTTCGCACGGTTCGACCAACCGATTGCATTGTAGGCTAGTTCAACTTACTAAGCCGATTACGGAATTGTATACGTGAATCGATTCGACAGTTAACGACGTATGTGCAATATTGACTAGCAGATAGTTAGTGTAGGATCGTCGATGGTAGCTGTAGTGTAGCGTTACAATTTGGTTGTTTGCTTGATTCGATGCCAATATTGAATAGGTTCAATATTCAATGGATGAATTGGTCCAATGTTGAATTGATGAATAGGCTCAGAATAGTGTAGTTCGATGCGCGCGAGCCCTGTGCCAATATTCTATTGTTAAAATTGTAGTAAAAAAATACAAATATAAAACGGTGTCAACGTGGAGAAATTTTCGAACGAAGGCAAAATTTGACCGTAGATCGAGGTTTGAAATATTTGAACGCCGCAAAAGGCGGCAATTTAAACATTGCGATTTTTATGCAATACGGCGATTTGCATTTGAAGTGAGCTTTATTTATTTTTTAAATCAAACTGTCCAGACGTATGTAGGTGTATGTTTTATATTTTAATTTATCGACAGATGTCGCTAAACGTACACATATCAAATTACAGATATGTGACTTTTATTCGAATGAAAACATATGCAATTTACACTGTCGATGGTTTTTATCAGAACATTTGTACGATATGAGTATAATTTTAAGCAATCCATCTTCTAGTTGGATAATTATTGAAATTGTACACATTTACAAATGTTTTTTTTAAAAAAAAAATTAATTTTATTTAAACGCGATAAATCGACAATGACTTGAACTCGTTACGGAAATGTGCATATGTACTTACGCAAAACTTATACAAAATATAAAACAATTTCCAGAAAAATTCAACGTGACCTTAAATTACATATATTATAAAGTGGACATATTATGCTAGGTAAAGTAAGTTAAGCTAGGTTTGTTTGGATTAGTTTAGGTAATATGTATATCATCATTTTCAGCCTTTCACCATTCGACTGCTGGATAAAGGCCTCTCCAATCCTCTTCCATTCCTGTCTGTCTTGAGCAATCTGCATCCGGTTGACACATTATTCACAATTCATCAGCCAATCGCATCGTTCACTCGGTCTACCTTGCTTTATTTCACATCCTCTCAGATACCATTCTAGTATTTCTCGCGTCCATCTACCATCCATTCTTCTCGCTATGTGTCAACCAACTTTTTCACACGTTCTGCTGCGTACACACCGACGAACCGAACAGCGAACGATGAAGGGTGGCTATTGTGTTCATAAATCATCGGACGTTATTGTGTGGGGCGGATCTTAACGAACATTCTTGAAGTCAGCATCCACGTTTCACATCCATGCGTCATAACTGGCAGTACGCACTGGTCGTATGCCTTCATTTTTAAACATAGTTTCATTCTTCTTTACATCCAGTCGTATTCACTAATTGCCCTAGGTATAAACAACTATCAACTGTCTCTAAAATGTTATTATCCACTGTGACTAAGTTTTGCGTGCGACATTCATTAAACATACAACATATGGTTATTGTGCGGAGCGGTCCACACAGTAGCAACCCTTCGTCGTTCGCCGTTCGGTTCGTCGGTGTGTACGCAGCATTACGCTGCTATGTATATTTCATATGTGAATTGTTTGATTATATTTAATTTTACTATCAATATGTTAAATATAACGTTGTTTTCATGTCTCGCCATAGTGACGAATTGGGGCAACCTGCAATGTCACTATGGTATAATTTGTGAAATAAATAAATATCTGCCACCTATGTCACACTTTTCACAACATGTATTCCTATTACGGATCTATTCTCGTTATATCGAGCATATGTACATCCTTCGATGCTTATCTTACCGATTCAATTCAACATCCACGTTTCACATCCATGCGTCATAGCTGCCATTACGCATCGGTCCTAGCGGCCTTCATTTTTAAGCATAGCGGAATGTTGTACAAAAAAACAACGTTCATTCTTCCAAAAGCACTACAGTCAACAACAAAACAACCGGTCGCAATCACTGATTGTCCTAGGTATAAACAACCGTCAACTATCCTCTACAATATGATTGCCTAAGGCCCGTAACGCACTTGGCTGCCTGGCTGCGCAGCCATGGCCGCGGCGGCCAGAAAAACGTGCACCCAGTTCAAGCAGCCAAAGGGGCAGCCAGAACGATGAGAACACACTCACAAATGGTCAGCGATAACATTGTAGATACAACATATTTTCAATGCAATATTTGGTTCGTAATCTTTTTGAACTGGATATATGGATTTTATTTTTGAATTTATTTTAGGAAGACCAACAGCTATGTTACAACAGAAAAAAGTAAGAATCTTATAAATACAGAAAGCCAATAACAGGTCTCCACAAATAGTAACAATGTAAGAAAGAAAAGAAAATCAAAATCAATAATAAAAAAAACAGAGTAAAAGAACACAAAACAACAGAGTTAAAGAACACAAAACAACAGAATTGAAAAACAACAACCAATTAGTACAAAAGTAAATTAAAGTAAGGTAACAATAGTATAGTAAGAAAACATATAGTATAGAATAATAGAATAGAATAACAACAACTAGTAAAATGCACAGGTGGTATAGTAAATAAAATAAAGTAACAGAAAAATAAAATAACAGTAACTAATTAAGCATAACAGTATAGAGTATGTATGTATAATAAAATAAAGGTAGATGCAAATAATTCGTTAAAAATAGTTTTATATTCATTATTTCCAGCGCGCAAAATTAGCGAGATTTTTTATCTTATTCGTTGAATTTAGTATAAAATTTATAATGGAATTGGAATTGTTTATTCAGATTTTCAGCCGAAGCAGCTGAAAAGTGCGTGCATCGCACAGGCAGCCACATACGTTTGCTTTGTTAAATACATCTCGTGCTGGCCGCGGCGGCCAGTGGCTGCCTGTCTGGCTGCTGCGTATCGGAGCCGGTACCTGTGGCCGCGCAGCCAGAGTTTCCTGGCTGCCTCAGTGCGTTGTCAAACAGGCGGCCACACATACATACATGGCCGCGCAGCCAGGCTGCCAAGTGCGTTACGGGCCTTACGGTGACTGCGTTTTGCGAGTGTATAAAAAAGAAAATACAACGACTTAAGTTTTCAACGGGGGTGGGTTGTCTTTTGCGGGTACGACTCGCCTTTCGCATCATCGAGGCATTTCATGCATAAAAATATAATGAAGGGTGGCGAACGTTTTTTCCACAACCCCGTCCCGAGGGGCGAACGAGACATCGCTGTTTGCCCACCTTGCACACATTGTTACACACCACCACTACCATTCTGTTTTATTATCACAGGGCCGGATTACGACACCTAAAAAGTATATAAAGTCCCCCCCCCCCCCATCGCCCCCCCCCCCCCGCAGACCGTCGCCGCACGTTGTACATAAATTAAGCTTTTATCTATTCACGGGCGCACAAATCCAAAGCAAACACGCGCGAACCGAACCGGAACGTGGCACGGGAAGGTGGAGTTGCCCCCCTTTGAACCGCTCGTTCGCGTCTCGAAACCGGATTTTTTCCGGCTTTTCGGTCGGACTTACGAGAGCGAAACCGCGGGGTGAAACGATAACGATAACGGCACACGTAACGGCCTTCGAGTGTTTTGTGAAAAAAAGTTTGAGAAGCGGCGCAGACTATGGCCATCAACGATTCGCATATTTCGGATCCGCACCTAAGCACACCTATGTACATACATAGGTGTGGAGTATCACCGGAGTATCTAGTGTTGTATGTAAGTCGAGATATTCTCCAAAAGACTATTCTCCGAGAATATTCGAGAATTTTCTTTTTTTTTGGTTATAAAACATCTAATAAAACGATAGAATGAATCTAGGATGGAGTGCTTTCGGAAGAATGAACATAGTTTTTAAATCCAACATTCCGCTATGCTTAAAAAAGAAGGCATACGACCAATGTGTACTGCCAGTTATGACGTATGGATGTGAAATTTGGACGCTAAATTCAAGAATGCTACAAAAGATCCAGTGCACACAGAGAAGCATGGAAAGATGTATGCTTGGCATAACAAGAAGAGATCACAAAAGAAATACATGGGTAAGAAGTATGACCAAAGTGGCACATATAGCAATGCGGGTGAAAAAGTTGATGTGGCAATGGGCTGGACACATAGCAAGAAGAATGAATGGCAGATGGACGCGAGAAGTACTGGAATGGTATCCGAGGGGATGTGAAAGAAAGCAAGGTAGACCGAGTGGAAGACATAGAGGAGAGCTCGCGCGTGGCGCAGCTTAAAGTACAGTTTTAAACTCATGAGTCCCTTCGGCAGAGCGTAGTCCCTTAGGCGTCGCTATATACGAAGGTGGGAAAGAGGTGGAGACGCAAAACTCCAATGGGTCAAAGACTGTTGTCCGTCATGTCAGACCGAGTGGAAGATGGGCTGATGAATTGAGAAGAATGTGTGGAGTCAAGTGGATGCAGATTGCTCAAGACAGACGAGAATGGAAGAGGATTGGAGAGGCCTTCATCCAGCAGTGGATGGTGAACGGCTGAAAATGATGATAAAACATCTCTAGATAGTTTAATAGCTTTTTAGAGGATTCTAGGATATTTTCAGAACCAAATGGGAGTAATAGGACTTTCTAGAGTGTCTAAGAGCATTTTGAATAACATTTTTTCATTCTGACGACACTGAATGTCTTCGTAAGTGTTGTAAGTCGAGAATATTCTCGGAGAACGAGAATATTCTCCAATAGATTATTCTCCGAGAATATTCTCCAAAGATTATTCAACGAGAATATTCGAGAATTTTTTTGGTTATACAACATCTCTAGATAGTTTAATAGCTTTTTAGAGGATTCTAGGATATTTTCAGAAACTAATAGGAGTAATAGGACTTTCTAGAGTGTCTGAGAGCATTTTTAATGACATTCTTTCATTCTGACGACACTGAATGTGTCATTTCGTCATTTTAACATACGCACTACTAGCATGAACGTTTTCCGCGAAACTGTCACAGGAATGCAATGCTTAACTCTGGAAGCAATGAATTACTTATCATATGTTTATTGCTTTGGTTATGATATTCCGGTAAAATTGTTCCAACGTATGATTTAATCATTCATTTAAACTTAGCACAAAAGATCGTAAAAGATTAGATTACACATACATAATGAGAGAGATAAATATTATTTTGAAAGAAAGTGACACGATTGCAGTAAGCAACGTAAAAAAGTGAAGACTCTCAAACTCAAACAAAAATTACTGCATGCATATATATTTTTGTAAGGCTGTTTGTGCAATTATGATGAAAATATTATTCGTGTAGTCCGTATCACCTCTCCCAAAGTATTAGCCCGGATTAGAGGGAGTTTACTGTGTACTTTAGCAGATACAGTAATATTTAGTATTTATTTATTTAAAATATGTACATGGTAGCCGATTATTAATATTCCCGAGAATATTCTCCAAAAGATTATTCTCGAGAATTTTACAACACTAGGAGTATCAAACCAAAGCAAAAAAAAAATATTAAGCATTGTATTCCTGTGAGAATTTTGCGGAAAACGTTCATGCTGGTAGTGTGTGTGTTAATATGACGAAATGACACATTCAGTGTCTTCAGAATGAAAAAAAGTCATTCAAATGGCTATCAGACATTCTAGAAAGTCCTTGGGTTCTGCAAATATCCTAGAATCCTCCAAAAAGCTATTAAACTATCAAGACATGTTTTATTATACACTGCTGTTAATTATTTTAGATTTCAATCGCTTGCCTCGATAACACATAAAACAAACTTTCAAAAACAATTTTGAATACAAACCAATAAAACCTACCACGAAGAGTAAAAATATTCCTTATTGACACAACTCCTTTTTTTTCCATTCAATAATAATTTAAAAATTCATACTGTGTTCATTTTAGCTTTTCTAAAAGTGATGTTATTGCCTTTAAACTATACGACGTCTTATGTTCTTATGTCACATTTGAAATTTGATGTCGACACATGACAAAATAAAGTAAAATAAAAACGACGCTGGCACAAAACAGTCTCGAGCGTATGTTTGCACTCAATTTGTTTGAACTGAGCAAATGTTTGAAATACACACATGAAAAAAATTGTATGCGAGACAATTTTCAACCCTTCGCTGACTTTCAACGACATACATATTTGATTTGCAACAAGTGCACATTTGATCCCTTAATAAATTGCTATGATCATCGAGCGTTATCTGCTTGTGTTTATCGAAAAAATTTTCGCCTTTTCAGCGCCGTGCGTAATCCACTACGAACAGAAAAAAAATCACAACGGAACGAACGAGGGGATATCGCTTCTGTAACGTGGGGTGAAATCGACCCACCCAGGACAGCCCTTTGTTTGCGTTTCGAGTGTACTTTTCATAAGCCGCCACCCCCCTCTCATTTTGATAATAATAATATGTACGTATAAATCGGTATGCTTGTCCGACAACTTTATAATGTGTGTTATGATTTTTAGCTGATTGGCAACGGCACGCTTTAATCTTATCCGTGCGATCGCGAGAGGGTTAATAAATAATAATCGCGCAAAATCCGCCCAGAACGATGATACATATGTATATACATCGGTACAATATTATCGGTAACTGACTAACTGCTCGGAACCTGTTAATGCCGTGGAATTTATTTCTAACTATGCGAAGAGTTGGAAGGATTCGATTTTAAGGGTCATTTTGCTGGAAACCAGTTCTTCTCGGTCGGTTCACCTGTGCGATGCACCTGACGCTTGACTACCCCTGCACAGTTCATTATGCCCTTATGCATTTTTCATGCGACGATTCGCACTGAAAAGCACATGTATTGTATATAATTTATTTTTTTTTTGCTCTTCACGAAGAGTGCACATTTCTCACATCCTTGCGGATTACATAATTTCAGCCGACATTACCCGTGTGCAAATGTCATTTGTGTTGAAATTGCGTTTTTCTCAACTGGCAATACCAATCTGTTTCAATTTGCAATATTGCAATACTCCACCTGTAATTATTTAGAGTCGAATGTTGTACGGTATCCGAAAGAAGAATGTACTATCACATTCAGACATGTAGGATCTTAGGAAGTACCTTTGCGAAGTTTGGACATGATTCTTTAAACGGTGTGGGAACTATGTACATACATATGTATATGGAAAAAATAGGCAAGGTAATGTTTATAATACTGAAACAATTCGAAAATTTAGTGTAAAGTTCAATAGTAAGATATCTATTAATCTTTTGAACGTTCTCATCATTTTCAGGCGTTTACCATCCACTGCTGGGTGAATGCCTCTCCAATACTCTTCCATTCCTTTCTGTCTTGAGCAATCTGCATTCGGTTAACTCCACACATTCTTCTTAATTCATCAGCCCATCGTCCACTCGGTCTACCTTGCTTTCTTTCACATCCTCTCGAATACCAATACCAGTATTCCTCTTACGAACTCTTCTCGTTATATCGAGCATACACCTTTCCACGCTTCCCTGTGTGCACTGGAGCTTGCGTAACATTCTTGAACTTGGCATCCACGTTTCACATCCATATGTCATAACTGGCAGTACGCATCGGTCGTATGCCTTATTTTTTAAGCTAAATTAGCTAATTAGCTAATATTATATAAAATAAATAAATAAGCACTCCATCCTACATAGTTTTATTTCTTTTTCTTTACAACCAGTCATATTCACCAATTGTCCTAGGTATAAATAGCTATCTATGTACAGTGACTACGTTTTGCGTGCAAAATTCATTAAACATAATTTGAGTTTTATTAAAATTAATTAATTCTTAATCCTACTTTCATACTTTTGTTGCTTAATTGTGTTAATTTTGAACGTTCTATTATCGATTTTCTTTTGATTTTGTTGTAAATATTAATAAAAGATAATAAATAATTAAAAAAAATAATGTGTGGAATGAAATGCATAAAAGTTGGCTGGAATGTCATTATAATATGTGAAGTGAAAGAGAATCAGTTGATAGTTAACTGGTAGGAATTATAAAGACCGACAATACCGAGAAGTCGGTACATACAGCATACTAGAAACGGCGTGGAAAACGAGTGCCGTTCGCCTTAAAGAGGCTCTCAAACAGTCGCTTATTTTTATTATTTTGCATTTTGTAGAGGATAAAAATCGACGGCCATAAGTCGAGAAGCGGCTTACGTTCCTGCTCGAAATATTTTCATGCAAATGTATTTGCATTTGAAATGTGTCGGAAACGTAAAATATAATATCGCTTTTGTGCAGATACGAAAAGTAATCACTTAACTCTGTTTGCTAGCAACGTTTGAACTTAAAATAAATATAATACTCAATTTAAACAAAATATGTAATTAAAACATCTCATTCGGAAAATGCTATCTGAATTTTTATCTCGCGACTATTTTTTTTTCCACTTTTTATATAAAGCACTCGGTTAGATTGACTTGTGAGTTGTGTGACACGCTTTAAGTGACTTTTGACTCGCTTGCACAAACTATTTCTTATGAAAAACAACTTAGAATCGTTTACATACTGGTAATCGAATCAAACTATTGAAATTCTCATTGCAACAACCACCGTGCTGAATTGTGGAACACTTGAAACAACCTGCGCTGAGAATGAAATGTTCACTCACTCATTTTTTGGATTTGGATAATTGAAACACGACCAAAAATTGATTTCGGTCATGGGAAAAAGCTCACATATGTACATCCGTAAAAAAGAATAGCTCCGGGGCAAACGGACACTTTGTAAAGCTTTTTGTTCTATATACGAAGTGCTTTATTTAATAGTTACAGTGTGATAGGATAAACGGTTTTTGAGGTCTCGGACAAAATCTCGAGGTCGAATTTCCGCACGATTACAATACTTTATCATACTACGTACATATGAATGTATGTACATATATGGATCAAGTTATGTTTGTTGGTAACGACTCAGGCCAGAGTGCTTCCCAAACTTTTTAGTATTGCGACCCACTTTATAGAACCACAAACTTTCGCGACCCATTTACCATTAATGGACATGAAGAGAGGGGGGGGTATTTACAAGGATGTTTTTTAATGCTGTTTTTTATACCAAACAATATCCAGAGTTTCACTTATTTGTATATAATTTATAATGAACGAAAACAGGCAGCTGGGATAAACTTTATACATCCGTGAACTGTCCAGTTGCAATGAGAAATATTTACTGGCACCAACTCTTTGTATCAGCTCATCTTTTGCCCACTGGAACATTTCGTCGATTCCGTGTGCAATCGTGTTATTTGAAAGCGAAATCGTTTCGGCTTCTTTATTGTTTTTATCACCAAACATAACTCCAACCGCGTCTTTTATTGCCGGTAGCACTTTAGACTTTCCAATTGTGTGCGGCTTACCAGCTTGCGCGATTCGCAAACTAATCTGGTACGACTGTAGGGCGTGCAAATTTACCGGAAAATTTCATTACCGGTAATTCGGTCAAATTTGAAGTTAATGCCGGTTTACCGGTATATAAAAAAAAAAAAAATACCGTTTAATGAAGAAAAAAATTATACATGTTATTTATTAAACAAAAATATTTAAATAATTCTCTTTCAAAAGAAGAATTTAAGTGAGCCCTTAAAAAACATAACATGTTTAACGTGTCATGATTTAAGCTGGATCTAATTTTAGTGCAGATCACTCCTGCTGAAGGGAAAGTTTACTCCGATTCTATGTACACTAATTGGCAAGATACATAATTAAATGCTAATTGTAAACATTTCCCTCAAATTTTTTCTTCATTGAAGTATATCATTTCTCTTCTTACTGCCTTTGCCAAATCGTTCGTTATGTTATTTTTGGCTTGACTTTCTATTACTTTTTTTTTGTGTTTCTCATTTGCTGAAGTTTATCCTTCATTGATAATTCAGCAACTGGCGATTTCTCCGGACTAATGCATACATACATATAACTACATCTTCATTTTGACTTAAATCAACTATCTTTATTAACCAATCGTTTTATCAACTTGACAATTTGTTTTGTAATTTCATTTTTACTATGTTGGTTAAATATGTCATTATTCTTGAGAAAGTACTCGCGATCCTCAAAGCCAAACATCTGTTTCTTTGTTGGAAGCAAGTCGGAGAGAATTCATCGAATTTCTTGGTAAAGAAACACCGCCGATCTTGTCCGCTGCAAACATCGTCACATACTCGTAATATCGTAGATACAAAATAAAATTACGTCAAAACTAAAAAAAGATTTTTGTCATTTACCGGTAATTCGGTAATGGATTTCACCCGCAGTTGCCGGTAATACAGGTTTACCGGAAACCGGTAATGTATGTAATGAAAATCATTAATTCTGATGTAATGCGAAAACTTCGTTACCAACTAGCTGTTCAAGTTGTCTTTCAAAAAAAATTTTGAACTTTTATTTAGAGTGTACAACGTGTAACTAGAATGAACATAGTATTTAAATCCAACAACGCGCTATGCTTAAAAACGAAGGCATACGACCGATGCGCACTGCCAGTTATAACGTACGTATGCGAAACGTGGATGCCGAATTCAAGAATGCTACGTAAGATCCAGTGCTCACAGAGAAGCATGGCATCGTAAGATCGTAATACATGGACTAGAAGTGTGACCCAAGTGGGAGATATAGCGGAACGTGTGAAAAAGTTGGAGTGGACACATAGCGAGAAGAATGGATGGCAGATGGACGCGAGAAATACTGAAATGGTATCCGAGAGGATGCGGAATGCACGATGGGCTGATGAATTGAGAAGAATGTGTGGAGTCAAGTGGATGCAGATTGCTCAAGACAGACAAGAAGAGATCGGTAAAAGGAATACATGGATAAAAAGTATGACCAAAGTGGCAGATATAGCGGTGCGTGTGTAAAAGTTGACGTGGACACAGAGGTATCCAAAGAAAGCAAGGTAGACCGTTGGGCTGATGAATTGTGACGAATGTGCGGAGTCAACTGGATGCCGAGTGCTCAATAACGGCTGAAAATGATGCATTATGTTACGTCTCCACGAACTATTACGTCAGATTCAATAAGTATGGCGCAATGGTATGGACGAATGTTGAGTCGTACATTGTTTTCTGCGCATTTGACCAAGATTCGGTGCAGCCCGGATATGAGTCAGATCGCGACACATAACCCCCTGTCTCTCTTCCCCTCAGTCTAAGTCGATGCTGACCAATCAAGTTCGACAGTCAGATCAGGCGACACTGCGGACCAATTGCAATCGACCCAGTGATCAGCTGCTTTCCCCTAACCCCCCAAACCTCCTAAATCTATATATATATATATGTAAAGGTCAGAAACAACGCACTCTTCCAGTCACAAAAGAATCACACAGACGTAAACTTTTACGTCATTCAATCACTCATATATTCGATCAACCGGTATAGCGATTTGCTATACCGGTTGTACACCGGTTATACACACAAATCTTTATATTTTACTGTAATTGTGCCATCAAATGAACCATTGTGAATTCAATCAATAAACAAACGATCATCGTACCATCATAGTGCTGTTTTCTCATTTGTCTCTGTTCCTCAACCTCCAATACATAACAATTAAAAGAAAAAGCTTTTCACGACCCACCACAAATCGGCTCGCGAACCACAGCTCGGGAGCTGCTGACTGGCTCTTGGTAGCACTATGCGTGGAACGTTTTTAAAGCGGTCAAGACGAAGATCCATTTTAAGCTAGACAGAGTGTAGGAGCGTAACTTATACGAGTTAGTGAGCTTTTTGTCCCAATTAGAGTAGGCTATGAGCCGTGTCGGGGTGGTTTGGAAATTTCAAAGGATTCCCCCATGCAATGGATGGATCTGATGGGTCACGATAGTTATCTGGTCGTTGGGTTCTGGACTTCCGAGGCCTACGGGCTCGTCGGTCGAGTGGATGCCGGTTTTGTGGCAGTCGCCAGGTCTCTTTAATTGGGTTTTTTGCTTGCACAACCGGTGTCCGGTTGGCGAGAACCAATAAGGGCAGAAGCAGTTATCATTAGGGCAACGGCGGCTGTACTGCACGAGAGCAACTCGCGCTCGAGCGCCTCCATTTTAGATTTATGTCTCCATTCACGCCATAATCGCAATATCGCCGTGTGAAAGCGACGAGTGTGAATTTTAAAATGATCGTTTAGTAGCGACGACGTTTCGTCTGCTAACTAGGACAGTAAACTCAAAAGTATGAGTCGACGTCTCTCCACTAGTTTCCCGTCCCCCGTACGTCATAATAATAAAAAGGTCTAACGGTGAGTCGCCGGTTGTTGAAATACTTTTTAGTTGTCGGTGAATTGGTGTACCTTTTCGACGATATCGTCTCTCACTTGGAAAAGTTGGAAAATTCTGATTGGAAAGTGGATATGTCGTTAAACTTTCCCGCACGCGAAACAGCAAACTTTTACATTTAGAGCGATGATTTTTTTAGAACCACAAACTTTTGCGACCCACCTACATATGTACATATATACTGCCGTCATAAGCCCACTTAACGTAACTGACAAAAATTACGAAAATGAGTTAAATGTGTATTCTTGCGATTTTTCATATCAAAATTAATGTATCTTCATCCAAAAGTGACTTTTTTAAGCTATTAAATCTAACGTATCTGCACGCGCAGAGAAATAGTATCAGCAATACTTAGCAAAAATAATGTATCCAATATTTACTTCAATATTCATCACGAAAGATTGAAAAGACTGAATCTCTCCACATTGGAGACGAGGAGATTAAGAGGTGATTTAATTGAAGTATTCAAAATAATAAATAATCATTATTCATTACCAACCTCATTATGTTCAATGAGAACCCTCATCTAAGAGGTCATACTCTTAGACTCCGAAAAGAAAAATCAAATAAGATTGTTAGAGATTCATTCTTGTCAAATAGAGTGGTTGAAGTTTGGAATAGTCATATGTATACATTAATAATGAATAATGAAGTGACGTAACTACTAAAGTATTCATGTTTTTTTTTTAATTTTTCCTTAAAATGATCAAAACACAATAGAAAATAACCTCATGGACTAAAAAAAAAGTTTAAATAAATCAGTAATATATGAAGAAAAACACAAATTTAGAATAAAACTTTCAAGTCCATTTATCTCGATATTGTTGTTTTGTCAGTTACGTTAAGTGGGCTTAGGGCGGCAGTATACATTAATGAGCACGAGGAGGAGGTGTATGTATAATAATTTTATTAAAGGTCTGAGCACACCAAAGCGAAATCGCGTATGAAAACCTACCGAATTTCGCTAGGGAAGGAGCACTTGAGCGCATAACAGCAAAGTCGGCTCTAACCGCTAAATATTCGGGCATAGCCACGTGGTGAAAACTTTAGTTAAATGGCCTCTCCAATCTCCAAAATTAGACGATTGGAGAGGCCCGCCCTTATAATCCAGCAGTGGATGGTGAACCGCTGAAAATGATGAAATATCGACTGACACAAAAACAACCCAACTGCCTAAAGCTCACACACACACACATCACACGCGAGCGTACACGTAATAAACGCGCCTCAATTAAACGAGTCGCTCATCACTTACAAAACAAATCATCGCTTGTTCGAATCGCTCGAGCGTTCTTCGCATGTTTTCAAAATAACAACAACGAGGAAAAAGAAGCGTAAAAATATACCCCGACCAAAAAAAAGAAATAGACACACAGGCGAGTGTGTGCGCGATGATGTTTAGCCTCGATACGGCCGTGACGATTTATAAAATTCATCGGATGGCGATGCGTTAAGATCGGTGGACAGGCGATTCATCAGTCGTCTGAGCCCCATATCGATTAGCGAGGGGGGGGGAATGGGGGATGAGGAGGGGGGGGGGAAAGGGGACCCGGTCTGGACCGCGTCCCATGATTGATCGGCCCAGGACCCTAATTCGGTCCCCGGACCCCGGCTCGCTTATCGGCCCGCGATATCTTTATCTTCATTTCTGTTATGTTAAGTGTCACTCGGACGAGTCGGCCTCGACACCGACCCGATACTATCGAAATAATATAACAAAAAAAAAAAAAAAAAAAAACCCCCCGACAACAAAAACAAAACTGAGTTTCGATATCGATACGCTATGACGAAAATCGTCACAATATAATAATGAATGAACGAGTTTGTCCGCTTTTTGGGTAGTTGGGTACGGGTATGGTATGTACCTACATACATACATATGTTGACAGGTCGATATTATCAGAGTGGGTTTGGTCGCCGATTCCGATTTTAACCCCATTGATGTGCACAGGTAGGCGCTGATCGGATTACGAACGATCATTTTTGATCGATCCCATCATTTGTCGATTTTCGTGTGTAGCAGCCAGTGGGTGAAGGTTTAAAAACCGGGATGATTACGCGCATTAGTCTTTTGGGTGAAAGTTCTGGGTACGAACCTCGCATGTCGAATGATTACCTAAATCGGGGGTTCATTTAGAGCACATTTTAAAATATTGGTAGGGCACATATGTAGGTAATAAATAATACACAAAAAAATAATACCGCTTTTTTTAAGAATGAAAACTTTTTTCTGTTCACTGTATTCCTGAAGTCTTTATCTGATATTAAGGATTTTAGCATAATATCATTCTGAAGGTCCTTCACTTGAACAAGCTCTGCAATGTACGCAGCTATTTCCATTATATTTATTTGGCAAGTAAAAGGATTGATAAAAAAGGAGACCATTGGCTCGATGATAGTAAACTGTTGAAATCTCTTCTTGAAGCACTTGAAGGTGCTTAACAAATAATGACACGTTGAATTCACTGTTACCTGCCATTTTCTTCATATTTGGGAAATGCACGAGAGACTTCATCTGCAGATGTGATATCCACAAAAACAGTTTGGCTTTAAACGAGTTTTAGGGAGCCTATCATTTTAGCTACATGTTTGTCTTTTCCTTACAACTCCAAGTTTAAAAAATTCTGTCGTGGTCGAATAGTGGCGGGCGCACACAAATCGGTCAGCGGGCGCCATGGTGCCCGCGGGCACGGGGTTGGGAATCCCTGACCTAAATTATCATCAATACTGGAATGGTATCCGGAAGGATGTGAAAGAAAGCAAGGTAAGCCGAAACTTTTCAATGACAACAAAAGAAACGTGTTCCCGACTCGTCTGTCAGGAACACAATTCACACAGTCGAGGATTTTGTAGATATTATTTATTTATTTATTTTATATAATATTAGCTAATTAGCTTATTTAACTTACATCTATTACATATCTATAACAACTACATAAATCTATTACACATTATACACTATACTTATACATAACTACTATCTCTCACAGAGGTGTCTCCTCACACTTTGCAAGAATGCATCTATGGTCTTAGAAATACTTGACGCACTCAGGGAGGGCATTATACATTAATACACCCGTGTGAAAAACGTCACCAGCTGTCTCCATACATGTATATAGTAACCCAATTCCGTTTGTATGTCTGTCTGCTGATAACGCTCGCCTCGGCAAGGGCTGAAATACAAATTTAATTGAAAAAATACAAACGTTGCGAGTGGGATTTGAACCCGTAATCACCAGGTTGGGTGAGTTAGCGCTAATGCGTTCATCCAACACCGGTGATGGGAGGCTTTCTATAATTTGAAAATATTAATCCTTTGTAGGTTCACGACTTTGCTAAATTGTTACGCAATCAATTGCGTCAAACACGTCCGTTGATATTCAACGGGCTTACACCAGTATGGGATATAGTGACGAATGTTACGTAAGATCCAGTGCACACAGAGCAAGCGTGGAACGATGTATGTATGCTCGGTGTAACAAGAAAATATCGAATGAGGAACACATGGGTAAGAAGCATGACCAAAGTGGCAGATATAGCGGAACGTGTGAAAAAGTTGGCAGATGGACGCGAGAAATACTGGAATGGTATCCGAGAGGATGTGAAAGAAAGCAGGGTAGACCGAGTGGACAATGAGGC
The DNA here is from genome assembly GCA_022651745.1 of Parapsyche elsis. Taxonomy (NCBI): domain Eukaryota; kingdom Metazoa; phylum Arthropoda; class Insecta; order Trichoptera; family Hydropsychidae; genus Parapsyche; species Parapsyche elsis. The sequence goes on from JAGVSN010000038.1 coordinate 644,142, forward strand.
TGATGAATTGAGAAGAATGTGTGGAGTCAAGTGGATGCAACAATTGCTCAAGACCGACAGAAATGGAAGAGGATTGGAGAGGCCGTCATCCAGCAGTGGATGGTGAACGGCTAAAAATGATGATGATGATGATGATGAAATTACCAAGAAATGGACATTACTGAATCTCGATTTGCCAATTTGTTTAATGTAACTGTGAGACGGCTCCCCCAAAAAAAAAAATCATTTCTACCAAATCATCCGTTTCTTTCCCTCCAGAATACATACATACATAATAAGAAGGTAGTATGAAACTCTAACTATAACTATACTACCTTAGTTAAGGGCCTCACAAACCGGAGCGGATTATTATTCGCGAGCCTTTTATTTCACTATGACAGACGGTAATGTTTGGCAAATAGCAAAGAGGCAATGCTTTATATCAAGCACGCTACCTTCATAATGCTGCTGCGTACACACCGACGAACCGAACAGCGAACGACGAAGGGTTAATATTGTGTGGAGATGTGTGGAGATGCATATTTAGCACTAAACTCCAATTGAGTGAAGCGCAGAATGGTATCAAAACCTTAATCACCGCAGCAAGGATCATAAAATACCATCGTGTTATTATAATTTTTCAATGTATTTAACCAATAAGCGCAAACAAATTTTAGTACCTACATATGTATGTATGTATGTATATAGAGTGACAGTTCAACTATATCCTTGCTAGCGTGATGCGACTATTATTATTTTGTATTAATGAATTTAACAATTGCAGGTCTCTTATAAGATTCGTTCTGAAAACTCATGTACTCATTTTTGAAGGACTATCAATAGAAATTTACCCTAAAAATACTTATTTTGAAAAAACAAGAATTCATGGTACGTTTGTAGGTTAAAGTGGAAGCTGAATTTTGAATAGAAAATTTCTGATAATAAAAGTGCGCTGAACTGTGCAAATTGTAGCGCTTTTTTGCATTGAAAATCAATCAGCTGTCCGTAATCAATACTCGTCCGTATCTGTTCGTAAATGATATCTGTCGTTGCGTAGTTTACACTTTTACAGCATTCGTTCATTTACAATACACAGTATTTGTTTTTATTGTTTACTTTAGAAATCTCAATAAATTATATGATTTAATCATACGAATTTGAAACATTTCAGTCAAAATTTTGCTACACTATTTTATTCTGTTCGCTAGTTAGAAGCAAACTAGGATATAATTCTATAGTTTGGTCACCTCATTTTGACAGTCATTCGTAATCTATTGAAAAAATACAATATAAATTTTTCAGACGCATCAATTTTATTTTTGATAAACCTACTGAATACATTTATGTTATTCTCTTCTATCAAACTTATAAATGAAAAATCATATTTGATGTTATTTGTTTATATAAAATATTAAACTCTTTAATAGAGTCCTATTCATTCGACTCTTCGCTTAAAAATTCCGGTACGTTTTACCCGTTCTCGATATTTATTAGATTATGTAACTATTTCGCGTAACAATTATTATCTTCATTCTCCCATCCCCAGAATGATTAGATATGGTAAGAAATACTCAGATTTTATTAATTTTTTTTAATATTAATCTGTCGTCACTAAGTTAACGACTCACTATTTCTTTTATCAACATACATATATATATCCTTTATCTTTATGTTTTCTCTAATATAATATATGATGTATTTTCTATGTAAAAGCCCTAGCAGGTGTATAATAAATATATTAATAGGTTTATCTAAGCTAGTTTATCACATTGTATTGTGCAGTTACTTTAAATTGAAGTTTACAATTTGAATATTGGCAACATTTGGGTCGCTCTAATCTTGCACGAAAATTATAATAGTGGCAACATTATACGATATTCGTAACTGCAAAGTGCGTCCGCGCCGATATTCATTGGGCATATAAAATTTTATTAGACCGTTAAAAACAATGTTAGAAATATTTATGCTCGAATCAAATTACACTAAAATCACGATAAAACACATCACCGCAATTGACTCGGGGAAAAAAAAAAATCAAGTAAAATTAAAAACTGCGAAATCAATCTTTACACTTTTATGGGTAAAGTGAGATTTGTTTAGTATATTTTTGACACGTTTTCGATTCACTCCCATTGAATGCGGTCATGTTTTTGGCAATGTCAACGAATGGTGTCTGGCTGCGATGGAGAGTGAGGTTTTGAGATGTTGATTGATATCGTAAAATCATGATTGATGGGTTCGATCTTCGACGATCATCAATCAGACGTTCGGCGTCGCGACGCTTGTAAATTTTTCTCTCGGAACGTTTCGCACCGGTACGGCTTTTGACACTTTATGGTCGATTTTATTAAGAGCCGATATTAAAATTTACAACTTAATCGGGGCGCTTTATTGGACCTGGGGTGTTTGTGCGTCTCAGATTCCCATAAAAAGTCGCGGTTGAGATCAGCAGGTACAGAATTTCAGTGTAGGTATTGTATGTGTGTTGGTATTATACGATTTGATCACTGTTTTATGCGAGTGAACTTTGACTGATGTTAATATGCATACGACAGTATAATATGTGTATATTATACTATAGGTGTTTGTGTGGCATTTATTTTTTTTACGACTCGTTATAAACCATATATGTAGATACAAGTTGTAGTGATTCTTATTTGCAAATAATAAATGTGACACATTGTAATAGTTATGATAAACATATAGTTTTAAAATAAATGTCAAATTTTGACGTACATATATGTAGTTAGGTCTATCTATAAGTAAGTAGTTTTTAATTTGTTTATTATCTATGTGAAAATATTTTGTTCTTTGGCGCACAGCACTGATATATCTCAGTTTCGAAAAATATTGATTTGAACTTTTTTTTATAGTATTGTTGTAGTTGGTTGAAGTAAAAATATCAACGAATGACAGTAAAACAGTATCAAAAAATCTAATATCAAAATATATTTTTTCTCTATGTATGTCATCAAAAGTAAATCATAGTTTTGTTAGTAGGTACCGTAGGTACTGTACAATTTTTTTTTTGCGATACTTAGTATTAATAATTTGTGAGATCCTTCATTTCAAACCTAGCCTCCTCTATTTTAGTGAAGTTTCCGAGGGAATTTACTCTTCAATGATTTCCCGTTGCCTTCTGGAGAGGATATAAAGGACAGAAGTACTATGGTTTAGAATTTAGATCTGTGGTGGGGAACCTTTTTTAGCTAAGACCCAAATCAAGAAAAAAGTTGCAAAATTGGCAAGTTTAGGAGCCGCAACATCCTATTTTCGAATTTTACATTTAAAATTAAAATTACTACTTATTTGTGGGCTGGAGAGTTGTATGAAAATAGTAGGTATATTTCGTAGTTTTAGACAATTTATTGCTAAAAAGTATTATACATATTAATCTTGAAAACGATCTTAAAGCTTTTTAAGAACACGATGATTGTATGAAAAGTAGGAGAGGTTAAAATTAGGATATACATATTCATCTTGATTTTGTGAAATTTACGATTCATTTCCAGTAAACGTTGGTTGACAAATGAGAGCCACATGGTTTAGATAAAATCGAAAAATTTTGATAGGAAACGGTCTTATGTAAGATTTCAATCACAAATCGAATACTCGGGAGGTTTAGCAAGGTTCTTAGTCTAATGTAATCGTAGTTATGCTGAATGTTTATGCCGACACATCCGGTTCGATGTGGCAGAAATTGTCGTACAACAGTGTGGTCCATCGCGCATCTTCACCTTTTCCAAGGCCGTCGTTCTCCGTTCTGGTTTTGTCCGGTTGGCTCTCGTCCTTCTGGTTTTGTTGGTTGTCGAGGATCACTTTTTGTGGTCGAACATCGAGCGTGAGACAGGCTCCGGTACCGTTTATTGCCCGAAAGGCGATGTTTGGACAGCGGCGTCAATGGGCTTTTTGACACCTCGCCTTCGAGCACAAAAGGCGTCCAGTTTAGCGCCTCTTGTCTGTATATACTCTCAAATAAATTCAAAATGTTAAATCTAAAGCCGCGTAGGTACTCACTAGCGAACGTGAGCGTGTAATGCGACAAATGTTTGTAAATGTGTACGCGTTCACGAGCACACTTTGCGCGCGCTCTGCAACGTTCGTGGCGATCCACTTGGCGTTGCACGGCAAGTGTGTACATGGCGTCCACATTGGCGAGCATAACACTACACGCTCATGTTCGCTAATGAGTGCGCGCGCGGCTTTAGATTTGTTCCACGAGTAAGTGAAGCTAATACGTAAAATTTTACACGTCGCGATAAAATCAAAGGATCCGAACGTTCGAACGCGCCCTCACACCGGTGAATATCAAATATTTATGTAACAAACAGCTTATAGTATACAATATAAAATATAAATACAAAATAATATTAATATCACACAATACACTACAGCCAAAATAGTTACAAACGAAGAACAGATCAAAACAAGAAAGGAACTTAGGAGTTAGGACTGGAAAGGAACTTAAGTAAAGATAATCTAAAGGAGGGCAAAGAATTGAGAAAAGGATCAATACTTACCGGGATTTTGTTAAATGACGAGCAGGATCTATAAATGAAGGAGTTTTGTGAATAGTTAGTGGAATAAAGATTCAAATGAAACAACGGAGGATTTCTGACAGGTCTAGGGGGACAATGTAGAAGGATCCTACTTATTAGGTAAGGGCTATCTAATAAATTGTTTAAAAGTTTAAATATGTAGCAGAGATCCGAGACCGTCCTCCTGGTTTGCAGGTAGACATAATCACGGGAATTTACAGAAGAAAGACGAAACCCGGAAATGGAGTAAACACATTATATAGTAGAGACACTGTGTCAAAGGACTTAAAGGGTCTGGATACTTTCATTATGAATCCCAAACTCCTATAAGCCTTATTGACAGCCGCATCAATGTGGAAATTAAAAGACAATTTACTATCTAATAAGACACCTACATATGTACATACATAGGTCTCTAACACAGTCAACTCTCAATACTCGCGTCTGCCCAATAAATAAATCAAACAATACAGGGAAATATGGAAGATAATACGAATTTGATTTAATACACGACACGATCAATAAATTGTGTAGTTGGATTTAATTTAGATTTTTAGGCGCCCGTCTACGTTTCCCACAACTTTGAACGCAGCCGTAAAATTGTCATTGTAAATAAATTTAACGTCTCTTTCTCTAATACATATGTGTAGGCACCTACTTACATATATAATATACATATATGTATATGGGTTTTTTTTTAATTACAGATGTCTCATTTTAACATCGAAAAAAGGAAAAACTATAATAAAAAGGTAAAATGATTATCTGTGTTGTGTTAGAACGCCAGCGGGTCTAGTTTTATTGTCCGGGGTCTAAAAAACACGGAGCGAGCGGTGCACTTGTACCCATCGACAGGTGTCATCTGTCAATTTTTATATTTCCTTAGGCCAGGTGAGGGAGAGGGAAAGCGCGGAGTGAGGGGAAAAGGTGGCGATTCACACTTTTTCAATGTAAATTCATTTATGATAGTAAATAAATGGACACTTTTACAATAGATGAATTTACCACACGTTTGATTGAACCTGGGTCCGATTGATTTTCGACCAACTTCGTATAATAATAGCCGTTTTGGAACACTGTTATAGAAGTAGAGAATGCTCTAAGATAAAGTTATGACTTTATCTTCATCAGATTCTTATTTCTGTATTTTTTCATTAAAAAGTGCCAACAATTATGTACATACATATGTATGTCAAAACTGAAATAATGTTTTTTGATAAATATTCTAACGTATTCACTGTAGATTTTCACTATTGTAGATAGTTATTTATACCTAGGCCAATTGGTGAATATGACTGGATGTAAAGAAGAATGAAACTACGATGGGGCGCTTTTAGAAGAATGAACATAGTTTTTAAATCTAACATTTCGCTTTGGTTAAAAAAATAAGGCCATATACGACCAATGCGTACTGCAAGTTATGACGTATGGATGTGAAACGTGGATGTTAAATTCAAAAATGTTACGCCAGATCCAGTGCACACAGAGAAGCGTGGAAAGATGTATGCTCGGTATAACGAGAAGAGATCGTAAGTGGAATACATGGGTAAGAAGCGCGATCAAGGTGGCAGATACAGCGGAACGTGTGAAACAGTCGAAGTGGACACAGCGAGGAGAATGGATGGCAGATGAACTGGAATGGTATTCGAGAGGATGTGAAAGAAAGCAAGGTAGACCTAGTGGACGGTGATCGACTGAAAATGACGATGATGATGATTCAATTTTCAAAGTATATGTTTCATTGTAAGACGAATAAATTGAATCAATTTTGAATTGTGTACATATAGCAAAATTAAGCTCAATAACTTGTTTGTTTCGTTTTCAACAATTGAATAACTAATAATATGACTACCAAAAATAGACCCATTATCTCTATACAGGTTGAAATTGATCTTTTTGGCAAAATCTGTTATCCTCACTTCGGTGTAAGCGCTGTCAGCGGTGAGTAGTGATACGAACTGTCATTTTCAATATAACTTCGATAAGAAGTATAAGGGTTAATAAACCAACGAAGTAATCCTCAACCTTTTTTTTGTATTTTTTTTTTTGTTTTCAATCAGCGGCTCTCAATTTTGATTGAAGTTTCGCGCCGCGTCACTTCGGTGGGTACTTATTATACACTTTCTACAGAATTCGACAGGATCTCGATTCGCGAATTCCGGTTGCGGCCACGCACCTGCAACTGTGGGCCGCATTCGATTGGCCGCATCGAATTTGCGGCCACTCGATTGGACGGGCGAATTCGCAAACTAGCAAAAAACGGCGACACGCGCTTTGCGACAACCGGTTTACGACCGATTATCGAAATTATTGTCTCCCGAAAACGAAATAAATAAAAAATTAAAACGAAAACCGCCTTTCGCGCTCTCTGTAGGTATAATATGAGACTGCACTAGTCGAACTTTCCCTTGTACCTATGTATACAATAAAAATAAAGTAAAAAACGGGTATTGTGAATTCTTCGTGCCTACCTGATATTAAGTGTTGCCTCTTCACTATTTGACAAAAATTTTACCGTCTATCATAGTGAAGTAACATGGGGACGATACTCTCCAGTGGTGAAACCATTGCCTTCTATACTCTATCCAACTTAAGAAGCACACTTTTTCGCGCAACAAAAAAAAAGACGATTGTGGCCGTTTGCGATTTGGAACTTTGGTTGGTTATCGTTAAGGTTTATTCCAAAAAGCCGAGATAGTGGCGAAGCTCATCGGTTGAGTCGCTCTCTTTTATGCGCACAAGGCATAGATATAGAATAACTAATAAATATATATATAATAAATAATAACTGTTATTCTATATCTATGGCACAAGGTCTCTAAATCAATCAATACTAGGGTGTTTCTTAAGTTGGACACAGTATTTAAATGAAGGAGTTGGTAGATAAATCGGAATTTTTTGTCGTTTCAATTTTGTCGAACTGTTTCAAAGTTAAATTAAGATTGGCAAATTCTAATGTTGCGACACACACCGACGAACCGAACAGCGAAAGACGAAGGTTTGCTATTGTGTGGATGTTCATAAATCATCCGAAGTTATTGTGCGGAGCGGTACACACAATAACACTTCGCCTTCGCCCTTCGCTGTTCTGTTCATATGTGTGTTCGCAGCATAACAGGAGATTTGACAATGAAGATATTAAGGGCCCCCACTAACCCGAACGAATAATTTGAATCGGTGCAGATGGGACGACAACTCTGCCGTCCTAAGCCCACTTAACGTAACTGACAAAACAACAATATCGAGATAAATGGACTTGAAAGTTTTATTCTAAATTTGTGTTTTTCTTCATATACATATTACTGATTTATTTAAACTTTTTTTTAGTGCATGAGGCTATTTTCTATTGTGTTTTGATAATTCTAAGGAAAAATTAATAAAAAAAACCATGAATACTTTAGTAGTTACGTCACTCCATTATTCATTATTAATGTATACATATGACTATTCCAAACTTCAACCACTCTATTTGACAAGAATGAATCTCTAACAATCTTATTTGATTTTTCTTTTCGGAGTCTAAGAGTATGACCTCTTATGTACATAGATGAGGGTTCTCATTGAACATAATGAGGTTGATCATTTCACATAAATAATGATTATTTATTATTTTGAATACTTCAATTAAATCACCTCTTAATCTCCTCGTCTCCAATGTGGAGAGATTCAGTCTTTTCAATCTTTCATGATAAGGTAGTTAGACCGAAGTACATATTGGATACGTTATTTTCGTTAAGTATTGGTGATACTATTTCTCTGCGCATGCCGATACGTTAGATTTAATAGCTTAAAAAAGTCACTTTTGGATGAAGATACATTAATTTTGACAGTTACGTTAAGTGGGCGTAGGACGGCAGAATAGGAGCGTCAGTCGCAGACGCCAAGCGTCAAATTATTCGCTCGCGTAAGTGAGGGCCTTAAAGGTCGAAATCGCTGCGGTATCGCCGCACCATTCGCACTGAGGTGTGTGTGTGAGCGCCTTTAGCTCTCTCTCGAACAATCGTGATCGATTTGTTCGACCGACGGATGCTTCTTCGACCGCTTTTACCAGACAAAACTGTGTATGCCTTTTTTCTTACGTTTAGCTGTCGGGAGTAGTTTTGTTATTGTCATTCATCATTTGGATATACATTTCATGAAAATAAGTTCAATGTGTTGGTCAATAGGTCACTGAAAGTTTTGATTTTGCAATGTAGGTAAATTAAAAAAAAAAAAAAAAATGCTTTTCAAAGCATCCCCTATACTGAAAGTCACCGCACGCTACTAATACCTACAAACGTGTCCGAAATTTTTGGTATCCGTCCTTTTGGAGCTGAACTGCGGAATTAATTGCGGATGGTGCCGATCGTGTTTTACAATGAAGGGTATTCATTTCGCACATTGTTATTATTGTACATGTCAAACGAAACTTCATCGCGATTCGACGTGCAACTCATAAAATACATACGTTCGCGGGTTAAACGTCTACATGGGGTTTGATATAGACATGTAGTAGGGACGGAAGGGGGTAGAAATGCATTGTTTGAGTATCAATAATAATAATGAAAAAATAAAATAAAGGGATACAAAAAAAAAAAAAGCGATAACAATAAAAGGCACCGAAAACAAGCGGTGGACAGCAAAGGGAATATTTGTGATATGGCGGTGGTGGCGATCACCCTCGACAACAAACACTAGTAATGGTGCCCCTCCAGATGTAGCCATTGAGATATCATAAACTGTCAAGCGAGGCCCGCACACGGCCAGGTGCAAACAACTCGCGGATCGTTCGAAGTTTTGTAATCGTTCGTGTCTACCCTAAAAGGGTTTACCTAATACTTGAGCTCAGAGGCGCTCACACACCTCAGCGAAATCGCCGCGTCAAACTGACGCCCTCTATCGTCATTGATTGGCACCAATGCGAATTATATCGGTGTGAATGGGACGGGGCATCAGTTTGACGCAGCGTTAGGCTGATATTACATTCAGCAACAAAACGGGACACCAGGTTTTTTTTGAATCTCGGCGACCAGATAGATATACAGGTTTCAATGGTAAGTATTACGATGTATTACACGATGCGATTCTGGGTTGCTTGAAAATTTCTTGGAAGTCAATGTTCGCCGAAAAAAATCTTCACCAAAAACCCTTTTCTGACCTTTTATTTGCATCGTCGTACTCAATTGTCAACACAACGCAACGTCAACGCAATTGTTTCGAAAACAATGAAATTCAGAAAGAAATACGAGAGGTTGAATTTTATATATTTTCTACGTCTACATAGAGTACCTAGTTTCGTTTAGTATTTTTTTTGTATGAAGATTATGAGATGACCAGGTAGCTTGGTAGCTTGAAAAGTGGCGCAATGTAATAAGATGCTCGCCACCGCCAAAAAAAATCTGGTGTTGGTTTTGTTGCTCAATGTAATATCGCTTCGGAATTGTAATATATCTTTTGTAATATAAATATCAATGTAATATATCTTCGGAATTGAAAAGGTTAAGTAGAAACGCTGAGCAGAATTTGAGCTAAGCTTCAATTGAGTTCGATCGGTAAGTGAAATCGTTTTAAAATTATGATTAGTCAGTTTTCCGAAGTACATAGGTTCAATTGTTAAGCTTTGATTTACATATATCGTAAAATGAAGATTTTAAACAGTATTGTCGTAGATGAGTTGAACTTTCACGCCTTATTTAATCGAAAGTTTTTCCATTCAAACCAACAAGAAAATCATAGATTTCTCTACCTACATATGTACATATGTAGGTACTGTATACTGTATGAGACTTGATGTTTCGATAGTTATTTATACCTAGGACAATTGGTGAATATGACCGAACGTAAAGAAGAAGAATGAAACTAGGATGGAATGCTTTTGGAAGATGAACACAGAAGAAATAACAAGAAGAAATCGCAAAAGAAATACACGGGTAAGAAGTATGACCAAAGTGGCAGATGTAGCAGTACGGGTGAAAAAGTTGAAGTGGCACATAGCGAGAAGAATGGATGGACGCGAGAAATACTGGAATGGTATCCGAGAGGATGTGAAAGAAAGCAAGGTAGACCGAGTGGAAGATGGGCTGATGAATTGTGAAGAATGTGTGGAGTCAAGTGGATGCAGATTGCAAATGATGCGTGGATGCAAATGATGATGATGATATTATAGCTGTTAAATCCAACGTTCCGCTATGCTTAAAAAATAAGGCATACGACCAATGCGTACTGCCAGTAATGACGTGTGGATGTGAAACGTGGATGCTAAATTCAAGAATGTTATGTAAGATTCAGTGCACACAGAGAAGCATGGAAAGATGTATGTTTGGTATAACAAGAAGAGATCGTAAGAGGAATACGTGAGTAAGAAGTATGACCAAAATGGCAGAATGGTATCCGAGAGGATGTGAAAGAAAGCAAGGTAGACCGAGTGGAAGATGGGCTGATGAATTGAGAAGAATGTGTGGAGTCAAGTGGATGCAGATTGCTCAAGACAGACAGGAACGGAAGAGGATCGGAGAGGCCTTCATCCAGCAGTGGATGGTGAACGGCCGAGAATGATTATGATGAATTGAAAAAAGTCGCATTAAATATTCGATTCAAGAAAGTGAGTCGTCTCAAGCGTTTCCATATGTTGGCATACACTTTTTCGTTTGAAGAAAGCTCACATAAGAAACACACATTTTCACACGTATTTTGTGACTTTAACTGTTACAAATATCTATATCACAACGAGTACAAGTCAAGGAAAGTAACTTTTCGAGAAGAAAATTTTTACTACGTAGTATGACCACCTTTAATTTGTATACTATTTCGACATGCTCTAAATGGAACTGACGAGTGATTTGGTGTGAGCATGGACATCAATTTAAGTACATACTCCAAAACTGGACTAATCCCGTTTCGACCAAAATGTGACCTGTAATTTCAGCTATCATAGATTATACGAAATGTACAACATACTTCACTTAAACGTACTTACTACTTATCAATATACTTAAAACACTACGAGGACTTATCTGCATCATCATCATCATCGGCCCGACAACCCAGGGCCTTAGCCTCCTCCAAGAATTTATTCCATCTTCCCTTGTCTTGCGTCAGTGTCCTCCAGTTGTCCTTCACTCCATTTGCCTTCTTCTTGTAATGGTCCACATATCTTCCATAGTACTTTCCTCTCGAATGTGTCAAGAGCACGCTCATCATAAAATATTTACGAGGACTTATCTGCTCATCATCATCATCGGCTCGACAACCCAGGGCCTTAGCCTCCTCCAAGAATTTACTCCATCTTGCCTTGTCTTGCGCTATAGTGTCCTCCAGTTGTCCTTCACTCCATTTTTCTTCTTCTTGTACTGGTCCACACATCTTCCATAGTACTTTCCTCTCGAATGTGTCAAGAGCACGCTCATCATAAAATACTACGAGCACTTATCTGCATCATCATCATCATCGGCCTGACAACCCAGGGCCTTAGCCTCCTCCAAGAATTTACTCCATCTTGCCTTGTCTTGCGGCCAGTGTCCTCCAGTTGTCCTTCTCTCCATTTTTCTTCTTCTTGTACTGGTCCACACATCTTCCATAGTACTTTCCTCTCGAATGTGTCAAGAGCACGCTCATCATAAAACACTACGAGGACTTAGCTACTTACACTGGTCAAGAACATGTTAAAACACCATACATATGTGTAGGTACATAAATATATCGCATTCATGCACTTACAGCACGCACGATTGCATTCGAAAACTGCTATTGTTTTTCGATTATTTTATTGTTTGGTCGCCTATTGTCAAAGGAGGGGTACGAAAGTGGTAGCACGCGTATCCGAAAGCTTATTCGACGAGGCTGTATAATTACCGGAACACAATCACGGCACATATCTACATATGTATGTATGTACCCATATAGATTCCTCATACGCGAAATTAACGGTGTCAATTCACTACGGGCGGGGACGATAAAGGGTCAAAAAAGCCGCGATACGCCAATTTGGCAAAACTCTAGCAACTGAGCGATGACGCGCAAAAAACACCGTACCTATGTATATAATATCGCACACGAGGAAATAATAAACAATGACGGGGTGCGAGCACAAAAGGAGTTAATTCGGTGTCAACCCCTCAACCACTCCGTCTGGTTGCGGTGATTTGTCGTGGTAGATGAATGGGATCGGTCCCACGAGTGCAGTGCATTTGGGGGTGAACACGAAACTCGTGTACAATTCACACCAATTTAACATAATTTCATATCCAGTTGTACTCGTGGCCGTTTGTTTGTACGCCCAAATGCACCCCGTTAATTGCATCGCCATTCAGTGGCGAATTTTTTGACGCGCGATGATTTAAAAGTTCGACGTACATATGTACATACACGTAATAGTTTGAAAAACGTTCGATTGTACGCGTCGACGAACGATTGGCGGTTTCCGAATGGATTTTCCGAATGGTTTAGGGTGTATTTTGCTCTCGTACAATGTATGTAGGCGCTGATTTTTTGCTCGATATTGATACAACGAAGAAGGAAACTAGGATGGAGTGCTTTTGGAAGAATGAACATTGTTATTAGTTGTAGAAGTATTATAAGTATCCAGTTGCTGTCAAAAATTTATAAATCGTATATTAGACCTGAACTAGAATTTGCTGTAAATGTTTGGAACCCTAACTTTAAAAAAGACATTGTATGTTTAGAAGGGGTTCAAAGAAGGAAAACAAAAATGCCACCTGAACTTCGATCACTATCCTATAATGAAAGGTTGAAGAAAATGAGTCTCACATCTTTGGTGACGAGAAGATTAAGAGGCGATCTAATAGAAGTCTACAAAATAATAAATAATAAATATAAATGCCCAATGCAAACCCTCCTTACTTTCAATAAAAACGCACATCTCAGAGGCCATACACGGAAATTACTAAAACACAAATCGAACAAAATTGTCAGAGACTCATTTTTTTCAAATAGAGTGGTCGAAGTTTGGAACCGTCTACCAAATCAGCTAGTTACTTCCGAAAATACAAATCTATTTAAAAATCATCTCGATAAGTTTTTGAACACAAATGGATTTTTGTAATCCTTCAAATATAAATAATTAAGAATTGTATAAATGTATAAATTATGTCAGACCCCTGGGCTCCATCGGCTATGCCGCCTGCCCATGTATTTTAAATAAATAAATAAATTGTTTTTAAATCCAACATTCCGCTATGCTTAAAGAAGAAGGCATACGGACCAATGCGTACTGCCAGTTATGACGTATGGATGTGAAACTTGGATGCTAAATTCAAAAATGTTACGTAATATCTAGTGCACACAGAGAAGTATGCTTGGAATAACAAGAAGAGATTGCAAGATTGATTTAAGAAGCATGATCAAAGTGGTAGATATACTCGTAGCGGAATGTGTGAAAAAGTTCGAGTGGACACAGCGAAAATAATGGATGGCAGATGGACGCGAGAAATACTGGAATGGTATCCGGGAGGATGTGATAGTAAGCAAGGTAGACGGAGTGGACGATGGGTAGATGAATAAAATTGAGAAGAATGTGTGGTGGTCTTCATCCAGCAGTGGATGGTGAACGGTTGAAAATGATGATGATTGAATCAAAGCAATGAATTTGAATTGTAAGCCACTACAGGTATCTAATTAAAACATAAAACGAGGAATATAGTAATGGGGATGTCGTTTACTTTTGATTACTTCCATTGTACATTCCAAGAAGTTTGTCATCGAAAAAATGCACCAACAGCGTGATGCGTGTCTCTTTGTGAGATAGAGATGATTTACTTACTCGCTCGTTAAGAAAAACGGACTATACGTTGGCTGTAATTAGACTAGTGTACTTTTATGACAGAGCACGAAGTTAATGTGGGTATAATTATTTGGATTAAAATGAAACTGGGATGGAAC